>OW386285.2:162869094-163536795 GCA_936432065.2 Rutpela maculata
AGCATTTTATCCACTCCAACAGGCTTGACTTATTTAATAAAACGCATGGTAATTGTACAGGAGGAGTAATAAATATATGCCACAATATGTCTCATTACGCAAATTGTAGATCTAAAAATCATGAATTCTAGTAATGATGCCCGTTTTTCATTATATGCAATTTCTGAAAGGTGACTACTTACTATAGACTTAACAACTGATCTTTCAATAGTCTCCAAAGAAAAATCTGGAGTATATTCTCGTGGGATCCAAAATTTGAAGCGCCATTTTCCTTAATACCTACATTCTAAGTTGTATATTTTTCTACCTCCTTAATCTCGTGATTCATGTACAGCGTAGGGTACCGAATTATATAAGCTTCGAAGTAGTTGAACGTACAATCGGCGTCACCTTAAAGTCACCACACTTTGAGATGCTCCTTTTGTAACACACCCCACTACAAATAATTAAATTCGGTAGATTAGGTCATAGTGGCGACTAACATTGTAGGATACACGACGGCCTGGAATTATGCCATGTGGATAAGTAAACATTTTCTATTTCATTTCATTTCTCTTTTTATTCTTCAATTATCTGATTGTGGGACGTATCGGATATTCAGTAGAATAAATAAAATTGATCTGATTATGCCTGCAGTATAAATGGCAATGCATATAAAATAACTGACGCTATAAGTAAGTAATAAAGGGTGATTCAGAAAATTAATGCAAATAGTCAGTTAGAAAACTTTCGAAAGCTGAAATACTCTAAGGATGCACTAGCAAACATCAGTAAAATTTACCAATATATAGTGATTACTTACACCATACCTATTATACAGGGTGGCGCACCGAAAACGAAACTGGCGTGTTTTCTCTTTCTATGATTATTTTTTCGACAAACGCTCGGATCCGTCAATTTTAATATCAAGGGGGGTACTTTTATTGGGTATTGTTGATCTCGAAACTTAAATCCTTAAGCGGTGGTAGGACCCACCCCAAGGTCAAGTATTACATCGTTTTAAAGCCCGTTAAATTGTGGTGTTCCATTTAAAAAACACAAGTTATGACTATATCTCGAAAACTGAGGCATGCATAATTTTCTTCTCTTATCAACAACGGATTCTACTCAAAAAAGTGCCTCAAGAATGTGTTACTTGATTTTCGATTCGACACTTGGTAACTGAGATATAGAGGTCATTAAAAAATGCTAATATTCAATAACTGAAAAAGTATTACTGGTTAATTTTTGAAACATAGCATAGTTATGTTTCTGGAATCGCTAATTACGAATCTGAGGCCAAAATTTAAGAATTGAAATGGCTGCTCCAATATGGCGGATGGAATTTTTTTCTAAAACAGGTGTTTTAAACGGACAAATTGAGCATCTAGATGATGCTTTATATTAACGAAAAACAGCATTTTTTTAAGAAAAAAAAAGTTAATTACTGGGCAATTACAACAACAAAATGGCAACATTTTGTTAAAAGAAAATGTGAAAACCCACATTGTATCAGCCACAACTTCTTTATTTTTTATGATATAGTAAGAAACAAAAATCGTTTTAAAAATAGATTAATTATTATCTTTAACTCTGTCCCATAAAATTTTTAATAAAAGTGTCACTTTCTAAAATATTCAACATTTAAACTAAATACTTCATCCTATAAGCGGTCGGATACCTTTTATAAACTTAAATATCTTCGAAACTGTCAATCCTACACAAATATATAACAAAATCAAATTCATTCTCAATTTATAAACTTAATTTTTCGGGGCCACTATTTTTTCGCTAAAACTAATATTTATTGAGATATTTGCAAAGAAACATGCTACGTTTTTTTTTCTAAAATCCCTTTACAGTTTAAAATACCATATTTTTCTAAACCAAGCGCTGTAAACGAACAAAAAAATTTGAACGTCTAGATCATACTATATATTAACGAATAATAGTATATAGGAATATATTATTTAATTACTGACTACTTACATTAACAAAATGACGACGTCTTTTGTTTAAAAAAATGTGAAGAAGTACATTGTTTTTGTTATAACTTTTTCGTTTTTTATGTTATAGAAATAATCAAACCATCATTTGAAAGCCTGATTAATAGACTTTCAGTTTGATAATTGGCATTTTTAAGGTAAGTGCCATAATTTCTAAGATATTTAATATTTAAACTAAATACTTCTTATATATTTTCGGACGCCACCTTTATACTTCCAGATTCCCAAAACTATTAATTCTACAGAAATTAGAAAAAAAGGAAATTCATCCTCAATTTAGTAACTTTCTTATTTGTCTCTTGCATGTTTTCGCTCAATGTAATACCTTTCGAGTTATTTGACAAAAACCTGTTTGAAATACCTCTTTTTCTAGTTAAAATCCCAATTTTCAAGTCGTTATAACTTCAATTTATATGAAAAATTGCATAGAACCTTTTCTTCTCAAAATTTGATTCCCCTTACCGCCGCCATGTTTAAAAATGGCGCTCTAAATAGATTTTTCTAGATTATCTCCTTTCCTGTTACTTCTGCTTTAAATTGGGCATTACTAATATTGTAGGGAATAAAAGAGCTACTTTTATTTAAACAATCTTTCTTTATTGTTAATATTTTACGATTTACAGCAGCCAGAAAAGCGAATATTCTGCTTTAATGCAAGTTTTTGCAATTTTCTCTGCCTCTGTTGCTCCTACGTAGTAATTAGTTATTATGAATATTGTGGATTATAAAAGTTCCTATAACTACCTCAGTAACAATAATTGAGTTCATGTGAAAAAACATTTTGCTGTTTTTATATGGTCAACTGTCATTCATTTGAAATACTTTTTTTTAATATTCGATAATTTTTTTACATGATGAATAACTCCAATGCCTTGTCTTACACGCATTAAAAAAATCAATGTGCTATCAATTATTATTACTAAGGTAATAATTTTTATATAATACAACTTTTCTATCAAAATTTAGGAAATATTAATTTTAGGTATAAGGAACCTTTAACGGAATGTCCTTTAAATTTTCTGTAGAATTTAGAAAAAAAAATTAAAATGGGAGCATTCTATTTAAAATAACAAATTTCGGATCAACTTTCAGTATAACCGGAAAAATATTTTCGTTGACAACCCAATTAGGACAATTGCCAAAAATTTTCAGATCAATATTATTTTTCTTACATATATACTTCTAACAGATGGTTATAATGAATCACCCTATATACACTGATATTCCATCGATCACCTATATCCATGTATTTATATGAAATATACGGTCTTAGCGCATAGTTTCTGTCGGGAAATCGAATAATAATAATAATAATAGAAATAGGCGTAATTGTAAATTTACTTCAAAAATTAAAAATTTTAAACTCTGGGCAAATTGTAAGTGAAGGTTTCTCAAAATTCGACTCTGTATCTAATTTTAAAGACTACCAATTAAATTTAATTCTCTGCATACGTAAATTATAAAAATAAATATTAAAAAAAATTCACACTGACATTTCTTTGGAAAATTATTCAATACTTTTCAAATATAATAAAAAACGTTTACCATTCTATGTGTGCATTTTAAAAATGATGTGTTTGTCGAAAACATTACATTTTCTTGCATTTCGGCAATAGGTATGACAAAATCACGGAATTATTAACCGCTTCATTTTAATGAAAAATCACAAGACTCCAAAACTAGCAAGATATAATTAACCACAATTTATTTCATTATAAGTGATATAAATATTTTTGTCTTGTTTGTTTTTGATGAATTATTACGTATATTCAACTTAATACCTTCATTTCTGGATTCGAATCTTTTTTGAGGTAACCGGTTGCATTAACTTTTCGAATTGTCTTGTTTACTTAATGTATTTACATTGCCAGTTTCTATTGTAAACAATGTTAGGTTAATAATTTATGAAAATCTATTAGCGTCCAGAATCCGTAAATCAGATAAATGAATAGTGGAGAGAGAAAGTTATAAATAAAATTAATATCATTCAAAATCTCTGAAATACAGAACCCTAAGCTAACAACGGGTCACATTCTAATAAAACTAATAAAAGTATGACGTCAGTCTCCACTCTGACCTAAAATACGGAATGTCGGAATGTATAATTCATTTGTAGTGGGGCGTGTTAGAAAAGGAGCATCTCAAAGGGTGGTGAGTTTAAGGTGAGCACCATTGTACGTATTTATTGTAGGTGAGGTGGTGAGCTATTCGGATTTTTTTGTATGTCTGGCGAAGTTTAGCTGGTGCTACTCTACTACTTAACCATGATGGCGAGATGAGACACGGCCACCCATTCAAGTGACGAACTCGCCCGGGGAGCTTAACTACGCCGATCGAGGTCTCGTCACTGAAACCGGTACCGTACCTATATTTGAGAATAATTTTAATAGATGATTTCGTCAGTATACCCCCAAAACAAAATCGTAGTATAGGCTAATCTGTTAGATTATGAAATGGAACTTATTTAATATAGCTGGCAACCTTCGCGAATCTTACTCTTATTAACAGAGAAAATGCTCCGTCGAGATCTTGTATCCATTGTAAAAAAATATGTCAATAATCAATTGAAAGTCTCGTTCCTTAATAGTTTTTAACATGAAATTTTCAGGTGATACTGTAGATGAACTCACCACCACCCGCCTGATGGACCTTACTAAATTTATTCTCATCGGGGTTCGTTTAAATTTTTATGACACCACCAAGGACCGGATTCGTGTAATGGAGGAGAAAAGTTTAAAGTTCTACTTACCGCACATTGCTTACTGTTTTCTCCAATCTGTCTTATTACGATGCACTTGTTTTATCTCTAAACACGGCTTGTTGTTTTATAAATTCTTAATTTCTTAATTACTTTTATAGAATTCCTCCCATTAATTTCGTGCTCTGATCATGTTCTGAATAACAGACATGAGGATCTAATGTGAATCATTTACATTTAGTTATCGACCTAACACATGAAAGGGCCTGAGAGGTTAAACTTAATCTTTCAAATGACAAAATTCAAGAATTCAGTAATACCTTTTATTACATAAAGTTCAAAATGTGCATAAATAAACGTGGTAGAAAACCTGTCTAGAAATAATGTATTTCATGAGAATCAGCCTACCAAATATAGCAAGGGCACACTCATCCCTCGAAGGGCGTTATCTTAAATATATGCAATGGAAAATAACAGTATCAATCGACTAGCACAAAAAGATTCACAATTTCTTAGAAGTTTAACTTTTGACTATTTAACTTGGTTCGCTTGCAGCTAGCAAAAAAGTTCACAAGAACTGGGCATTTGATCATCGCTTTTTACAACTATATCTGAGTTATATGAGGCTTTCGCATTCCCTTGCGAAAACGTACTAATGTACTAACGGCATACGGTAGCTCAGCCGATAATGTCACTCTCGTAAATCTTGAATGGGTGAATGGATTTTTTCGGTGTTGTTTATGGGATAAAATTTCCGATTATATGATGTAAAGAACCAAAATGGCCGACTTCCGGTTTCGATGCAATTGACAAAAAAAACAAATTTTTAAATGGAACAACCTGTATATTTTTGCATATTTGGATCCTTCTGGCCTCAAATATTATTTTGATTTTCAAAAAATATAGATTTTTTATTTTTAGTTTTAATCATAGAAGGCCGCGATTTTGACAAAATTGTTAAAACTCGGTCTGCAAACACCTTTAAAATATTATCTCTTCAAAGAGTAATATTGAACACGATTTATTCTTCATTAAATTCAACGATATTGGTTTTTCAACGAAAATTATTATTTGTTTAATGGAATTCCTATGGGACAACCTATTATTTAATAAGATTTTTAAATTACTAAAAAATAACAATGGCATAATGTCCACCTTCTCTTAGTACTAAATTTATAATTAAAAATAGAAATGTTTTGGTAATCGATTTTTTTTTATTATTTCAATAAATTAACAAAACGGAAATTTTACAAAAATGAATAGAATTTCATAATTTAAAATAAATCTACATTACTAATGCTCAATTAAGTGTTCAAAATGTTGTCCATTTTCGCGGATACCTATTTACAGCAGATCTCAATACTTCTCTTAACTCATTTCTATTATTCAAAATATAATTCTATAATTCAAAAAAAATTTCCTGCATTATGAAAACACGCATTGGCTAAACCTGTTGCCAAAAACAATAATCCCACTGATTTTTCTGATTTTAGGCCAATCAGCTTGCTATCTGTTATATCTAAAATATTAGAGAGACATATTTATAACCAAATCATTGACTTCTTAAATAGAAATAAATTAGTTTCAAACATACAATCGGAATTTCGAAAAAATCATTCCACATCCAGAGCGTTAACACATTTAGTAAATGATTTTCTTAGAAACATTGATGGTGGAAAATGTATATATTTGGTACTGATAGATTGTTCAAAGGCCTTTGATACCTTAGACCATTCTATGCTATTGGCAAAACTTCATTATCTTGGTTTTTCTAAATTTGCGACAGATTCCATGAGTAATTACTTAAATGGGAGAAAACAAGCTGTGGTTATAGATGATGATGGTACTCGAAATGTGTCGAAACGTTTGCAAAACTTAAATTCAGGTGTTCCTCAAGGTTCAATTTTGGGACCACTGTTGTTTACCTTGTACGTTTCCGATATTTCAGATGTAGTCACCAGTTGTCAACTACATCAGTATGCAGATGACTCGCAAATATACAAATCTTTTAATTTCCAAGAATGGCGAGATGTATTAACACTAATAAACCAGGACTTAAAGTATTCTTCTAACCACAATTTAAAACTAAACCCTGAAAAATCGCAAGTAATGCTAATAGGTACATCTGTTGCATTAAAAACATTATCAGAAATTTCATTTGATGTTAATTTAAATAATAAAGTCCTTTCTGTTGTAAATGAGGCAAAAAATTTAGGGCTTTGGTTAGACTCAACGCTAGGCTTTGAAAAACATATTTTATCCAAATTGAAATTCGCTTACAGTCGATTGAAAAAATTATACAGTTTTGCGAAAGACATATCTAGAGAGTGTAAATCAAAATTTTGTGATTCACTCGTATTATCTTTAGTTGATTTTGGTGATGTATATGGAAAGTTATGATCGGCGACAGCAAAAAAGAAAATTCAAAAACTTCAAAATCCATGTATGCGTTATATTTACAGTATCCCATATAGACAACATATATCACCACATCTAAATAAACATAGCATATTAAACATGGAAAATCGCAGACGTTTACACATGCTCACACTTATATGGCGAATAATTCATAATGGCGAACCTCAGTACTTAAGAAATAAGTTCATTTCACGAGATCACTTCCATAATACAAGATACATACAAAATTTTTTGGTGCCGCAGCATAAAACTGCGATTTTTCAAAGATCATTTACGTATTTTGCATCTCATCTTTGGAATGAACTTCCAAATGAATATAAACAATATAAATCAAAAAAATTTTTTATTAAAGTTGTCAAAAATTACATATTGGCTGATCAGAGGCAGAAGACTTGATGCTACGTTGTGGATGCGCGTATATTTCTTTCTTTTCCGATATAATTTTATTTACTTTTAACCTTTTTGCTTCGCTTCACGGGGTCTGCCCGTTCCTCTTGTCTGTTTGCATGTCTGAGTGCTGCTGCTGCTATTATTATTGTTGTTACTATTATAAAATATAACATTTATTAGATTACAATTCATTACTGAATATTAAAAAATAAAACAATTATTATTTTTTTTCTTGAAATTTTAGTATATGTATTAATATTTTTTTATAATATTTTTATAATCTTAGATTTAGGTTATTTGTATTTGGGCAAATGGAAGAAGAGCCCTACAGTTCAATTTGTACCATTTTTACTTTGAGTAAAATAAATGTATTATTATTATTATTATTATTTTTCTTTCACAGCTGAGCTGGTGAGTGGGTGTTCTACGTTAGCAGGGAAGAAATTTATCTTATCCTGCTGCGTTTAAAAATTTTCTTGTTGTATGGCAGGTTTGGAGAATCACACTTTTCTGAGTGACGTGACGTTATTATTATTATTATTATTATTGTTGGAATGGAGTATGGAATTAGCAGGAGGGTGGTCAAAAACCACAGCACTTAGGCCCCATTGGACCCCTTGTACATCCTCCCTCTAGGCAGACACTCGCCTAGGCCTCCAGCCAACCTATTCTTTCGAAGTAGGTGGTGATGTTGCCTAGGGGCATCTCCCTTACATTGGCCAAGGTAGGCCAACGCTCTCCCAAGATGGATTCTCTAATTGATGAGACGGCTGAACAGTCACAGAGTATGTGTTGAACCGTCTCATCTTCTTGTTCACAACCTCTGCAAAGAGGTGTTTCGCTTAATCTCATATTGTATAGATGTTTCCTTAGCGGACAGTGTCCAGTCTGGATTCCTGTTATAAAACGTAGATTCCTTCTGGCCATTGCCAGGTAGTCCATTGCTGTTTTCTTGTTGGGATACGTGAGTAGTTCCCTAGCAAGCTGACAGCTGCTTGTTTCATCCCACAGCTTCTTAAATTCGTTGTGGGTGTTCTCCTTAATTAATTGTATTATCGCCGTAATCGGTAAGAGACTGGCCGGGCCTGGTCCAAAAATAAGTTGGCCTGCTGCCTTCTTGGCCAGTTTGTCGGCTTTTTTGTTGCCACTGCACTGTGCGTGTCCTTTCACCCAGCATACCGAGATGTTGTTCGTACTGGAGGCACCCACAAGTGCTTGATGACATTCCCATACTGCTCCTGTGGTTATTTTGTAACTTCTCAGGGCTAGTAGTGATTGTCTACAGTCTGTGTAGATCCTGATTGTTTTGCCCGTAGTTTGTCTGCGGACAATCTCTTTTGCGGCTATGGTTATGCCCGCCAGTTCAGTTTGTACTATGCTGGCTCGCTCATCCATAGTCCATTTATATTGGATTTGCAGGCTTCTGGAATATATTCCACATCCTGCCCCCTCCTTCTTCCTTGATCCGTCTGTGAAAATGTTAATCACACCTTCACCAGCGGTCTCGTTTTCACTGTTTGTCTGTATTGTGTAGGGTCTATCAAAGACAAATCGGGGAGAGATGCCATCTGTGCATGCCTGTAGGAGAGGCGTCTTCCTGACAGCCTCGTTCCACAGGCGACTTCTGGTCTCCCCACAGCCTACATTTGGTTGTAGGCCAACGGACTTGAGGCGTGCCATTGTTATTAAGGCCACTTCTCCTAGATGTAAATCCAGTGGTGGCAAACACAGCATTACCTCCATTGCTCTCGTCGGCGTTGTTCGCATAGCTCCTGTTATGCTTAGGCAGGCAACTCTCTGCACTTGGCTGAGCTTGGCTCTCGCTGTAGTCTGTTTACTCTTAGACCACCAGACCACAGCTCCATAGGTTATCATTGGTCTTATGATGGCAGTGTATATCCACATGACCACTTTGGGTTTCATTCCCCAGGTTTTCCCCACGGTCCTGCGGCACTGCTCATAAGAAATGTAAGCCTTTTTTAGTCTCCTGTCTAAGTGAAGATTCCATGTTAGTTTGGCGTCGAAGGTTACCCCAAGGTATTTCACTTCTGATGCGAAACTTAGTGTTGTGTCCAGGAGAACTGGTGCTTCCAGTGCTCCTGGTTTCCTTTTTCTTGTGAAGAGAACCATCTCCGTCTTCCTGGGATTAACAGACAGCGAGTGTTCTCTGCACCATTTTTCAATTATTCTTAGAGCCCCCTGCATCCTTTCACAGAGGACTCCTTCAAATTTTCCGTTGAGCAGTATTGTTACATCATCTGCGTAGGCGATTGTGTGGAAACCCTCTGAGTTGAGGTGGCGCAAGAGGCTGTCGAGAACTAAGTTCCATAGCAGTGGTGATATTACACCTCCCTGCGGGCAGCCTCTCGCGACCATTCCTCGTACAGAAGCGTCTCCCACACTGATTTGTACAGCTCTTTTGGAGAGCATGTTGGATATCCAGCTTCCCATAATCGTGGGGACGTTTCTCTCCACTAGGGCTGCCGTGATTTTTGGGAAGGTGGTTTTATCAAACGCACCTTCTATGTCTATGAATACACCTAGGGTGGACTCTTTATTGTCCAAGGATTTCTCAATCCGACTCGCGACCGCATGGAGGGCGGTGTCGGTGGATCTTCCCAATGTGTATGCATGTTGGTTGGGATGCAGAGGGTTGTCTTTCACTACGACATCCCTTATGTATCGTTCACATAGCTTCTCCATCGTCTTGAGGAGAAACGAGGTTAGGCTGACAGGCCTATATGCTTTGGGGGTGGTATAATCCATCCGCCCTGTCTTTGGAATGAACACAACTTTCACTTCTCTCCATATCTCTGGAATATGAAGGTGTGCCAAGCTCGCCCTAAATACTCCGACCAGGTGCGGCAGTAGTTCATCCAGTCCCCATTGCAGTAGGGCGGGATAGATGCCGTCAATGCCTGGTGATTTGAAAGGAGAGAAGCTCTGTATTGCCCATCTTATCCTGTCTTCGCTCACTACTTGGTTGGCCATTTGCCAATCCAGGTCTGAGGGCTGAGTGTCGACTTCGTTTGGCCATTCCTTCCGTTCTGTTATCACAGATTCCGGGAAGTGAGTTTCCATAAGTAACTCTAGGCTTCCACGAAGGTCGGTAGTTCTTGTGCCATCGTCCTTTTTAAGTAGGCAAAGGTCATGGTCTTTATCTTTGGCGAGGATTTTGCAAAGCCTAGCGGTCTGTGAGTAGTCTTCGATTTCCTCACAGTAGGTTCTCCACGCTTCTCTTTGTCTTTGTCTGACTAGTTTCTTAAACTCTTTCAGGTTGGTTTTGTATGACTCCCAATCTGATTCCTGTCTAGTTAATTTTGCTTTGTTGAACGAGGCCCTAGCCTTCTTCTTGAGGTCAGTCAGCCCCTGACACCACCACTTGGTGGCCTCGTTGGACTGTTGCGAAGACCTCAAGGGGCAGGATGTCTCAAAAGCTTGTCTCATTGCTGTTTGCAATATTTTAACATATTGCTCTATTTCACCACTACTTCCGGGTGTCCTTACGCTAACTCCTTCCAGGTTCTCCCTGAGTTGACATTGATATACGTCTTTGTCAGTCCTCCGGGGATCTCGGAAGGGTTTTTTCGGTGTCTTAATAAGGTTGATTTCAAAGTTTATCCATTGGTGGTCTGATAGTGTTACGCAGTCAGACACATGCCAGTTTTGGATTAGGCTGGATATATGCCACGTTGTTAGTGTTATATCTATTATGGTTTGACTTCTGGAGTTTATAAATGTTGGTGTACAGCCCCTGTTGCTTACAATAAGGTTGTTACCAGTTATATAATCATAAAGTGACTTACCCCTTGCATTGTTGTCTTCACTGCCCCAGGTCACATGGTGTGCATTGGCGTCACAGCCCATGATTAGTTCCCAGTTTTGATTGCGGCAGTGTGCTACCAGTTCCTCCATTTCTTTTGATGGTGGAAGAGTGGCCGATTCCTGGGGGAGGTATACTGATGCTAAGACAACAGTTGTTAGTTTGTTTGCCACCAGACATTCCACCTTAACGGCCGTTAGATCAGATGTTGAGAGGTGTTGAAGTGGCTGGGTTTTGATGTGCCGAGGGACGTAGATGGCAGTCCTCGGTCTCTCTGTTGTTGGTGAGCTGAAAATGAGTCCACTTAGTCTTGACAACCCTGTTATTTTAGTTTGAACTATCCAGGGTTCCTGGATTAGTGCCAGTGTATCCTGCTCCTCATCCAGGCGTCGGCACAGTGTTGCCGTTGCCGCCCTGCTGTGTTGCAGGTTACACTGCACTATGCTTACCTCACTTACCTTATTTAGTGTCCCAGCCATCGTGGGATATAAAAGGAGAGTTAATTGGTCGTTCCCTCCTCTTCCGTTAGAGGGGAGACGACTTCCATCCTGGATGTGCTGGGAGTTGGAGTGGTGGCATCCGTCTTACCGGATAGCTCATCCTCTCCAACCTCCACTTCCATCTTCTTTTGGGGTTGGGGGGCTTCTGGTTCTGCCTCCTGTTTTTCGGCCTTTACCCTTAGGGCGAGAGATTGAAAAAGGTAATGTACTCTCATCGATCTCGCCCTCGTCTCCGATGCCGAAGACGAGCAGGAGTCCTTTCGGTTCTTCTTTGGCTTCGTGATGGAAAAGGCACCACTTGCGGACGCTCAGCGCTGGGTTTTGACCTGCCAGGCGACCGATCACGACCTCTTTTTCCTCGTGGTCGCTTTCGGCTTCCACGGGGATCCAGAGGGTGGCCTTGGTCAGCCTTGGCAGTTGGTCAACGCGAACGACGGCAAGTGTCGCGTTTTCCCACGGCCTCAGGTTTTCCACCGAACTCACTAGCCAGCCCAGTGTGTTATCGTCTTCGCAGACAATCCTGATGATTTCACCAGAATATGTCCACGAGCGAAACATGGGTGGCTGCTTTGTGCTTGTTCCGGGGGTGGACAGAATAGTTTTGTCCAGCTCTCCCCTCAGCATTTTCTTGACAAGGACCTCCTTATCCTTTGGGATTTTCCCATAGGGGTTGTCCTTGTCAATTATCGCTACCTTAAGGTGACTTAAGGCAGCGTCCTTGTAGCTGGTCGGGGGAGCAGCTGCAGATCCGGGGATCTGTCTGGCCCTCCTGTACCCCCTCGGAGCAGAATCAGAGGAGGTTCCCGACCGGTTTCTCTTCTTGGAAGGTGGCACACCTTGCGGGTGCTCAGCCTTCCTGTTTTCCGGGGTGCCCTTAGGGTGTCCAGCCTTCCTTGGGGGATTTGAGTCCCTTGTGGTGGCTGGCACACCTAGAGGGTGCCCTTTTTTCGGTAAGGGCTGTGCCGGGGGAGGTGCTCGGCCGGAGAGGTGGGCTGCAGCAGCAGCGCGTTCCTCCTCCTCGCGGGCTTTCCTCCTCCTTTTGGCTTCAGCGCCACATATCCTTTTGCCTCTACGAGGCTTTTTCCATCCTCCCTGTGGGGGGATTGTTTGCAGCGAGCCTTGTGGCTCAGCCGCATTGTGTTGCAGTGAGCGTGATTGCCCATCCGCTGGTTTTTGTGGCGAGCGTTGCCGCTCTGCCACAGGGTTTTCTTTGGCATTATTTTTATCCATTGGTTTGTTGTTTTTATTCATCCGCTTAGCTCCCCACCCACCGCGGAGCCCCACATCGGGGATGTCGCACAGCAAGCCCATGCGATCATCAGGGCTACTAAGCGGATATAGCCCCCAGAGACAGGCAACGTCGTGAGAAGGTTATGCACCCCCGAATGACGACGCCAATCATCATCCGGGTCTGCTATTATTATTGTTATTATTATTATTATTATTTCTATATACGCACGGCTTCCACAAATCTGTCTTTTACATTTTGCAAATTTGTAGGAGCTCGCAAGTAAACATGATTTTTAATGTGGCTCCATACAAAGATGTCAATTGATGTCAAGTCAGGAGATTTAGGTAGTTATCTAACGGAACCATGCGTACATATCCAATTTTCTTCAAATCTGTTATTTAAATATTGCGTTGCTATAATAATTCAATTGTGAGGTCCTGCACCATCTTACTGGAAATACATATCCCTTATTATTTCAGCTGGAAAATTTGTAAGTTCCTGCTAAATATTATTTTCCAAGAAAGACAAATAACGTTGACCTGTTAATGTTCCATCAGACAATATTGGTCCAATTATTTCTAGACCTAATCTCCCAATCCATACATTAAATTCGAAACGTTTTTGAAATGCTCCTTCTCGACGCAGTCGGGAATTTGTTGCCCAATATGTCACCTTGTTGCAGTTAAACACTCCGTTAATAGTGAATCTGGACTCATCGAAAAAAGATTATTGCTCAGAATTGTTTATTCGTGCTTGTTGAGTCAAAAACCATTTACAATAGTTTACGCTGATAAAATCATTCTAATAGAGGTGCTGATGTAAGCTTAAATTTGTATGAATGGTATTTGGATTTCTTTGCAATCCTTCTACAACTTTCCTTATCACATTTACTTGCTGTACAAGCTCTCTAATTGAAACACTTGGGTCAAATTCAACTTAAGCCAACACATTTATCTCCGTTTCCTGATTTACTATAAACATATCAACATTTTGTCCGGGTTCCTCTCTAAATTTCGATTCAACCTTATAAAGATAACTTTTTGCAGGCTCCCTTCTCCCTGGATATCTTTCGAGGTATAAATCAAAAGCTACTCTCAATACAGAAAAACTCTCAACTTGAAGCTTAAAATTCCCAACACAATAAAATAAATTCCTTAGAAAATAAAAATTGATGAGAGCGAGGGGGGGGGGTGAAATTTTTCCCGCAATCTTCTAACTGAAGCTTGAATTTCCCAACTCGACTACGATATTGGGGGGAAGGACGTCCCCCCCATAGCGCGGTGTCCGTTCTGAAAGTGGTTTTTCCGTTTTTTTCCGGCTACTTTTAACCGGCTAAAAATAATTTTTGATCTGGTTGGAAGGAATATTGAAATCTATTGTGAATCTATGCCGATACGATAGAGCAGTGCAACGCATTGAGCTGAATAACAAAAATCTAATAATAAGGAACCAGAAAATTAGTATACCAACGTTAACAAGAGCAACAAATATCAATCAATCGCCGATTAGAATAAAAAAAACATGGACGAGCCAACTTTCCCAACCAAAAACAATTTTACTGTTCGGCAACTTATGTAATACCTTTCAGGTTTACTATAATATAAGATAAACTCTTTATATAATTTATCTCTAAAGCTGTTACGCAATAATTTTTCTAAATAAAAATTAAATAAAACATTTCTGTATATTTAGTGGCATATTGAAAATCTGTATCTTTTTTTTATAATAACAATAAAAAATACTTAATAGGGCATTTTATACATCACCTAATCTACCTAAAACTAGTGTGAACTTGAGAAATCCACTGTATATTATGGAGTTTCACTAACTTGCGCATCTTCGTGTCTTTGTGGGTTTAATCAATAAGCTCAGTAATATTTTGCTCTAAGATCATAATAAAAGATTATTAAACAGTTTATATAAAACATAACAATTTACTCACTTCTTGCAATCACCGTATATGACAATAAACCCAATTTTATTGGTAGAATACTGTGCTACTTTACATACGTACCAAATTTTAAATAAACATTTCAGATCAAACAAAAGTTATCGTATTTACAATAAAACAACTTACACACATACCTACAGACAATCAGACATATTTTATTCGGTGTTTAAGTGTAGCATGTCATGTTTCTGTACAAACAGTGCTGGATTACCCTATACGCTAATTACGCACGTGCGTAAAGCGGCAGATTTTTAGGGGCGACCAAGAAAAATCAGAATAAAAATTCGCTCGACTGCACATCTTGCACTTGTAACTTTGTAACTAGTAGTAGGTACTCGGATTTAACAGACACTCAAAAAATGTCGGCGCTTTTGACCCATCAAACACGCCACACCGCAAAGCAAAGATGCCGACATTTTTTGAGTGCCTTTTAAATCCTGCCTGTTAAGGTTTACTTTAACATATGAATGGACATAATTTATAATGCCGCTATCGGTTGTCGGGTGCCGTCCATCAAGGCGGCGCCGTGGTAAGTTCCTTTGACCTAATTGTTAAGGTACGTACGCACTTGTAACAGAACTTCGTTGCGAACCTCGTCGTGTAACCGTGTGGACGAGACCCTGTAACCTCATTGCGTAACGTCAGAGCGAATATGGGTGTTCGCGCAGAGGTTCGCAGCTTTCCCGTCACTTGTCGGTAATCCTGCGTCACTTCAAAGGATGTTACTGTATGCAGTTACGCAAAGTCTGGACGTGTCCGAGCTTCTTCGTGTATCGTCTTATGAGGTGCTTAAATATTTTCATATTCTTTACGTGTAGAATAGACAGTCGCGTTGTAAATATGGAGTGGACGGAAGAAAATTCGATTCTTTTTTGTATAGGCCGCTGACATGTTGAAACTTTAAATCAGTCAGCAACGTACAACCACTATACTCCATTTCTAGAACACAAACGTGTCTGCCACCATCTTTTCGGCTTTTTCTTTTTGTCGCATAGTGAATATAAATATATGCCGCAGTCGCAATTTGCAGTTTATTATTGTCCATGGTTTCGATAAACGTCTGTCTTCGCCTCTTTTCCAAACACAAAGTAACTGACAGGACTGCGAACAACATGGAAAACGGAATGTTCGCGACGCAACGGAGTTTTGTTCGGGGATATTTTTTCCGTCACATGTTAACGCGTATCATGACTTAGCTTTGACCCTGTTCGCGACGAAGTTATGCATCGAGGTTCTGTTACAAGTGCGTACGTACCTTTAGATGCCTGCTTGTTTCCGGTTTCCGTAACATTATTTTTAGGACTTGACAATAATAAATAATAAGTTTTAAAAAGTGTGTCGTTCTCCTCAGTCCTGGGTTTGCGTAAAGCGGCAAATACTTTAATCCGTCATTGTCTACAAATACTTTTTTCAATTATGATTATTAAAAATTTCTGTCCGGTTATAATAATAATAATATATAATAATATGTTTATTTACAGAAAAAAAACAAGGATATAATAATTCTTAATAATAATAGGACAGATATATACCTACTTGATTAAACCAAATTGGCACTATAACTAGCACTGAAAAGAATAAGTTATCATCCTCAAAATACTTAAACATGTTTTCGGTATATTTCATATTGTAGGTTTCTAACAACTTCCAACAGGTAGGTTAATTTACATCGGCAAACTTCAAATTATATTTTAACTTGATTATATTCTGTGACAATGCAGTAATTCTTTTTTCAATCAAATTTTAATGAATTTATGTGTTATCTAAATGTGAAAATATATTTTCAGTACTATAATGGAAATATTATGTTTACATTTATTTTATGAATGTTAATAAAATAAAATACCTATCTCTATTAGTGAATTAACGTGAGCAACAAATTGCTATTTTTGCTTCAAAATGATTTTTAAAACGATTTGAAATGATGGTTCCATGAAATTTTTGTAATTCCATGTAAAAAATTAAGCTTATGTGGGCAATGAAAGTGACACATATAGTTTAATTAAAAATCGACTGAAATGTAATGGTAAATCAACCACCATGTAAAACCGAATCAAATTATTATCACGTAGTCAAGAGAGGGTCGTATGCTTCTCACTAATGGGTCTATATTTAAAGTGTACCCTCATTCAAGTAGTATTAATGTCTGAAGAGGGTATATAAATGAAAATCCTCTTCTATAAAATACAGGTCAAGGAGCACAAAGTAAAATTTTAATGCTTTGGAATGAGATAAATCTTGTTGGAGAAATTCAACTCGCTAGCTTGTAAATTTATTTAAACCGTTATATCATTTCCACGTCTCTTGGGGTTGCGTTTTTGCCTAATGTTTACGATTTCTTTTGAATCAAAAAGTGTGGTATATTAACTTTAACTTCACAATTCTTTACCTAAATTGAGTTTTAAACACATACTTTCAAGTACATCTAAAAGTATTTGCTCTCTACAGCAACATATTTCATTTTATAAACTGAATGTGAAGAAAACTGAAATGTGATGCCAATATAAAATTACAACTTTTGTTTCTATAGTAATTCTAAACGAGTAAAGCCGGGCATAGCGCACTATGAATATATCAATTTGATAATATTTTGCTCGAACACGACACAATTCCCTATTACGCGGTGTCACTGAAATTAAGTATACATAATTTCTTTTTTGTTGTTCAGTCGGCACACTACGCTGTAACTTTCGTAATTTTCGTAGTATTGCTATTAAACATAAACATATTAATGTGCAACTTTTACATCACTTAATCCATGTACAGTTTGTTTGAACCTGAATGGCATATTACATAAGTATACATATTAAATACACAGAGAAAAATGATGAACATTTGTAATTATAACATAGCTAACGGAAAAATATACTATATGTTAGCGAAATATTACGCCTACTAGTGTAAATTTACATGGAGAATGTTTATAATTCCACAATAGGCGTAATTTCGCTAACATATAGTATATTTTTCCCTTAGCCCTATTATAATTACATTGTAAATTTTGATCATATTTCTCTGTGTAGGAGATACACTAGTACGTAACTAGAGGTTTTAACTTCGGAATAATGTCATATAAATTAGAGATTTCGTTCATTTTTGGCCACTTAATAGTAAATGCATCAATGAAAAGTTGCTAATTTATAGGAGGTGCCACCACTTGAAAAATAAATATAAACATAAACATTGAAGCTGAAAGAGACTCAAATCTTGAGAAAGAAACATTCTATGCAATTGGGATATTAGCTTCGTTTTTTTCTAATTTCTGTGAAATTAATGGTTCCGAACATCTTGAAGTATAAAGAAGGCATCCGAATGTTTACAAGTAATTAGTTTAAATGTTAAATATCTCAGAAACTATGGCACAAACGTCAAAAATGCCAAACTACCAAAATTACAGACTATTAATTAAGCTTTCAAATGATTTTTCGACTAAAAAATAAAGAAGTTATGACACATTTTTTAAATAAAATCGTCGTCATTTTGTTAATGTAGTAAAGTAGTAGACACTTTTTTGTCCGTTTACGCCACTTGTTTTAGAAAAAAAATGCATTTTAAACTATAAAGGAAACTTACTTGTTAATATCTCAATAAATATTAGCTTTTACCAAAAAAATGGTGGACATTAAAAATAAAGATTATACACTGAGGATTAATTAATTTTTTTATATTTATGTAGGATTAATAGGTAGGAGACATCCGAACGTTTATAGGATGAAGTATTTAGTTTAAATGTTGAATATCTTAGAAACTACGACACTTCCATAAAAAGTTCTAAGGAATAGAATTGACGATAGTTAAACAGTTTTTTCTTTAAACTGATGTCTTGTTTATTTCTCTGTCATAAAAAATAAAGAAGTTATAGCCAGAACAATGTGTGTCTTTACACTTTATTATTGTAATTGTGCAGTAATTTCTTTTTCGTTAATATATATTATCACCTAAATACTCATTTTTTTGTGTGCTTAAAACATTTGTTTTAGAAAAAGATTTCATTCACCATATTGGAGCCGCCGCTTTGAATTTTTTAATTTTGACTTGAGATCCGTAATCAGCGATCTCAAAAACATAAATATCCTACGTTTCAAAAATAAATCGGTAATACTTTTATAATTTTCTTTGGTATAAAAATGATAAGTTTAACAGAAATTGTAGGGTTTAATAGGTATTTGCAGTCGTCAAGGCTCAAGTGCAATATTCATTCGTTCCGTAATGTTATTAGATTATTTGTAATACTCTAAAAAAAATATTAAAGTAGAATTGATATATCAACAAGAAAGTTGCTGACAAACATTACATGACATTTTTAAGATATTGGTGGCATGAAATAGAAAGAAAATTATGTTAGTTCATATGTTCCACAATTAGTGATGATAAGTAATAATAGTAAAAGTAATAAGTTGTAAGTTTTGTAATTCACTGTTGCCTATATTTGTAATTTATTTTACTATTAATTTTACATTTACCTGGACATATTTTAACCAGTTTTTGTAATTTACATTCAGAATGAATAAATCTTGTACTTGTATCAAAAATGCTAATTATTATTTCTAGTTCCTAGCTCTGAATAATAATAATAAATGGTCTTTTATTAGGCGAAGTTTAGTTAGTACAAATTGTATAATATAGTTTAGATCTTTATACCTTACCTCGTAATCGGACATGCCCGACAGGTACTGTAATAATAAATAAATAAGTAAATAAATAAATAAATATTTCAGAAAGACTACCTATTAGTGCATTACACTCTAATACAACAATTTTTATGTTTGTTAAATGTTTATTATTATTTTATTATAAACAAGTAACATATTAGTTCCACCTCCCATACGTCGCAAACGTATTATTTTCTTATGGTTGTTTCAGTTTCATTTATACTAGTATTGGACAAAAATATTTTGAACCGTGAGGAATATATCAAGAAAGTTTGTATTTACCAAGCGAAAACTTATTAGTTTCATGTAACAATGGCTTTCGGCCATGATTTATTGTGACACTAAAACGTAGGAGTTTCCTGTAATTAGTAGTTTTGGAAAGTGTACTTCGTATTCCGTAACTTGTGTAGTATTCAACTAATTGCTGTATTTATGCTAGATGGACAAACAGATCTCCACCCTCTGTGACTAGTTCATTATGACCACTTAAAATACCCAGAAAGTTGACTATACGAACATCGTAAGGAATTCGGATAAGTATGAAACAATTTCTTGTTCAGAATATGAAGGTTTAACAATTATTGTCTAAATCTAAATCTAAAAACATACGTGTAAAAACGAGTAGAAGCAACAATCAAGCATGGCCGACTGCGAATACCAACTTGATTGACATTTGCTCGAATATGGCTCAACTCATTTTTTATTTTTAGTAATACTCTTATGAGAAATGCCATCTAAGAACATTCTAAAGTAAAACTAAAATAATAATATATGATCTAATCGAAAGTAGAGGAGTCTTCACTGTGCTCTATTTCGTTACTCTAGTGAAGCAACGTGCAGCGCGGTTAGTACTCGGATGGGTGAAATTCATCTTGGAGAACACAGCGGTCTCGTCCTACCTTCTAGCGGCTTGTATATCAGCGTATATGCGGGAGCAAGACGAGGATTACGTAGTCCTTCGGACGGGATGTAAAGCAGGCGGTCTTTTGTCTATTAAACGTTAGGCAAGTAAAATATCCCTACTCTTCTCAAGGTTTCGGCAAAATTTCAACGTTGGGGGTGCTCATCTCCTGGCGTCGGTGATAGACCCTGGTAGCGGAAATAGGCCGTCGATAAATAAATAGTTAAAAGAAAAAAATGATCTAATCTACATAAAGTCTTTTCGAATCTGAGAGACGCAGCGTATATTTGCAGTTTCGATATTTGGCACATCCTCGTACCACCGTTTGGGTCGCACCGCTGTATATTTTTCTATTCTGAATGTTTATCAGGTTTTTTTACTTGGCAAAATTGTCAGCTACACTCTTAATATTATTTTCATCCGTCGTTCTTTTAATCGACTACTTTTTAGCCACTCTGCATATTGTCACTAATAGCATAGCAGGTTTATTTTTGAAAATTGTGTTACATCCGAACATTATTGTTTCCAGTAACATTTTTTAATTATTTTATAAATTTGGCACTAAAAGTATATACTAATTTTTCGTTGGCAATATTGTCAATTAGCTACAAAATTTTATTTTTTTCATAAAATAGTTTTGTAGATATAGCGCCAACAAATAGACAAGCACCAGACCGACCGACAAACAGACTGATCTTTAAGTCATAATATACAGTTTGAAACGTGAAAATCTGAAGAAATCTTGGGGAGTGTTTTTTCACGAATATTTCACTTGGTAAGTGAGACAAATAGAAACTTTTGTTAAATTCTGTTTCAAATGATAATAAAATATATTATGTGTAAAATCCCCTGTATAACGTATATATTCCAATTTTATTAGGGCGCATTCTAAATTTGAAAAATTTTAAGTCTAACAGAAGTTATTGTTTTAACAGGAATTCGCAATCGGCAACGCCCTACTGAAAATTATATTCATTGCATAACAGTTTTATTAAAATACCTCAACAAAATTTGAAAGTAGAATTGATCTGCGTAAAGTTCACTCCAACCCAAGAGACACGTGCAGTAAATTGCAGTTTCGATATCTGGTACATATTCGTAATTCGTGTGCTTGGTCAAAAACTTTAGTAACATTTTGCTCCAAAATGACTACAAAGTAGTAGTTTATACAAAACGTTACTTTTACACGCCTCTGGCGATCATCCTGTATGACAGATATGACCCGATTTGATGAGAGAAATTTCCACTATCCTACTTTATTTAATGCGAATAGCCAAACAGCCTTAGCCATCCTCTCGAATTTAGATAGGATACTTTACATACGCCTCAAAGACATACAAATTTTAGATCTAACGGAAGTTATCTTGTTTAATTGGTACTGTCATTCAACAATGCCCAATTGCAACTTTTATTCATTTCATAAGTCTTATAAAACTATTTAAATGACATTTTAAAGTTTAATTGAAATATTTCCTAATCTACGTCAAATTAATTCGAATCTGAAAGAAAGACATACTATACAATTTCGCAGTCTTGTATATCTTCGTATTTTTGTGTGCTTAATTAAAAACCTTAGTAACAGTTTGCTCTAAAATTATAATACAACATATTATATTTAAAAATGATAGTTGGCGCTTTGTATGGCAGATATGAATTTGAGATACATATTTTAAGTCTAACTCGTATTAATTAAGTATTCGCATTGAGTAGCTCCAACTGCAACGTTCATCTATTAGAAAATAGTCTTATTAAAAATACTTTAATAACATTTCAAAATGAAATTAGTATATCTCTTAATCTACGTAAAGTTCTTCCGAACCTTACAGGCATACTGTGTATAAAGTTTCGATATCTTGTACATACTGGTATTATTGTATACTTAACTAAAAACCTTAGTAACATTTTGCTCTAAAATTATAATATCACACAGTTTACATAAATCATGATAGTTTACACGCTTCTAGTGATCCCCCTGCATGATAAATATGGCCAAATTTTGGTAGAGAATATTCCACCATGTTCTTTTACATACACACATACACACACGCGCGCACATACCTTCCCAACACTGACACATGCGCGCGCGAGCGCGCATATATTTGTGTTCAGCCTGATATAAAATGTATTTCTGTATTAATTTTTTTTCTACGATAATTATTTAAAAAATTTGTATGGTTATTAGCCCTGTCAATGAACATTCAATAAGGGGATCTAGAGGGAAATGCTGAGATTAATTTTTTACTTGAGGGCTGTGTTTGAACTATTTAGGAGGTAAACATACCAAAAGTACGAACATAGGAGGTACGGGGGTAAGGGGGGGAGGCGCGATAAAGGTCCCGGTTTTTGGTTTTCCGCTCATATCTCGAAAACGGTTGGCCATAATCAAAAAGTGGTTACATACAAAATTAAATCTGACTAAATTTTCTACAATGATGTTTCTATTAATTTTTGTCGTATCTGTTATGGTTCAGTAATGGATTGTATATCTTTTAACTGTATTCCAACTTTATTATAAATTTATTATAAATTGAAAAGAATTTTTAATAATCATCGTGGAAAAAAAATGTTGTACAGATATCCGTTTCATAGCAGACTGAACTCAAATATCGAATACAAAATGTCTTTGTATCTGTGTGTGCGTGTATATGCACGTGTGTGTATACTGTTTCTTGTAAACACGATAACTTCTGTTGGACTTAAAATATTTAATTACAATTTGGAACATATTTAAAACAGCATACTACAATAGTCCCTATTGAAATTGGGCCACATCTGTATTACATGGTCATAACCAGAGGCCTACAAACTCTCATTCTTACGTAAAATAGGTTTTGTTTTAATTTCAACGCAAAAGGCGTTTTCTTGATTAAGCTTAAAAAAAATAAGAATATGTATAAGATTTATAAACCGCAATATACCGAGTGCATGTTAGGTTCAAACCAACTATATTTAAATTAGATTATATATCAATGTTGTCCTAAAATTTGGAACATGGTGTTTTTAATAAGATTATTATGTTGTGAGAGTTTCTAGGCCTCTGGTTATCACCATGTATTACATATATGGCCCAATTTCAATGGAGATTATTGTACTATGCTGTTTTACATATGTTCCAAGTTGGAATTAAATAGTTTAAGTTCAACAGAAGTTATCGTGTTTACAAGAAACGGTATACACACACACACTTACAGACACAAAGACATTTTTTATTGGATATTTGAGTTCAGTCTGCTGTAAAACGGATATCTGTACAACATATTTTTTCCACGATGATTATTTTTTTTTCAATTTATAATAAAATTATAATAAAGTTGGAATACAGTCAAAATACAATCCATTACTGAACCATAACAGATACGACAAAAATTAATAGAAACATATTATTGTAGAAAAGGACCCCGCACAAAACAAATTCAAAATGGGTTTCGGTCGATTTGTCTGAAAATTCAGTTCTCGACTTTTTGAACAAAAGTTTTCATGGGCTCAACTCGATCCTATGACTAGTTTCTGAGATACAGCTCAAGAAATATACAAGAATGTCCTCTTCTACAATGAAAAAACTTTCGAATTTTTTTCATATATTCTATATTGCGATACGTTCTAATAGCCCTTTATAATATTTTGCACCAAAAACATTTGTTGTTTTAATAAAAATAGCGTAGAAATTTTTTATAAGTGAAAAAATAAATCAAATTGGTCAAATTGGCTAAAACATTTTCTACATAAAGTATGTGTCTTCCTGATCAAAAAACTTTAAATGAATAAATAAATTAAAAGTTCGACAAGATACAAAATTTTAGAAGAATTTATAGTTGTATCTCGGAAACTAGTCATAGGATCGAGTTGTGCCCATGAGAACTTTTGTTCAGAAAGTCGACAACTACAACATACTGAATTTTCAGTCAAAGCGACCGAAACCCACTTTCCATTTGTTTTGTGCGGGGTCCTTTGCACAGCTTTAATTTGCATATAGCCACATTTTAATTATGGCTATCCGTTTTTGAGATATGAGCGAAACCAAAACCGGGACCTTCTTCGCGCCCCCCCTGCACCCCCCGTACCACCTATGTTCGGGGACTTTTGGTATGTTTACCTCCTAAATAGTCCGTCAAAATTGTGATCTCGGCATTTCCCTCTAGAAACCATTCCTTGACAGGACTATATGACATGCCTAAGTACCTGATTAAATTAAATAAGTTTAATAACGACTGCTCTTCAGAACTAATTGACTACCAAAAGCAAGGATTCAATCCAAAAAAATACGCTAAAGAGTTCAACATCTAGAAATATCCAACAATCGAATATTGTCCAAAATATTTTAAAAAATACAGTATTGGTGACAGGCATAAGTTCCAAAATCATACGAATGAAATTATAAAGTATTTACTATAATAGTTAACTTATAAGAACGTGGTTTATGAAAAAACAAAAAAAAACTTATCCAGTTGGACAGAGTTCTATCTGACAAAGTCGATTTTCGGTAATGGTAATATGCTTTCAATACATGTGCATTCTGAAAACTCAGGGTTCTATCCAAATTGATCATGATAAAAAGAATTTTCCCTTAGTAATCAATACTAACATTTATATATATCATAAATTTCATACAAAATATTGTTATTGAATTGTGACATCTGTTAAATAAATAGATAACAGAAATGTTATACTACTGTCGGTGTCTATAAATTATTTCGAATTTCATCCGGGCGATGAAAAAGAATTTCCTAATTTATGCGTAGGTACATTAGTTACTTGCCTTCAGTTCGTACTAAAAAGTTTAGCTGTGAATACTTCATTATGTTTTTCATGTTACAAGTCAAATGTGAAAGAATCAACTTAAATTCTATATCAGGCATCGTCGAAAAATCATGAGATTAGTCCTGTCACAAAACTGATTGTCGAGATTACTCACCATCTGATATGGCAGCGTTCCAAAGTGTTATCAATAGGATGGGCCAAACAATTTGGCGCCCGGATCGCAGCGTCTGTTTCTCGATTATTCGAAGGATACTGTATATAGATATTATTTACAACCTTCACCTGAAATGTAATAAATCCATTATCACCTGAAATGCAATGTCAAGCATTTCACAGCAGGTATGCAATATTTGATTAACACCGAGATTTTCCTTTTGAGATTGCTCAATTATTACATTTGCAAGGAAATGTTGAGACATATATTTGGTTTTAATTCTGTTGAAACTAGTTTGGTGAAAAGTGACATATATTCGTTAGCTATACACGCTGATCTAAAATTTCCGACATTTCTGTGGCTGCTTGTACATCCAAAAATAAAGGTACTCTTTTATAGGAAATTATTTATGAAAATGGATAATAAGGGAATTATACCCCTTTAAAAAGAGTGTTCATTTTAAATAACTCCACACAGTGAAATCAAGAGGAGAAGTAAGGAGGCCAGAAGGCCACTCCAGCTATTACGGTAGTGGTTGTTTACCATCCTCTACGTGTTCTATAATAACGCGCCATGCATGAAAAACATGATTCTTCTCCTTCGCAATGAAATATTACTAATAATTCATGAAAGATATTTTCCGAAAATTCACAGTACATATCTTTAGGATTTCCTCAGCCCAGAAATGCACATTCCGAGAATTAAACACGCCTTGTCGTGTGAATGTACACTCGTCAGTAAAAAATTTATGTTTTGCGTTCATTCAGGAAACAATTCACAAAAATGAGCTCTTGGCATATCTTCATGTAATAATCAGGTAATCATTTCTGAGTTCTTCGATAATGGAACGGATGCAATTGTTCGTGTAGTGCTTTTAAAGTACTCTGGTGAGATATATCAATGTTTAAGCCTAATCTTCTAGTACTTATTTTGGGATCTTCCATTATAGTATCTAATATGTCTTCTTCAACATCAACAGTTTTTGCGGTTCTTGAACGGCCGGCATATCTGTTCTTCACTTGAAGACTTTCCCTAAATCGCCTATCTATACTTAAAGAAGTGTTGGCATTAGGAATGTTTCTATTGGGGAATTTTTCCTTATAACGTCTCACAGCTGTAGCGGTATTTCCGAAACTTTCTTTCAAAATTCAAATTACATCTTAGTACAGTCAATCTGTCATTTGACACGTGAATAATTCCCACAAGAAATATTTTATTTGACTAATATAGGAGAGGTTGCCATAATCAATATCGCTGCCACTACGGGCCTAACGTGGAAAAAATGACGGTCAGAATAGGTTTTTCTCGATTATCTCCTTTCCTGTTAGTTCTACCATAAAATTAAGTATTACCAATACTGTGGAAAATGCATAAAGCTACAACTTTCATTTAAACTGATTTTCTCTATTGTTAATATTGTACGATTTACAGCCCTCAGAAAGGGGAAAATTTGTACTTCGCCCCAGATTTCTACAATTATCTCTGCCACCGGTGCTCCTACATAGTAATCAGTCATTATTAATATTGTAGATTATAAAATTTCCCGAAACTTTTGTTGGAATAATCGTTAATTGTATAAAAATTACAGCAGCTTGAACAATTCCCTCTATTTGTAATATTTTACGATTTACACTTACCCAAAAATATGAAATTTATGCTTCACGGCAGATTTTGGCAATTATTTCTGTCTCCATTGCTCCTACGCAGTAATTAACCATTGTGAATATTGCATATTACAAAATTTCCTAAAGCATTTGTTTAAACAATTTTCCTCGACTATCAAATGTTTACAAATTACAGAAATTTATAAACGAAATAAATGCAAGCGTATATTAAGAGACTAAAAGAAATAATCTATTTGTATCCCTATGGAAAAATATCTCAAATATCAAATAATCTATACTGGCTATATTGGGCCAGAAGTCTCCCAGCAGCTCCTTTTTTTGTTAAAAGAACAGAGCAGTGACGTAGCACGTACTTTAATGCTCTACAGACTCGTCTTGTAGATCTACATTCTCTCCCAGTGTGCGAAGGTGTTTATTTGGCCTGGCCTGTTAGTAGTTCCACAAAAACTAACTAGTTATTGTTTGACTATCTTATGGATTTCTTGGAAGAGACAAAAATTAAGTTATAGGTTAGCTTTGTTTCCTTTGTTCTTCACCTTTGTGTTATAAAAACCCTCCTAACCGTGGTCTTATTTTGTATGTTAGAAAAATGCCCTGAAAGACCCCTGGGCGAGAAGTTTGTGACCTATGTACATCCTTTGTTTTGTTACTGACACTATGTCAGGTAATTTATTGGTTATTGTTTAGGTTAGATGTAGGTTTGTAATTTCTCGTGTGGTTGGCTGTATGGCCTCGGCCTTTATGCCAAAAAAAAAAAAAACTAGTTATTTCTGGATATCTGAACACAGTGAGCTTAGCTCACGACTGGGTGTAGCTAAGGCTATTCTGCTGTATTTACAGTTGCTTAGGTTATTCGAAGCATTATTTTTGGTATAGGCGTCTGAATATAAGATGCCAGCGCCAAAGCGGAGAACTCGTGAACTAATTATAGGCTTTTTGTTTGTTTATGTGGCGAATACTCATTGATTTTTTTCTGTTTATTGTTATTTTTGGCGTTAAAAATAATAACATTAATAATATATGACCTAAAGGTTTGCAAGATTTTGTTGTAAGTGATTTGCAATATGTTAATGGCATTATTCAGCAAAATTTATATTTTTTTAGGTTTCTAGTTTTCCCTTGAAAAGTACAGTTTCTTCGACATAAACGGTGTCTGGCTAGTTAAATATTAATAAACTAAAATATTTCTTTAAATTTATGTACAGTTGTAGTTTAAAACACTTTCAGGAAACATGAGGGACATTTAGGTTAAGCATATTGCAATGTATGGAACATTTGGGAAGCACTAAAAATGTAAAAATTCTAAGTGTGTGTATGAACGGGAATATGCTTTAAATGCAGGACATATTATTTTGTGTGGTACAACCCATATTCAACACAAAACTTAATAAATGTATATGCTCTATGTTCACAAACAAGTGTCTCAGACTCAAATACGCATGAAATTAGTGGTACATTGGATATAACTGAAAAGACATTTATTAATTCTTTTCGCTTGTTTTTGTTTTGGATTTAAAAAGTGTTGTAGAGGGCTGAAATTTGGTACACATGCAGCATTTGGGATGTTTAAGCTCACAAAAAAGTCCCAGAGTTCACGGCCCTTTTTTTCAAAATGGCGGCGGGGAAATGCACGAAATAACGTTATTTTCCGAGAAAGTTTACTCTATTGCATTATTTCGAGTGAGGTCTCGTTTCATATGTTTTTTGGGGTCACTGATTTCGAAAAATCATATTGTTAGTATGTGAGGTCGTAAATAATGACAGAGCGAATAAATTAATATGCCAGTTTTCTTGTAATAATGATGAAATAACACTTTTATTTCATATCAATACCAATAAATAGTACCTATGCTTTGGACATTAATCCGAGTGGCACATATAGAATTAATATACACTTTCAGATGTGTCATAACTGCATTTACATAGATCACAGCATTTCAGATTGTATTTGAGATATTTACAACGATTTGCAACGCAACTTTTTTTATAGTTACACTTAACTAATGCTTCGCATGCTTCTGAGGCTACAGGCTTTGGTGCGCCACACGGGTTCCTAAATACTGTCACATTTTTCCATCCAAAATCTGATGGATCCGGAAGGTGCTGTACCCGCTGAAGCGGGTACAGCACCTTCTCCATATCTGGCTTTGAAGAGAAGCGTGCTTGGCATGCTCTTCTACTTCCCTTGTTGGTGAAATGGATTGCAGTTGACGATCGTTTTTGGTAAATAACACTCCCCGGCATTCGTTCACAGTGTCACAAGACACGGTTCTGGAAAAACAAAACAGTTTTTCATTTCATGTGATTTATAATATGTAGTTTTTAAAATTGCTCCTTATTGGCACATTTGAATTACCTGCTAGTGGGGGTACCAAGCAAGCCGCAGTGCGAGTCTTGACAGGCGAAATAGTTGTTGGGTCAACAGCTTCTGTGCTTAGCCTTTTCTTTGCCCGTTCAAGTCTGCTGCTGCTGAATTCCAAGTAGCAGGTTTCATGCCATTTTCCTCCTTTAGCTACAAAGGTTTCCTTAAGTCCGGCACCCTCATCCAGAGCCAAAACATTTACGCCCAGTAGTACTCGCCCAAGATTCTCAAATTCATCTAAATTTTCAGCCAATTCGAGTATCCAACATACTTGTCAGCTTTGAAACTCTTTTTCGGATACGTCAGTTTCTCTTTTGTCTCTTTCTGGCATAGTATGCACAGTTCCCCGTTAATCTCCTTCGAATTATCATCCTCCACCAAACTAACGTCACACAGTTTAAATTGAAAGTTGAAAGAAGACAATCAATTGCAGTTTCACTAATATACGGTTATAACATAATTGATTTTCCCCGCCGGCATTTTGATAAAAGGATCGTGGATCCTGGGACACTTGCTTGTGAGCTTTAAATATCCTAAATACCGCATGTGTACTAAATTTTAGCTCCCTACGACACTTTTTAGCTGCACAAGCAAAAATACGGATTTGCCTATGAGGGAAGGCAACCATGCTATAACAGGGCTCCTACGGGGACCCCGACCATGGCAACATTTCTCATATCAAATATCTAACGAAAAAGTGTACCAAATTTTAGCATTTGAGCATAAAATGCAATGTGGGATCCATTCGTGCAGGTTACCGTCCCTACTATTATTACGTAGGAGCAACGGGAACAAAGACACTTGCGAAAATCTGTAGTGAAGCACAAATTTTCACCATTATGGCAGCTGCAAATCATAAAAGTATTAACAATAGAGAAAAATAGTTTAAATACAATTTGTAGCTTTTTCATTTTCTACAATATTTGTAATACTTAATTTTAGGGTAGAACTAACAGGGAAGGAGATAATCGAGAGAAAAAAGTTATTTTGACTCTCATTTTTTCAACATGGTGGCCGTAGCGGCAATCATATTTTTGTGGAAAATAAATAATTGTGGCAACCTTCCCTACATTATGGAAACAAAACATTCCTGCAGGAATTATTTACGGGTACCCCCATTTTTTAGGTCTACAGAATGTTAATTCAGAGAAAGTGTAGTCAACCATGTTTAAATATTAACAATAAAAATGAAATATTACAAAAAAACAGTAACAAAGTAATAAGTTACCATAAATTAAGATAAACCTCACATGGCTATAATAAGGTTGACTGTTTCGTGAAATGTCAAACCAATATTTCAAAGAATTCCTTGTGTAGATGAATTTCTTATTAAAATGTTATAAATGTTCGTTGATTTATAAACATAATTTACTTGAGAATGGCCCGGTATATCGAAATACACTAAAAATACCTGTTTATTTCTGTTGATCTGAAATAGCTATTTGTATAACATGGGAGGAAAGTGTAACATTTCATCCAAGGGATGAAATGTCACTTTCCTCCTGAGGTGTACATATGGTTTTTTCTGCAATATACCTCTAATAAAAGACAGGTAAAAGAAAAAATATAGTACATTGTGTATTTATTAGTAAAAGCAATACTTTACCAGACGACGCGATGCGTTGTAAATTGTTGGCCGAGGCGTTAGCCGAGGCTAACAAGCATTGAAGTCCGGGAATGTGCTTTTACTACGAGGTACACATATTATTCTTTCCGAAATCACAATCAATATTATTATAAATATATAAAAATAAAAAATATATATAAATACATATTAAAAAATATATAAGAAACAGTCCGGGAGAGTCACTTTCCTTGCTTAGACTGGGAAAGAAACTCTTTCGGACTGTTTTCTGATAGTTGCTTGGCAATGGATTAAAATAAATACTAGAATATTTTGAGATCTGATTACGCCGAAAAAGTAGACATTCTTGATCGATGTTAGAAAAAAAATGTTCCCTCAAATGAGGGAGGAAAAGATTGCTTTCCAAGCAGGTACTAGAAAAATTATTGTTCTTTAAGAATTTTTAGAAATATTTAAGAAATAAAAAAGTTAGTGGTAAAATAATGATCAGTAGGTACCGAGAGGGATCGATTGATACTGCGTAAACTGGTGTCCAGCCTATATCTAAATTTAAAAGATGAGTTGTATATTTTAAGGCGGTCGGAAAATATGGCACAACTTCCTTATTTCCATTTTCGGAAATATTTTATAAAAGAGTACCTTTGTTTTTGGATGTACTATCAGCCACAGAAATATAAGGAGACAATTTTGGATTACTGTGTATAAACAAATTCGATAAAGTGTTATTCTTAGAATATGCGACGAATTGAGAGCTTTGATGGAAACCGTTTACAAATATAAAAGTTTGTTGATCTTTTATTTCACATGTAGAGTCAATTTTATATTAAAGCATTTTGTAACAAAATGTAAATACAAGAAGCTTTTACAGCTCTAAAAGGCAAATATATACCGTGACTGATCCATAATATTCCATATATTTTATAAAATTCCGGTTTATTTGGATTTGTATAGAAATTTTAGACGAAATAAAATATATCAAAAGGTTTATGATTCCTTAGATTGATTTGAAAATAAATTGGAAATTTTTGTGTTGTCAATAAATTCTTCAAATAAAGTTTTCACATACGCGAAAATCTTTCTTATCCGTGATAACTTGATTTAAAACTTTTATTACACTTTACATTTCAGATTTCTTTAAAAAATATTGCTGTGTAGCGTAGATGAATATTTATTCAAGTACGTATTTCTTCTATAAATAAAAAAGCAACTTGATGTTAGTATCCCGTTTGATATTCATATTATTAAAGAGGAAAGTGTCATTATGATATATCGGTGTAAACTCTTTAAAAATCTTTTACGATGATAATAAATTCTATGAATTTGTTTTTAAATTATTCATTGAAATATATTCTCTGTTGCTACGGCATAAGTTAGAATAATTTACTTCCTAATGCATTATAAAAAGGGTAATAAAAAGTTTCCACAACTTAAACCACATGCATATTTATAAAATATATAGTTAAAAATATGTTTCGAGATTGTAATGTATTGTGCTTGATCTAGTTCAAACTTATATTTCTTTGTGCTTGTCACTCTAAAAATGTACTAAGTAGAAAGGGAAGTTTTGCATAAACACCTTTACCGATTTTTTCTTAAATAGTAATTAGTGAATTAAAAAAACTAAATACTCGAGTTAAACAATTCTCGTTTGATAATTTTTATATTTAATTGAAGTTAATACTTTTTTCACAAATAGTATAGCACTGTAAAACAATCTGATTTTATTGCAGCAAGCCTTTTTTGGAGAGACTATTAACGGGATTAAAAAATTATAGAAGTGCTTTGTGCGTTTCTAATGTTTTATTATTATTATTTTTTTTTTTTCATTAATTACTACTTAAGAAAAAATTAAAATTCTGAATGGCTTCTGTTACTTACTAAGATTTTTCATTGTTGGCATACCCACTTTTAAAACTTGAATTATAACACAATTGCAAAAACTGTTTTGATTAGTGAGATTAATGTCTAAAATGGTTCCCATTTCCAAACACAGGCTTATTCAGCAACTTAAATCCGACACCACTCTTTGCAATATTCCCGGCGTTATCTATGCTACTGTTTCTGTTAATTTGTCCTTAGTTCGTTTTTAATATAAATAACCTGCCTACGAACATATTGTATAATACGGTGCCAAAGAAAAAAATCTGATAGGCCCAGGTCCGGATTAATGATGGCGCACCCATGATATATTTAGACCTTTTTATTTAGAAGCAGGGTTGCAGTTACGGGGTTGTAAAATGCGCCTCAGGCGAAAATTTTGAATTTGTCAAGGTCAGACAGTCGTAAATTAAAGGTACGGACAGACTGACGGATGGCAGGCAGTGACTTGTTTATAACCTGACTTGCGTTTCAGCGTCCAGAATTTTTCTCGTTTTAGTTCGCGCATTACTTTTAATCTTTTCGTTTTTCTTAATTTCCAATTACATCAAATTACGTTTACATTTACGTTTGATCTTGTCATGCTCGAATGACCCCCTGCATCGTGCATCTTCTATTATACTTATTCTTATCAATGCATTCCAGGATATAAATTCCGCTTCATGCTTGAACATTATCTTTGTCGCCCCTCAGCTACCATCGATGTCCCTTCTTCGTTATTATTTCCGCCCATGCATTCATTATTCTTACTGCCTCTTCATTTATCTTTCCACTCACACTCAGATATATCCTTTTCCCGTTCAACCTTTTATTTATCTCCCTTTTCGCTTCTAGTCTGTTTCTCTTCGGGCACTCATTCATCACGTGTGCATTATTTTAGTCTCCTCCATGTGTATCCTACCTTCTTCTCTCTCTCGCTCTCTTTCCCATTTTATCTAAATATCATTTGAAATCTCCGTGCACTGTTGTTAGTTGTGTCACTTTGAAAGTCAGTTCGATTTGTTGTTGCTTACTTCTTCACGAATTTCTCTGAGTCCTCCAATTTGTAATGTCATTTCCCTTCTACCACTTTCTCATTATTTGCTTTCTCTCTTTGATCTCCATCGTTTTCCTTCTGTTGTTCGTACTTGTTCTTGTTCCACTTCCCTCTGCTTCCCTATCCACTATCATACCTCCTTCGTTGTTTCTTTAGCGTTCTTTTTTCCATATTACCGTGATGTCTTTTTCTTCTATCTTTAGTAGGCTAATCTGCCTACAAATATCTACCACCAACCCATTCTTTGTAATTCCGTTGTCCATGTGTTTCTTTGCCGTCTGACTGTTATTATTTTCTTCCAATCCTTCTATTATATCACACAATATGATCAGTATTATTGATCCTTATATTGCCCTATATTCTGTCTTCTCCAGTAATCCATCTTCCTCCTTCCTCTCTTGCCCATCCTATGCCCACTTTCTCGTCTTCTGTTATGCTTGTGTCTACGTATATCTCTTTCCTTGTGTAATGCATTTCCTCATTCTCTCTTTCATACATCTCCGGTCTTCTATTTATCCTCACTTTCTGTTCGTTTACAATCCCTTTATTCTCACTCCACCAGCAGGATATTTCATGTGCTTCGATGTCTAAGGAGGGAGTGCTAGTCAGGACCCGCCACATCGCCGTTGGTGTGATCATGTACGCCTTCATCATTTCCAGCATTACCAGTCTATGTGTGGCTACTAATTATCCCCTCACTTTGCTGTCCGTTGCTCTTCTTCCCCGTATTTCTTTTCCGTATAATATTGCCAGTTTAAAAACCCTGTCATAAATTACACATGCATAGTTTTCCAAAGGTGAAAGACCTATCTTTATGTTTTTTGAGTCGCTGATTCCAAATACCATGTCAAAAATATATGTTTCACTGCTCAATTTTTCGCAAATTAACATTTCATCCCTAAATTCGTGGTTATTAAATCTAATACCCCTGTACCTGCTCTGAAATAAAAGATTACATATCTAAATTGAAAAATAAAAAAGCTCCAGGATTTGATAAGATTAAATCTGAAACCCTTAAAGAAATATCAGAACATATTGTTAAGCCACTAACATATTTAATAAATAAATCGCTTAGTTCAGGCACTTGTCCAGAAATTTTTAAAGTGTCTATTGTAAAGCCAATTTATAAGGCAGGAGACAAGTTGATGCCTTTAAATTATAGGCCTATATCGCTAATAACAGCTACAGCAAAAATTTTTGAAATGACATTGAAAACAAGAATTATAAAATTTCTAAATAAACACAATGTGTTATCAACACAACAATATGGTTTTAGAGAAAGTAAGTCGACTGAACATGCAATCACCCTACTTACAAAAAAAATTTACGAAGCTGTCGACAACTCGAAACCTTCGCTATGTTTATTCTTAGACTTAGCGAAGGCTTTCGATACAATAAGCCACACGATATTACTGCAAAACCTAGATGATGTCGGGATTAGAGGTACAGCACTTAAACTAATGCATAGCTACCTATCAAATAGGAAACAATGTGTGGAAATCAGCAACAATAAAAGCAATTTCGTAACAATTGAATATGGTGTACCGCAAGGAACCATACTAGGGCCCATTTTGTTCATAATTTATCTCAACAATTTGTTTGAAATTAACACGGAGGGCAGTATCATCAGTTTTGCTGATGACACGGCCATTTTTTATAAAAGTGATACCTGGAGCAATTTACGGGAAAAGGTACAGAATGACTTTAAGAATATAAAAGAGTGGTTTGATAATAAACTTCTTTCATTGAATTTTAAAAAAACAGTGTATGTACCTTTTACTTCGTACAGTTGTTTCCTACCACACTTTAAATCTCTAGAAATAAAAGACGATCAGCAAAATAAGTTTTTGATATCTTCCCAAACATGTCACAAATACCTAGGAATAACTATCGATTGTCACCTAAGATGGGATAAGCAAATAAATTGCATTAACGAGAAACTAAGAATACACATCCATCTTTTTAAATTTCTTAAACAAGTATTAGATATTAAACATTTAAAAATAATTTATACGGCCCTTGTAGAACCTCACATTAAATATGGCATAATAGGTTGGGGAGGTGTTTTGAATGTACATTTAAACAAATTAGAATTGACACAAAAGAGAATATTGAAAATAATGTACAACAAAGAATATACCTATCCCACTGATAATTTATATAGAGAAGCGTCAATTATGGATCCATGTCAGCTATTTTTTTTCAGTCTTTCTATGATGCAATACTCTGAAAGTAAAAATATTTTACAACATGAATATAACACCAGACATAGAAGTAACCTAGTACCAGCTAAACAAATATGCAAAACAATCGGGCAACGATCTTATGTATTCTTGGCACCTAAGGCATTTAATTTTATACCTGAAACAGTAAAAAGAATATTAAATAAAAAACTGTTTAAGAAATATGTAAAAAAATTTATATTAGAAACTCCCAGAATTGAAATACACAAATTATTAGATTTAAAAAATACTTAAAAGGAAGCTGAACAAATGTGAAACTTACCAAATTTAGAAAGTGATATGCCCGATCAACCGACCATACAGTACCAAAATTGAGAAGCGGAGTATTACCTATACTCCTTTCTTATTATTTTTGTTATTGTCATAAATAGGACATTTTAAATATTTATTTTTTCCTTTTTTATTCTTATATTAACTTGTACATTTTTTATACCCCTTGCTACATTTTAAACATTTATTATTCCCTTTTTATTCTTGCATTAATTTGTAAATTTTTTATACCCCTTGTTACTGTCACATTCAAGGTTTGATTGACCTTCTGTGATTTCTTTTCATGTTTATTTGTATTTAGATTAAGTGCTGCCTTGTATTTATATTCTTATCACAAATAAACATATATTATTATTATTATTATATATTATAATAGAACAGCACGCGTTGAAATGAAACTTCTGAATCGTTTTAAATGTCTCTAATCACATACTCTTAACGTACTATTGTACCACGGAAATGATGGTGGTGTCCTTTTTCCCCCAAAAAAACTACTACCACTTATTCTGATTTTTTCACAATAGGTAGGGATTGCATTACCGGTTAACCGGTTAACCGGTTAACTGGTTAACCGGTTATTAGGACAAAAAACACATGACGATAATTACCGGTTATTTTAATTTTTTACCGGTTATTTCGGTAAATTCTGAACTTACGATATGTCACGTATTAAACGTTTCTATTTATGTCACTGACTAGTATTCACTAAATACAGAGTGATTGTCCCAACACCGAGCACTTTTAACAATTAATAAATAATATTATAAAAAGTAAACTCCAAACACCAAGCCCTAAGAAATACAAGAGAGACATTGACAATATCTTACGACAGAAAATTGAATATTTCACTGCCGCAAATATCCTTGGAATACATTTAGAATTATGTTATTACCAATTCTTATTAACTTATTGACCCACCAATATCAATTGAAGAAGGGCATCTTCAGCTGGGGTATTCTATGCACAAATATCAGACGACTAACAGATATAGCTTTGAAAAACTAATCCTTTTAACAGGCTATTTTTAAAAAAATATTGTATTTTTAGATTAGGTATTCAGTAAATGCCATATTTGAGTTTATGTTTATAATTTTTGTTATTTAAGTGGATATTTTTGTTATTTACAGAATAATTATTTATTTAAATTTGTTTCATTTATATGTTTTCCTTTTGATAAATTAACTCTTATATAAAGAAGTCTGTTTGACAGTCACATTTTTGTCACTTTGACAGCGATAAAAAAAGGTGCATCGTTTTTAATCACCGATAAAAATGCCTGTTCCTCAAAAGCAGAGTACATGTAGTAGTCGCACGTCACTTTGAAATCTGTACTGTCAGCTATAATTTTTAAGTATTATGGAAACTATACTGTACAATATGAGTCGTTTTGGGAAAATTATAATTATTTTTAATAAATTATTGTTTTTGTTCGTTCACATATTCTGTCGTTAATTTATCTTGCCAAAAAACACTCGAGCTTTTCTTTTATGGATAAAGGACCCCGCACACCGAATAGGGGGACTTCTGCCTCCAGTCAAATTTAATCTAACCCACGTAAAAATGTTCTTTTGAACCCCCTGAACAAATGTTCAAATGCAGCCAGGTCCGAAAATGTCTTCGTTTCGAGATATGGAGCCCTAAAGATCGTTCCAAATATGTTTTAAAATTGAAATTAAATTAAAGTTGGCTTTGATTTTATGGAAATTCAGAACTGCATAATTAATTCTTAAATAACACCATATTTCTTACTCATGTTGATGACACCGTGGGTCTTCAAAGGCTTCGCTGCAGTTTTTTCAATTCAAGAATAAAGTTGTGATACTTTTTTTTTAAATAAAAAACTTCTGTTAAGTTCTGTGACTCAAAATCTTATGATGAATTATTGTTCTCCGAGCTTCCTACGATTAGAATTGTTCTTTTTTTATTTGAACTTTCAGAGTATATCATGTTTTTTATTTTAAATGCCCATTAAATGGGCAATTTAATCAGGTCCACTGATTCTTATTTGAACTATGATTATGGAATTTTCTGTGGTAATCTTACCTAAACAATTTCGATCAGTAATTCGTGTCCACGTACTCAAAAAATGCCGATATTTTTTAAAAAATAACACACTCGTTCTTGGATAGTAGGAAATTCAATGAATCAAAACAATGTCATTATTAACAAGTGAAAAAGAAATAAAAAAGTGTGAAATAAAACTTGATATTTCGTTGTTTTACTATTGATTTCTATGGAAACAGCAATAGAATTTAGTCATTGAGACAAGGTAACTTTGGGCGATTTTGGATTTGGAACGATCCTTGGGGCTCCATATCTCGAAACGAAGACCTTTTCGGACCTGGCTGCATTTGAACATTTGTTCAGGGGGTTCAAAAGAACATTTTTACGTGGGTTAGATTAAATTTGACTGGAGGCAGAAATTCCCCTATATGGTGTGTGGGGTCCTTTCTTTTTAACTCAAAATTTTGCCAGTCAGTAATTTTGCTCGAAAAACTGACATTTGACAAATTCGCTCGACCTTTGGTCTCGCGATTTTTTCATGTCAGTTTTTCTTATAAAATCACTGATTTGGCAAAATTATTTCGTTACAAAGTGAAATTTATCCGATAAAAAAAAGCTCTTGTGATCTTACTGTTGATGAAAAACCATTTATTTGTTCATTATATTATATATACGCATAAAAAAATGTTTTTTGTAAATTTAGATAATTTTGTACATGGAAAAAGACAATTGCCATTTTCGCCACCCTAATCATCCATTCTAAAAATTACCGGTAAATACCGGTTAACCGGTTATTTACATTTTTATTTACCGATTTACCGGTTATTAAAACTTCCGGTAAATTGCAATCCCTAACAATAGGCTTGTGAGGGTTTGACAGATCGGGGTTATTATATTCCTTGTAGTTGATAAATCCCATATCTTTTGACCAAGAGACGCCCAAATAACCCCCGGGGGTTGGAACCACCCCCTCCCTGAATGACAAAGTATATCGATAATACTACGAAAGGGCAGAAGAACGATTTCATTCAGCTTTCGAGAGCGAGTAACACGAAAATTGAAATACTTTCCCCCACTCTTTTGGAACTTCCCCTAAATGAATAAACTACCCCTTGTTCTGATTTTTCCGTACTACGCTTGTGAGGGGTTGACAGATCGCGTTTATTACAGAGAATATTGAAAAATTTAGTATCTCTTGATCAGGAGACGCCAAAACCACCCCCTCCGTAAATGACAAAACATTTCGAAAATACTGCGGAAAGGTTGAAGGACGGTCTTCTCTCGTTTTCGAGGGCGAGGAACACTATGGTTGCAGTACTTTTTCTCCACCATTCTGGAACTAAATGGGAAAAACGATCCTTTGTTTTGATTTTTCAGCACAATTCATACTTGTGAGGGCTTGACAGATCGAGGTTATTACATGGAATGTTGATAAACCGAGTATCTCTTGACCAGGAAATGCCAAAACAACTCCTGGGGGTTGGAACCACCCTCTCTCTGAATGACAAAATATTCCAAAAATACTGCGAAAGGGTTGAAGAATGGTTTCCTCCCGTTATCGAGGGCGAGGAAGTATTGCAATCATCATGTTTCTCGCCTCGATAACGGGGGGAAACCATTCTTCAGCCCTTTCGCAGTATTTTCCGAATATTTTGTCATTCAAGAAGAGAGTGGTCACAACCTCCGGGGTTGTTTTGACATCTGGTTAAGAGATGTTTAATTTATCAATATTTCATGTAATAACCCCGATCTGTCAAGCCCTTACAAGCGTAGTATGGAAAAATCATTGGAAAAATCAATTGGCCGTTTTTTTTTTTAATTTAGGGATAGTTCCAGAAGAGTGGAGGAAAGTATTGCAATTATCGTGTTACTCGAAAACTGGAGGAGACTGTTCTTCAGCTCTTACGCATAATTTTCGGAATGTCTTGTCATTCAGGTAGGGGATGGTTCCAATCTTCGGGGGTTGTTTTGGCGTCTCCTGGTCAAAATATATTAATAATATTCCCTGTAATGACCCCGATCTGTTAAGCCCTCACAAGCATATTGTGAAAAAATCAGAACAAGGTGTAGTAATAGTTCTTTGGAGGGAAAAGTACACCACCATCATTTCCGTGGTACGATAGAACGTTGGGAGTATGCGACTAGGGCTATTTTAAACGATTCAGAAGTATCATTTCAATGTCTGTCGTTCTCTTAGATTTAATAGTCGAATTTGGGGATGAAATGACAATTTGCGAAAAATTGAGCAGTGAAACATATATTTTCGACGTGATATTTGGAATCAGCGGCACAAAAAACATAAAGATGGGTGTTTTTCACTTTTGGAAAATAAAATTCATTTTTTTGTGTGCCTGTGTTATCTTTATATTTTCTTTTTCTACATCCTATTTCCCACTAATAACTCCCAACTGGCATGGCGGATGGGCAGGCAGGTAAACAGGCGAGTAGGCGGGTAGACAGACGAACATAAGCGCAAATTCTTAAATCGAACATATTCCGATCGATGAACCGGGCGTAATCGACCTATTATTTGGCCTACATGATCTGCTGCCCTACTACAATTATGAATAGAAATCAGATTAAGGACAACTACAGTTGAAATAAGAAGTGGAGCACGGAAATGTATTAGAAATAATGCATATCATTTCAAATATAAAAAATTATAATTTTGTAACCTTATATAAAGTTCTTTAAAAGGTATCCTTATTTTTATTGAAAAACTCCATATATTTAATTTTCTATTAAGTTAAAAATTATTGCTGATTGATATATTTTTTGTCTTCTTTTAATAACTGATAAAACTTGATCGGTATGTAATGAAATAGGAGAAAATAGAGAAGTCTTCAAAATAATTGTGACATCTAGACGACTTTTGAAGACTTTGAAAGTCGACACCTTCAGTTACCATTGCAATTTTTTATAAAAATGTTTTTATTTTTTTCTAACAGACATTTTAAATTATTTTGTTTTGTAAGTTTATTTATTTCGGAAGAAAAAAATATTTCACAATATTAAAATGGAGATTTTTTAAAAATTTACAAAATTGGCATTATAAAAAACCATAGCATGTATCATAACAGGTATGTTTGATCATATAGATGCCAAATGACCTCCCTCCTCTCCCTGTTTAGAGCTGGCATCACTTTATCGAACACCCTGTGTATTAGTTAAAATCTCATGTACGAAAAATATCATGACTACCCACTTATTTTCTAATTTAACTATTAGAAGTAAGGCAGTACATCACACTCGGAGTGAGAATTAAAACGAAGGATTTTTATTTCATTTAGGTTTCATTGTATAAATGAAATCACTATTCATTGTATTATATGTATTTTATAGGTCACCGAAAATATTAAGGGATGTATTAATATTCCCATTTTAAATTAATTCTATTTCCCAAAACCTCGAACTTCAAAAGCAGTTAAAACATAAATTCGTAAACTGAATTATTTAAAATGACTTGAAGCATTAGCAACCGACAAAACATTCAGTCGTGCGAATATAAATTATACTTTAATAGGTTCAAAAATATTGAGGCCGCTGGAAATTTACTAATCCAAATTTACAGTAGCGTGTATGTAATTATACTCGTAATTACAATTCACAAAGCACATTTGCCTCAAGACCCTAAAATATTTAAAACAATGTTTATAGATTAATGTATGATATTACCATAAACAGAATGGATTTATTTAATCTGAATAATTACGACTTCGTTTTAATTTCAGACTTGAGAGAATAATTCCAAGTGCATAGAATTAACTGTGGCTACCTGGGCTAGAAGTATTAAATACTTCATAAAAGCATGCAAATGCACTAAACTAATTGAAACAAAAACCTTATATCAACATATAGTTGGACGAATAAGCACAGAAAACTGCACTTTATGAGGAGAACACCAAACTTGCCATACATCATATTAACATCCATATATCGATATAATCTGTGAGACTGATGTCATTAGTGTGTTGTAGATTGAAAACAGAGAACCCACCAAGTCATATTGGTACAATTATTATAATTGACACGCAGAAGGGGCATGTATTCTACCAGGGAACGTCTACAGCTGCGGTTTGAAGAGCATTCTGCTTTGCATTTACAAGATTACGACAGCTCTACCATATCAAGCGAAGAGCTGTCCACTTCACCAACCATCTTTTATTCATCTTCAGTTATCTGAACTAAGGATTTTCATATGTGGGTTCATGCACTAATCTCTTGAAGTGCTTTTGATATTGGAGGGAGCGTGTTTAACATTTTTTCTTCAAGTTGACAGAATATGTCCTGTCCAACTATTTCTTATGGTGTATGCGAACTACAAATTTTTCTAGCTCAGGAAGCACATCCATTTACTGTTCTGGTAGTGGAGTTGAAATGGCAGTGAAAAAAGTGGAAAAGGAAGTAGCTTTATCATAACACTTCCGTGTGAACTGGAATATATCTTTGTTTCTGACCGAAGTTAATTAAAACCCACAGTTCTTTAAGATGTAAAGTTTTAAACCCAAAAAAGAGAGATATATAAGGACTAGAACATCAGTATCATTTGTTCTTATGAGAAAGATCTTGGCTCATTTTGAGCTTGGCTTATATTTGAGATTTCGAGATATTCGCCTCTAACTGGGCATAATAAAAAAAGAAAAAATATGAAATACCCAAAATTATATCCATGTTTCACATTGAATGTCCACAGTGCTATATTTCAGCACCAATCTTCGAAACTGTGTTCGTAAAATTTACAAACGTTCTAGGGTTAATAAAAATTAAAATTTTAAAAGAAAATTAAAATTTTATGGACGCCATTTTGGTCGTATCTGTTATGGCCACCTAGTTTAGTTTAATGGTTGTTGTAGTGTATCATTTGGATTTCTGCAAGAAATGCCAAAGCAGCTGTCTAGATTTGCCGGTTACTCACTAGATGTGGCTGATGGTATTGAATTTATGTTTATTGGAGTTCTTGAAAAAAATTAATTTTTTTTTTCTCTTATCAGATATCTAGATTCGAAGAAAGCCATTAACTGTGTGACTTGCTTTTAGAAAACATAATTGAATAGTAGATAGTTTTTTATAGTATATTATTATAGTTTGATGTATTTAATTCGATTATTAATTATAATCAGTTACAATTCATTAGAAAATTAGTGATATAAATTTCCTGAAATTCCTTTTTTCCTTTCCTTGAAACATACCCATTTTTTACCCTGTGAACAACAAAATGCAACATCTTTTGGTAAGTTTAAACACATTTAATAGACTTTAGTACACAGTTCCACTATTGAATTAGTTTTTTCTATTCTAATGAAAAACATTGGATTTAATATTTAATTTAGCAATTTTTTTTTTCGTAAATATACAAAACATTTAATGGTCCGTTCTTCGAGCCGCGGATACTGTGAACTAAATGTAGCTTTATTTTGCATATTTATGAATATACCTACCTAACAGTATCCATGTTGGATATCTTATCCTAGGAACTTCTGACATTTTAGATTTAAATTCAACATCCATAAAAACTTATAATTATATCTATCTAACTTTGATATATTAAAATAACACAGGTTTACAAAAAAAATATGTCCGACCAATGGGATTCCATTACCGTACCCCGAAGGTTTTTGACGTGCTGAACACGATGCCGCTGTCCGTTTTGCGCCATCACGTCAGGATTTCGAGAAAACTTAACATAAGGGTGCTAAAAATTCGTTCATGCAAAAATTAAGTCACTCAATATTTTGGCCCGAATTTTGTTACTCGGGAGTTTTTGGGGTCGCTGATCACGAATCTGAAGTCAGAATTTAATAATTTCTAAATCCAAGATGGCGGATGCTAAAATCCAGAAATTCGTCAAAATTTGAAGATTGTGGTCAAAACTTGTTACTCGGGGGTTTTTGGGATCGCTGATCACGAATCTAAAGTCAGAATTTGGAAATTTTCAAATTTAAGATGACGGATCAAATATGGCGGATCCTTCTGAGGCCTACTTTTTTTATTACAGTATTTTTTATATCAAACTTCTTACTGCAAGAAAAAAATTAAAATTGAATAGAAAATTGGGTTGAGATCAGTATTATTATATATGTATTAAATTTTCTCTCGCAAGTAAAATTTATTTGAAATGATATAAAGCTGTCTAATGATACTGATATCAACCTAATTTTAAAACCTACTTTAATTTCTTCTCGCAAGTTAAATTTATTTCAAATGATATAAAGTTGTCTAATGATACTGATATCAACCAAATTTAAAAACCTACTTTAATTTTTTCTCGCAAGTTAAATTTGTTTCAAATGATATAATAATACTGATCCCAACCATAGTTTCTACCCTATTTTACTTTTTTCTCGCAAGTAAAATTTATTTCAAATGATATAAAGTTGTCTAATGATACTGATCTCAATCCTATTTTCAACCCTACTTTAGTTTTTTCTTGCAAACAAAATTTCTTTCAAATGATATAAAGTTGTCTAATGATACTGCATTTGTGTTAATTTACTCATTCTCTCGTCACAGAATTTATTTTTTACGTAGATTGTAGAAAATAAGGTTATGTCAAAACATGTAAAAGATTTTATATGTTTTTGCACATTTTAAGGATTTTAAAGTTTTTCCATATTTCTGTATTAGAAATACTTGCAAATAAATGAATGCATTAACAGTCCAGATATGTTCTGCATAATGTACAGGCATTACTTGTCTTCGAATAAAAGGCATGCTTTCTCTGATCTTAACATATTTAGATTTGCAAAATGTTTTAATGGGTCTTCCGATTCTTTGAAGCACTATTGAGTTCCATAAACAACATGTATTACTTGCATGGTAAGAGGCAAGGGGCATTCACCAAAATAAAGTACCCCGAGAGTCAGAGGCTAGGGACTCACTGAAACAAAGCACCCCGATGGTGAGAGGTAAGATCTTGAATTTGAAACTTTTTAAATTCTTACTTCAGATTCGTGATCAGCGACCAAAAAACCCACAGTAAAAAGTTTGATATAATAAATAAAAAAAATAGGTTTCAGAATGATCCGCCATATTGGATCCGCCATTTTGGATTTAGAAATTTTCAAATTCTGACTTTAGATTTGTGACCAGTGACCCCAAAAATCCCCCGAATAATAATTTTTGGGTTATGAGCTTCAAATTTCTGGATTTTAGCATCCGCCATATTGAATCCACCATCTTGAATTTGATAATGGATAAATTTGGATATCAGAATCGTAACCAGCGACCCCAAAAACCCCCAAGTAATAAATTTTGGGCCACAATCTTCAAATTTTGATGAATTTCTGGATTTTAGCATCCGCCATCTTGGATTTAGAAATTATCAAATTCTGACTTCAGATTCGTGATCAGCAACTCCAAGAACCACCAAGTAACAAAATTCAGGCCAAAATGTTGAGTGATTTAATTTGTACATGAACGAATTTTTAGCACTTTTAGGTTAAGTTTTCTCAATATCCTGATGTTATGGCACAAAACGGACAGCGGTATCGTGTTCAGCACGTCAAAAACCTTCGGGCTATGGTAATGGAATCCCATTGGTGTGACATTTTTTTTTTTTTGTAAACCTGTGTAATTAACGCAATTTTGTGGCGGTTATTTTGAGACACATGACCGCCATTTAATTTGGGTGACAGGTCTTAGGTGGCTCCCCTTTCTAATCGTTGGTTTGGTGTTCTCATAAAGTGCATTTTTTCGTAAAAAAAAAAGGTTGCTTAAATAGTTAACTAATACTGAAATAACTTTTTATTAAAGTCATAATTTTGAATCATATTACATAGCAGGAACATTTAGAGCCGATGAAATTTGGTCGTATCTTAGAGCAACGTGCGTTCCTATCTGGACATTCATTTACATTGTGTGCTTGTGCACATTATAACCTTTTATATGTGTTATACAAGAAAATAGCTGCACGATGCACTTACGAGAAAAATTCTTTTACCTGTTCGAACAGAAGTCAGGTATGAAAGTTTTAACAATCACATAAGCAAGTGGAATTAAAAAACCGCATTACACACCAAACGAACGTCGTCAGGACGCATTACACAGCTATGACGGATGATGAAAATCAAGGGAAGACAGCCCTTATAAACTGCCATTCCTAGTTGACCATAACAGAAATAAGACAGATGTTTATTTACCTACAGTAAGTCCAGGAAGATTGACATATTCACTTATGAAAGTTGCATAAACAATTTATATTAAACAGGTGTCAGGTTTTTCGCAGCCAATAAATCAAATTCACATCGTTATTTGTCCAACTAAACAATGTGACCATAATAACGTATTTTTTCGACGAAAGCTTGTGCTGCAATCTGACCGCATTCACTAATTTATAACTACATAATCAAATTCTCTCAGTAGTTAACAAAGCTATGATTTTAGAGAGTCAGATTCACTCTCATTTTTATAAACTACTCTTTAATCAATTCAACCAGCCTGCCTTGCGGCTGTACCGCTGAAAAACACTCAAATTTCTTGAGCTAGGACCGCTGAAGCGGTCTCATCGACGACTTGTCCCATACTAACACATCCTTTATTTCTCGCGCGAAGGCTATAGACGATCTCTTTGCGCAGAGGTAAAATTTCTTCGTAGAAATTCTAGTACCTCAGAGTCGTACTTAAAACATTTATATGACGGAAAATATATAAAAAGTAATAAGGTAATTTGAACTAGTAATTTCTTGAGGTCAAAAATGAATCGTCACAGTTGGAAGACCGGCAGGGCGAAGTAGCTATAGTGGAGTCAAGAGTACCAGCTTGAGACTTCCAGATGATACCACTTTTGTTATAGCAACAACATAAGTGCATACACTTTCTCCTCACTATTCAATGATAAACTCCGAGTGCTGGTGCAATTTACGAAAAATGAACACTATGACATTAGACCGAGTAAATGAAAACCCTTCCAAATATGTTAAGGATATATGAGTGTGTGACAGTAAACCAGATGGTGCACCTTGGACAGAAAAGTTTCTTACGAATTAAGTGAACAACTCACCACACCAACACAAAAGCCTTTGCCTCCAAAAACGTACTCTCCGGCATCGTATTCTCCCAAATCATATAATTCATTTGGCATATAAGAACTATTAATGGTTCAGAGAAAACCATATTGCCTGTAAGCCTCAGGTCTCTTAAAACTTAACATAAATTACATGTTACAAAACATAACCAGTGATTTGCACATGTAGGTTGTAGTGAATATATATGTAATATCTATTTATTACCCACTACAAATATTTATACATGTGTTGAGAGAATTCTAAAGAAATAATAATTATTTCGTTAAATACTTAGTATGTGATGTGGATCATCAAGATCCCAGTTTAAAAAAGAAAATTACTCAGTTCACTGTCAACTAGGCCATTTACGAATCACTGACATGCCATTTTTTCCTACTAAACTTACTTCTCCCTCTTATTTATACGGTACATTAAAAAATATTTATTGCTTGAGGCATTATTTAATGTCATAAACTGGTTACCTCTAATTTCTTTTACATAACATATAACACCAGATATGGTTTTGGGTCATTGTTTTATATAAGTGGTGTAAATTTCATTCAAATAGCATTTCGAGTTTAAAAATTAGAATGTGGTGACAGACGGAGAGAAAGCAACAGAATTCTACGGAACCGTAAAGAGAATAGGGAGATTACTATTAAATTTTTCTTCTTTTTTTCTTTTTGGAGTTTTCTACCACTTTATAAATAAAATCCAAAAAATCTACAAAATAATATAATAGCGGAATGTCTAAACGCGACATTGAATATTATAACATGGAAATGATTCAACCAATCATACGACAAGTAAAGACAAACTTCATTAAAGAAATTAAATTCTTCATTTTTCTTGCTGTGCATCAAACTTCAGCAGAAGCAGCGAATGAAAGGAAAGGCCAGTCCATGATGCTACCCATTTCGTAGTATCATATTGCCAGTCTATATATTTATCCGCGACTATCGTTTAATCATTGCATTCTACATTTAACACTTGACAAACAATGATAGTCATTATCCCAACCTAACGTATAATGAATATATAATTCTAACGCACCTTTGAGCGATAAGGAACTAGCAATTTTCACAAAGAACGAGCGAGTCCATTTTTCCAAGGGAGAGCCCATGTTTGCCAAAGTTTTACTGTAAACTAACTTTATTTTTTCACTTTTAAACTATTAAAACAGTTAGAATATACGATAGTCGTAGATAAAGTATAGTATTCAGTTCGCGTATAATGGCTATTACGCGCTCGAATGATTTACGACACTCGCCTTCGGCTCGTGACGTAAACATCGTCTTCGCGACTAACAGCCATCATTATAAGCTCGCTGAATAATAATATACTATACTAAGTCTATGATTAATATATAAATAGTTACTTACGTTAAAAATTCGGTTGGTGATGTGTTGCAGTACGAATTAGATATTTACGGAATTTAGAAACGTGCACTCTAACAATCACTTAAACAATGTGTTACTGTGCTTGTGATATTCGGAAATTTAACTAAAGTTGTGTAGCATTTGAGTTACATTAAACTATATATGATAAGAAACCCACTCTCACAAACAATTAGTTTATTTTCGTAAATTTACCCAAGTTTGGGAGGCGAGGGAGAAATGGTTAGGAATGAAAGTAAATGGACATGTACCTGTTGCCGGTGCCAGTCGTCTTATTTCTTTCAGCTCTGGATCACTAGTAGGTTAGAGATGATTTCCACTTGGAGGAGAATAGTCTAAACTATTAACCAAAGGAAGGATTCACACACACAATTGTTTTTATTAAGTGTAGGTGCACTATTTACGGGTTGAAAACGTTATTAGTTCTGTCTTCTGATCTCTTGGAGAGGAATGTAGTCATACCATGATACAAAGAATACAAGGTATGACATTGCGCATGTGGGCGGAGCCAAATCGACAGTTGCTTCGTCACGCGGTGATAATTTTCTACCCGCTTCCTTCGTAAAAGTGAGTTTGCCGACGTCTGTGGAAGTTGTTTTTTGGATTATTTTACTTATTTTAGTGTTGTTTTTGCAATAACCTTTAGTTATAAAATGCGTTGTGCATTGGCATCATGTAAAAGTGACAATATGTTTAAAACGTATTTATGCGGAGATAAAGCTCATTTATAAAGAACGATGGTTACTATAAGAACACTAAGAATCCCTATTTATTCAAAATTCCAATGAGTTCAGGCAAATCCATGATACAAATTCTTTGTATCATGAGGAAAATCCTATGTAATTTAAAATCCCGCTATCACCGCGTGACGTCTTGCGCAACCGGACCGAATTTGGCGAACTGAATATCATACCTTATATTCTTTGTATCAAGTAGTCATACCATTTCTAGAGTAGGCGCGGTACAAAGCGCGGGAAAGAGGAAAGTTGGTAGGCCCAGTGGCGGAAGGGCAAAAAATAAGGACGAAACAAGTTGCATTATCTGCTTTTGTTGCAGGGAACGGTATATGTGTTTTATTTGTTGATTTACTTATTTCTATTTGTCATTTTAAATGTCAAAAATGAAAGCTCACCAAGATTTTCACCTTTTAATGAAATTTTATTAAAATCTGTGGAATCGACGAGAAAACGTATTCCCACGAAATCTGCTGGAAGATATCAGCATTTTTGCGCATGGAAAGAGGTTTATCAAGTAGATAAAGTTAACGAAGATGTTATGTTGGTGTAATTAAATGTGTCAAGAAAGTTACGTTTTTATTTTGTTAATAAGAAAAAGTCCGATAAGTTGCCTAGCGATCTTTCACAGATCTGATACTTACAGTAACGCACTTACCAGACTAAAGTTAATGACGTAAACATAAACAAGGATTTATCGAGCAGTATGAAATAAATTGTATTCACACTTGTTTAAGGAAGAAATGTGTATAAATGGAAAACCCTTAAACTCTAAATAGGATATCAAAGTATTCGAATTGACTCTCTCAATTTTTTTTTTTTGAGAAGAATCTCGCTATGCCCTTGAATATCAACTATATTTTGAGTTTCAAATGTAAGGAAATATATTTGGTTATCATGGAATTTCTTAAAAAATGTGATATTCAGATATAAATATTGAATAATAAAACTTGTGCTGTTGGCCATTTAGGGAAATCGCTTCCTTTGTAATCCACTTTAAACCTATGTTAATTAAACCTTTTATCCGTGGTCTTTTTCATGTATGTATATTTAAAAGTCATCAAGATGGACCCCTTGATGTGAAAAGAGTGTCCCTGTCTCAATCCTTGTTTCGTCTATTAGATGGAAATTAATGGGAAAGAATATTTTTTGGGATTGAATTCACATTTTTGTACATAATATTTTGGTTTGTTAGAGTCTCTTGGCTAAAGGAGTATATCCAAGGCCAAAATTGGGAAAAAAAAAAAATTTTTCTGTCAGAATACTTGTATGATTAAGATATGTCTATTCAGAAATTATGAAGACGACAATTTGTTTACTATAATTTGGAAATTATATTTATTTACATGCACAAAAATTTTTAAAATACTATTTATTTCCCATCCATAAAAAACCGCTTTCCAAGGAATCACTACTTCCACATCCGAATTTCCTATTCAAGTCTCTTACAACGATTAATATATTCTTATTTTATTAACCAATCAAAATGTACATTTTCAGAAAAATAGGATTTTTTTAAAGTAAGAAAAACGGTCGATCAGCGGAAAAAATCGAGAAAAATGAATGTTACTTTTTTCGTAGTATCCATGTGTCAAACTACAAAAATCATTGAAATTATTAAAATCTGACATTTCGCGTTTTCAGCTTGATTTTTGTACAAGAAATGAATGAGAAAAAGCGATTTGGTGATGTTTTACAAGAAAATATTAATCAATGAAAGTGTCCCAGATATAACGAGAAATACTAAAAATTCTATATGGAAACAATTTAAAACTTTAAATAAACAGTTTTGTTGTTCTAATAATTATTTTAGATATTTTTTAATACCCGATTAATATATTCTTACTTTATTAACCAATCAAAACGTACATTTTCAAAAAAATCGACCAATAGGATTTGTTTAAAGTGAGAAAGACGGCTATCGATAAGTGGAAAAAATCGAGAAAAATGTATGTTACTTTTTTCGTAGTAGCCATGTGTCAAACCAAAGAAATCATTGAAATTCTTAAAATCTGACATTTCACGTTTTCATCTTGATTTCTGTACACAAAATGAATGAGAAAAAGCGATTTGGCGATGTTTCACAAGAAAATATTAACGAAGCTATGAATGAAAGTGTCCCAGTTAAAACGAGAAACACTAAAAATTCTATATGGAAACAATTTAAAGCTTTTTGCAGAGCATTATTCCCTCGAAAAAGATATGGCTACTATGATGAACTTGCAAATATTTTGACTGACTGGGGTTATAACATGATAAAGAACATTAGAAAATGTTTTTATTTTTTATTATAAATCGTTATTTTTAAAACATTAAATAAACAGTTTTGTTGTTTTAATAATTATTTTAGATAATATTTTTCTGTAATACACACGAAGTTGATTTTCTACTTGGGTAAATTTTTTTTGAGTGACTCAAACCTGTTTTCCATGAAAATTATGCTCGAATTAAGGGACATAGGAAAAATCGCTCCACTTCATGTCGCGATTTTTCCATGCCCTTAATTCTCGAATAATTTTCATGGGAAAACAGGTTTTTGTCCAAACAAATTTACCCGGTAAAAAATCGACCTCTTGTGTATTAATACCCGAAAAAAATTTTGCTGCTAGATTTGCACTCCACTATGTGAAAATAATTGTTCATAGAACTTTAATGTTACAATATTTGAAATCATCTACCCCAAAAACCCACAAAATGATGTGCAACATCGTTAATGGTGGTAAGGGTGGTAATAGGGGATGTATAAATAGATTTGAGGCCTTTGGATCTTGTACAGGTTTTTCATTATAAATTGCCCACCCCTCATCGTTGTTATTATTGCCTATAGAAAAAAAAGTTTTAAATAAAAGTTGTGTGGTTATGATTATGACTGAATTTTGTTAAAATGCTATCAAAAGTACAGTAATGTGCAGATTTCAGGGGATACAAAAGAATAATATATATTTTTTAAATGTATATTATTAAATTTTTGAAATGATCATTCTTCCTGATTTCAAAAATATACCATATGTTACCCCTACCATATACCATTTTTGAGTTATTAAGCGTCGAATAGCTTAGTTAAATTAGTTACTATAAATATGGAAAAATTAACATTATTAAAGTGACCTATGAAAATGACAACTATTATGTTTGATAAGTGACATTTCTTTAATGAAATAATCGAAATGGTTTACAGTGAGGAAGAAAAAAAAACAAATTTATATACAAAATAGATAACAAAGATTTATTTAGGAAATATAAATATACATAAATAATAACTCATTAAAGATGTTCGATGTGTCCACCATTATTGTCAATGCATAATTGATAACGTCTTCTTATATTTATAATTACACCGGAGATGTCTTCATTATTTTCATTCAGATTGTTTATTTCAAGTCGAATCCTATCTTTAATGACTTGAGTACTATTATTATTGACAATGTCTTTCAAAAATCTCCAAAAAAATGAATCTATAGGGGCAAATTTGGACTGTTTAGGTGGCCATTTAATTGTTACCATTATTCCCTATACATATTGGGAATACATTATTCAGATGATCTCGAACGGGTAGGACACTATGCTGAGTTGCCCCATCCTGCATCCAAAGCATACCATCAAGTTCGGCTGTCGGAAAATTCTGCAAAAGAATATTCTCTGCTTCTGGCATAATTATGTCCAGATAGGCAACTCTAGTTAAAGTATAATCATAAAATATGGCCCAACAATTTTGTTTCTGAAAATTCCACACCAATCGCTAACAGTTTTTCTTCCTGATTTTTTTATTTGTTTTACCAATTTTTTCCTTTAATGATTGTTTTCCCACGATCTTCGATTTTTCCTATTAAAAACTCCTACCGTAGAAAAGGATGATTCATCCACTTAATCACATTGTAATTTTTTTATCACCTTTAATAATGGAGTGGGGGTGGTAATAATGATAAAAAAAAATTTGAGACCTTGGCTTCTCGTGCTTATACTAAACCCCAATTTTATGTACTCTTACTTATTTGCTTTACCTATCAACCACCTTTTACCTCCCAACATATGATAAAAGTATAATCTAATTCCAGATCTTGTTATAATACATACTTCTAGCCAATATCATAAACCGCGTTTAATCGAGTGCCCAAAACATGTTAGGGACAGACAGAAATAGTTTTTTTGTTCAAACTTAAAATCGCGACGTTTTATAATATTTTCAACTTATTTCTTACTATATTCCACGATGTGGAAGTAATATAAAATTCTAAAAAAAATACTGGGATAATTTAGCATGGTGATACAAACCGTACTTTAACATAATCATGACCTAAAAATTATCTGCATGTTTGTATTCCTTCATTCGCTTTTCTAGTCTTTGTTTACGTTTACTAAGAGATTTGTTAACTTACAATGCAGTGCCATTTTGTGGCATTATTAGGTATTTAACAGGATACGGATCCTTATTCCCGAAAGTTACTCAAACACTGCGTACCCGGTTTAGCAAAGAGTAATTGGATGTAGAAAGTAGGATTATTTCAGTGACAGTTGAGAGAGTTTCATTACTTACACACCCAATTATGTTTCTATGCCCAGGATATACCGTTGGGAATCAGTGCCTACGAATGCCCTTTTTAATACTAGTTCCGGAAGGGTATTAGTTGAGTAAATCTTGGGGTTCAAATTACCTAAAAGGAATTAATTATTCCACAATAGTAATTTTTTGCTGAAACTTGATTAAACGTTACAAGAAGTGCAACAAAAAGCTTAGGAATAAATTCGAATCCCTGAAGGCATTACATACAGAGCTAATTTCAAAATAGAGTTTTTTCGCCGTTTTTCCTACATATTTCTGGTGCTGTAGCTCTTGTCCTTAAATGAACCGGTAAAATTGAAGATTTTTAAAAACCCAACCATGTACCCACTATAATCATGTCTTAATATATTATGATATAAAAAAAAACATCGATATCGGTTAAAACATTAGAGAGCTATGTGAGAATAATTAACCTTTTATTAAGAAAGCCACATCAAAATCGGATCACTGGTTGAAGAGGTATGAAGCTACAGACAAACACACAGACAGACATTTTTTCCCGGAGCTGTCTAACTATTGTTTCCGAAATCACTGCAGCCGCTTGGGCTTATTGTGATATTCTTCTTTTTGCTTTCTCGCTGCGCGGTGTTCCCCTGTTGGTGAGGACACCCATTCAAGTCCCCACCACGCGCGACGTTACTTTATTTCGGTAATCTGGTCTAGGTCTGAACTGAACTAAATTGAATAAGAATTTATTAATATTAGATTACAATCATGCGCCTCCCCGTAGTCTGGAGCTAACCAGACAACCACGATGCGTAGCGCAGCGCCGTAGTGAATATGGGTCTGGACGGGGCAGGTCTGGTTCAGCTTAACGACAGTTTTGAGTCAATGCTCCTGTTTAAATTTAAAAACTTAACATTAACAATAAACAATTCAAAAATAATATACAAATATTCATAAAAATAATTAAATTAAAACTTCTTCAATTTAATTATTGCACCCACGCATTAAAAAAACTTGGATTGTTGGCACGGGAAAACAAAACTGAACAAAAAAAACGGGCTAGAAACAATTCCACCCTGGTAGTCTTTCTGCCGCCAGGAAAATGTGGTGAAATAGAAGTTGTCTTATAAAATGTTCAGATTTTAAGTCCAGGTCTGGTTGAATAGCTTCCTCACTTCTCACCTCACTAACATACGTTAAACTGTTGGTGGATAGTAAATAGATTGTTCATTATGAAATTTACAGAAAACTAGACTTATATGGAACTTATTAGCCAAATTGTTAAATTACAAATATTTTTAAGAAATGAGTTTAGCCATCTTTAAGCAAATGATTAATATATTTTAAAGAAACTTTAGGAAAACATGCTTCTAGTGGAGATAAATCGTCTTGCCTAATTTTAACTCAAAATGTTCATAACCACTCTTAAAAAACAATAACAAATTGTAAAATTTAATCGCTGACTGTTTAACATTAAGTTGTAGAACATTTTTTTAGAATGTAGGTTCCTTAATGTACTTTTCAGTGCTAGTATTCAAAAATAAATTTTTAAATTACTTAAAACCATTTGATATATGATAACTTTTGTATGAAAAATTGCATTTGTTAGAAAAAAAATTTTAAAAAATTGTTTTAAATAATTTGAAAGTTTTGTTCATTAACTTGGCATTTAAAATCACGTGAAAAAAATTTACATTCTAAAAAATGTTTTTCTACTACTTGAACAATCAACGATTCAATTTTCGAATCTTCATATTTTTGTTTTTTAAACTTTATAGCATGATGACTTATCTCTGCAGACGTTATTAATAACAAATGACATATCTCCACTAGAAGCATATTTAACCAAAGTTTTGTTGAAATATATGTATTATTATACTCTTCGCAAAAACGAAGAGTATATATCACAAAATTTAGGATGTCCAAAAATTAACATTATTTACAAGAAAACTGCGAAGAGTATCCTATAGAATGTGTAACAATTATATATAAAAAGCTCAGTAAATTGGCGAAGAGTACGTTTTTAGCTTGTTATTTATGTTATTGTCAATTGTTTAAAAATGGCCAATCTTAATTTAAGATCTTGCTCAAAGAACTCAATTAACAAAATTCCAATTAAACTATGAATATTCCATATCTGTGATCACTTTCTCAATCATGTTGATAACTTTTAGTGAAACGAGTATTAGAAATAATTGGCTTTGGTTAATAAGCATACAATTCAGAATTTTAGTTTTGCTAGAAAAAAATTAAAATGTGTTTTTTGGGACACTTTTCTCTTTTGTAATTCTAAACAACTTGTTGCTTTGTCTCTCTAATACACTTCTCAAATATTTCAGATTTTTCTTAATTAGAAGTGGGCGGATGTTTTTAACTAAAATACGTTTTTCAATTTGAGATAAGTTCTTGTGAAATATTTAAAAAGTTATTGCATATTTTGTGGTAGTGTTGTAGTGGGGGTGGAAAGTAAAAAAAAAATGTTGAGGCCTTTGGTTCTTGTACAGGCACTAATCACAATTTTAGTTTCTTCACCCTATTTAATAATGGGGGGTGGTAATGGGGGTGGTTAATGCCAAAAAAAATGTTGAGACCTTAGCTTCTCTTATATTAAATACCAGTTGTATGGACTCTTATTTGCTTGATTTACCTATTTACCCTCATTTACCCCAATTTACCCTCCCCCATACTCTTCAATGGAATAAGATAAAAATTAAAGTTCCAGATCTCGTTAAAATACACGTGTACCAAATTTCAAGTCAATATCTTAAACGGTTCCAGAGTAATCGTGTGCAAAAAAAAAGTTACAGACAGGACGATAGACCGACAGACATAATTTTTTTTCTCAAATTTATAATCTCGAAGTTTTAAGCCTATTTGAACAATACAAATTTTTCATTTTTTTGCGTTACTATACTTCCACTGGATATAGAAGTAATTTGATATTCATGTAAATTGAACCCGGAGCAAATTGGTTACAAGCTAATTGTTATGTCATTAGGTTCCCTTGAGCTTTTCTTTTTAGCATACTAGAAGTCTCCATATTTCCACCCGCCGGAACATTCCCAAAATTATACGGTCATCTTGGATTTTTTTTACGTATTTACACCCAATCAAAATTTTATAAAATAGTGAAATTTTAAGACATTACATTTAGTAGTAGCTTATAAACATTTACCCAGTTTTCAACAGTTTTAACTCCCTCATTTCTCCATATTTATTAAACGACATTGTTCAACTAGGAACTTGTCTTAGTCTGAGGAGGTCAATAAAAACTATACGCAAAATATCATCAAATCACCTCAAATTTACATACCGATAGATATTCATTTCTTATTTTTTTATTCTGTAAAGACATATTGCTATAAAACTACCTTTAATTATATAGAAGAAGCACTGCTGTGGATATTTTTTTGGTCTTTGTTTTTACTTTTACATTCTGAATCTTCAAATTGCTCGTATAGTAATGATAGAAACCATGTTCAAATCTGCGGGATAGTTTGGCATGTTAGGAGTGTACTATGTGTGTCAAATGTCAACTTAATACAAATTAGATCTGTAGGCTGTGATTTGGGAAAATAGCACAGGACCACAAAATATTTTTGCGGGGTGCGCCGAATCACACCTAGTGTAGCATATGTTTTTGGGTTCACTGAAACCAAATCTGAAACTTATTTTGCTCCATCACGTCAGGATTTTTTTTAATTAATAAAAAAATTTTTTAATCGACAAATTACGAGAATAATCGAAAATTTGACGGAGTCGCCGGTAACATAAATTAATTCACATTCATTGTTTTTGTAGTAATATTCACAAGATGTCCAACATAAAAAAAATTTCACGATAGCTTCCTTCACAATGTAAAAGTTAAATAAATAAACGGAGCTACTGATAAGGTTGAAAAACAAATTTTTCTTCAAAAAATTTTCAAAAAATATTTCTAAAAAGTAAGAAATAAGGTTTCTCTCAGTTTTACAAATATCTGTCTACCTATTAATGGAAAGTAGCAAAGGAACTGTACTTTATTACCTAATATCAATTTGAAATCGGTGTAAAAACATCTAATTTCAAAACTGGCTTCGGTTTTCATCTACAGATTTAAAGTTCCCCTTGATTTAAAGTTCCTCTTGATTTAAGAAAAATCCTGACGTGATGGTGAAAAATAAGTTTCAAATTCGATTTGAGCTACACTGAGTCTGGTCCGGCGCACATCCTAAAAATATTTTTGCGATGTGCGCCGAACCAGGTCCAGTGTAGCATATGGTGAGTCCACCTCCATAAAAATCCAATAACTTGACATCCCACCACAAACAAGCCTAAGGCCTGTTCTTTTGAAAAGAGCCATGAACCAGCACTCCTGCATACAGACCGCTTCAATCCGAAACAAAATATATCCAGGATTCTCAACTAGAGCTCTCGCTGTCTGCTGTATTGGCCTCTGAGTTATGTAGTTATTGAGTTCCTGTCTGTCAGCTGCACTCGGCGCAAATATTGCTTCTGTATAATGTCAGTTTCGTTACTGAAAATTCTAATGAAGGTGAAAGACCTATATTTTTTTTGGGTACCTATAAACTACAAACAACCAGTTTTGAAATTAGATATTTTTGTACCGATTTCAAATTGATATTAGGTAATAATAGTGTGGTGGCTTAGCGAAAAGATCGTGACCTGTTGGATTAAAGCTCCAAATTTTGCACATTTCTTATATACCCTCAGTACTATCAGTTTAGGAGGGGGTGCCCGACTTCAGTGTCCGCCATCTTGAAATACGACGCTTATTTTCTTTGGACTGTATCTGTAAATTTTCGACTTTTATTTGTTTTTTACTAAATATCTCCCCAACTTCTGGATTTGTAGCAAAAAGGATTTAATTTAAATTTAGTTTGCTACAATTTGAGACCAGAGCCGCTTTTGTAACTTTAACACTTTGCTTATCTCCAATGCAGTCAGTTTTACAGCAATCATTATTTTATTAATGTTTAAGAAGAATAAATAGGCTACAATGCGCAATATGAGTAAAGAAAGACATTCATACAATCACAATTTGCTCAGATAATGTATTTGACCATGTTACAAACGCAATTTTTAGAGCACAGAGGTTCAGATTTATATCCACACTTGATTAATTCCCTACGGCTTTAGCATTTAGGTGCATTTTGTTGAATGTGTTGAATGAGGGCATCCTGTGTGGGCGGTAGACTTTGCATCATCTTTACTTTTTTCCTTATGTGAAGAGATCCTCTCTGAGCTTGTTGATGCTGTCAAGTTCTGTTGTGCCATCGTACAGGATGCATGTGAATCGTTCTATAAGTTCAAATGCCTTTGTTTCAGCATCTGCTGGCTGAAATGGATGTTTTGCAGAGAAGATAATTTTTTTTTTATCGCCTTATTTATATTTATGTCCTGGCGGAGTTTAGCCGCTATTCTACCACTCAACCAGGACGGACACACACACATAGACAACATCACAACACCCATTCCCTGCGACATTGCCATCTGCCGCAGCTGAGAGTCGAACTCAGGAGAGGAGAGCGACTAGACCGTGTTGTCTCTCACACAACCGCAGTCTAGCCCACTGCTACCGTCTCGGCAACACGTGAAAAACATCACCACACATCCATACCCTAGCCAGGATTCGAACCCGGAACCCCGTGGTCGCAAGCCTAAATATGATAATATCGGAAGTGTTTACCAAATACAATCCAAAGTTGAATATTAGGTTTGTAAATTTGTAGCTCGAAAAAGATGCCTACTAGTACCACAATAAGATCTGTCTCAACTGTACCTATAAGGATGTTGGTTGCACCATTTTGTAATGCATCCAATATATGAAGACACATTCTGGTATCAGCTTCTTCGTGGTCAGTTTCGGACATCGATGCACTGCTATTTTTTGAAATAACAGATTTACCATACTGTTATTTCTTGAACGTCATAAACTGCGACTGCATCACTTAGTAGGGTAAACAGTTCTGTCTTGTTCTCTGAATTCTTCAGGAATCTAACAAAGTTATTGGGGAGTGTGGTTTCTCTTGTGACTTTTCTCCTTCCTCATTTCCCCCCTCTTCACACGTGTAGTTTCCTTCAGACTGTCTGGCTTATATATGTTCCATACAACATCGACTCTTAGGCAATCCTGAAGTTGTCTCTTGATCCATGGTAAGAAGACCATATCACTATATTCTCCAAATGTACATGCATCATATTTAGGAAAATATTAAAGTTACAAAAGCAGATCTAGTCTAATAGACTGGGAGGTAGTGTCAAATTTTAGAGGTGATTTTGGCACGATTTCTGTGAGTTTATGATGATAGTTAGTACGTATTGAAGAACTAAAATTGATGTTAGCTGGCGCAACTCCGTGACTTTTGGGCATGGGAGACTGCGAAACATGTAGAAAAAAAAATTTTTTGGACCATTTTGGCAAAGATGAAAAAGTATGAATGATTAATTTATGAAACGCTGATCTTACAAAAATGTGTGAGCTGCATCGCATCCATGGAAAAACGTGTTAGCTGACTACGTAAACATGTCGGAAAATTCAGGAAAATCGGAGCATTTTGGCAAAGCTCAAAATTTTATATATTAAAGTTTATGATTTAATAATTGCATTAATATGTGTCATATAATGTAATATATTCCGATGTGGCAAAACCTGTTAGCTGGACTTTCAAATTGTGGCATAGCGTTTAGTTGGGCGCAACGCGCGGCAGTTTCGTGACTCGGCTAACGTATGTAAAGCAGCTGTTAATGTTAATAATTTTGTGAATGAATCGTATCAGTTTATTTTTTATTATAATTCTCATACATACTGCTCTGTGTCAACCTTTCCCCTAAAGCTAGGGTTGGGTTTCAGAGTGCCCGGTTCTCGCTTTTTATAAAAAATCATCAATTAGATTTATTACGACAATGAAATTATTTACTGCACAAATAATTGTTAAAAATAAATGTTTTGTAGATTTTCTGAAAAGATAATGAAATCATGGAATATTTATGATTACGTTATTCTTAGATTAAATAAAATATTTCCAAAAAGCGTACGTGCATAAAGAGATTTTTGTATATATTTTTGAATAATATTTTGAAGGCTACGCCGCACTTCAATAGTTCAGCTAACAGGTTTTCCCACATCGGAATACCAGCTGACACCAATTAATACGACTATTGAATTTATAAATTTCAATTTATGAAATTTTCAGCTTTGCCAAAATGCTCCGATTTTCCTGAATTTTCCGACATGTTTACATGGTCAGCTAACACGTTTTTCCACAGATCCCATGCAGCTGACACATTCTTTTAAGATCAACGTTTCGTAAAATAATAATCCTTTCTTTTTCAGCTTTGTCAAAATGGTTCGAAAATATTTATTTTCTACAAGTTTCTCAGCCTCTTCTCATCAGCTTTGCCAAAATGCTCCATTAACATTTGACACTACCTCCCAGACTATAAAGGTGTAGCAAATTTAGTTTAGATTAAAATTGATAATAGTGTTGCTGTAAACACAACCGATTTTCGTAATAACCTGAAGAAAGTCCAAAACTTTGTAAGCTTGTATCTCGCAAAATATTAAAGTTACAAAAGCGGCTCTGCTCTCAAATTGTAGCAAATTTAGTTTAAATTAAATCCTTTTTGCTAGAAATCCAGAAGTTGGGGAGATATTTAGTAGAAACCGAATAAAAGTCGAAAATTTACAGTTACAGTCCAAAGAAAACAAAGATAGCGTCGTATTTCAAGATGGCGTACACTGAAATCGGGCACTCCACCCTGAACTGATAGTACTGAGTGCATATAAGAACTCTGCAGCAGATCACGATTCTGCTCTAACACACTATAAGGTACAGTTCCTTGCTACTTTCTACTAATAGGTAGACAGATATTTGTAAAACTGAGTAAAATTTTTTTTCTTACCTTTTAAAGATATTTTTTGGAGATTTTTAGTGGCTTCTTTTATTATATTCTTCGCAAAAAACGAAGAGTGTATTGCATTTGATCGGCACATTTCTAAAACCGTAAATATCGCTCGTAGAGAAAAAAATTTCATATCATTGTATTAGTGAGCAAATTCTAAAGAACTTTCAAAATGTCCGTCTGTACGTCCGTCTGTCCGTCTGTCCGTCTGTCCGTCTGTCCGTCTGTCCGTCCGTCACGTTTCTTGTAAGCACGATAACTTAAGAAAGAAAGTCCGATTGTATTGAAATTTGGAAAGTAAGTTAGTGTTATCTAGAGGAAGAACCCTATTGTTTTTGAAGAAAATCAATCAGTAAATAAGAAAGTTATTAATCATTTAATTTAAAAAAAAATATTTTCTTCATTTTTGTCGCTTGTACTTAAATAGAAATCTTGTGAAATGTTATCTCTATAATATTTTTTTGTTTATACATTTTACTAATATATATTTTATAATAATATATTTAATGCGTTGAAATATGATTCTCGTAAGATATATATCACAGACATTCAATTTTCGTAGTAGTCTGTGATGGTTCGGTGGCCAAGCTTTCGGCTTGCAATCAAAGATCGTGTGTTCGAATCCCACACAGGTTGGATTTTTTTCAATTTTTTTTTCATACGTTTTTTTTCACAACAAAGTTGGTATCACAAAATTTAAGATGTCCAAAAACTAACATTATTTAAAAGAAAACTGCGAAGGGTATCCTATAGAATGTGTAATAATTATATAAAAAGCTCAGTAAATTGTCGAAGAGTACCTACGTTTTTAGCTTGCTCCTACAGTTTGAAAAGAATGTAGTATAGGTTTTGCATTTTTCCGGTGGACCATCGAAACCCGAAAAAAACCGTCGGATCGACATGATAGTCGTATCTATCGACTCGAGAGCGAATTTAGAAAATTCCGTCCGTCGGTCAGTCGGTCTGTCTGTCGGTCTGTCACGCTCAGCCCCCCTAATCCGTCTTCGGATTTCGATTAAACTTGAGTTGTTGATAGGAGGCCTTTAGAAAACCTTAACGCTGGAAGCTCGGCTCCGTTCGGAAACTGGAAGTACCCGATATAGACGTTTCAAGTTTTTCGAGAAAAATTGAATAACTCGGTACCGGGTAGTCGGATCGAGATATTTCAAAAACGAGATGGTGCCGCTGGCAACAATCTACAGATAAGTATACCGGAGACAATGTCGAAAAACAAATGGAAATTGAATTTTTTTGCAAAAAACTGGTTTTCTCGAAGTCGGGCTAGGAAGCACGATAACTGTCCAGGATATTGATCGATTTCGATGAGACCTGGTGGGATCGAAGCTACGCGGTCACAAATGAAGCCTATTTCTGGCGGCCCGAATCTGTTGACCGCAAGTATTTTTTCCAAGGCCGAGTATAATTTCCAAAGATATTTTTAACTCCCGAACCGAAGGTCCGATATTGATTTTCAAAAATGGCGATCGTAGGGCTAGATTAAGTTTATTAGGTGATGTTTGTGAGAAATTTGACAAAACAAAAGCGAATCTACAAATCCTGGAAAACTCGATTTTCTTGATAGATTCTACAAATACACAACAGTTTCCTAATAAAAATCGAAAATTAAGTATTCCGTCGATCAATCTCTATAACCGGTATACGGCACGGACCTTTTCGGACAAAAAAATCTGAAATGGAGTTTTTTGGAAAAATTAAAAATAAACGAGTTATTTACAAAGATGCATGACCACAATATAACCGATGCCCTTTCTGTATTTCAAAATGTAGTTAGCCTTTACTTTAGTCAATGCAAAAAGAAAAAAGAAAAATAAAACATGTCAAAATGTACTGAGTCGTCCGAGTCATCCCAACAGGGATAAAAAGCATATCAAAATGTAGTTTTTAGCTTGTTTATTTAACTTCTACATAGTGAAGGAAACTATTGTGAGATTATCTTTATGTCGGGCACCATGTGAATGTTACTACAAAAATAATACCCTGTTTGTGAATTAATTGATGTTATCAGCGACTCCGCCAAATCTTCGTATATACTTCGTATATACTCTTAATAATAAAAAAATCATGACGTTATGGGGCATAATATGTAATTATACTACTACTACCATTATACTTATACAGTGGTGGACCATTAATAATAGGCCATAGTTCAAGGGCAGATTCTTTGGACCAAAATATGATGATATAACTAAACATGCTTTAGTAAATTGTTGATGTGGAAAAAGATACAAGTTGTCAAAATTGTAATTTTTGTTTCCTTTTTTTTGCAATATCTCATATGACCGATCTTCTCCCAATTTGGTAAGAAAACATTTTTTAGACTAAGAAACAATAATTTGTGTATTACATCACGCCAGTCCGTGGAGGGAGTCTCATGAGCTATACCTGATGATGAATATTTTTTATCTTTATTTATTACGAAACATGGTGGCACTTTTGACTAGAAAACCTCATGCAGGAGTCATTTCTACGTAAGAAAGGTACACTTGATGGAACTTGATAATTCCAACCGTTTTCGAGAAAACTGCCATATAGATCTCAAAAATTCTTTGAAAACAAACCCAATTTGAAAAGGAAAAATTGTATTTATTGAAAAATGTGTTTTGGTGACGTCACTTACATACAATTTCATTAATTTGACATTTTCACAGAACTAAAACGTTACCAAAGCACATTTTTCAATAAATACAATTTTTCCTTTTCAAATTGGGTTTGTTTTTAAAGAATTTTTGAGATCTATACGGTAGTTTTCTCGAAACAGAATTATCAAGTTCTATCAAGTATACCTTTTTTACGTAGGAATGACTCGTGCATAAGATTTTCTAGTCAAAAGTGCCACTAAGTTTCGTAATAAAAAAAGAGAAAAAATAATCATCATCAGGTGCAACTCATGAGGCGCCCTCCACGGGCTGGCGTGATGTAATACACAAATTATTGTTTCTTAGCCTAAAAAATGTTCCCTTACCAAATTGGGAGAAGATTGGTCAAGAGGTAGTTGAGATATTGCAAAAAAAAGAAAAAAAAATACAATTTTGACACCCTGTATCTTTTTCCACAGCAACAATTTACTAAAGCATGTTTGGTTATATCCTCATATTTTGGTCCAAAGAATCTACCCTTGAACTATGGCCTATTATTAATGGTCCACCCAGTATATAATTATTACGAGTCGTTTTTATCTCAGTCTACAATAATTCTGAAGAAAATTCCTAGTTTTATTTATAACATATTTGAAATGTACATTTAGGCCTACACTGACTACATTTCATTTACTTCTATATTATTTTTGCAGGATCTCCAGAGACCGGTTTAAATTTTCAGGACTTCAGAAACGGTGAAAATGTATGTGATGGTCTCCTAACACAACTTCAAGACGGAGGCACTACGTGGTCCCACTGTACGAAACCAGGGGATGCCGAAAGGCAAATCGAAATAGTATCAAGAGAAAATAAAGTGGTGCTCAAAGTGACGGTGCGTAGTACAAGTGGGGGTGCCCTGGGATTGAGGATGTCTTATCGTGCCGAACCCGTGGAGAGTGTTGTGGGTGTTTGTGAATTTGGGTGGGTCGTACTCCGACAGTTTTGTGTATCAGCTATAGAGGGAGCTAAAATGCCGTGGGCTCAAGCCGAAATGGAATGCTCCAGGAAAGGAGGGCACTTAGCTAGTATACGAAGCGATCACGATCAGACTGTTCTGGATAATTTATTAATTAACAGGTGAGTTAATTTAATTTCACACATTTAATAGGGATTACCGAGTACATTGATTGGTCAACGCTTTGTTTATAAGGCCAGTAATGAATAAGAAAAAATATTATTATAGCCTGGCAGAAAAATGTATTAAATATTGAATTATTTTGTGGATTTAAATCAATTTTACTTACATCTTAAGCTCATGTTATGCTTGCATGAGTACCTACGTATAATGTATATGTGCGTGTGTGAGTTTTTGATCACTTTAAATCATGCTGCTGATGAATAATAATGCGATGTTACTTATTATTGTCTTTTCCTTATTTAAACAAAAATCGGAAAGAAGAGTATTTATCCTGTTAAGGAGCATAGAGCCACATGCAAACAGTTCAACACATTATTTAATAGTCTCAGAAGACACAACTAATTTTTTTTCATACCTTTTTTTTTCCGTTGCGGTGCGAAGCCCCGCCGTACTGAGGCTTAAGCTTATTATACCCCATAGTCTCGTTATCCCATTAATCCCGTTCCTTTCCAAAAGGAGAGTATACGGTCAATGGGAGCTCTGGCTATTTCTTCCGGGGTCACGGTTAGTCCCCCGAAGTATGAAAACCTCCCAGCCACCAAGGCTGGGCATTCACATAGTATGTGGTGAGGAGTTTCTTCATCCTCACCTCACATCCTGCATTCTGGATTATCCTTCACACCCATGTTGGTTAGGTGTGCAGTGTCCTGTTAGAATTCCCACTGCACATCTCAGCTTTCATACCTTAGTTACTTCTTGAAATGGTTAAAATTTAGTTATTAAATATTATTTGGTAGATGATTATAAGAACCAATATGTAAAAAAATGTTTTCTGACTTAGTCAATCTTATAGGTTTGATGAGGTTAGCACCTCTAGTATAATAACATAGGTTAACAAAAAGTTCTGATCTAACTTTTCTGAAGTGTTTTGACGCTTTGAAGCCAATTTTGGACACAGAAAAATGTTCTGTTGTATCAGTTTCCCTCTACCACCTACCTCCTTTTATCTCTTAAAAAAGGCAAAAAAAGGTCGTCCTAAATTTCTGATCTTACTTTTCTACAGTATTTTGAAGCACTGAAGGCAATTTTGGACACAGAAAATTTTTCTGTCTTATCAATTTTCCTCTGCAACCCATTTTTATCCCCTTAAAAGTCAATAAAAAAAGATGATATCCTAAGGTTCGGATCTAACTTTTCTGAAGTATTTTGACGTCTTGAGGCCAATTTTGGACACATTTTTTTTTTTTATCGTGTCAGTTTCCCTCCACCACCCTTATATCCCTTAAAAAGACTTAAAAAGAGGGCGTGTCCTAAGATTCTGATATGACTTTTCTGAAGTATTTTGACACGGTGAAGTAAATTTTGGACACAAAAAGAAATTCTATAATGCCACTTTCCCTTTTTAGGGGATAAAAGAGGATATGGTAGAGGAAAACTGACACGTTAAAAAAAATTGTTTCCAAAATTGGCTTCAGCGCGTCGAAATACTTCAAAAGAGTTAGATCAGAACCTTAGGACAAGACTTTTTTTGCCCCTTTTATGTTATAAAAGGGGATGGTAGAGGCAAACTGACACGATGGAAAACATTTTTTGTCCAAAATTAGCTTCAGCCCGTCAAAGTACTTCAGAAAATTTAGATCAGGACCTTAGGACAACACCATTTTTTTTTTTTAGACCTGTGTAGAACAGTGAATCTGAATTTAAGTGTGTGTAAGAAGATTCGTTTTTATGAATTTCTGAGACATGCTGGAAAATGTAAAGTGAAGGGAGTGGCATAATGCTCAGTTCTTTGAATAAAAGTTGGACTATGGACTTGCAACTGACATTACCCTTATAGCTTGTTTTTGCAGTAAATATTTTTATAACATGGTTACCTCATAAAGTTACACCACAAGTGATATGCAATTGAAATAGTAGAAATAAGAAGTTATTAATACCTCAGAATTTAGAACTTTTTTTAACTGCCTTAGTAAAAATTTGGGCTAGCTAATTTCGTACATGAGTGGTTTACGTGAACTGACCAATTTAAATTGCCATCAAGAATAACCCCAGCAGCCCCATATCTGCATTCCCATCATTCTGAAGGATAGCGGAAAAGGTGAGCCTTTGTGTCTTGGTAGTATTTACATTTTAGAAATATGCAGGGAACCATTTCTCGGCTTTAGTTTCGCTGTTTAGGTTGTTTAATCTCGATAACTACAAATTAAAGTTACGTAATCTGCGAATAATACCCAAGGGTCAGGAAAAAGTATGTGAATAAATTGGTGATGTAAATAACAAAGGGCAGAGGCCCCAGCCCTGGAACACACCATGTCTGACTAGAAGAGTATTTGGACATTTAAAGGGACAAACTGTGTCTTGTTATTAAGATAATTATTTAAAAGATCGTGGATCAGACCTCTTATTCCATAGCGACTTAATTTCTTCAATAACAGCTTGCGGCTGACACAGTCGAAGGACTTGGCAAGGACACTCAACCTTATAAACGTACGTAAGCCCAGCTCAGTCCCGGACTGTGCCATTCATAATTTTAGATACGGCTTCCGCAAAACTAAATCGACAAGATTTAATTTTGTGGAAGCCGACTTGGTTTTCATTTGGTAATGAGTTATTCTCAAAGAAGGAAGTTAGAAGTTAGTGTTTTAATAATGAAATTTTTTCCAAAAAAAAGGGGATAACAGAGATGGAACGGCAGTTGTCGACCAGAGGTTTAAGCCACCCTTTTTGGAAACAGGGACCATTCTGAGTAGCTTAAACTAGTCAGGAAAAGCATCTTTCGCAATACAGGCAATAAACAGTTCTCTGAGAGGCAGAGCCAAAATGTCAATTAATTGTCTCCTTCACAATTTTGCTACTAATATAACAAATATCAAGCGAGCTGGTACTATTAAGAGATAAAATTTCTCTTTTCACCTCGGTAATTAGATTAGGCTCAAAAAAGAAAGCTTTAGAATCTAATGAGATGCTTTTCAGTAAGACTGCATTTGTATGCAAGTTTATTATATCTTCCACTAGAATTCCATTTACTAAACTAAATCGTCCTCTTGATTATACCAGTACACTCTACTAAAGTTAACGTGTTCATACGGGTTGAGTATTAAATTACTCGATTACTCGACTAAACTACTGGTTGCGTCTAAACTAGATATATAAGAATTTCTCAACATTAAATATTACTGACAGAAGCCTACTAGATTACACTTAAAATAAACCACAGTAATAAATTTCTAGGACGAATGACTGTAAATTAGATTTCATTTTTTAATCCAATCCTTTGTATTCTTATCGCTATACTACAAATTATTTGTATTTAAATAAGTAATTATTAACACAAAGAAATCAAGAAATGCAACGGTGCATACAATACTAGTTTATGGAAAAACAATGCTTCATATGTTAGAGGAAATCCATCTTGACTATACCCGTATCTGAATGAGAAAAGTCAAGCAACGCTAGTCGCGGGTAGTACTTGGATGGGTTCGGTCTACGATATTCTAGCGTGGTTGCTGTGGTGCGGCCGATCTGACGCAGGGAAACTCGGATGCAAAGACGGGAAACATTACTTCCACATTCATGTAGTGGAGTTGAACTATACTGGGTAGCCCAGTCCCTAAATATACTCTTCTAACTTTTGAATGGCCGAATGGATTTTGTTCTTTGGCATAGTGATTTGAAATAAAATTTCAAAATTATTTGATGTAGAGAACCAAATGGCTCTCTTCCGGTTTCGATGCAATTTACACGAAAATAACTTTTTAAATTAGACCATTGGTAACACTTACAAACGCACTTAAATGCGTGTAAACTAAATGAGACTGGATAGGATTGGTATTTCCTTTTATGGTAGATAGATATGTAATTAACTAGGTCAAAAATCCCGTTTTCTGATGAATAGAAAGTGAAAATCCTGGTTTTAAATTAGGTGACCATAGTACTCCTTCCTGGAGCCTTGGTACATGAGAAAAATATTGTATTCCAGAGACAAAATTTTCAGAATTCATAAAAATTGTTTCAATTTAGGAATTTCAATTTGTACGTAATAAATAGGAAATTATAGAATCGCGTCCGAGTGTCCCTGCTTCCAAATCTCCCCGCTCTGAGTGTCCCCGCGCTAGATCTACTGAGCGGTCGCGTCTGAGTAGCCATGTTAGAATCTTCCGACTTCTAGATAAATGCAGAGACTCCATCCCACCATTTAGTGGATTAAATATCAGCGTATATGCAGAAGGTATGCAATTTTAGGCGAGAATTGCATATATACCATTCTGCGGAACGGATATAAAGTAGTCGCTCCCTTGTCTATTATTCTTCTTCTTCATTGTACTTCCACTACAAATTTAGGGAATTCCCCCATTCAGCACAGATTCTGACCCAAAGGCCAAAATCCTTCCCTTATTTCGTTCAGCATCGTAAGACACATAAGGCTAGGGCAGGAAGTTAGAATATGGAGGTCCCTTGTATATTGGACGTTAGGAAAGTAAAAATCCCCCACTCTTCTTACAAGAAAAATTTCCAGGTTGGGAGTAGCTCGTCTCCTGGCATCGGTGGTTGACTCTAGACGCGGAAATAAGTCGATGTTAAAATAAAAGAGAAGAAAAAATCGGCAGCTACTGGAAGCGGCTGGAACCTCCCCACCCAATGGATCTTTGAAGCCGAAAAGAGCACTAAAAAATATGAACGATCTCATTCAATTATATTTATTAAGTTGAAATATTTATTTCATATTAAAACAGAAAAAAATAGTCTTGCGTTCGGAGAACTTGAGTGTTAAATTTATAGTTTGAACAACATTCATATTTTATTCAATGTTTTAATACAAATATATGACTCATCGGATCCCAACCCGGAGCCAGCCAGACGATCACGGTGATCACCGTCGAGGCGGGTGTGAGGCTGGACGGGGTAGGTCCGGTTTGGCTTGGAGAAAAATGGAAATGTGGGATAGTAGGCAGGCTTAAAAACTAGTTTAAATTATGATGTGTCCACATGGACCTAAAATTAATATAAAAATAAACACAACACTATAAAAACTAAGTTCGTAGGCAAGACCACTTAATAATTTTGATTATTGATACGGGAAACACAACTAAACAAAAAAACAGTTCGTTGGTAATGGGTGGTAGGGATGGCCATCTTTGGGAAAAACCATAACTCTTAGTGGACAGCTTCCCTGCCAGATGGGGCCGGAGTAGTGTTCATGGTGGATCGTTTAAATTTGAGATGATATATTTTGTTTTATCTTCCAGCCTCGATGGATTTTTCACTAAATCGGTCGGGGAAGTGACAACTGTCAAATTTTTGGTTCCAATGTTTTTCTGGGGGAATTTGGTTTTTGACAGTTTTCGAAAAAAAAATTTAGGATGGTACCAATGTACTGTGTAATTTTTAGGTTATGTAGCACTATTTTTAGGTTATGTTGTCGGAAGAATTTCCGGAGGAATGCCGGAAGTAGCGGAAATAGTTTTTAAAATATAATGTCACTATCACTTCTAAAGCTTTATTGGAAAAGACGCACCGAAAGCGTTCCGGTGGGGTTGTTTACACTTGTAGGGCTTGTGAGCGGTTCACGAAGGCCTCTCACACCTTCCGTGGGCTTTATAAACGTCGAAAAAAATTGTAATCTCTCGATGCACTTGACACGTCAAAAATACTCAGCGTACAGTCTGCACGCTTTAACACACTAGTCTATCGAACGTTAGGTTAGACTATAAAATATATCTTACACAAAAAGCGTGTTATTCTCTTTTTTTATTTTTTTTCACGGAAACCAAATCGAAAAAGTACAAGTGTGATATATCGTTGGAATCAGAAGAATTTTTACTGCTTTTCAATGGTTCGATTACAAACTGTAAGTAATCAAATAAACAACTTGTTGTGCCAAAACGGCACTAAACGTAATTCGATCTCAACCAAAACCTTTTCAGATCTTCTGGAGCTCTAAAGAAACCTTCATGCAAAGTTTCATCCAAATCCGTTTAGTAGCTTCGCCGCTATCGTGCTAACATACATACATACACACACACGCAGACACAGACATTTTTGAAAAACCACTTTTTTGGGTTCCTGGGATCTCAAAACGTAAAGATTTGATGTTATCCCAATTTTCGATTTTGGACTAATTGTAGTAACCTCCCACAATTTTATTGTGGGGAGGTTGAAACATAAAATAATGTGAGATATTTTTTAGTTAAATTGATACTAAAAATTGTAGACTACATCCCTCATTGATTTAAAAACAGAAATTATTTCAATAATAGGTAGCTTCAAGTGAAAACCATCCCATGAAATTTACATCAATACTTAATCCATTTTAAAATCTTGCAATATCCTCCCAACTGTAGTGTAAAAAAGTGTTCTGAAATATCTTGGATGAGAAGATTGTGACCCTTGTGCATCCTTCATTTCATGTACGTCATATATTTTATTGTTTGAGTTAGATATAGGTTGTATTTTTTCTTCAATTTTGTGGGTGACTATACTACTTTTGGTTTTTATCGAGGCTTTTATGAAAAAAAAATAAAAGGTCTTACAAAAATAAGAAAACTTTATAGTAAATGTTGAAATGTTTATTTAGTTACTTAGTATCACTTCCGGAATATGTGACGTGTAGTTACAGCTCGTTTTTTCTGTTTATATACTTACTGTCTTTCGTTATTGCACTTAAATGGATGTATGTGGCAAATGCTGCTCTCTTATACCTTAAAAAATTTAAACTCCTGCATAAAACTCGGTAATAAAATAACGTTCTTACATCAACATAAAACATAATACGTGAGATACATAGCTTCTACATTTTGCTCCCGCATACGTGCATTAAGTATCTAAATATTTGATTTAAAACTTTGTAAAGACTTCTTAGAAATATAGCAATATTTCAGGGCGATTTTATCGATTCATACAATCGAATGCTATAAAAATTGTAGTATATTTTATTTTATAGATGATTTATTAGTTTAATGAAATATAATTAAATCATAACCAAAGAAACCTACTTGTAGTGAAATATTTAGATTTATTTTGTTTTTCAATTTTCATACAACAGATAAATCCAATTACAGGCTAGGAGAGAACAAACACTTTACAAAATTATAAACAATAAATACCCACATTTATTGGGTCCACCAGATACTGTTAATGCTCTATTTGTAATTTTATAATTTGTTTCGCGATTCTGAATAATTATTATTTGTCCTAAATATTAATACCACTAGAATTAAAATATTAACCTGCGTGTACGTGGCGCATCCGCCAGAATATGAAATGTTGAAAAGGTTTTAAATCTGCCTTTAACCAGAGCCCCGTGTCTCAGGTTGCAATTTTACAATTATAAGGGTTGACCTAGACGGGTTTATGATAACGTAAGCACTGTCTACACATTTCCTTTACAACAATGATACAATCTACTTTTTTTCCTATAAAAGGATCAATGATACGAAAGTGAGCAGTTCATAATTTTTCAATCTTAATTTTAAAACAAAAAAAGTTGTTAAAAAAATGTTTGGACATATTATAATATACAATATTGATAGTTACTAATTACTATATACAGGGTGTTCCTTAATGACGAGCTAATATTTCAGAGTGTGATTCCTTAGGTCATTCTATGAAGAAAAGTTCAAATGAGCATATGTCGGCAACTGCTTAAATTTTTTACTACAGGGTAGCGTGTTGATTTTTTTTAAAATTGTTATTTTTTAATATCTCAGAGAGTACTTTAGATATTATTTTCAATTTTGGTGTGTGTTAATAGGAAATAAAACCACATAATTTAGTTAGAAAAGTTATTTTATCGCTCCACCAGTGACGTCCCTGCAAACATGTCCTCTGGTATTTTTTACCAAAAAAGTGGTACGCCGCTGACATTTTCCCATGTAGATATTTTTTCTGATTAGCCCGGCTAATTCTGCATGAAAACGGTCTCTTGCGTTTTTCTCGTTAGAATCACAGTTCTTGATTAAAACAATTACATAAAAACTGCTTCATTTAGCAGTATTGACTAATTGTTTCTGAACACCTAAATTTAGTTATCCTGGAATAAATGTCGTTTCTACAAACATCATTTTCAAAACATTTGTTGACATGAAGTAAATTATTGGTGTTCAAAACTATGTCAATGTATTATTTCTTCTATTTTTATTGTTTCCTTGAATTTATTTTATTTTTTCGCTGTTTTTATTCGAATATCTTAGTAAATATGGTGAATTATACGAATGCAGAAATGGCAACAATGCATTATATATATGGTCTCGGAGATGGTAATGCGACAAATGCCAGAAGTATGTATCGAGAAAATATCATAATTGTGCCTTGCCAGATAGCCGATTCTTTTCGACTATTCACTATAAATTATATATAACAGGGACATAGAAAATTGCAAGAATCTGCAATGAAGCACTAATTTGCACCTTTCTAGCAACTGTGAATCGGGAAGAATTAACAATGGAGAACAATAGCTTTTTTAGTCTCTACAGTTTTGGTAATATCTAATTTTAGGGTAAAACTATCAGGAAAGAAGAAAATCTATTTCGAACGTCGTTTTTCCAACATGACGGCAGCAATATTTTTGTGGAAAACATGATTGTGACAACCTTTTCTACATTATCCCCCTATGTCCCTACTACTACATTATATTAAAAAAAGATTTGTAGAAATTATTCACGGATATCCTCGTTTTTTTATACTATACGGACTGTATTATATTCGCTACTAATGCAACAGAGAAAACTAATCTACTAATCGTACTAATCGTCACTAACGAAAATGCCTCCTATATTATGCCAATGATTTAAATGAAAAAACGGCACAAATTATCAGTAACGAAAATACATCTTATGTGCATCACTAATTTGAAAGAAAAGACTACACAAGTCATACTGATGTATCCATTGTGTGCCACTAGCTGCCACTAGTTGCAAGTTATAAAAGTTTATTGACTTCCAATATTAATGAAGAAGAACTCACCACCACTCGTCTGAAGGACGTGATACTATTTATTTTATTAAGGGCGCACAGTGGGGCAAATTGCTCATTTTTTGGACAAACGATAATTCTCAAGCCTGGAATTAATGAAACCTAAATTTTTTTTTAAACTATTCGTTATAAAATTGCCTTTAATTCTATCGAGCCCGAATTTTGAAATTTCAAAATTAAAGATGGCTAATCCAATATCGCGGACATAAATTTTGAAAGTAAATTAAAATTTTATCAAAAGATTGTTTAAAATTATAAAAAATTGTTACTTGGGAAGTTTTTTTGGTTTCTAATCTCATTTCTGATCCCCGAATTTAGAGATTCAAAAAACCAAGATGGCGGCCATAATATTTTTTTAAATGAAATGTACATGCACAAACTGTTAAAAATTGTTACTTAGGACTTTTAGGGGTTTCTGATCGAGAATCTGAAATCTAAATTACGTAATATCGTAATCCAAAGTGGCGAATCCAATATGGCGGCCATAATATTTTCTTAATTGACATGTGAATGCGCAAATTGTTAAAAATTGTTAGGGGTTTTAGCTATTGCTGATCATGAATATGAATTCCAAATTACGTAATATCGAAATCCAAGATGGCGGATCCAATATGGTGTCCGTAAGTTAAAAAAGAATGACAAATCAAGACGGAAACTGAAAAAATTTGTTTTTCGGGGGTTTCGCAGTTTGCTAATCTCGTTTCGGATATTAAAATTTCGATATTTTGTAAACCAGAAAATTAAATTCAATATGGCTGCCATAATTTTTTTTAAAATTATGATGTACATGCGAAAATAGTTAAAAATTGTTACTTGCAGGTTTTTGCGATTGTTGACTACGCATTCGTAATTTCGAATTCTAAGATGGCAGATTCGAATATGCCATCTTATAAAAAAATTATCAAAAATGTTGGCATCTTTAAACCTAATTTTTAATAATTTGCGTATGTACATTTCATTTAAAAACATATTATGGCCGCCATATTGGATTCGCCATATTGAATCCGCCACCTTGAATTACGATATTACATAATTTAGACTTCATATTCATAGTCAGAAACCCTTAAAAGCCCTAAGTAACAATTTTTATCAATTTGCGCATGTACATCTCATTTAAAAATATATTATGGCCGCCATATTGGATCCGACATCATGGATTCCGATATTACGTAATTTGGACTTCAGATTCATGATCAGCAATCTCTAAAACCCCTAAGTAGCAATTTTTAACAATTTGCGCACTTACATGTCAATTAAAAAAATATTATGACCGCCATAATGGATTCACCATTTTGGATTACGATATTACGTAATTTCGATTTCAGATTCTCGATCAGAAACCCTTAAAAGTACTAAGTAACAATTTTTAACAGTTTGTGTATGTACATTTCATTTAAAAAAATATTATGGCCGCCATATTGGATCCGCTATCTTGGTTTCTTGAATCGCAAAATTCAGGGATCAGAAATGAGATTAGAAACCAAAAAAACCCCCTAAGTAACAATTTTTTATAATTTTAGACAATCTTTTGATAAAATTTTAATTTACTTTCAAAATTTACGTCCGCGATATTGGATCAGCCATCTTTAATTTTGAAATTTCAAAATTCGGGCTCGATAGAATTAAAGGCAATTTTATAACGAATAGTTAAAAAAAAATTAAATTTCATTAATCCCAGGCTTGGGAATTATCGTTTGTCCAAAAAATGAGCTATTTGCCCCACTGTGGGGCGCCAGACACGCTCCCCCTTTAACTCTGTGTGGTTTATTTCTACTCTCAGTGGGTTCGGTTAAGTTCCGGAGTCGATCCAGGACGAGAAAGATAAAAGTTGGTGCTTATCGTGGATTGCTAATTTCTTTCCCCAAGCTCTCCGCCCTCTCAGGATACACTGGCCTTATATTTAACACTGTGTATGGATTTATCACTTCTGGATATCCTAATGACTTTTTTAAAGCTCCTGTCTTCAGCTTCTCTGATCTGATCGATGTCCTGAATATCAGACATGTAGGTCCTTTGTGGATACCGTTCATTCAATGTCGACGTAACACACCTGAGAGGTAAGACTTAAGTCAATCGTTCGCTCAAGAAAGTGCAATTATACCACCTATTGGTTTAATTGAAAATGTACTGTAAATGTTCAAGAACCTATCTAATATTTGTTTGAATCTGACTACCAAACATGGCAAGGACGAACGTCTCCTTTAGACAACGTGTATCTTAACCACCATACAAAGGAGGGTGTGTAGCAATTTCCTAGAAGTTAATGAAAGCACTTTGACTGGGGACTTCCAATAGTGATGGCACGGCATGTAAATTAATAAATGTTTCGACCATGATATCGTTTCCGAGCGACCCTTATGGAGGTGCCTGCATGTATTCATTCATGGGCTAATCGGCTTTTCCACTTATTTAAATCATCTTTTTCTGATGATCTTCCGGTTCTCGTCACCCATGGGCGAGCCGCTGAATGGATTTAAATCACTTTTTTTAACCAGCCTTGGTAATTTTCACCTTTTTTATATGAAGTTTCCATTTTTATATATATGAAGTTTCCACAGGCCTTTGCCACTTTTTCCACGTTATATTTTGCCAACTTTAAAATCATTTTATTTCATTTTTTCTTATTTTTAGTTCCACATTTATAGCACTTTCTAGCCATGTGTCAAATTTCGGCTTACTTTCGAATCATGTGCCTTGGGCGTTGTCGCCGGCGAGTGATATAAAAAATATTTCGAATTCTTCACTTTTGGTACAACGTTTTCGTGGATATGAAAAAGTCTTTTTCTACAACTGCTTTAAAAAGTGTTTAAAAACACACTGCTAACTACGCTTGAGAATTATTGATTTCACATAGAATGTGACAAATCCTTGTCGCACGCGTGTGAAATAGCTATTTATGAAACAACTTAGGAAAAGCGTTTGTTTTTTCGTATTAGCCGTGGACATACGAAAAATAGTAGATTGTAATACAAGTGTGGCAAGGGCTTCATTGCAAAACGATGTATGAAAGTAGGAACATGAGCGCAGCGAGTGTTCCTATCATACGAGTTTTGCAATGAAGCTTGCCACATGTGTGTTACATACTATTTTTTCTACGGTTGTGAAGTTATTTCCCTTTGTTAAAGTCTTTCCAAAATTTTAAATTTGCTCCCTGTCAAATTTTATTTAAAGTGACATTTTCCGCAGTCATTCTGAAGTAATTCATGTGTAATTAATGCACATTTATAGAATTTAATTGTTATTACCAGTAAGTAATATAAAAAACACACAATTTTATTTCGGTGTGTGAAGATATAATCAAGGCGTGTGATATTTTCTGCAGTCATTTTGAAGGTAGAAAATTTGACTTTCAGCACAATCGTAGAAAAATCATTTTACCTATGTGTTGCACACATGATTCTTATACTGACGTTTGGAAAAATGATTAAACCGAGATATTTTTTGAATTTTATAATTGACATTTATATACTTATTACTTTTTTGACAATAAATTGTCATTTTGTTCTAAGAACATTGATTTACAACTTTTTTAGTGGGGAAATATCCTTTTCGCTCTAGTTTGAAGAAGTTCGACTTTTCCTAACTCAAGTTAGTACTGAAATATAGAACATTTCCAAACGACATGACAGTAGAAAATAGTATATTGTGTATTTAGGTGTGAAAGTAATACATTCCCGGACGACGATGCAAATTGTTGGCCGAAGCGCTAGCCGAGGCCAACAAGCATCGAAGTCCGGGAATGTGCTTTCACACCGAAGTACACATACTATTTTTTCTGAAATCACAATCAATATTATTATAAATTAAGGAATTTGTATTAATGCATAACATTTCTTCATTACAATCTAACTGCTTACTAATAAATGCAATTTTAATGTGAGTTGGTTTGTCTGCGTGTATTTATTTACTTCTCATAATATATGCATAAAAAACTGTACGGGAATGTTACTTTCCCGGCCTAGGCCGGGAAAGTAACATTCCCGTACGGTTTTGTTGATCGCTGCTTGGCAACGGATCTTTTCCGGTCTGTTTTCTGATAGTTTCTTAGCAACGGACTAAAATACTGGAATTGTGCATTTTTCGATCTAAAATCGCGCCGAAAATGTAGACATTGCCGATCGATTTCAGAAAAAGTACTTTGCAAACACTCTTAATCCTATCATAAGAGTGCATTCAAAACAGTTGAAGTTGTTTGATTTAGAAACGTCAAATTCTAGATAACATTTTGACGTTCAAGTTAATTCTGAAATTTATTTAATTATGGACTGGGAACAGTCGCAGAAAAAGTACACTGTGCAACACTGAAAATTGCGTGAAAAGTACTATTTTCAACACTTGTTGCACAATATACTATTTTATGCTAAATTTCCATGCTGATGCCGAAAATTTAGCATAACAATAACGTCTTCTTCGACGAAATTAAGTTTTTTTGCTATTTTCCGACTTAGATTGATTCTCCAAAGTTCTACAATATTAACAAAATAAGGTACAAGCTAGGTTTCCGCTTATAACTGTAACCTTCTGCGAATTTAAAAAATTGTCGCCACGTGCCGAGCAGGTGATAAACGTAATGATATTGTATTTTTTGTCATTTGGTTTGAGTACTTAGTTTTCAAAGGAAAATAATGTGAATGTAAAGGTCATCTCTAAAGGAATATCTTATTCTTCGAAGCATGAATTTATGGGGCTTTCCATATAAATAGCAAAAAACCGTAAAAAAATGTGAAAAATCGAGAAAATTGGTGTATATAATAACTAACTACACTAAAATCACATTTTTGTATTTTGTACATGTTTCTAAAAGCCATAAATCTCTTTAATGACCTTAAATGATCTTGAAAAAAATTCCTTGAATGAGTTTTCCAAGAGCTCACCTTCATGAAAAATTTCAGATTATTCGCTGGAGCCCGTCATTAGAAAAAAAATAAAAACAAAGAACGCCTTTTTTCCCCCGTGGGGGCAATGAATATATCAACCGTGAAAAACCTAGTCAAAGTAACATGTTTACCCAGTTTATTTAAAAATTCAAGCTTAGGATATTTCTCCTATCTTACCTTTATAAATTAAGTTGAGTATATTTGTACAATCCATGTTGTACACGAGATACATTTCTGGAATTGCTTCTTGAGATACGAACTCTGCTCATAACTTACCATTAGAGAGACTTAATATTTTCCATTAGATAACAATCTCTTCTTGCTTTGCCGGCTATGCCATATGCATATCTAAAATCAGTCACAATGTTTTTATTAGATATACAGGGTGCGCCACTTAAAATTCCCCACACTTGTAACTTCTTTATTTTTGAAGCGATGACCATGTTGGACACATCAAATTGTAGACATTTTTAAAGCCTTTAAACATGCATACAGAGTGATTTAAAGAATTTTTTTTTGAAAAAATTGTTAAGAAAGGAAACTTAATTTCTTTGAATATTTTTTTACCTCACCTTGTACATGAAATGTGTTAATGTTTTCTTATAAAGGTTTTAATTAGCTTCAATTTATGTTACTAAAAAAAAAAAATTTTAAAATAAAAATTTTGCAATTTCCTATTATTGTACATTTTAATAAAGTTTGTTTTTAAAAATATTTATTTCTTGTGTTTCTTGTTGCTGTTTTGTTACGTTGAGGATTGTTTGTGATATGTCTTTTACAAATAAAGCATACAATTATTATTTACATGTTTTCATTTATTTTAAAAGAAATCAGTTTGGAATCGGAAGGAGTGTTTTTAATTTATTTCTCTAAAACCAAAAAGAATTTCGAATATGACGTAATAACATAAATTGAAGCTAATTAAAACCTTTATAAGAAAACATTAACGCAGTTCATGTACAGGATGAGGTAAAGAAATATTCAAGGAAATTAAGTTTTCTCTCTTAACAATTTTTTCAATTTTTTTTTAAATCACTGTACATATGTTTAAATGCCTTAAAAATATAAAGAAAGTTACAAGCCTGGGGAGTTTTTAGTGGCGCTCCCTGTATAATGCATGTTTTAGCTAAATATTAATCTAACCTATTATAAAATAATCTGGAACCAAAGCCATTAACGCCAGAAAACCAATCGACTAACCTGACACGAGAGAATCAAATAATGTAACAAGCCATTACAATTCAGGGGTTATTGGACAGTGACACATGTTTCAGTTTATTCAAAACACAACACACGCTAAGCAGTGGTAAGAAGTTGATATAAAAACAGAGGGCAGAGACAGGGAAACTTTTAATACGACATGACCTGATAAATTCCCAGAATGTCGGTCTAAACTTCTCCTTTGTTTATACAGTATGTCCGGCTTTTCGCTCAGTTATTGGTAATCCAATTTCAACAAAAGAACTTTACTTATATCTTTTGAATAAAACAAAACTTAGCTTAGTCATTGGCGTGTATTTTCATTAAAAAATGGGGCCGATTTGCGTTCTATTAGGCATTTCTTGCTGCTATTTAACTATTCATGGACCTGTCAAAGGCTTTTAACAGTGTTGACACTATTGGAAAAACTTGAAATGGAGGAAATGTACGTGATATACTCAAATCTTATCTAAAGAATAGAAAACAGTGTGTAATGACAATAGATGAAGGAAAGGAGACTATTTCAAATTGGAAGACATCAGAGAAGGGGGTACCACAAGGTTTCATCTTAGGCAAAATCTTATTTTTACTATACACAAATGACTTACCCGATATCGCAAACTATGTATTAAATCTATTTACAGACTATAATTCATAAACAGAAAATTGATATACATGCAACAACTTAAAACATAATATTGGAAAACTCACCTTATGAAGCAGTTTAAGGAGATAAGAGCTATTCACAATAGTTTTTAATGATCTTTACAACCAGTGACCACACCAAATTGCTAGGCACTGAAATAGACTCTCAACTAAACTGAAAAGACCATGCCTAGTATCTAGTCAACAGAATAAGTTCATTTACATATACACTACGAGTTGTGTCCAATTCTGTCAACGATGAAGTAGCACTGATCGCATATTACTCCTATGTAAACTTCAGAATCACATATGAAATTATTTTCTGGGTCAATTTTTGTTGATTCTCCTATTTTCAGACCGAAAAAATCCATTATCAGAAGTATCATCCATCTAAAAAAAGAAAAACATGTGGAAAAATGTTTAAAGGGAGAAACATACTTACCTTACCATCTTTATACATATACCAATATACATGCTTTCTGAAAGAAACTACAAGGAATTATTCAGCAGACAAGAAACCACACGCTTTTAATACCAAAGGTTGTGCAGCACAGTGCTACAACAGCCACAAATCAGCAAGTATGAAGAAATGCAGTAACATAGTTAATAAAGGTATTTATATCTATACATAGTTGGTGTATTATTCAAAACTTCAAAGTGAAATTGAAAATATATTTATTTACCAATCTTTTTATTTCCTCTCGGAATATTTTAACCATCATTTTGATCGTTCTGTGTAAAGTAATATTTTTACTTAATTGTAATTTTTATTATACATCAATCTATGTATTAACTGTTTTATATTTATTTATGTAATTTACATTTTGTCTGTTGCTATACTATCTTATATGGTATAACTGAATAAATGTTCTTTATATTATTATTAAAGTTTTACAAAATATAAAATACTCAAAAAATAATCAACAATCATGCAGAAAATTGAATTAGCACAAGAAAAGACGTACAAATATACAGTGACCCATTTTGTACAATATTAAATTAAAAGATTTTTTTTACTAATTTTCTTCTTAAATACTATTTATCGCAATTTGACAATTTTTTCTCTGGTTATAATAAGATTATTTGATAAAATAAAAAGTAAAGATTCAAATATTTTAATATAAGAACCTATTTGAATTTCATACTTTCTCAAGTCTAAAGCTCAACATTATGTAACAGGCTCGAAATAATTATGCCATAAATCATTCCCGAATAAAGATATGCATAATAAGTTGTGAGGGTTTTCTTACTTAAGACGATCTTCAATCTACATTGAGAACAGCATCTAAATGATGTTATAAAAATAGAACTTACCTTATATTAACAATGAGGTGAGGGCCTAAATTGCTGCTGATATTTTTCAAGGCAACAAATAAATCATTTCTCATCTAGATGTATACAGTATGTCCAGTTTACAGTGGTATAATGAATAACATTTTTAACTTTTTGAGAAAATTGTATTCTTTATAAAAGTTTTTGCTTGCCTAAAAAATAGTAATAACGTTGAGAAAAATTATATTTTTTATACGGGATGCTTAAAAATTGTGAACTAGTTATATTTTTTATTTTGGATCAAAATGTGAAATAAAAAAGTTGCTTCAAATTATATGGTCTATCCAAATTCAAAATTTCATTTGAATATTGCAATGTTTCGAAATAAGTGAACTTTTAGTAAAATACTTGTCCGAAATAAGTGAATTTTTATTAAAATATTTGTCGGGTATTGTCAATTTTTTTTTTACTTTTATTTTATTTTGACAAATACTGCAAGCTGTAGAAATTTGAAATTCTATTTTAGGAACATCCTATATAATTTCTGTAATGTCCTATTTAATTGCGTTGTTACCTAGTTACTTCTACATACCATAACATATCTGCATTAAAAAATTATTTTTAAGGTGTTAACTGTCGAGCAAAAAATTTTTTTAATAGAGTATTATGGAGATGGTGGAAGTTCATACCGTTACGTTCTTCAACAATTCAGTGAGAAATTTTCCAATGTGTATGTTTCGAAAATGGCAGTTCGTAAATTGGTGAAAATGTTTCAAAAACTGGTACAGTGCTTGACGTAAAGAAAAAAAAATGTATGATCAAAATGACGCCACCACAATATTAGTGTTGGCATGTGTTGCTGAAAATCCCCAACTTCGTTAAGAAATCGAGCCCGGCATTTGGAAGTGGTTAAAAAAACTTTCATTCAAAAGATTTTGAAAGAGAATGAAATATTTCCATACAAACCTCATTTTAACCATACCTCAGAAGGAGGAGATGAAGCAAAATGACTAATTTCTGTTTATGTGTTGGAAATGAAATTTTAAGTGGCAACACGAATTTTTATCATGTTCTCCGATGAGTCAACATTTTCAACAAACGGCACTGTAGCTTCACAACACGTTAGGTATTGGAGTGAGACCAATCCCCAATTTAGAATTTTAACTGGAAGGCAATATTTAAAAAAAGTTAATGTCTGGTGCCCTATTTCGTATCATGGCATAATAATAATAGGACGTTACTTTTTTAAAAATACGTATCTCTTATTTACATATGCTTAATGCGTTATTTTCTGATCAGTTAGACGACTTGCCGTTGTAATGGAATGAATTTTCAACAGGATGGATGTCCGGCACATTATGCCTGCTTCGTACGTAATTGTCTTAATAGCAAAGGACCACGCTCTGACCTTGTGTAAAAGTGGTTTCGGTTAAATTGGCTATATTTTTGATATGATATGTATTTCGGCATCCTGAACAAATGTGTCCCTGGGCACAAAGTCCCAAACCCTAAAGATTTCGAGATACGATACATTAAAGTTGGATATTTTATGCATATCATGTATGAGATAAAGTTTTTACCCCAAAAGTTCTGCGACCGGACCGCAAGACATTAATCCCCCCGTTTTCGAGGGCGGGGAACACGATGGTGATAATATTTTCCGACCCACCGTCCAACCACCCCCGTTTCCGATTTTTCGACGCTAGGCTTGCAAGGGCTTGTCGGATCGGGTTTTTTCTGGTCAATTTGAATAAAATAAGTAAATATTAACCACAGGTGACCTAATTCACCCCCAGGGGTTGAAACTACCCCCACCTCCAATACCAAAATGCCACGAAAATAACGAAAATCAGCTGAAAACCCCCCGTTTTCAAGGTCGAGGAATACGATGGTGATAATATTTCCCTACCTACTCTTCACCCTCTACCGCCAAACCTGAAAACTACCCCCTTTCCAATTGTCCGGTGCTAGGCTTGCGAGGGCTTGTTGTATCGAATTTTTTTTTATTTTTTTTTTTGGTCAATTCGAAAAAAATAGGTAAATATTGACCACAGGTGACCTAACCCATCCCCAGGGGTTGAAATTACCTCCATCCCCAATAACGAAGTGCTACGGAAACAACGAAAATCAGCTGAAAAGCGGTATACCCCCGTTTTCGAAGGTGATAATATTTCCCGACCCCTAAACCTGTGAACCAACCTCCTTTCCGATTTCCCGGTGCTAGGCTTGCGAGATCTTGTCGGGTCGGTATTTTTTTGGTCAATTTTAATAAAATAGGTAAATATTGACCACAGGTGACCTAACCCACCCACAGGGGTTGAAACTACCCCCACCACCAATAACTAAATGCTACGAAAATCTGTCTGTCGGTCTGTCTGTAACTTTTTTTGTGCGCACGTTTACTCTGAAACTAAGATGTTGACTTAAAATTTGTACACATATGTACTTTAACGAGATCTGGAACTAGATTATATTTTCATCTTGTTCCGTCGAAGGGTTGGGGGGTAAATTGAGGTAAATTTGGGGTAAATGGGTAAATCAAGCAGGTAAGAGTCCATAAAATCGGTATTTAGTATATACAAGAGAAGTTAAATTTTTACTACCCCCACCTATCCCCATTATTAAAGGGGATGAAAAGAAAAATGTGATTTAGTGTATGTACAAGAACCAGAAACCTCAAAATATGTTTTTACTTCATCCACTCCTACTACCACCCCCCTATCACCACCCCCACCCCACTACCGATGTGGGGTATCGTTTTATGGGTTTTTGGGTAGAGGATTTCAAATATTATATTATTAAAGTTCCATAAACAATTATTTTCACATACAAGTTTTTTCGTTGTGAGTGACTTGGTTAGAGAATCTGGATGTGGAAGTAGTGACTCCTTGGGCAGCGGTTTTTTATTAAAACAACAAATCTTTTTACTGCAAAATATTAAATGGGGCTATTAGAACAAATCACAGTATAAAATTTATGAAAAAAATCATGAATTCGAAAATCTTTTAATTGTACAAGAGGTCATTCTTGAGCTGTATCTCGGAAACTAGATATAGGATCAAGTTATATCTTCTAAATAAATGAATCATATACAGTAACAACCTATTCTGAAAGTCAGCTTTTCTAACAAAAATGATTCATAATTAAAAAGTTCACGAGTACTTCAAATTACTTAACCACCATTCAAATTTTCCGATTTAATCCACTGTGTGGAAGGTTGTTCACTTCATCTTGAATAAATTTCGTTTTCAGTTTTCCACTTATTAATTCAGTAGTTTTTCATTTTTCGCTATTTTTGGCGCATTTTTCATTACAAAACGTTTTCCCTGTTTTACGAAAAGAATTCCATAATTTACTTACCATTTTAATAATAATAATTCTTATAATTTCTATTTTACGTAGATGTAACAAACTCTGTCCCCTACAATGATTTTCACTTTTTTAAATAGTATTGCTTTTACAAAAGCAGCCATATTTTTTTTCATTTTTAATATTTGCAGAAAAGAAAACATTATATCTTAAATAATAAGTAGCATATTTGCCACCAAACTTTTTTTCTAATGAAAAGTGAAATTATGGAATGTGTTATATTTTTTTTTTATTAGTTTCTAGTTTTAATGTTTAACCGGCTTCATAAAATTTAAAAAAGAAGGAGGTTCTCAATTCGACCTGTTTTCTTTTTGCGTTTGTTCAAACATTACCAGGATTGGCTCAAGCGATTTCTATGAAATATTTCTCAAATTACAAAATATAGCTCGACGATGATACCATATTGATTTCATCAAGCTATTAGACCTCTTGCCCAGGCCTAAAATAAAAAATGATTACCTCACTGCTGAAACTTCGTGAACGTATTATTCTCAGCAAGTCGGACAACTTTTTCCTCTACGAAAAATTTCGGTGACGGGGCGTTTTTTCGTGGAAGCGCTTCAAACTTATGGATTTGGTGCAAAAAAAAAATTATTACCTCAGCATAGTTTTTCATTTTAATCGCAAGATTTTTTTATTTAAAAAAAGAAAAACATTGTGTCGGAAAAATGCATTGGGTTGTTTGACGCGTCCGACAGCCCCAACACGGGGTTATTAATTATTACCTCACAGCTGATTTTTTCAGGATAGCTTATTAAAAATATTTTAAATCAAGTGGCAATATTGTCCGACAAACATTTTTGGGCAATTTCGTTGCCTTAAAGTTAAGGGTTTTATGCAACTCATATAGTTACTACCTCATGTCGGACCAAAGTACAAGTATATTACATGACTTGATCCTTGATCAATTGATAGTTGCCCGACAAAATTACTTGGTCTGTTTAATAGTCGGATAAAAAAAGAAAATTTTCAAAAACCAATACCTTTACGTTATTGCAATTTTAAACACGTAAGTATTATTATTACATGTGTAATTTTATTTGAAATAATTAAAAATAATGTGACATTATTATTATATTTATTGACATTATAACAATTATTATCATCATTATTAATAATTCTACTGAAATTTTTAAGTTTTTCAAAAGCTTTTATCTAACTCACTCGTGGTATGTTCGAGTACGTAATTTTTTCGTTGGCCTTTTGTATCGCTTTTTTCTCATACTTCCCGACTAGCTAGGAGTTTGAAATTTTGGGAAAAATTTGCCCGTGTACGATAATATAACATAGTAAAAACTTGAGATTCTATTGCAAAATGAAAGCACTAAAAACAATAAAAGGGTATAGCGGAATAAGCATGGTAAAATGGCCCCAGAAGCGTTTGGGCCTCATTCGGTGTCAGTAGATCGACAATAGGAAAACAAATGTTTTCCTCGATTTTGCCCCCCCCCGTCGCCACGGGTAACCCCTAATAAACATGACATTTGGTTTTCATTTTTTATCCCTGCAAGTTGAGCGTTAATTATTATGAAGAAAATACGTGTAATTTAAATGCATCCTAGGAAAAAAAATCAGCTGATTTTGCTGCCTCCTTCGAATAAAAAAAAAATTTAAATTAGAATTTTTTTTTTTTCATGAAAATAATGATTTGCATATACGAAACTTTTACCAAAAATACATTGTTATGAGTAGTTTATTGTAGATTTTTTTCAAATTTTTTTGAGCGGTGCGCCATAATTAAAAAAATTAAAAACTATCACGATGCATTGTTTAGTGGTGCTTAACCATTGAAATTTTAATTCACACAAAAAAAGTGGTCTATCCGGCGGACCAGATCAGTGTATCCGTATGTATTTGGATCCGCTAAAACCGAATCTGAAGTCAGAATTGTCAGATTGGCTCGTTTTTCATCCCCAACCCCAAAAATTACCTCCCTCCCCCCAAAAATGGTCTGTCCGGCGGACCAGACCATTATATTCCCATGTATTTGAACCTGCTGAAACCGAATCCGTAATCAAAATTGTCAGATTGGCTCGTTTTTCACCCCCTACCCCAAAAAACACCCCCAAAACAAAAACAAATTGGTCTGTCCGGCTGACTATACCAGTGGATTCTTATGTATTTTGACATGTTGAATCCAGATCCGAAGTTAGAATTGACAGATTGGCTCGTTTTTCACCTCTAACACCGAACCCCCCCCCCCCCAAAACGGGTGTGTGTGTATTCTTATGTATTTGGATCTGCTGAAATCGAATCCGATGTCAGAATTGTCAGACTGACTCGTTTTTCACTCTCAACCCCAAAAAAATGCACCCACAACAAAAGCAAAGTGGTCTGTCCGTCGGACTATACCAGTGTATCCTTATGTATTTTGACTTTCTGAATCCGGATTCAGTTTGGTTCGTTTTTCACCTCTAATTCCGAAGAACACACCCTCCAAAGAAATTGGTGCGGGAGCTAGGTGGCTTTTTCGGACACTCATCGCTACAAGCATTTTCTATGCGCTGATTAATTCTATCGAACTTAAATAACGACAAAATAGACTTCTGGCATATGTTAGCCCGTCGAGTTGGCCATGGTTCAAGATATAAAAATCAGTGAAATTATATCATCGTTACAAAGCCAATTTTTTTTGTGTGTACACATTTTATGTTTAGAATGAATAAAATAAGATCGCCAGAAAGTGTGGGCCCTCAGGAGCGCAACCAGAAAGGTCAAAGAGGTAAAAAAACGGAGTTATATAACATCATCGTTACAAACTTTTTTAAGGTTGAGCATGTTTATTTAAATGTTTTGAACACAGAAAAAAATTCCCAGAAAGAAACTCCCGTCAGTAAGGCTAGCCAGAAAGAAAATGTTTAGGATTTTTGAAGAAAATTGGATTTTTTTTCGCATATTTCATCTCAGAACTCTAAACTCATCGTTACAAGTTCTGGCTCCTTTTTAAAACGTAACTATAAGCTCCTTCAACAATAGATTAGCCTCCCCGTAAAGTTCTTAGTGTCAACAAAAGTACCATAGGCTCTCAAATATACAGGAATTTAACACTTTCGGCTAACACTCCGTACCGTGCCTCAGATGTATTGTATCATTATTACCTTTCTGGCTGCACCTCCTGACGGCCCACACTTTCTGGCGATCATATTTTATTCATTCTAAACATAAAATGTGTACACACAAAAAAAATGAGCCTTGTAACCATGACATTATTTCATTGATTTTTAAACAGTGTTCGTGATGCTCCTGACAGGAGGTGCCCCGCCAGAAGTCGATTTTATGAATTGTTATCATCCTTTAAACCATAAGAATATCTCAAAGTTCATAAAACGATGAGCTGCCGAAAAAGCCACCTAGCTCCCGCTCTAAATGATCTGTCCGGCGGACCATACCAGTGTATCCTTATTTATTTAAATCCGAAATCCGAAATCAGAATTGTCAGATTGGCTCGTTTTTCACTTTTAACCCCAAAAAACAACAAGTAAATGGTCTGTCCTGAGGACTATTATACCAGTGGATCCTTATGTAATTTGACCTGCTGAATCCGAATTTGAAATCAGAAGTGTCAGGAACTCTAAAAAACACATCCAAAACAAAAAAGTGGTCTGTCCGGCGGACCATACCAGTGTATCCTTATATATTTGGATCGCTGAAACCGAATCCGAAGTTAGAATTGTCAGATTGGCTCGTGTTCACCCCCAACCCTCAAAAAACACCTCTCCCCACAAAATGGACTGCCCGGCGGACCATACCAGTGTATCCTTAAGTATTTGGTAAGGATATCCTGGTATGGTCTGCCGGACAGACCACTTTTTTTACTTTGAGGGTGTTTTTTGGGGTTGGGAGTAAAAAACAAGCCAATTTGACAATTCTGACTTTGCGAATTTTAATACATAAGGATACACTGGTATGATCCGCCGGATAGCCAATCTGACAATTCTGACTTCGGATTCGGTTTTAGCGGGTCAAAATACATAAGAATACACTGGTCTGGTCCACCGGACAGTTTCAATGGTTAAGCACCACTAAACAATGCGTCGTAACAATTTTTATTTTTTTTAATTATAGCGCACCGCTTCAAGAAATTTGAAAAAAATCCACAATAAGCTACTCATAACAATGTATTTTTAGTAAAAGTTTTGTGTATGCGAATCATTATTTTCTTGAAAAAATAAATATTCTAATTTTTAAATATTTTCTTTTATTCGAAGGAGGCAGCAAAATCAGCTGATTTTTTTTTCTAAGATGCATTTAAATTACACGTACATCGTCTACTTTTTTTTATATAATAATCAACGCACAACTTGCAGAGATAAAGGATGAAAACGAAATGTCATGTTTATTAGGGTACAGGGATTACCCGTAGCGACGCGCGACGAAGGGCTAAACCTCGAGGAAAACATTTATTTTCCTATTGTCGATCTACTGACACCGAATTAGGCCCAAACGCTTCTGGGGCAATTTTACCATGCTTATTCTGCTATATATACACCCTTTAATTTTCGCAAAAATGCTAAAATCGCTTCTAATTAAGCTGGAGAGCTGAAATTTGGTATAGAAGCATATTTAACATGCCGAACAAAATTTTGCAAAAATAATTGGTATATTTTAATTGTTTAAACAAAATTTTTGTTCTTTTATTGGACTCTTCAAACTCGTAAAATTTTTTCACACTGATTTCTATACAAAAACAAGTGCAGATGACTAAGATATATTTCATTAATCTTTTTTATTTTGTTTCTTTTTTTTTGGACGTACAATTTTTTCAATTTGGTTATTTTTTACATTATATTCAATCATCGTCTTCATCGTTTTCCGATTCATTGTCCACTTCCGCTTCATCTTCAGTTCCCGATTCGGTGCTCGGTTCCCAATCATCTTCGTTGTTGGAATCTAAAATTTTATAAAAAAAAATATCAATAATAATAATTGCAACACAAGTCAAAAATGTCATCGTAACTTTTGTATATTGCAGAAATAATTTTTTAAAACGCATGTGTACTAATAAATGTTAGTTTACCAGGAATAAAATAGATAATTTTTATTCGTAAAATTCTACAATGTTGTATTTGTAGGCACGACCGCTTGCGGTGTGACGTTAGTAAATTTTTCACACCCTCATGTTTGTCTTTAAATTGAGGATTCTCATATTTTAGATGAAGACAAAAAACAATTCATTTTGCTATACGCCGCAATCACAAATTCAAAACGACTTTGCTTAATTCACTTTTGTTTCAATTTATTTTCTTCAATTTTTGGAGCACAAGACGAGTGTATTCTTTTGAAACTTCCAATAGAAAATAAGAGAAAGAGCGTGAGAATGAACGAGAGGGGAAAAGTACAAGGTCGAAAGATGCTCGACGGGAATCCCGCTCGATGTATACAAACCATGGAGTTTGGGCAGTTTCCTATGTATATATTCAAAAATTCTAAATTACTCTTAATATATTCATTTTATACATTGAAATTATCATTGCATTTGAATTATTATTTATTTATTTTTACACATTTAAATTATTAAAGTCTTGCAACGTTGTATGTAACTCGATTTTAGAAAATTTTATATTTTTTCAATTTTTTTCGAAAATCCCCAAAATTTTTGTCGGACAGATCGTTCAATGTATTGCATACATCATTACAAAAAGTACAATATAAAAGTTAGATGTGAGGTAGTAACTATACGGGTTGCATAAAACCCTTAACTTTAAGGTATCGGACAACGAAATTGCCCAAAAATTTTTGTCGGACAAAATTGCCACTTGATTTAAAAAAATATTTTTAATGAGCTATCTTGAAAAAATCAGCTGTGAGGTAATACATTTTTTTTATTTGAAACTTCTCCGTGTTGGGGGTGTCGGTCGCGTCAAACGACCCAATGCATTTTTCCGACACAATGTTTTTCTTTTTTTAAATAAAAAAAAACTTGCGATTACAATGAAAAACTATTCTGAGGTAATAATTTTTTTTGCACCAATCCATAAGTTTGAAGCGCTTCCACGAAAAAACGCCCCGCTACCGAAATTTTTCGTAAAGGAAAAAGTTGTCCGACTTGCTGAAAATAATATGTTCACGAAGTTTCAGCAGTGAGGTAATCATTTTTTATTTTAGACCTGGGCCCGAGGTCTATATATCTAGTATACGGTGAGCAAAAATTGGAAACGAAATATTTTACTCGAGAATTTGACGAAGTTTCTAGTGATAATCTAATTTCATTAAATTTAATTCCGTGATAACAAACTCAAATTCCGTCGGAAACTCATTTAAATTGTTAGTTAGGTATTTCAGGAGTAGCTGATAATGAATATGGTGTCAAAAGATAAGAATTCAAAATGACGAATCCAATATGGCTGCGATAATTGTAATATTTTTGTAGATTTACATGAAATTTGATACATAGTGATTCCAGGATTCTCTGATAACGGGCCTAATGTTAAAACTTAAAAAATCAAAACGGCGGATATTTTACTGTGTAGAAGCTAAATAAAGAGACCACTAAAAACGACAAATGAAAGCGAACATATTTGATTTCAGTTCTTTAGAGATTAGTTTAAATATTATTATTTTTTCGTTATGTACTTTTCAGTTATTATCCGTGATTAGAAGAAAATAAATAACCACAAATATTAAATAAAAATAAATATTAAAACGTTCCACATTATGTTTTAAAACAAATTAAAAATCCCATCATTTCTCTTGCATTTTGTTGTTTTAATCTAATTGTGCACTAATTATATTTAAAATAATTGTACAAATTCATTCAATGTCCATAATTTATTGAATAACGTGATAACGAAAGAAGCAATAGTGCAAAAATTTCTCTTTTCTAAATTTTTCGTAAACGAAATAAGTGGTGTCCTCATTTATGTCAACTATTGGTTCTATAATTGTCTTTTTAAAAGGTTTACGTTGTCGTTGTCGCTCATAAATTTTTAGCTTAAGGTGTCGCCATAAAAAATCAAGTACGGTATTGTCAGGAAAGCGTGACAAGCATGAAAAATGACAAGTTTAAAAAGTCTGGGTATAATTTAAACGCGGTGGCGTTTTTTGATAATACTAATAATAAATGACTGACTTTAGTGACTGTTTCTAATCATGGCTGATTTTATAAAAATTTACCAAGAATTCTTGAATTTCTAAGAAAATTGTAAAAATTCAAAAGTAGTTAGTTAAACCCCTACAATATTTACGTCGCAAAAAGGAAAATTTAATTTTACATAATTGAATGCAAAAAAGGGTGTTTCATTTGACTTAAACAAATTTTCTCGTTTTGAAGTTGACAACATGTAACGTGAAAACCGAACACAGTATATTATTATTAAATTTCTTTAAACTGTAGAGCGTTGCTCACCTTATGGTCTTTCTGCATGCCAAAAAAGGCACATAAGAATCTTTTACGTGAAAAAACGTTACACGTGTCAAATTTTTTATAAAATATCAAATATCTCTGAAACAGCTGGGTTTAGGGATAGAGTGTGCTACATGTTTTCGATTCAGAATGCCTTGCTCTTTTCGAAAACTTTGAAATATATAGGGTGTTTCATATAAAATACAGTGCAAGCGGACTTGTCAAATGCTTGTAATTATTTTCTCTGGCTTGACCATCTGACATTAGTAATTCCCTAAATTTCCAAAATTTTCTGGTGCGTAATTTTCCCTATATCGATCGATGCAGTTTCCGGTATGACACCCTGTATAAAATAGCATCGTAGAATTCTTCCCAATGAGATTGGGTATTGTCCGTCATACAGGGTGATCATTAGAGGCATGAAAATTATCATGATTAGATAAACTGTAATTTAATAATTTTAAAGCAAAATGTTCCAAAAGTTTTTGATTAAGAATATAAAATTACAAAGATGTACAACATATTTAAACTGCATTATATAGATTCTTTCAGGTACGAACGAACTTTACGTAGACTAGATGACTAGATGATATATAAATTTTACGATGCCCTTAGTGAAATTGAGCTATACCCGGGTGATCGCTAGAGATGTGTAAACTGCCTCGCTATATATAAACCATATTTTATTAGAATTTTACAGCCAAATGTTTCTAAGGTTTTTAATTAAGTACAAAAAACACGAAAATGTAAGATATTGGAACTGTAATATCTAGTATGCCTCTCAGATTTAAACAAAATTTACGTAGATTAGGTGACAGTGCCGACGCCAGGGTATTTGGCACCTGAAGCAAATATTTGCTTACCGCCCTAAGAAAAAACATGTTATGAATATTATCGGCTAAACTGCAGGTAGCTTTTTTTTTAAGATTTTGCTTAGAAAATGTTCGAGACTTAATTTAATAATTTACCTTACCTTACCCTTTTGTGTAAATTAAGTCGGGAACATTGAAAGTGGAAGAATAGCTTTGCTAAATTCCGCCAAGTAAAATAAAGGCCATTTATTATTATTATTATTATTATTGTTTGCTTAAAAGCAAAATTTTGCAAAAAATGTAGCTACCCGCAATTTGTGTGATAAGATTTAGAGCTCGAGGGGTATATGTCAAGATTATTTCCCAAATGAACAAATTTCTTACGTACTTTTGTACTCAAGTTTTTATTTATAGACCCATACACTTTTTTTATATAAGTTAAGTAACAACCTTTATTATTTTATTAAATTAATTGACGGCGACGCATTCTATAAACTACTTTTGTCTCGTAGCCTTGGAAACAGACGTGGTAGAAGCTTATTTGACTTTTGTTTCACGATCGTGAATGTAAATCTGACAGTTTGTGTTAGTTTCTCCGATTAAAGAACTTGTATCAAGATACATAATGGCATGAATTTTATGATCCCGAAAGACTCCCAATCTAAGGCACTTCTTCCCATAAGTTGCTGATTGGCCCATCGGCGTATTCGCGGCCGCTCGTACACGGTCGGCTTCAGTTTGATTATCGTAATTTCAGTTTGACAGTTTTGACAGTATCAGTCATTAATATTAATAAGTGTTTTTCGTGTTTTTCGATTAAAATGTGGTGAAGAAGTCTTTTTATTTTAAGTTGTGATTTGCCTAATACCTAAATAATATTCTCTGTTCATATTTAGACAGTTTAGTGACGATTTAGTGCAACATGCAACAGTGCTGTGCCATTTGCAGAAATCGATCATTTCATAAGTAAGTAGGTCATAGTCGTAACATGATAAGGTTCAGTTTATAGTTTTAATAATAATATTATAAATAATATCCTTCCAATGCATATTTCCCTTGAATAAAACATCTTTACCTATTGTATTTTTTCAATCTGCGTTAATATTCCTGGAAGTTAACCAATAATTATCACATAAAATAGGTACAATATTTTACATTTTCCCTTCTACACATACCCGCCTCTGTTGCCTATGGGATGTGATGTTCATCTATCCATTTTAATGGACATATAATGTGACTATGTTAGGAGCAAATAAGGTATATGAAGAAAAGGTAGCCATTATGTATCTAGATATAAGTTCTTTAATCGGAGGTCAGTTTGATATTAGAAATACTTTTGTAAAATTGCATAAATACACCGTTGGTACATAGTAATTATAAATATAATAATTCTTGAATTTGTAATATGTTTTACTTTGTTTTTAGTTCAACTAAGAGTAAATTTAATCAATTATGTGCATTTAAAAGCTAGACGTAATTTGTTCGCTGGTAAATTTTTAAAAAGCTAGCTTGCGTTTATTCAGTGTAAAACTGTTGTCACTGGTTGAAATTTAAAAATTCGCGAAATGTCATTGGTTTATAATTCATGAGGGAAATAATCTAACAGCATATTACGCTTACATGTATTAAGTATGTAGTAATTGCGCATTTCATCTTTGAAATCGCCACGTTGTGCGCTGTAGCAATCGTGTTTTGCTCGAAATTGGAATTGTTCTTTATCCTTGAGACAAAAGCCGCCGTCGGCCATCGCGGCGTTGACATGTTTACTACGAGTAAACGAATAAGTACGGAGTACGGATTAGAATATGCAACCTCCACAATAAAACACCCATTTAGGGACAAAAAATGTTTCTTTGAGATTTTTGTGCAATTTTGAATTTCTGAAATGTATAAAAAGGTAATAATCAAGTTTTAAAATGCCGCCCTTAAAAAAATGCCGCCTGAAACATCTGCTTCGCTGTTTCACCCCTTCCGCTGGCCCGGTTAGGTGATAAATCAACGTATAAATTGGTAAAGGTATAAACTGTTTGTCGCCCGATTGCAACCTCTACTCGTTCTAATTAGCCGTAAAATATAAAACGAAGCACATTTTGTCAAAGTATTTAACCCATGATTAGGAACTACTTTTCATTTAGTATTACCATTATTTTCAAAACTTGCGAATATTGATGCTCACCAAGATTCTCCCTAGTAATTCCAGATAAATCTTTTCTTTTCCAGTAAAACATTGACAGACATCTATTAACACGTTGTTGTAGCCGGAGAAGTTTTATAAATATTTTCTCATATAAGTGAGATTCTTTTATTGTGAACAAAATGACAAATAAAACGAACGTCCATTATGCTAATATATCACATTTCAGTTCGTTTCTAGATTTGTAAATATTTATAAAACGGAAATGATAACGTAGAAACCGGCAATATTGTCACGTTTATTACTTACGACAATAATAAAAACGACAATTTGATTTATGATTCTTTCAGAAGATCCATTAAGTCTACACTTAATGTTAAAAATAAGTTTATCTGAGTTAACAAAAATTTACTTTCCAACCAGACAGCCAACTGATCTAAAGAGACTTCTGAAAGGAAGAATGTCTACTTTAGACTCCAGGGCATCATTTATGACAAAACTTTTAATACAACCTAAATAAGTTTTTTTGAGAACGATGCCATTAAATACTACACGGTTTTACTAACCAAAGCATTCTGTCTTTATTTCATACAGAAATTGGTTTAAATAATTATTAAAGTTTGACAGTTAAGCACTAATTATTTCAACAGGATTTATTATTCAAACCTTCCCGAATATTTCATTCTGGAAAGAGGTAGGGACACTGAGACTCAGGAAATCGTAAAAGTTTATATATAAAAATAATTAAATGATCCTAAAGAAACAAATAAATAATATAGTAGGGCAAAAGTTATTTGAAATTTGATTCATTTACGGCCAGTATTGTTAATGATTCTAATAGTGCAATCAATAGGTAAAAAAAGGGTGTTCGTGATGCAAAAATAGCATAAATCAGTTTTTCTTTTTAAAAGTGTTCGGGGTGAGTATTTTGTCAAGTTGGCGGGGTCGGCGAAGGTTGGGGCACAGAATAAGAAACTACCAGAAGCGGCACTCTCAGGACCGCCTTTGATGTTTTTTTGTGACCTTCGCCATTTTGTTGTTGGTAATTTTGGCGGGAAATTTAAACAGCATGTTTATAAACAAACTTTACACAGGCTGAATACTATTACGTTATTCGAAGAATTCTATTATAATGGGTATTAAAACTATTAAAGTAAACTGGATAAAATTATCTATATGAACAATTGTATTCTTAATACATAGTCACAAAATGTATTGAAATCAATACAATGTCTCGCCTGAGACTTCTTAAACTATCAAGTTGGGGGAAAATAGTACGTAGTGCTGTTGGTAGCAATCTATTTTGATACAAATTTGTCGGGCGCACAACTTAAAATTGTTATAAAGTTCGGCTGAACTTTTACTTGCCAAATCCCCAACCAGAATACGGACCTTAAAAGAAGAAAGGTTTACAATTATTACTTGAAAATATTTTATAATTTATATCAATAATAAAATACCTTTGAGGATCCTTAGGAAACCTAAATAAACTATTGTCTTTTCCTGTCGTACTACTTGGACATTCCTTAACAGCGCAAATGGTTCCACCTCGTTTACTCATATCGCTAATAAAAATTACTGTTAACAACACTTTCTTGCTATGATCTTTTACCTATTCACAGCACAATAAAACTAAAACCTTTTAAGAATTTATTTCAGTATTATGTCAAAGACTGTCATTTGCTGCACTTTTCTAAAATCACCGTTGGGCGATGGATAAAATACGATATTGTTACGTGCTTACACCCTTTTTGTAAACACCCTGTATCGTGGATTCGGAAATTATTACAGCAGGGTAACACTAAACACTAATTTATTAACTTACTCAATACAACAATTAATTAAGTACTTTACTAGTATTACACTGTGTACTATTTCACTACTATTGTCTCTTTGATCTGTTCACTTTCTGACCAACTCGTTCAACTGTCCATTAGAACTGTTCTAACTTAACTCCACTTCCTCTCTGGTTTTACTCCATGCTTTATATACCTAAAGATGACAGATCTCGATGCTTTTGTGATGACGTCACCATGATCCAGATATATCTAGCAAGTTCTTTACTATTTCTAGAGCTTCTAGTAGGTTCTTTCTCTAGTAGGTGCAAATCCACATTCAGACATTCGAACTAATAGAATTTGGGCCTACTGCATTGTATAACCAACATAACCTTAAATTTTAAGGGTTGCAACATATTACACACTGCCCACTCCTTAAGCCTGATCGTCCCGGTCAGGCAATTCAGTCTCCTTCACATACTTCGCCAGTCTGTCCAAGTTTACCATCTTGTGCAAGTCTCTGAGTAAAGTCTCCAGATTCTTTTTGTCCCAATACGATTCTTCGACAACTGCGGCATTTACTTTCTCAGGCTTTGCTGTCGACAATCTCTCTTAATATGCCCTAACTTGCCGCACTGATAGCACTGGATACGTCCGTTTGGTTTTGCTCCACCTTGTTGCTTGTCCTGTCTCATTAGAGAATCCGACTTGGCCAGTAATTGACTCATCATTTTCTGCATGTTCTTCAGTAGAGTGCCCATGTTCTCTTGGCCCGCATGTGCCTTTTCAACAGTCACAGCACGCACTTCTGACCGTGGGGTGTCTTTAAAGGCAGCTTCTACTTCGAGGGCACGCACCAGAGCCTCGCTAATACTTTGATGTCGAGTTAACCAAAGAACTCGCCTGACCTCTTCGTCCCTTATGCCATCTAAAATTGTTCTTGGAATTCTCTGGGTTCACTCGGATATGCCAGGTGTGCCAGTCTCTCTATCGCAGCTTCGAATTCTTGTAAACTTTCCCCAGCTTTTTGCATCAGCTGTGCCTGGTATACTTGGGCGAGATGTTGGTCGCCATATCTCAAGTCCAATGCAGCTTCTAAGACTTTGAAGTCCGTTTTTCCACTGGGATACTCTGAAGTAATTCTAAGGCCTGGCCCCTTAACGTCAGAACTAATGCCATAGCCTTTCCTCATTATCCCAGTTATTCGCCGATGCTGCTGCCTCGAACTTGTCTCTTGTAGATTCTCCATGAGCTTTGGCCATCAAAGGAGGGAGGTTTTTATCGATGATGTTACTAGCTGGCCTCCTTTTTTTCTCAATTGTCGTTTAGGTCTCTCCATTTCTCCTTCGAACTCGCTCATTTTTCCTCTGATGTCACTTACTTCCTCTTTTACATGACTGACTTCCGTCTTGACTTCAGAAACTTCAACCTTGACTTCACCTACTTCAGACTTTACGCTACCCATATCATCTTTGATTTCTTTCTTTAGTTCCTCAGTGGTGGAAATGATAGCGTCCTGTTGTATTTTCATTTGTTCATTCAGAATTTTCCTTAATTCTTCCTGGCGTTTTTCTTGCTCCTCTTTTTCCTCTTGATGTCGTCTTTCTTGTTCTTCTTTCTCCTCTTGCTGTCGTATCTTCAGGTACTCCATCATTTTTCTCAGTTCGGCTTTTTCTTCTTGGCGTCTTATTTCTTGCTCTTCTCTTTCTTCTTGACGCCGCTTTTCTTCCTCTTGGCGTCTTCTTTCCTGCTCTTCTTTTTCTTCTTGACGTCTTCTTTCTTGGTCTTCCATAATTTTTCTGAATTCGTCTTTCTCTTCTTGACGTCTTCTTTCTTCATCCTCTTTTTCTTTCTGACGTCTTCTTTCTTGGTCTTCTATAATTTTTCTCAGTTCGGTTTTTTCTTCTTGACGTCGTCTTTCTTGTTCATCTTTTTCCTCTTGACGTCTTTTCTACTGCTCTTCTTTATCTTCATGGCGTTGCTGTGCCAGCATCTTCTTAAATTCCGCAAGTAGGTTCTTCAATTGTTTCTCTCCTGCCATACTTCTTGTTGTTACGGGCATACGATGAAATTAAAATAAAATAAATTTAACTGTAACGTCAATATCGGCAATGGAACTTTCCAGAAAAATCTCGAAACAGCACGAAAAAGTCTTATCCAGAGTCTTTTGTCACTATTCAGTTCAGAGAATTTAATAATCTCCACTAATGTCCAAACAGAAAAGTTCTAAACGTAAAATTTAAAAATTTTAAAAAATAAAATTTTCACGCACTAACAGAAATGAGTTTTTTTTTCAGTGTCTCCGTCACTTTCCCGAAAACGCACTTTTTCACAGTTTTGAGTCCAAAAATAGTCCTTAAACAATGCCGTAAGTTAATTCTCAGTGTCACCACTAATTCCCGAGAAGAACACTGTAGAAATCTTCTCGAACAGTCCAGAAATCTTCTGTTATAAATTTTAAGAGGTTGCAACATATTACGAAATAATATTATTGCTTACCCGTGCGCTCCACCGGTGAATTTAGAAATCTGTGGTTATTGTTTTAACCTAAAAACAATAAATGAAGTGACGGATGTACCAACAACAAAATGGCGGCAATGGAATTTTGGCGGGAAGCCAAAGTGTCGTTTCTGGTAGTTCTCTTTTCTGTGGTTGGGGTTAGCCGCCATCTTTGCGAAAAGTCAAATCGAAATATCTCGAGAACTATTGATGCCACGATAAAAATGATAAGCACCTTTCTTGTTCGGCACTAAAATCTCTAAGACACTTGGGAGGCTTATTTAGAACTAAACATTTACGAGTTACAGTGCATCAAAGTTTTCAAAGCGTAGTTTTTGAAGGTTGTTTCATAAGGTAGTATATGTCAAACGACAATCTTATAGGGCACTAATTTCTGTACAATTTCTGCCAGAGACACGATTTTGTAGATCTAATAATAGGCCTGTTGCAAAAAATATGATTTTAATATTTTTAGAATCTTTACTTAATACAAAACACAGTGTGTACAGGATTTTTTCTTATTTTTTCTTTCACAAACGGCATTCAACATTGTCATGTAACATGTAACATGAGCCGCCACAGCGCTAGCGCACATTTTAAATTAAATTCATTTATGGACGTTGCCCTTGTAATAGCTTGATAATGGAGCGAAATAGACCATAAGGGATTGTCCGTTTTCGAGAAAAAAAATCAGCGTGGAACCAGACCAGACCTTATAGTTTTTATAAAGTGAACAATTCTACATAAAAAATGGCTATTTATGATATTTTTTGTGGTACAGATATTATTTATTTCGAAAAAACTTGAGAAATTGATTGATTATAAAAATCATGTTTTTTAACATTTACACTGCTATATCTTCAAATCTAGTTGAGCTATCGATCTGATTTTTTTTTAAATTTAAGGACACAAATAAGTGCTTCCAATGGTCTTTTTGATTCTGTCGATTATTGTTTATTATTTTCTTTAAACAACAATGAACTTGTTACTCGACTTATTACTTCGCTCAGAATGTTCTCGTATTTTGACTAAGCAACAAACTTTTTTATTTTTGCAAATTTTCATATACATGCACCAAAGCAATTGATGCAAAGATAGAAAAGTTTTGGAAAAAAACATTATTTACATAGGAATTATAGTTTTTTTATTTATGAATATTTTTGTGGCGCAGTAGCATGGCATACACTCGGCAGGCGTACGGCGTAAATTATCCTATTGAACTTTGAAATAACCTTTTTCAATCATGTTTAAAACATTTTAAACCCTTTTAAATATAGTACACTTAAATACACACTATAATTTAATCACAGACCGAATGCAACTAAATAATTTTAGGACATAACCGCAAACTGCAGGAATTATATGTTCGAATCATTGCACATGCAGAGATATGCTTTTAGATGACGCCAAGTAAATACTTTCCAGTTTGAAATTATGAAAACAGAATTGATAATTGCTAGTAACACTATATTAATAAATATAAATTGATTTAAAATATACGGAACATGCAACAAGCCTATTCATGAGTAGCTACAGCCTGTGAAAAGTTAAAAAAATATAGTTTTTCCAAAATATTTCGTTAACTATTGGTCGGACATAAAAATATATAGTTGCAAATTTGTAGAGCATTAAGTTCTATACAATTTCTATTTAAAACTTTTTTGCAAAAGTTGTAAAAAATATATTTTTCAAAACATCACGTTAACTATTGATCGAGTGCAAAAATATGTAATTGCAAACTTGTAGAGCACTAGATTGTAGAGAATTTAGTGCTCTACCAAATTGATAATAACATATTTGAGTGTATGACGGAGATTTTTGTTTTAACTATTTAAAGTCGGCCTATTTCCGCTACCAGGGCCTATCACCGACGCCAGGAGACGAACAACCCCCAACCTGAAAATTTTGCCGAACCTCTTTTCTTTTAGAAGAGTAGGGATCTTTTACTTGCCTAACATTTAATAGACAAGGGACCACCTGCTCTACATCCCCTCCGAAGGATGGTATATCCACTACGTAATCCTCGTCTGAAATTACGTAACTTCCGCGTATACACTGATATACAAGCCGCTAGAAGGTGGGACGAGAACGCTGTATTTCCCAAGATAGGTGGGTCACCCATCCAAGTACTAACCGCGCTCGACGTTGCTTCAACGAAATATCGACTGATATTCACATTGAAGTCGCCTCTACGCTCGCTCTTGGAGATATTTTAAAAAATATATTTTTTTTATTGGTACCCTATTTTGCTTATTTAAAGTACGCCTCAGAGTGTTTAAATCCAAGTTTTAAAAACGCGCGTGTTTTAAAGTTACCATGGTAACATCAACGATCCAAGAAACGTGAAGTCAAAATGTTAACTTTTTAATTGTTGATATAACATACTGTAACTCAAATAAAATATTACTAACGAATGTTTCAAAAGTCTTCCGATTCTTGCGGTATTAACCGCGATTCTGCTTTTCTATTTAAGTAATTAATGTTAGAACTCATTTTAAAGCAGTATACAATCAGTAACTGTATTGACAATAATTAATCATATGTGACAGATTGCAAATTCATTTTTGTTTCTCTTATTTTCATGACACTGACAGGTATCTTGATGTCACATCACGAATTCAACCAATTTACATTCTTAATTCTTGTTTTCATTTTTTGTAGTAATAATACCAGTATTTATGCTTTCAAAGTGTACCAATAAAAAAAAATAGCGTAAAGTATTCGTGGATAACTGGTCTTTAAAACACTTGCTCTATTTCGAGCACTCGGCTGCGCCGTCGTGCTCGAAAAATCGCGCGTGTTTTAAACACCCTATTATCCACTCATACTTTAATATACTATTTTATAACTATTATAACTATTTACGAAGTTGCAGTCATGTCGCTGTCTGCGAATACCTGTTTGATTAACAGTTTGCTCTAATACTTCTTTATTTACTTTCACATTGTCCACTGGGATTAAGCACACAGCCAACATATTTCTATCTTTCAATTAGATATTCGGTAACTTTTATTGAATTCGTAAGAGCCTTATTAAACATTCTTCAATATCATTTTAAAGTTAAACTGATATATCTCCTAATCTACATATATTTCATTTGAACGTGAAAGGTACACTGTATATTGTAGTTCCGATATCGTGTGCAACTTCACATTTTTCTGTGTTGAACCAAAAACCTTAGTAACAGTTTGCTTTAAAGTTATAATAAAATATATTTTATGTAAAAATTACAGTGTATACGCCTCTGGTGATCGCTCTGTATGACGGATACGACTCAATTTCAATAGATAATATTCTAAAATATAATTATACAAATCTTTCAAATTTGAAATTAAAGAACAATGTTAAAAAACAGGGCTTTTTGGCCCATCCGTGGTATAGTGTGGAAGCCATCTTTTTTTTTTACTAATTTTGGGGTGCTGAAAACGAATCCGTCTCCCGTTTTGGTGAAAAATCTCGGGAACACATTAAAAGCAATCCTAATTTGGGTGCCATAAAGTGAAGATTCTCATTTTCCCAACCAAATGTTATTTAAATAATTAAAGAATTTTTTAATATAAAAAACAAGTGGATAATGATATGCTCACTAAACACCCCAACCTCAAAAAATGTGAGAAATATTCAGGGGCGAGAAATATTCATCTGAATTGACTAGATTACCTTATCATGATAAAAAAACATCAAACTGGGTGATTAGGGATTTCTTTTGCAATTAAAACCAATAAAAACTCCAAAAAGATTAAATCCACCACCTTAATTGGTGGCGATGGATGTAAGAGTAAAGAGAAATTTTGTTTTTTTTTTTAATAAATAAATAACCGTATATTAGATATTGTAACTTACACCGTTCTGTGAAGGGTGAGGGAATCTAAGGGGAGGGGGTTGAGGGGGGGGAGGATGAATTTAGAATGTTTGCTTTTTTTTCTACTTACCTAATGAAACTGAATATTTTGAAAGAATTTCCTGCACTAAAGAATAACTTTTTGTTGCAAGTTCTAATGGCAATTTCAATGCCACCCCCAAATAAGGGTTGTTTTTTACTGTCTTCCCGATGCTTTTAGCCCATTCGGATGACACATTCGTATTCAGCATCCCAAAATTAGTAAAAAAGATGGTTTCCACACTTTATCACAGATGGTCCAATGAAGCTCTTTTTTTTTTAAAGAGCTTTATTTGAGGGTGGCATTGAAATTGATATTAGAACTTGCAGCAAAAAGTTATCCTTTAGTGCAGGAAATTCTTTCAAAATACTCAGTTTCGTTCGGTAAGTAGAAAACGAAGCAAACATTCTAAATCCCCCCCTCCTCGTTTCCCTCTCCCTTCACCACGCATAAGAACGGTGTAAGTTACAATATTAGTATACGGTTATTTATTTATTTAAAAAAAAACAAAACTTCTCGTTACATGGCTATATCTAGTTATAATGCGATTACTTCTGAATACTCTTACACCCATTCCCAACAATTAAGGTGGTGGATTTTGTCTTTTTGGAGTTTCTGTTAGTTTTAATTGCAAAATAAATCCCCAATCACCCAGTTTGATGTTTTTTGAACATAATAAGGCAATCTAATCAATTAAGATGAATATTTCTCAAACTTTTGGGGTTGTAGTGTACGGTGTGCGTATCACTATCCAGAAAATATTACTTGTTTTTTATATTAGAAAATTCTTTAATTATTTAAATGACTTTTAATTGAGAAAATGAGAATCTTCACTTTATAGCACCCAAATTAGGGTTGTTTTTTAATGTGTTCCCGAGAATTTTCGCCAAAACGGGTGACGGATTCGTTTTCAGCACTCCAAAATTAGTAAAAAAAAGATGGCTTCCACACTTTACCACGGATGGGCCAAAAAAGCCCTTTTTAACTTTGTTCTTTAAGTCTAACAGAAGTTATCATATTTAAGTATTGGCATTCGGATGCGTCCAACTTTAACCTTCATAATTTTATTAAAGATCTCAATAACATTTAAAGTAAAATTGATGTATCTGTCAATCTACGTAAAGTTCTTTCGAATTTGATATATAGTTATACAGTTTCGACATTTTCGTATTTTTGTATGCTTAATCAAAAACCTTAGTGGCATTTTGCTCTAAAATTGTAATATACCTAGCACAGTTTATATAAAACCTGATCGTTTGTAAGTCTCTGAGGATCGTCCTGCATGATGAATATGGCTCAGTCTCAATAGGGAGTATTCTACCATGCCATTTTACACGTGTGCTTTTGAAACGAAAATTTTATGTCTAAAAGAAGTTATGGAGTTTACATGAAACGATCTACACATATATACAGACACACACATTCAGACATATTTTAGCCTATTATGAAACGGATTTCTGTAGAAAAATATTTTTTCTACGTTGATTATACAGGCACACAAAATAATAAAATGGTTTCTTCTTCTGACTAGACCAACTTACCTTTATGTATTTTGACTCGCTGAATTCGAATACGGAGTCAGAATTGCTCTATCACCCACAATTTTTTTGTAAGTTGGGAAAATAACCTAAAAAAACTCATAATTTAGGACATTTTTGGAATTTGTTAAACATTGGTGGATGATGGAGCTAAATGGACACCTGATTCCTATTCAGCACGTCGAAATGCATAAGGGTTGCCCAATGGATTCCCAGAAACAGACCACTCTTCACTTTTTTTTGTGTGCCTGTATAATATATTTGCATTCGCGTATTCTAGAAAATGGCGGAGGATCTGGTGATATTCATATATTACACAGGCGCCAGTGGGAAATTTATGGCTTTTTTGGATAAAAATCGAGACGCGGCTCATTTCAAAATCGATTGCAGTAATTTTTTTTAAGGAATCATCAAGAGCTGTAGTTTTCTCTACTACTGCTATAATTTGGAAAAAGTAGATTCTTATTTTTACTTTTGACCATTATAGTGGAGTCGGAAGACTATGCAAAATTATGCTAAAGTTATGAAACCATCCCCCTCCCCCCGTTTTCGAAGGTGCTGAATACGAATAACAGGGTGAAAAAGTTTTTTTTTGTGCAGCCGTACGTGAAATGAGTAATTCACGTTCTCAAAACAGGCCGAGAAATTCAATTTCACGGCCGTTACCCTTAGTAACGGCCAAAAAACTAAAAATCACTTTCATAATAATTAATTGACGTTTAAGTCACTTTTCTGGTTTTGGATTTTTCTGGTACTACATCGGCAAGCGCCGAATTTATAATACTTTTTAACTCTGGGGCAGTACAAGAAATTAATTGAAATCTCATTATCGCTCTGACATTTTTACGATTATTCGAGAATTATTAAGTATATATGTTATATAAAATTATACGCTTATTAACAAGACTTAGTCATAACAAACCTTCACAGGTGTATCATATTACATGATAACGACTTCTCTTATTAATCGCCTATCTTAGAGATATTATGTTTCACCTTTGTTTCTCACATTTTATGCTGATTGTCGAATTGCATTTCCTTTGTTCTATATTTTGCTTACTCAGGTTCTGTATGTTATAAATATGACTAAACACACTTTGTAGAATCAGTTATTAAACTCAGTTAGAATGCAACACTTCTAATTTATTATTATATTCCTTCTCCAAGAGCCAACGTTGGCTCCATGTAACTAAATAAAAGTTTTTAAAAAGTCATTCATGTGAACCGTGATCTAACATTGGCGCAGTCGGTAGGATCCGTAAACATCATCAGAACAAGAAGCCTAACTGGTAGTGAAGCGCAAAAAGAACAAGGACAACATCTGCAGAAGGTGCCTAACTAGTGTGTGTACATCTGCGAGAACAAGGAGATCTTCCTCACTGGTGGTGGCGGATCCCAATCCCTTGACGGACGAAGAACCTACCCATGGAAACTAAACTAACGTAAGTCATTATAAGAATCATCTCGTACCATTTTATTATTTTATTATTTTTCGCAACTTATTTTATTAAAAGTGTATTATACTGCTAATACACTCGGCGCACAAAGCCAGTTCTATTGTCAAAGTGAAATCCATTCCTTTACAAACGCAACGAAACAAGTTCATTTAATTTTAAGTTTATTTATTTTCGTATTAACTGCTAATACGAAACATTGTGTATTATACAGCTAATATACAATCCATTCACGCACGCAACGCAACAAGCTAATTTTAATTTAATTCTCGTATCATACTGCTGAGACGCAGACAATTCTTTTAGTTCAAATAATCTCTAAATAAAAAGCAAAATGCCAAACAGAGCTCAACCAGAGACAGCTCAACCAATAGTACCGGCATCAGCCGAACAACAACAACAACAACAACAACAACAACAACAACAACAACAACAACAACAACAACAATAACAACAACCACAACAACGACAACGACAACGACAACGACAACGACAACGACAACGACAACGACAACGACAACGACAACGACAACGACAACGACAACGACAACGACAACGACAACGACAACGACAACGACAACGACAACGACAACGACAACGACAACGACAACGACAACAACAACAACAACAACCAGAGCAAATTGAGCCTTACAAGCTCTCTGAAATATTTTCTTTAATACCTGAATTTGATGGCAATGCCATAAATTTACAAACATTCTTAAACTCCTGTCATTGTGCCCAAAGCATGGCAATTGGAGATCAAAAAATTCTTTTGACCGTCCACATAAAAAATAAATTGAAAGGCAAAGCTGCCGAATTAATAAATTCGCGTAATCCTGGCACCTGGCCAGAAATCAAAGCACTATTGGAAACCCACTTTGGGGATTCCAGAGATCTAACGGCCCTAATTCAGGACCTACAACGAATTCACCAATTACCCGGTGAATCCGCCTTAACATTTGTTTCGCGTTTACAAACGCACAATGCGAAAATGCACGCTGCAGTGCAAAAGCGAAATTTAACATCGACGCAAAGAACCGCACAATCCGACCTCATCGAAACGATGACTTTAAATAATTTACTAACGGGCTTAGAACCAAATTTAGGCCGCATCATACGTGCTAGCAATCCTCCTAGTATATTAAAAGCTGTTAGTAGAATTCGTAGAGAGCTACAACTCTCTTATTTTGAGCAACAGAAATTTCCGAAAAATAGTCCGGTCAAAAATCCTATTATGCAACAAAAACGACCAACTTCAAATTTTCAGCAGAAATTCTGTTCGTTTTATAAACGAAACGGACATGTCATAAACGAATGCCGCACAAGGCAACAAACACAAACAATGCCGTCAACTTCACCAAATTTCCAACGACCAAATTACCCAGGAAATTCAAGTTTCCAAAACTTTTCACAAAATAATCAATTTAGCCAGAGGACATTCCTTCAAAACAGCCAACCTAATCAATCGCAACAAAACAGGCCCTCAGCCATAAGGCCGAACCCTAGTTTTACGCAACAACGACCATCCGCTATTCAGCCTAACCCGAATTTTAACCGCTTTAATCAGCAAAAAGCTCATCATTTAAATTACGAACCTTACGATAATTATGCCGATCAATTTAATCAATACAACGACTACTCTAACGACGATTACCAAAATTGTCAAATTCAAAATGAATCATACGAAAACTACAATTCAGAGAACAACCAAAACTACACAGAGAATTATACTGCTAATTCTCAAAACGAGCAATACGAGGATTATACTGCTAATCCACAGGATTTTCGCCTAGATCCGGAGTACCCCACGGATACTCCAACACAACAAACAGACCAATTCGAACCAATTACGGAACTAGAAACTCAAGTACAAACTATGAACCTCAACGACAGTTTCGACCCAATGCTGAATTTCCCAGAACAGACGTTCATGTAAATACGCTTTCCCGTACCCTATTAACTGTAAATTCAAAGAACCTTTACCTACCTTTATTCTAATTGACACAGGCGCAGGTATATCAATTTTTAAACCTAAAACAGCTGAAAATTACAGGCGTAGATCTCCTGAAAATGTAATCATACAGGGTATCACTGATCAAAAAATTTATATCAACGAATCTGTTCTCATCCCCTTTTCAGATGAGTCACACAAAGTTTATATCTATAATCTAGATATAGATTTTGATGGATTATTAGGCGCAGATTTCCTAGAACATTACGAATGCAAAGTAGACTTTAAAAACAAACAACTAGTCACGAATTTTAAAACCGTACCATTATTTAAGGTCACGGAAGAAACTACGGTAAATTTACCTTTACAACCAACTATTAATTCTGATACAAAAAATTCGAATTTAAGCAACATCAAAAATTTAATTTCTATTGAACCTCGCATGGAAAAAATCTGTAAACTAAAATGTAACCTGCGAAATACCGAGGCTATACTGTTAGCCCAGGAAAACGAGAAAGTACGCTTACCAAATGCAATTGTCAAAATCGATCACAATGGAGAATTTTTAACTTCAATAATAAACGCAAACGCTATTCCAAAAACCATAAACTTTTCAAACCTTAACCTGGAACCAGTACAAAAATTCAAGTCAATTTTTAACTTAAACGCGCAAAACTCTGACCAACAACTAACGACGGACAGATCCTTCGAAATCAGGAACGAATTGCGCTTGGATCATCTAAACGAAGAAGAGGCCGAAATAGCAGCTTTGTTTAGACTTTCAAGATATATTCTATTTAGAAGGAGACAATTTGACCTTTACTAATGAAATCACTATTGACACCGAAAATTCCCGACCGATATTCACTAAATCGTATCGATATCCTCAGGTCCATAAAGAAGAAGTTAAGTCCCAAGTATCGAAAATGTTAAGTCAAGGTATTATTCAACCCTCAATCTCACCTTGGTCCTCTCCTGTCTGGGTAGTTCCCAAAAAACTGGACGCTTCTGGTAAACAGAAATGGCGCGTCGTAGTCGACTACCGCAAACTCAATCGGTGACAAATATCCTCTGCCCAACATTCCGATCTTTTAGACCAACTTGGCAAATGCCAATATTTCACAACCTTAGACTTGGCTTCTGGTTTCCACCAAATTGAAATTAATCCCGCAGATATTCAAAAGACTGCTTTCACAGTTGAGAACGGTCATTATGAATTCGTGCCAATGCCATTTGGACTCAAAAACGCTCCATCAACTTTTCAAAGAGTTATGGATAACATCCTGTTAGGTATTCAAAATGAACGATGTCTCGTCTACATGGACGATATCATTCTTTACTCTCCTTTTAAATTTTCCTCAACCGAAAAATCCAAAAGAAATTAAATCATTTCTAGGTTTAGCCGGATATTATAGGCGCTTTATTCCTAATTTCTCCAATATAACCAAGCCCCTAACAAAACTCCTACAGAAAGACATACCATTTCTCTTCGACAATGATTGTACAAATTCTTTTCAAAATTTGAAACATTAACAACAACTCCGATATTAATTTATCCTAATTTTGATGAACCATTCATTCTAACCACTGATGCGAGCGCATTTGCCGTCGGCTCAGTGCTGAGCCAGGGGCCTATTGGCAAAGATTTACCCATTGCCTATGCTTCTAGAACTTTGTGCAGCGCAGAAACTAAGTATTCAACGATTGAACGCGAGCTTTTATCGATAGTATGGAGTGTAAAGCACTTTAGACCATATCTGCACGGTAGAAAGTTCAAACTTGTAACCGACCACAGACCACTCACCTGGCTATTCTCTATAAAAGACCCAGGAAGTAGACTTGCCCGTTGGCGACTCAAATTAGAAGAGTACGACTACGAAATAATTTATAAACCAGGCAAAATCAATAAGAACGCGGACGCACTTTCCAGAATCAAAATTAATCATTTTTCCGAATGTTCCAAATTCTATTCAAAGGTTCTAGCCGCGAATGACGAAGAGTCAGACGACGAGTTAGACGACGACGAAAACCCAGACGATAACAACGCAGTCACTAACGAACAAATTTCGCGAGAATTTGAAACTTTCACCAACCTATACAAAACAACATCTTTAATTGACTATTCGAAAATCAAAGCCTCGAACAAACAACTTTTGTATCTAGAACATAAAGATATTATAACCTTTTTCCAACAAAACAACTTACAAGATCTACATCACAAAATTATCGAGGACATATTCGAGGAAAACCCCGAATTTCATAACAATAAAATCAATATTGTATCGAGCAAAACAGTCAGACATAGGAGATATTTTATCATCCCTCTACCTTTTGATATCGAATCTGTAATTGAACATCTATTTTTGGTACTATTTAAAAACCAAGATGTTTTAGATCTCTCTAAGACATACTTTGTGGAAAATAACTTAGACCTCCCCATACTTGAAATCTTATCATTCATGTTTGCAGAAAAAGACTTAAAAGTAGTAATTTGTCAAGATATCGTCAGAACTACCGACGAAGATGAAATTCCAATTATATTGGAGCAAAATCATTTTGGTAAAAATAATTTACACCGCGGAATAAAGGAAACGATTCGAAGAATTAGAGAAAAATACACTTGGCAAGGTCTAACTAGAGACGTTGAAAATTTTATAAAAAATTGCGAAACTTGCCAAAAGACTAAAGTATGCCGGAAAAATCTTAATAACCCCCTAGTAGTCACAGAAACCCCAAGAACATCATTCGAAAGAATTAATATCGATTTGTTTGAATTCCCAACTCGAAATTATGCGTTAACTATTCGCGATGAGTTAACTAAATTCACACAAGCCTATGCAGTCCCGGACAAATCCGCAAAATCCGTCGTAAATACCTTGTTGTTATACTTTCAACATTACGGTACCCCGCTAAGAATCCATTGCGTTTGCTCAAAGATCTCTGCACCCTCTACGACATAAAATTAACTTATTCAAGCGTAGGACATCCCCAATCGAACGGATCCATAGAAAGATTTCATGCTACTTTAGCCGAAATGATAAGAATTCATAGAACCGAGACTCCGAACGAACATCCTTTCACAATCTTACCGTATGCGGTAATATGCTATAACAATTCGGTAAATAAAACACACGGTTTCACCCCATACGAACTTGTATTTGGGCATACGTCTAACAGACCACCCGAAACTTTATATAACCAAAAAGAATTAATAACCAAATACGTTAGAGATTTAAACAACAGAATATCCCACTACTATAAAATAGCCCGTAGTCGAACACAATCTCAAAAAGAGGAAGCAAAAGTTCGTTTCGACAGAAATGTTCCCCAAAAACGATCTGAGTACAAAATAGGTGACTTAGTTTAGGTAAAAGAATCACAAATCAAAAACAAATTGCAAAACAAATTTAACGGTCCTTTTAAAATAAAAGAAAATTTTCAAAATTCTGCTACCTTATTAAACCTCGAAACGAAACAATAAACCAAAGTAAATTTTGATAGAATGAAACAATATACTGAAAATTAAATTTATTTTCAGGTTTCTCCTGCTGTTCGGATCAGCACTCTGTCAATACAAAATTACCCCGATCAATAACACTGTTGGTGTATACTACCACCAAGACACGGACATCGTGGTGACAAATGACAAATGGACTCTGCTAGTGCATAAAAACATTTCATCCCTCAAAATAGCTTTTGACAAAAATCAAAATATCTTAGACAGAATCTTGTACACTCTCAATAATGGTGATCATAAGTCAATTATTTTTACGAGTGAAATTAAAACAGACTTTAACCTTTTGACACAAATATCCAACTCTATAAAAATGAAATTTGACGAAATATTTTCAGATACAAAAAGATATAAACGAGGAATACTTAACGGTATCGGTACAATATTCAAATCCATAACTGGTAACCCAGATGCTGAAGATGGCCAGTACTATACTAATTGTATAAATAAACTAAATAATGGAAAACTTAATCAAAAATCAAATTTCAGTTACAACTTCTGTTATTAAAAACTTCAACTCGACTATACAAAAATTACAAATTGACGAGGAAACCTTTAACAAAGATCTCGAAGAAATAGAACACACAATTCAAACAATAACTCAAGCTATTGAGGCTGCTCACATAAAACTAAAATTTTTATACATTTCCGAACAATTAATGGCAAGCTATTTGTATATCGAAGATAATTTAAACGACATTCTAAATTCAATAACATTTGCCAGACTAGGAATCATTCACACGTCAATCATAACCCCTAATCACTTAGTGACAGCACTACAAGAAGTTTCACAGAGCTTACGAAGGAACAATTTGCCTCTCCCCATTAAATTATCGGCAGTTGCTAAGTATTTGGACATTATTGAATTGCAAGCGTTTCAAATGGATTCTAACTTAGTATTTGTTTTAACAATACCACTTGTTGAACCCCAAAATTATAACACCTATCACCTATACCCTATCCCGATACTTGATAACAGAACTGGTCTACATCACATTTTATCTATTTCACAAAAATATATCGCAAGAGATGATGATTCTTTGATGTACATACCTATACAAAATTTGAAAGAATGCAAACCACTTTATTTTGGAACCAAACTATGTTCTAACCTGTTTGCATATCCTATCGACCAAAATGCCATATGTGAAGCCAGGATACTAAAACCATTGCCAAAACTTCCAGAGAACTGTCAAACTTCCTTCATTATTAGTCGGGGATACAACGTCCAAGAACTTGAAGACAACACATGGCTAGTAATTAATTCCGAACCACTTCACATTACCATCAACTGTCCAAAGAGAGAATCCACAACAGAGTTAATCAACAAAAATTCCATCATCAAACTACAACCAGGATGTTACGCCTATGCAGGCATTACTAGAATACAAGCCAGTGCCAAAGACTTTTCCGAAATCAAGGACAATTCACATCCTATCCAAATTCCTTTTGAATGCTGTAATCACATGCCCGACAAAATCGAAATTCCAAAATTAAAACCACTCAAATTAAACAGTCTCGACGTAGAAGATCTAGATATTGCAAAAACCAAATTGGACCAATATTCCAAAGACATGGATGACCTCATAAACGAGCCTTTTGTGACCAAACACGTATCTTGGTTCACATATTTCATAATCACTCTCATAATTCTATTAGTTCTACTTTACATAACTTGTAAATGCAGAAAAAGAAGATGTGGAGCATTGCGAATCCAACCCAAAACGGACAACCCTCCTTCACCTCCTTCAGAGCGAAGCAGAGTTTTTACCAAATTTCCTAGACTGATCCCTCCAAGAAAGCGACCCGGTATTAAACCTCAAGAAGAAGAGGACATCGAGTTAACATAGACTTTCACAATGTGGAGTTTTACCCTTGTCTATTAATTTAGACCATAGTATATTATTCTTATCACATTTATGTAATGTACTACTCGCCTATTATTATTATCATTTACCAATTTTAACTTTTATGTATTTTATTATTTTGCTTTGTATTCATGTAATATAAAATTATACGCTTATTATAAAGACTTAGTCATAACAAACCTCCACATGTAAATCATATTACATGATAACGACTTCTCTTATTAATCGCTTATCTTAGAGATATATTTCACCTTTGTTTCTCACATTTTATGCTGACTGTCGAATTGCATTTCCTTTGTTCTATATTTTGCTTACTCAGGTTCTGTATGTTATAAATACGAGTAGACATGCTTTGTAAAGTCAGTTATTAAACTCACTTAGAATGAAACACTTCTAATTATTATTATATTCCTTCTCCAAGAGCCAACGTTGGCTCCATTTAAGTAAATAAAAGTTTTTAAAAAGTCATTCATGTGAACCGTGATCTAACATTGGCGCAGTCGGTAGGATCCGTAAACATCATCAGAACAAGATGTCTAACTGGTAGTGAAGCGCAAAAGAACAAGGACAACATCTGCAGAAGGTGCCTAACTAGTGCGTGTACACCTGCGAGAACAAGCAGACCTTCTTCACTGGTGGTGGCGGATCCCAATCCCTTGACGGACGAAGAACCTACCCATGGAGATGAAATTAACGTAAGTCATTTAAGAATCATCTCGTACCATTTTTACCATTTTATTATTTTTCGCAACTTATTTTATTAAAAGTGTATTATACTGCTAATACACTCGGCGCACAAAGCCAGTTCTCTTGTCAAAGTGAATCCATTCCTTTACAAACACAACGAAACAAGTTAATTTAATTTTAAGTTATTTATTTTCGTATTATACTGCTAATACGAAACATTGTGTATTATACAGCTAATATACAATCCATTTACGCACGCAACGTAACAAGCTAATTTAATTTAAGTTCGTATCATACTGCTGATACGCAACCAATCTTTAATTCAAATAATTTCTAAATACAAAAAGCAAAATGCCAGATAGAACTCAACCAGAGACAGTTCAGCCAGTGCCACCGGCACCAACCGAACAACAACTACAACAACAACAACAACAACAACAACAACAACAACAACAACAACAACAACAACAACAACAACAACAACAACAACAACAACAACAACAACAACAACAACTACTACTACTACTACTAGAACAACAACAACCACAACCAGAGCAAATTGAACCTTACAAGCTCTCTGAGATATTTTCGTTGATACCCGAATTCGATGGCAATGCCATTAATTTACAAACATTTTTAAATTCATGCCATTGTGCACAAAATATGGCCATTAACGACCAGAAAATTTTATTAACAGTCCACATCAAAAATAAATTAAAAGGCAAAGCTGCCGAATTAATAAACTCACGTAATCCCGGCACATGGCCAGAAATAAAAGCACTACTGGAAACCCACTTTGGGGACTCCAGAGATTTAACGGCCCTAATTCAGGACCTGCAGCGCATTCACCAATTGCCAGGTGAATCCGCCCTAACATTTGTATCGCGTCTACAAACGCACAACGCGAAAATGCACGCCGCAGTGCGAAAACAAAATCTCACGGGAACGCAAAGAACTGCACAATCAGACCTTATAGAAACCATGACGCTTAATAATTTGTTAACGGGCTTAGAACCAAACTTAGGCCGCATCATACGTGCCAGTAACCCTCCAACTATACTAAAAGCTGTTGGCAGAATTCGGAGAGAACTGCAACTCTCCTATTTTGAACAACAAAAATTTCCGAAAAATAGTCCGGTCAAAAATCCCAATTTACAACCTTTACGACCAACCACTAACTTTCAACACAAATTCTGCTCATTTTGCAAAAGAAATGGACACACCATAAATGAATGTCGTACAAGGCAACAGCAACAGTCTATGCCATCGACATCAAACTTCCAGAGACCAAACTATCAAGGAAACCCAAATTTCCAAAATTTCTCTCAAAACAATCAATTTGGCCAGAGGACATTCCCTCAAAACAATCAGCCAAATCAATCGCAGCAAAACAGGCCCTCAGCCATAAGGCCGAACCCGAATTTCAATCAACAAAGACCCTCTGCTATCCAACCTAACCCAAATTTTAATCGCTTTAATCAGCAAAAGACGCATCATTTGAACTATGAACCTTATAACGATCAATGTGATTATAATAATCAATACAATGTCTATTCACCCGATTATCAAAATGTAAGTGACAGTTATGAAAATTACGATTTAGAAAACGCTCAAAGCTTTTCAGAGAATTATACAGCTAATTCCCAATATGAACAGTACGAGAATTATACTGCTAATTCTCAAACGCCACAGGAGGATTATACTGTTAATCCTCAGGATTTTCGCTTAGATCTGGAGTACCCCACGGATACTCCAACACAGCAAACAGACCAGTTCGACCAAATAACAAATCAAATACGAACGATGAATCTCAACGACAGTTTCGACCCGTCGCTGAACTTCCCGGAACAAGGGTTCATGTAGAAACGCTATCACACTCATTGTTGACCGTAAATTCAAAAAATCTATACTACATTAAAGACATCACAAACAAATTCAAAATTCTAATCGATACTGGCGCAGGTATCTCTATCTTTAAACCAAAAACAGCAGAAAATTACAGACGGAGATTTTCAGAAAATGTAATTATACAAGGCATAACCGATCAGAAAATTACTATTAGTGAATCTGTTCTTATACCCTTTACGGATAACGACCCACATAAAGTTTACATCTACGACCTAGATATCAGTTTTGATGGACTGATAGGAGCTGACTTCCTAGAACACTATCATTGTATCGTCGACATAAGAAATAAACGATTAATAACCAATTTTAAAACAGTTCCACTTTTCAAAGTAACCGACGATTCGTCGAAACCCGAATGCGGCAAAATCCAATCAAACCACGACCCTAATCAAAATAAGATTCAAATCGATGGCCGTACCGAAAAAATTTATAAACTAAAATGTAACCTTAGAAACACTGACGCTATTTTGCAAGCGCAAGAGAATGAAAAAGTCCGTTTACCTAATGCTCTTGTTAAAGTTAACGAAGACGGAGAATTTTTAACAACAATAATCAATGCTAATGTCATCCCGAAGACTGTCGATTTTTCCAATTTAAATTTAGAACCTTTACAAAAATTCAAGTCAATTTTTAACTTAAACGCGCAAAACTCTGACTAACAACTAATGACGGACAGATCCTTCGAAATCAGGAACGAATTGCGCTTGGATCATCTAAACGAAGAAGAGGCCGAAATAGTAACGCAGCTTTGTTTAGACTTTCAAGATATATTCTATTTAGAAGGAGACAATTTGACCTTTACTAATGAAATCAAACACCCTATTGACACCAAAAATTCCCGACCGATATTCACTAAATCGAATCGATATCCTCAGGTCCATAAAGAAGAAGTTAAGTCCCAAGTATCGAAAATGTTAAGTCAAGGTATTATTCAACCCTCAATCTCACCTTGGTCCTCTCCTGTCTGGGTAGTTCCCAAAAAACTGGACGCTTCTGGTAAACAGAAATGGCGCGTTGTAGTCGACTACCGCAAACTCAACGAGGTTACAATCGGTGACAAATATCCTCTGCCCAACATTTCCGATCTTTTAGACCAACTTGGCAAATGCCAATATTTCACAACCTTAGACTTGGCTTCTGGTTTTCACCAAATCGAAATTAATCCCGCAGATATTCAAAAGACTGCTTTCACAGTTGAGAACGGTCATTATGAATTCGTGCCAATGCCATTTGGACTCAAAAACGCTCCATCAACTTTTCAAAGAGTTATGGATAACATCCTGTTAGGTATTCAAAATGAACGATGTTTCGTCTACATGGACGATATTATTATTTACTCTCCTACAATTCACGAACACATTTCCCGTCTAACTGAAGTCTTTAAACGTCTTCAAAAAGCCAACCTCAAAATTCAACCAGACAAATGCGAGTTTCTCCGCAAGGAAGTCGCTTATTTAGGACACCTAATTACAAAAGACGGTGTAAAACCAAACCCTTCGAAAGTTGACGCTATTTTAAATTTTCCTCAACCGAAAAATCCAAAAGAAATTAAATCATTTCTAGGCTTAGCCGGATATTATAGGCGCTTTATTCCTAATTTCTCCAAGATAACCAAGCCTTTAACAAAACTACTACAAAAAGACATACCATTTCTCTTCGACAATGATTGTATAAATTCTTTTCAAAATTTGAAACAAACATTGACGACAACTCCGATATTAATCTACCCTAATTTTGACGAACCTTTCGTTCTAACCATTGATGCGAGCGCATTTGCCATCGGCTCGGTGCTGAGCCAGGGGCCTATTGGCAAAGATTTACCCATTGCCTATGCTTCTAGAACCTTGTGCAGTGCAGAAACTAAATATTCAACGATTGAACGCGAGCTTTTATCGGTAGTATGGAGTGTAAAGCACTTTAGACCATATCTGTATGGTAGAAAGTTCAAGCTTGTCACCGACCACAGACCACTCACCTGGTTATTCTCTATAAAATATCCAGGAAGTAGACTTGCCCATTGGCGACTCAAATTAGAAGAGTACGACTACGAAATAATTTATAAACCTGGCAAAATCAATAAGAACGCGGACGCACTTTCCAGAATCAAAATTAATCATTTTTCCGAATGTTCCAAATTCTATTCAAAGGTTCTAGCCGCGAATGACGAAGAGTCAGACGACGAGTCAGACGACGACGAAAACCCAGACGATAACAACGCAGTCACTAACGAACAAATTTCGCGAGAATTTGAAACTTTCACCAACCTATATAAAACAACATCTTTAATTGACTATTCGAAAATTAAAGCCTCGAACAAACAACTTTTGTATCGAGAACATAAAGATATTATAACCTTTTTCCAACAAAACAACTTACAAGATCTACATCACAAAATTATCGAGGACATATTCGAGGAAAACCCCGAATTTCATAACAATAAAATCAATATTGTATCGAGCAAAACAGTCAGACATAGGAGATATTTTATCATCCCTCTACCTTTTGATATCGAATCTGTAATTGAACATCTATTTTTGGTATTATTTAAAAATCAAGATGTTTTAGACCTTTTTAAGACATACTTTGTCGAAAATAACCTAGACCTCCCCATACTCGAAATTCTATAATTCATTTTTGCAGAAAAAGTCTTAAAAGTAGTAATTTGTCAAGATATCGTCAGAACTGCCGACGAAGATGAAATTCCAATTATATTGGAGCAAAATCATTTTGGTAAAAATAATCTACACCGCGGAATAAATGAAACGATTCGAAGAATTAGAGAAAAATACACTTGGCAAGGTCTAACTAAAGACGTTGAAAATGTTATAAAAAATTGTGAAACTTGCCAAAAAACTAAGGTATGCCGAAAAAACCTTAATAACCCTCTAGTAGTCACAGAAACCCCAAGAACACCATTCGAAAGAATTAATATCGATTTATTTGAATTCCCAACTCGAAATTACGCTTTAACTATTCGCGACGAGTTAACTAAATTTACACAAGCCTATGCAGTCCCGGACAAATCCGCAAAATCCGTCGTAAATACCTTGTTGTTATAGTTTCAACATTACGGTACCCCACTAAGAATCCATTGCGATTACGGTGGCGAATTTGACAACCGTTTGCTTAAAGATCTCTGCACCCTCTACGACATAAAATTAACTTATTCAAGCGTAGGACATCCCCAATCGAACGGATCCATAGAAAGATTTCATGCTACTTTAGCTGAAATGATAAGAATTCATAAAACTGAAAACCCGAACGAACATCCGTTCACGATTTTACCATATGCAGTAATATTCTATAACAATTCGGTAAATAAAACACACGGTTTCACCCCATATGAACTTATCTTTGGTCATACGTCTAACAGACCACCTGAAACTTTATATAACCAAAAAGAGTTAATAACCAAATACGTTAGAGATTTAAACAACAGAATATCCCACTAATATAAAATAGCCCGTAGCCGAACACAATCTCAAAAAGAGAAAGCAAAAGTTCGTTTCGACAGAAATGTTCCCCAAAAACGCCCCGAGTACAAAATAGGTGACTTAGTTTATGTAAAAGAATCACAAATTAAGAACAAACTACAAAACAAATTTAACGGTCCTTTTAAAATAAAAGAAATTTTCCAAAATTCTGCTACCCTATTAAATCTCGAAACAAAACAAGAAACTAAAGTAAACTTTGATAGAATGAAACCATATACTGAAAACTAAATTTATTTTCAGGTTTCTCCTGCTGTTCGGATCAGCATTCTGTCAATACAAAATTACCCCGATCAATAACACTGTTGGTGTATACTACCACCAAGACACGGACATCGTGGTGACAAATGACAAATGGACTCTGCTAGTGCATAAAAACATTTCATCCCTCAAAATAGCTTTTGACAAAAATCAAAATATCTTAGACAGACTCTTGTACACTCTCAATAATGGTGATCATAAGTCAATTATTTTTACGAGTGAAATTAAAACAGACTTTAACCTTTTGACACAAATATCCAACTCTATAAAAACAAAATTTGACGAAATCTTTTCAGACACAAAAAGATATAAACGAGGAATACTTAACGGTATTGGTACAATATTCAAATCCATAACTGGAAACTTAGATGCTGAAGATGGCCAGTACTATACTAGTTGTATAAATAAACTAAATAACGACGAACATCAATTGGAAAACTTAATCAAAAATCAAATTTCAGTTACAACTTCTGTTATTAAAAACTTCAACTCGACTATACAAAAATTACAAATTGACGAGGAAACGTTTAACAAAGATCTCGAAGAAATCGAACACACAATTCAAACCATGACTCAAGCTATCGAGGCTGCTCGCATACAACTAAAATTCATATACATTTCCGAACAACTAATGGCAAGCTATTTGTATATCGAAGATAATTTGAACGACATTTTGAATTCAATAACATTTGCCAGATTAGGAATCATTCACACTTCAATCATAACCCCTAATCATTTGGTAACAGCATTACAAGAAATTTCACAGAGCTTACGAAGGAACAATTTGCCTCTCCCCATTAAATTATCGGCAGTCGCTAAGTATTTGGATATTATTGAATTACAAGCGTTTCAAATGGATTCTAACTTAGTATTTGTTTTAACAATACCACTTGTTGAACCCCAAAATTATAACACCTATCGCCTATATCCTATCCCGATACTTGATAACAGAACTGGTCTGCATCACATTTTATCTATTTCACAAAAGTATATCGCGAGAGACGATGATTCTTTTATGTACATACCTATACAAAATTTGAAAGAATGCAAACCTCTTTATTTTGGAACCAAACTATGTTCGAACCTGTTTGCCTATCCTATCGACCAAAATGCCATATGTGAAGCCAGAATACTAAAACCGTTGCCGATACTTCCAGAGAACTGTCAAACTTCCTTCATTAGTCAGGGATACAACGTCCAAGAACTTGAAGACAACACATGGCTAGTAATTAATTCCGAACCACTTCACATCACCATCAACTGTCCAAAGAGAGAATCCACGACAGAGTTAATCAACAAAAATTCCATCATCAAACTACAACCAGGATGTTACGCCTATGCAGGCATTACTCGAATACAAGCCAGTGCCAAAGACTTCTCCGAAATTAAGGACAATTCACATCCTATCCAAATTCCTTTTGAATGCTGTAATCACATGCCCGACAAAATCGAAATTCCAAAATTAAAACCGCTCAAATTAAACAATCTCGACGTAGAAGATCTAGATATTGCAAAAACCAAATTGGACCAATATTCCAAAGACCTGGACGACCTCATAAACGAGTCTTTTGTGACCAAACACGTATCTTGGTTCACGTATTTCATAATCACTCTCATCATCCTGTTAGTTGTACTTTACATAACTTGTAAATGCAGAAGAAGAAGATGTAGAGCATTGCGAATCCAACCCTCAACGGACAACCCTCCTTCACCTCCTTCAGAGCGAAGCAGAGTATTCACCAAATTTCCTAGACTTATCCCTCCAAGAAAGCGACCCGGTATTAAACCTCAAGAAGAAGAGGACATCGAGTTAACATAGACTTTCATATGTGGAGTTTTACCCTTGTCTATTAATTTAGACCATTGTATTTTATTCTTATTACATTTATGTAATGTATTACTCACTTAATATTATTATCATTTAGCAATTTTAACTTTATGTATTTTATTATTTTGCTTTGTATTCATTCAACATTGTTTCAATTTATTTTGCATTATATTCATTTAACGTTTCTAACAATTTTCAAAAGTTGCTGCATAACATCAACTTTTTTATTAAGGGGGAAGTTGTTATATAAAATTATACGCTTATTATAAAGACTTAGTCATAACAAACTTCCACATGTATATCATATTACATGATAACGACTTCTCTTATTAATCGCTTATCTTAGAGATATTATATTTCACCTTTGTTTCTCACATTTTATGCTGACTGTCGAATTGCATTTCCTTTGTTCTATATTTTGCTTACTCAGGTTCTGTATGTTATAAATACGAGTAGACATGCTTTGTAAAGTCAGTTATTAAACTCACTTAGAATGAAACACTTCTAATTATTATTATATTCCTTCTCCAAGAGCCAACGTTGGCTCCATTTAAGTAAATAAAAGTTTTTAAAAAGTCATTCATGTGAACCGTGATCTAACATTCATTCAACATTGTTTCAATTTATTTTGCATTATATTCATTTAACATTTCTAACAACTTTCAAAAGTTGCTGCATAACATCAACTTTTTTATTAAGGGGGAAGTTGTTATATAAAATTATACGCTTATTACCAAGACTTAGTCATAACAAACCTTCACAGGTATATCATATTACATGATAACGACTTCTCTTATTAATCGCTTATTTTAGAGATATTATGTTTCACCTTTGTTAATCACATTTTATGCTGATTGTCGAATTGCATTTCCTTTGTTCTATATTTTGCTTACTCAGGTTCTGTATGTTATAAATATGACTAAACACACTTTGTAGAATCAGTTATTAAACTCAGTTAGAATGCAACACTTCTAATTTATTATTATATTCCTTCTCCAAGAGCCAACGTTGGCCCCATGTAACTAAATAAAAGTTTTTAAAAAGTCATTCATGTGAACCGTGATCTAACATATATTCAAAATATTCCGTTTCCATAGAAACGCTCTGACGTTAAGGCCACCAGGTTTATTTAGCAAAATATAGCATAAATGGTGGTGTTATTTTCACCATCTATACTAACTATAATTTACGCTTGCACAAAAAATAGTGTTTATACCATGGCCGCGAAATTTTTTAGCGTCCTCGAGATTATCTTTCCTTGGCCGCAATTGGCCTCGGCGATAATTTTTCTCTCGGTACGTAAAAAGGAATTTCACGGCCTTGGTATAAAAATAACTACAGTCATGCCACCACCTTCAACGGTCAAAAACAACCTCTTTTTGCTTATTTCTCATATGACGAATATTTTTGCAGGGATTCTTTGTTTCCTCATGGGGACATATTAGATGATGAAAGATGATGTCAGGTAGCACACCGCAACCGCCCTTGGAGGTAGAATCTGCCCTGTCAGGGGGTGTAAAATTGTTTCCTTTTTTTTCTTGTTTCGAGCGTGCTGATCAAGAAAAAAATAGTTTTACGCTGGTTTGACCTTTCCTTCACCCTTAAACTGTCGGAAACCACCCCTTTCATAATAATAATGTAACGTGTTTCCACCCCTAGGAAACCACCCTTGCAAATTCCGTGGGTTCCAAAAATTATAACAAGAGATGTCCACTAACACACTTTATTAAATAACTTACTGGATACTTCACAATACTATTATTTACTTAAATGAACTTTACACTTTGTTTTCACTGTGAACTCTTAACCTCACTTGTCAATCAAACTTCAAAACTACTTCTATACTTTCTGAACTACCCGCCGAGAATGCGGTCTTTTATACCTAAAAATGAGAGATTTAGATTTTTCTGTGATGACGCCACCATTCTCTAGGTAATTCCAGATGTCATCACTCTAGAACTACTTACTACTGGTAGGTTCTTTCTCGAGTAGGTGAAAATACATCTGAATTAATTGAAGGGGTTGCAACACATCACACTGCCCCCTCCTTAAGCCTGAACGTCCCGGTCAGGCAATTTGGAATCATCGGTGTATTTTGCCAGTCTATCCAAATGTACGATCTTCATCTTGGACTTTTTGCTTCGTTGAATCCGATAAACGACATCATTAATTCGGGTAATAACAGTATACGGTCCATCCCAAGGAGGTTGAAGTTTGGGGGGTCTCCATTCCTTCCGCTGTGGGTTGTACAGCCAAACCAGATCTCCCACCTTGAATCCCTCTGTACTGGCATTCTGATCATAACAAGCCTTCAATCGGATACTAGTCTTGTTCATCTGCTCTCGGTCATTCTTCGGCTGTTCTCGACTTCCATTTCTGCAGTTGCTCATGGAAAATGGTTCCCCACGGGCAGCACAATTCTTACACTTGCGACACCAGGCCTCCACATCCTGGCGACTATTAACCCAATAGAACTGTTCCCGTGCTCTACTCAATGTCTTGTTTATGCCGAAGTGTCTGCTGGACGTTTCATTATGCGCTTCCTGGAGTACTTCTGGTACGCGACACCTGGGAATCACTAGACGCATGGCAACCTGTTTCCCATCCGGGCTTTCCCATGCTCTTCTCAAAAGCCCGTCTACGACCGTAAGTGAGTCCCATTGTGACCACAAAGCCTTCAGCCCCACTTCTTTGTTGGAAACATCCTTCGATACTGGACGCGTTCCCTTCTTTTGCTCTCAACATGGGTCCGATTTCTACATCGCGCAATTGCTCTTCCCTCAGAGTTTTCTTTGACCAACTGTTTGGAAGATCGACCTTGACAGTGTTGAATTCAACCATGTTCGGCAATCTTTCCACCTGAGGGTAGCGCTTGCAATCTTCTTTGTCTGGTTTTCTGGATAATACAGGAGTCTTGACTGCCTGCGTTGTCAATAGCCTTGTTTTCTGGCATTGGTCGTTCACTTTTGACAGAATAATTTGTTCATTCCCAATCCTTAAGACTCGCTTTCCTACGTCGACAATAAATCCATACTGTTCCATGATGTCTAGTCCCAAAATGAAGTCATCCATGATGTCAGCCACGATGACCCTGTGGTCAAACCGTAAATGTCCAATCTACAAACCCAGGTCTACTTCTCCATGAACCGTAGCCCTGTCCCCCGTAGCTGTCCGGACGATCACTTCATTTTGCCTCTTGGTAATCTTTATGCCCGATTTAAATCCTGGCCGTACTATTGATGACGTAGTACCTGTGTCGATGGTAAACAAACATTGTCTTCCATTCACATGGCCTTGTAACAATAGACTATTCGAAATTCCTCGAAGCTGGTAAATCTCTATTTCTCTGGGGTCACTGCATTCCCTAGCCAGAACAACCCCCCTGGTATTGTTTTCCTGCTTCTCTTCAAGATTCACAGCATTTACTTGACTCTCCGGGTTCTGCTGTCGACAGTCTCGTTTCATATGTCCCACCTTGCCGCAGTTGTAACGTTTAATACCACCACTCGGCTTTCCTTTATTTAGCTGTTTTTCCTGCTTTCCGAGGCCATCCAATTTGTCACATAATTTGGTGAACATTTTCTGCATCTCTGTCAACATAGGGTGCTGGTTCATTTCTGGTTGCGATTCTTCGAGAGTCACAGCTCGCACTATCGACCTTGGCGTATCCCTGTAAGCTGCTTCTACTTCGAGTGCACGTACCAAAGCTTCGCTACTACTTTGGTGTCTCGTCAGCCTCAGAACTCGCCTGACTTCTTCGTCCCTTATGCCATCTAAAAAGGCCCCCACGGCTAATTGTTCCTGGAATTCTCTAAGTGCACTCAGATTCGCCAGGTGTGCCAGTCTCTCTATCGCAGCTTCGAATTCTTGTAAACTTTCCCCAGCTTTTTGTGTCCGTGATTTTAGCTGAGCCTGGTATACTTGGGCGAGATGTTTGTCGCCATATCTCCAGTCCAGTGAGCTTCCAAGACTTTGAAGTCCTTTTGTTTCTCCACTGGGAGTCTGAAGTAATTCTGAGGCCTGGCCCCTTAACACCAGAACTAATGCTTTTCCTCGTTATCCCAGTTATTCACCGATGCTGCTGCCTCGAATTGTCTCTTGTAGGTTGTCCATGAGCTTTGGCCGTCAAAGGAGGGAGGTTTTAACCGAGGACCCGATGATGTTACTAGTTGGCCTCCTTTCTCTCTCAACTGTCGTTTAAGCCGGTCTATTTCTCCTTTGACTTCTTCTTCGAACTCGCTCATTTTTCCTCTGATGTCACTTACTTCCCCTTTTACATGACTGACTTCCTCTTAACTTCAGAAACTTCAACCTTGATTTCTTTCTTTAGTTCCTCAGTGGTGGAAATGATAGCGCCCTGTTGTATTTTCATTTGTTCATTCAGAATTTTCCTTAATTCTTCCTGGCGTTTTTCTTGCTCCTCTTTTATTCTTGACGTCTTCTTTCTTCATCCTCTTTTTCTTTCTGACGTCTTGTTTCTTCATCCTCTTTTTCCTTCTGACGTCTTCTTTCATCATCCTCTTTTTCTTTCTAACGTCTTATTTCCTGATCTTCCATCATTTTCTTTAATTCGTCAATTTCTTCTTGACGTCTTCTTTCTTCATCCGCTTTTTCTTTCTGACGTCTCTTTTCTTCCTCTTGACGTCTTTTCTCCTGTTCTACTTTGTCTTCCTGGCGTCTTCTTTCTTGTTCTTCTTTTTCTTCCTGACGTCGCTTTTCTTGTTCGTCTTTTTCTTCTTGACGCCGTTTTTCCTCCTCCTGGCGCTGCTGTGCCATCATCCTCGTAAATTCCACAAGTAAGTCCTTCATTTGTAGCCATGCTTCTTGTTGTAATGGGCATACGATTATGTTAAAATAAAATAAATTTTACTGCCACGTCAATATCGGTAATGGAACTTTCCAGAAAAATCGCGAAACAGCACGAAAAGTCTTATCCAGAGTCTTGTCACTATCCAGTTCAGAGAATTTAATAATCTCCACTAATGTCGAAATAAAATGTTCTACAATGTCTCAAAAATGCACTTAACACTATTTTTCTGTCCGAAAATAACCCTCGAACAATGTCCAGTAAATTAGTCCTCTGTGTTAGCACTAACCCTCGAGAATACTTCTCGAACCCTCCAGCACAACTTCAGAGCTCCTCTTGTCATAAAATTCCGCTTCTGACACCAATTTATAACGTGTTTTCACCCCTAGGAAATCACCCTTGCAAATTCCGTGGGTTCCAAAAATTATAACAAGAGATGTCCACTAACACACTTTATTAAATAACTTACTGGATACTTCACAATACTATTATTTACTTAAATGAACTTTACTGACTAAAAATAACAATGTTTATCACTTTCTTTTCACTGTGAACTCTTAACCTCACTTGTCAATCAAACTTCAAAACTACTTCTATACTTTCCATACTTTCTGAACTACCCGCCGAGAATGCGGTCTTTTATACCTAAAATGACAGATCTCGATTTTTCTGTGATGACGCCACCATTCTCTAGATAATTCCAGATGTCATCACTCTAGAACTACTTACTACTGGTAGGTTCTTTCTCGAGTAGGTGCAAATACATCTGAATTAATTGAAGAGGTTGCAACACATCACAATAATAAGTAGCGGCTTAGCTGATATTAGGAAGTCGTATTATCATTTTATTTGTTTTTGCCACCTTTACTGTTTCCTGGGTGAATCGTGTGTACTCGAGTTATCCATGGCGTTTATTGTAAGACTTGTCAAGGTAAATTTTGTGAGTATTGTGCGCTAGAGGATGAAGATGGTGAACCAAGCACAGAAACAAACGAATCCAATGATAATGATTATGATAATGCTATAAACGTCCTAATTGTTATACTTGAAGTGTAAATTTCCGATCATGAATCGGAAACGGACGATGCGTGCGATGAAAAAGGAGGCAATAGCATTGATGGTGATGTTCATTTCGAGAAATATGAACCATGTAATTCTCTTTGTAGGCGCCTTAGGTTATATTAATGTCTTGTAAAAAATATTATATTGTACTCAAAATCGTGTCCTGTATCTATGTTTTATTAAAAACAGAAATTTTTAACAATAGTATTCTCTTCCTTATATCCCGTTTTAAGGAACCCGAATTTCAAATCCTTGCGAGGATAGGTTCATCTTTGATAAGGATGTAAAATGGACAAACGGTGATTTTGAAATCACTCAACATACAAATTAGAAAATTAAAAAAGTCAATTCCACCCCCTGGGGGTGGCACCAACCCCCGAGGCTCTCAAAATTCACTCTTACCACTGTCCTTGATCAGCATCCTCAAAAACGGAGGGTAAACATCTTTAACAAAAAAAAGAAACAATTTTACACCCCCAAGGGCGGTTGTGGTCTACTGCCTGACATCATCTTTCACCATCTGTTATATTCCCATGAAGAAACAAAGAATCCCTGCAAAAATAATCGATGCCAAGCTGTCATATGAGAAATAAGGAAAAGGGATGGTTCCGGGCCGTAAAGGGTGCGCATGATTGAAAAACTTTTTCACCTTGTTATTCGCGTTCAGCACCTTCCAATACGGGGAGAAAGAGTTTCATAACTTTAGCACGATTTTGCGTACTCTTCCGACTCCTTACTTCCACTACAATGGTCAAAAGTAAAAAAAGAATCGACTTTTTTCCAAATTGTAGCAATTGTAAACTACAGCTCTTGACGATAACTTAAAAAAAATTACTGCAATTGATTCTGAAATCAGCCGCGTCTCAATTTTTGTCCGAAAAGCCATAAATTTCCCACTCTGAGGCGCCCACAAAAAACATGGTCTGTTTCTGGGACTCCATTGGGACCCCTTATGTATTTCGACTTGCGGAATACGAATCAGGTGTCCGTTTAGCTCCATCACCCACCAATTTATTGTAAATCCTGAAAATAATCTAAATTATGAGTTTCTTTTTTAGGTTATTTTCGCGACTTACAAAAAAATGGATTCGAATTCAAAATACATAAAGATAAGTTGGTCTAGTCAGAAAAAGAAATCACTCTTTTTATTTTGTGTGGCTGTGTTATTAGAAAATTTTGTCCTGTGACCTTGATTAAATCAAATAGATATAATGATGGAAAGACAACTACCTACATTGAATAAATTATATATTTTATACTAATGGTTTTTATGTCATTCCCAAATTATTCATTTCGGGAGAATGCTATCGCTAAAGAGTTTTCATTGACATATAATGAATGCATGAAGCGCTATTTCCATGCAGGTGACAATTATTAAAAACGAAATAAAATGCAGAGAACGGAAATTGAAAGAGAGTACTTTCACTCTACTGAATGCCGATAAATTGACTTTCTGCATATTCAGTGTTTTTTATGGAACATAGCTTTTTGGAAAGAATGTAAATAATGAAATGATGAAAATAAGAGAGTGTAGTTGCCATGACATGTTAAATACTCATATTGGCTTGGCGCTTTGAACAAATATTAAGATGCAATAACTTTTAAGTATGCAATAATTTTGTAAAATATGCAGTTGCTTTTATTATACTTATTGACGGGAAGAGAACCTAGATGGCATAGGTCGTCCCTAATTACGTATAATTTCATACTGTGAATTTTTTTGTTAAAATGAAATATTCAGTCATTACATTGGCACTAGTAAAATTTGCGAAATGTGATTTAATACAAATCTTTTTAAAATACATTCTTTGGCCTACGTAAAAATGGATGAACTGTCACTTTTGTTTTTATGAAAAAGATATAAGATATAAAACGATTTATTTATCTAAACCTTCAGTTCATAATATGTTATCAAACTTTCGAACGGTCAATAACAATTCTAGCTAAAATGTCTTGTTCGTAAAAATTGAACCGCGTCACAGTGAATCATTTATAAAAAAATAGGTCAACAAAATTCGTAACAGAATTACTTAAATTGGTTTATATCATGTTTAAGACACAAAACTAGGTGGCTGAAAACGAATTATTGCATAGTCCTGATGTGACTTTATGAAAAGTGATGAAAATCCAAAGTCGGTCGTTGTGATAAGCACATTTGTCATTGCTACATTAGTTGAAATTAATCGCCCCTACCGATAAGATAGGTTTTAACGCAAGTACTGTATTGAAGTGAGGAGTCATGGATATTTCATATGAAGGTATGTACTACATTAAATCATATAAATTATCTCAATTTGATGTAATCTTGAATATTGCTCATGTACGTAAGAAATACATCTTGGTGAAATTCGCAATTTAAATATAAGATAAATACAGATACTACCATGTCATATACAAAAGGCGGCACCTTGTAAATTGTTTTACTAAAGATGCTATCAGTACCATAATTAACAAACTGGTAGATATTGTAAAAATATGGGTCATATTTAGACTTCCATATTTTTGAAATATAACTAATCTCAATACTTTATTTTTATTTATATTATACTTTAAGATGAAAAACAGTCATACTGTGCCTGATGCCTACCTGATCCTTGTTTTTTTTCAATGCATTTTATTATTTTTTTTTTTTTTAGAAAATGTAAATATTTAACTATTATAACAACTATTTATATTGAAAATATATTGAAAATAAAGACCATTTATTTTTATTATAAACAGCGGCACACTTCTTCAACCGTAGATAGAAATTATTCACCGATCCCTCATGCGTGATTGACATACGTCTCTGTTGGAGCCCGTTTCAGGTTTTTGGGACCTCTAGGCGACGCACAGTGACGCAGGAATTCGAAAACTTAATCTTAAAATGAAACGAGCTAAAGGACTGTATGTTGTTGACATATGGCAAGAGAACATATCATTTGCGCCACTATCTAACTTCATTTAAGATCACCTCGCCTACTACTATCTCCATGAAACTCTTATTGTCAAGTAGTATTTTTTGAAGAGGGTTGGTAGCTCAGTGGGTAGCGCGTCTAGCTTGCAGATCACTGCAGGTCAGGGTGAATAACGAACTTTCAACTCGGCGGAACATTCGCGCGGGCGTCCCCCAGGGTTCGTGCCTATCACCCAAGTTATACAACTTATACGTCTTCGACTTTCCTAAGTTTCCGAGTTTTTGCCAAGTACGCCGACGACACGGCCATGTACGCGCATTCGCACAATACACAAACGGCGAACATGCTGCTAAAGGCGCACATGGCCCATATCACGGCGTATTACGACAAGTGGAAGATTCGGATCAACGCCGAAAAGTCGGAGGCCATACTCTTCACGCGCCGGTTCACAGAGATCCGCATTTTAACACCAATTTTGATCGGGGGTCGCCAAATTCCTATCAAAAGGTGCGTGAAGTATTTGGGGGAGAACTTGGACAGAAGACTAACATTCAACACTCACATTAACGAAACTGTACAAAAGGTCTACTCCATGTCCAGGAGTCTGTATCCGCTCCTGGCGCGGGGTAGCGGACTAAACAGGACTAATACAAAATTGTTGTATACGATGGTGATCAGGCCGGCCATCACATATGCGGCGCCGGTGTGGTGCAGCATCCCGGCCACGACAATGCGGAAACTTAGAGTTTTAGAATATAAACTTATAAGCCTCCTTTCAGACTCCGGTAGGTACACCTCCCTCAGAGATCTCTACGCACGTTGCCTCGACATAACCCACTAGCAGATTTCCTCCAGAATATATCGGAAAATTTCTATCAATTCAAACTCGGCGATAGTCCACTAACCCGCGACATTACACGAATCAGACAGCACAATGCCATACTTTTCAACTTGAAACGCCCATTACCATACCAGGCGTTGCCTATCTTTCGACAACTTCCTTAGCCCCACTTTCCTATACCACAATTTCCCTTTCACAGCCTTTTACTTTTTACCACCTTTTATCCTCAAACCCCTTTCTATTCTCTCCATTAGTCTCATTTTTGTTAATTTTGTTAATTTTTGTTCTTTTGTCCTTTTTCTCCCTTTTCTAAATCCCCTCTCGACCAATAACTTCTTGCAAATCAAAACCGTTTAAATCATAACTTCCCTTCTACCCTACCTTTTCGAAGGCAGACGGACCATCAGATGAATGTCGTCATTGGTTCGAACGGGTTTTTTCGTTGAGTTTTTCCCCGTACTAACAAACCGATCTTTTTAAAAAACAGTGCGCGTGTGCACGCGCTAATAAGAAATCAGTTTTAACTTTAAGTAGTCTTAAGTATTTTAAAACTTTTTCATGGTTATATTTACAAATTGTTAGGTTTAAGTTTTTATTTTTAAACAGGAGCCCCAACTTCCATTTGATCCGTTGTCATAGCCGAGACCAGACCTGCTTCTTCCGACCGCATATTCACCACGTCGCGTAGCGTTGTGCGGTCTGCTCTGAACCGAGATCTGACCCAGACGCATTATTGTAATCCCTAATATTAATAAATTTGTTTTGCTTCATTGATTGATTGATCGCGTCTAGCTTGCAGTCTCAGCATACCTAGCGAAGTGGGTTCGAGCCCCACATAGCGAAAAAACTTAATTGGAAATTTTACCCAAGAAGTGGTTCGAATTCCACCATAAACTGTAGGGCCTTGTCTCCTTTACTCAGACAAATCTAGATCTACTAGACTTAAGAGGATCACTGAGATGACATGGAAGGCGGTTAAAACACATTTTTCAACACATTTACGTATGCTCGATGCGGTAAATTTGATAGAACATTTAAGAGGAAAAACTCATTTATATCTGTAGAATTAATTAACCATGTATCCAGTACAGTCAGGTATATACTCGATATATAACGTTATTTTGCTATAATTGTTTAAGTTTCAAAAATAAGCCTAGCAAATATATTAATAAACTACAATATATTTTGTAACCAAAGAAAAAGTTTACTTTTACATCCACCCATTTTGTGAATTTGATGTATTATTGTAGATGAACTATTCTAGTTTAAAAATTAAAGTTAAACTGGTACTTATGTGTACTGTGTAAATTTAAATTGAATTCCTGAAAATGTATTTTATGAATATTTTTGAAATGTTTAGTACAGTCGAATTGATTTAATTCAATTTCTTTCAGCGACAACATTCCAATAGAAATTTTATTGTTGATTCTGATTAGGAAAAAAATATTTGCGCCCAAACATTTCTAATCCGTCAAAAGTTATATGCACTTTTTGACGCACTTTCGCGGATTTTCTACTTAGCTGTTTAATATATCCTGTTCTAGTAATCGAATGGTAATTTTAAAAATAAAATTCTTAAAAATTATAGATCTAAATCAAAACTGAATATTTGCTCGATAAGAAGGAGTAATTTCACTAAAGTTGGTAAAAATAACGTAATGAAGCATTCATAAATTCATGTTCCATTACTAAAGTTTAAGGATTTACACACGACACCAATGTGCACACGGCCCGCAAATCTACCCATCTCCCATCTAGAGGCACAGATTTGCACACGACACTAAACTATACGCAGTTCTATGTCACCAGCAAGCGAGGATTCTCGGATATAAAAGTCCGACCACAAATCAACTAACTCAGAGTGTGAAGAACTCTGACAATCTGTCTACAGCGTGCTGAGCTGAACATATTACAGTTTTGTACATCTACCGACGCAAACGCGACGGAACGAATGCAATCTGACCCTGGGAATCCTGCAGCGTGTTGAGCTGGGAAAGTTCTTGAGTCGACGATATTCACCCGACGCCCGATGCCACTCCAGTAGCAACAACAAACGTCGTATCGCAATCGTTACACTCTCTTTCTCTCTCAGATAATAGAAAATGTTGTCCTAAGAACCGTAAAAGATACGTATATATAACCTGTATCTATATGTTATGTAACACTACCTGTTTGAAGAAGTAAATAAATTGTTTATATTTTTATTGGGCTGTCTTATTAACTAATCTGGACCCTGATTAATCTCCGAACCAGCTACCCGACAACAAACCGTTACATAATTTGGCGCCCGAGCAGATTTCAAGAAACCGTTACAATAACACTCATCTATGGTCAAATATAATGTACCAATCCAGAACGCTCTAAGTCAAATAGAACGCTCAAAGATGGCGGACGAAATAAATTTTCAGTTCTTCGTCAAGTATCAAGGTCACTTTTTTTTCAATTGTAGATTCTTTTAGACACTTTAAGGGGATAAAGTTCAATTTTTTTATTTTCAATAAAAGTGTGTGTTCTACAATTTTTAAAAATGACCTTTTTTTTCATATATTATTATTATTTCCATGCGTATGCTTAATAAATTTCGTTATCAAATTAATGGAGCTTCATTTTGTATTACGTTTTTTAAGTTATACGAGACGTTCTATAGTATATTTCATTTTGTTGCGATGAAAATTGAGTGAAAAAAATGAGGGTCGGCGAAAATGCATTTGTTAAAATTGTATAAAACGCACTGTTTTTTAAATAAAAAAAATTAACTTTCTCCCCTTTATGTACTTAAAAGAGCCTACAATAAAAAAAAAAGACAAAAAGTGGCGCACAACGCCTCCCTGATACTTGACGAAGAATTAAATAATTTTATTTCTTTCGCCATCTTTGACCATTCTATTTGAATTAGAGCGACTTGGTTTAGTGCATTATGTTTGACCACAGATTAGTTTTATTTTTGCCAACTTTTGTGAAATTACTCCTTCTTATCGAAAAGATATTCTATTTTGATTTTATCGGCAATTTTTTGTTTTGTTTTTTATTTTTCCAAGATGGCAGATTAACCTTTACCTTTACAATCTCGGACAGGTCTATATCTTTACATTTCAACGTCACACTTAAAATGTACACCCTCAAAAACCCGTATTAATGACTTTTTTCGGGACTATTCTGGAAATTAAAATTATTGCCACGTTTTCGAATTCCTGCCCCACTGTGCGACGGTGGTGATGTCCGCTCTAACAGCTCAGAGTCCAGACCCCAACCAGGTGTCACTCCCCAAGATTATCCTTAAAATATGCGCTGTTCCCAGAAATGCCATCTTCTGCACTTCCTGTGCGCTCGGTCGAAAAGGCAGTTGTTGTAGACTCCGGTCATGACCTTCTTGAAAGTTCCAAGAGCTCCTACAATTAATGGCATGACTATGGTCTTTGCATTCCACATTCTGCTAACTTCTATTTGCAGGTCTTTGTATTTGCTCAACTTCTTTGTTTCCTTGAGAATCAGATTGATGTGGTATTAATCGCAGAAGTTGTTACCAATGTTATGCTGGCATTATTTTTTTGAATTTTGAAGCTCATGCATGGGAAGATATACAGTTCTGCATATCTTTTCATGAGCTGCAGCTAACAAAAGTAATAACAGGGTTTAGCTACAGCCACTGCTTCATACTAGAGCCTAGAATTACTACCTGTTGCATTAGGCATCCCAAATGAGAATGATTTGTGGCAAGATAATACGCTCTTTGCTCTTAAAATATCGACCCCCAACATCTTTACCGATGATTAGGAGAAACTTCGCAAACTAACCCGGGTATAGAACTCAGTTTATATTGAAGGTTTTGTTCTGGTTTTCCTCTTCCTTCGCGATGATCTCGGTTCAAGTCTAGGCAGTAATTGTTTATAAAGTAATCTAAATACTAATCGAACTACTTTCCACAAGAGAGTAGGTAGCTGTTATTTTATTTGTAGAAATTTTTGTAATCGAACAAGTAATCACCCGCCAACGATGTGATTACATTTCTAATTCAATTAAATCTCAGTAATGCAACTACCTTTTAAGAATTTTATTACTGAAAACTGTTATTTTGGGTATTCAGCAAATAACTTATCCATTCTTTCCATATACTGTTGACCTAATTCTGATCACGCTAGTATACTAACAAGAAATCTCTCCTCTTACAAGTCTTATCAACTTTCTTCATACACTTAATGTTTAACATTCAATATGAGAAAACAAGAAAATAACAATAGGCTTCTTGCACAAAATATAATTTAATACAAAACACAGTGTGTGTGTTTATTTTACAGACGATATTCAACATTAAAGTTTGAATAAATCCGTTAGGCCCGTAAACAACGAGTGACGTCATGTGACAGGAGACGCACAGCGCTAGCGTACATTTTAAATTAAAAATGCCGGCGTCTTTGATCTTTACCACAACGTCAAAGATGCCGACATTTTTTACACGCCTTAGAATTGTGTAGTCAACTTTACCCAATGTCAGATGGCATCAACTTCAATATGAGTGTTTTCAGATATGCCCTTTCTCCCAGATATTAGTCGGTTATTTAAATACTTTCCAGTTAGAAATTATGAAAACAGATTTGATAATTGTTGATGTTTAGTAACACTATATATATATATATATATATATATATATATATATATATATATATATATATATATATATATATATATATATATATATATATATATATATATATATATAAATTAATTTAAAATATACGGCACATGCAAGAGGCCTATTCTTTCCTATATACTAATATACTGCTGAGTTATTTCTGATCACATTAGTATTAGTCGGGGAGCCCCCCTAGCTGTACGTGTTTTTCATAAACATTAATAAACATTATTACATACATTATTATTATTATTATTATTATTACTATTATTATTATTATTACATACATTATTATTATTATTATTATTATTACATTACATTACATACAAATAAAATAAACATTAATGCCTAAGGAACAATTTAGGACATATCCTAAAAAAAAACTGGCTTTACTTTCAAAATGGCGGCCATATGTTAAAAAAACTGTTGCCAATGTTGTTTTTGTCATTTAACACAAAAACTGAAAAAGATGGACAAAAACTTTTTTCACAAAAAACAACGTGCATAAAATTTTCTATAATTTTGTACCTATACAATATTTTGATAGGAGTTACCATTTTCCAGATAAATGAGTCCAAAATTAAGAAAACATGGAAATTCATATATCGGTAAATCACTTTAGGAAATAACTGTGACAATTATTGTATAATATAACTTTATATTATTAACATAAAAATAAAATAAAATAAACTGAAAAAAATTAATAATAATAATAATAATATTATAATTTGCAGACATTTATCTCGAAAACGGTAACAGTGGTATCTGGAAAACGGTAACTCCTATCCAAATATTGTATAGGAACAAAATTGTAGAAAATTGTATGCACTTTGTTTTTTGTGCAGAAAGTTTTTCTCCATCTTTTTAGTTTTTGTGTTAAATGACAAAAACAATATTTGCATTTTTTTTTAAACGGACGCCATTTTGAAAGTGCAGCCAATTTTTTTCCTTTTAGGACATGTCTTAAATTGTTCCTTAGGCTTTAATCGTTATGAAGAACATTGTCCTAAAGGATCCGGGGGAGGGGGGGGGGGGGGCGCACGGGCACTTAAGGTGGGCTCCCGTAGTATATAGTAATAAGAAATCTCCCTTATAGCCCAGACGACAGAGATCATTTTATAGTGAAACCCACAAAAAGTTGCAAACTGAATAATTTTTAATAAGTTCGTGAAAGTGTATAGAATAATATCCTGAAAAGTTTACATTCCGCTCGGATACAGAACATAAAAAAAAAGTGAAAAAAAAATTTTTTAATCAAATTTTTTTAAATTTTTGAATTAAGTCAGACTAGAAAAAAAACAAAAAATACGGGTGGATAGACCACGTGTTTCTGAACAAAAAAGGTTCTAATAAAATTTATCGCTAAAGCCACGGTTTTCCCGGAAAAAAATAGTGAAGTAACTTTGTCACTCTGCTCGGCCAAGCGCATGGTTAAATGCATACTACGGAACATCTAAAAATTCTTAGCAGTTCTAACAAGTAAAATAAAGCTTTTTCCCTTTCTGATTATACATTTTTAACATTTTTATTAGTGACTAAAAGGATAAATAGTGAGTCAGGAGGGAAAATATATAATTATGAACGCATACACAGACACTACACATAGCCGCTGAATCGCTCGCATGAATTTTTACGTGCCATTACTGTATTGTATTTATTACAGATACACCTATCCACATTTCAGCTATATCCATTGAATTCCTTACACATTTGTTAATGTATTGGGAAAGTTTCAGAATTTATATTCAAAAGAATTAAAGATATTTTCATAGTTATAAGGATAAGATCGTGACAATCGCAATTTCTTATCATGATATGATCAATCATATTTTCGAAAAAATGCATAAAAGTAAATGAATTTGTGTTTGAACATTCGAGAAGTATACATATTTTCCGAAATAGCGATATTTTATTTTTCCAATGGGTCAATTTCTCGGCAAATTACAGCCTCCAATATATATATATATATATATATATATATATATATATATATATATATATATATATATATATATATATATATATATATATATATATATATATATATATATATATATATATATATATATATATATATATATATATATATATATATATATATATATATATTTATCAAGAAAATCATCAAGCAATTAAATTAAAATGATTTGAGATGTACTTTTTTTAAATCCACGTTACTACAACTTAATAAACCATAATAATCATGAAGTGTTCATACTTTTTAACAGTTCTCAATGAAGAAAGAATTTTTTTGAAGGGCTTTTATTTTTTTCTATATATTTTTCTTGCGACGATTGAGTTCGGACGTGATAATATATATATGTATATTTTTCCCATCCATCCTTTGCTTGTTTTGTTTAAAACAAAAAAGCATCAGAAAGCTACAATTTCCATCTTTTAAATGAACCAACATTCATATAGATTTAACAAATTCTGATTTAGTGACAGGCAATTCAATGCGTCGGTGTCACTGTCATCCGTATTCAACCGCGCGCACGCATGTATCTCGCTCCGAGTTATAATGTTACACTTGACTATTTTTTTCCGGGAAAACCGTGGCTTTAACAATAAATTTTGTTAGCACATTTTTTGTTCATGAATACGTGATCTATCCATTTATATTTTTGTTTTTTTCTAGCTTGACTTAATTTCAAAATTTTGAAAAAATGGATGAAAAAAATTTTTTTCACTTTATTTTTATGTTCTGCATTCGAGAGAAATATAAACTTTTTCAGGATTTTATTCTACACACTTTCACGAACTCATTAATAAAAAGTTTACACTGTTTCCAACTTTTTGTGGGTAAATACCTTCATCGACTTAGAGGCAACTATCAACCTCACAAATATATAGTAGTACTTCTAGTCCTAGAACATTAATGAACATTTATTTTAATTTAAAACCACGGATTATTATTAAATACCAAAAATGAAAAGAATATAAAATCTTCCTCACCGTATGTATATCTTAATAAATAAAGTATTCCCCTTCACTGCAGGCCCCCCGTATGGGGTCTATTGGGAACTGAGTTTAAAGGGCCGGGCTTCCGAGGGGCCCGTAGCGGGGCCAGAAAAACATTTTTTTTTCAAATTTCTCCCCCCCGCTCATCAATTATTAAGCGCATCAAGCGCGGGGCACGTTGGCTTCTGAGGAGCCCGTCAGAGATTTTGACAAAATTTTTTTTTTTCAAACTATGCTTCATCGATTATTAGGCCTGGCATATGACGACCCGTCGAATTGGCCATGGTTCAAGATATAGAAATCAGTGAAACGATATCATCGTTACGAGGCTAATTTTTTTTGTGTGTACATAATTTATGTTTAGAATGAACAAAATAAGATCGCCAGAAAGCGTGGGCCGTCAGGGGCGCAGCCAGAAAGGTCAAAGCTGTAAAAAAATGGAGTTATATAATCGTTACAACCTTTTTTTAAGCTGAGCATGTTTATTTAAATGTTTTGAACACAGAAAAAAAATCCCAGAAAGAAACTCCCATCAGTAAGGTTAGCCAGAAAGAAAATGTTTAGGATTTTTTAAGAAAATTTGATTTTTTTTCGCATATTTCATCTCAGAACTCTAAACTCATCGTTACAAGTTCTGGCTCCTTTTTAAAATGTAAATATAAGCTCCTCCAACAACAGAATAGCCTCCCCAGAAAGTTCTTAGTGTCAACAAAAGTACCATAGGCTCTTAAATATAGAGGAATTTAACACTTTCGGCTAACTTGACTTCCTACCGTGCCTCAGATGTATTGTATCATTATTACCTTTCTGGCTGCGCCTCCTGATGGCCCACATTTTCTGGCGATCTTATTTTATTCATTCTAAACATAAAATGTGTACACACGAAAAAAAATAAGCAAAGCCACCTAGCTCCCGCTCTACAGTGAATTTGGTACCACTGCCCATGATTTGATGTGGGGGGCCTGCTCCACTGGCAACTAACTTCAACAAAAAGTTGTGTCTCGTCTGAAATCATCAGGAACTACCTAAGTAGAACTATGGCAAGAGTAGTGTTAGGCATTTTTATTCAAAAATTTCGGAATTTTTTGCAAAATCACTAGATATAAAACTAGAAAATACAAAGATTGGCATGATTTTAAATCTTCACCTCTTTCTCTTAACATTATTTTGAATCAAATACCTCATTCCAAAGAAATAGTAAATGTGTTGCCACCGGAAAAGATTAGAGACAGTGTAGTGCAGCAAAATATCATGTAATTCCGGGTGGCTCGGCCGATAGGGATACTCTTGTAACTTTTGGATGGGAGAATGGATTTTTTTCAAGTTTAGTGTAGTGATATGGAATGATATTTCCAATTATATGATGTAAGGAACCAAAATGGCCGACTTCCGGTTTCGATGCAACTGACATGAAAATCAAATTTTTAACTGGGATAGCCTGTATATTTTTGAATATTTGGATTCTGCTGGCCAAAATATATCTGAGCCTCAAATATTATTTTGATTTTAAAAAAATGTTAAAAAAAATATTATTATTATTTATTTAATTATAAATTTAGTACAAAGAGAAGGTAGGCATTATGCATATCATTTTCTTCGTAATTTAAAGTTCTAATTAAATAACAGGTTGTCCCATAGGAGTTCCATTTAGAAAAAAATAGTTTTCATTAAAAAAACAATATCGTTGAACTTAATGAAGAATAAATCGTGTTTAATGTTAGTATCTGAAGAGATAATATTTTAAAAGTAGTTTCATACTGATTTTTAACAATTTTGGCAAAATCGCGGTCTCTATGATTAAAACTAAAAATTAGAAAATCTATATTTTTTGGCAATAAAAATAATATTTGAGGGACCAGATCAGGTCATATGTATTTTGCCCAGCAGCATCCAGATATGCAAAAATATTCAGGTTGTCCCATTTAAAAATTAGATTTTCATGTCAATTGCGTCGAAACGGGAAGTCGGCCATTTTGGTTATTTTCATCATATAATTGGAAACCTCATGCCTTATTACTACACCAAATTTGAAAAAAAAAATCATTCGCCCATTCAAGAGTTACAAGTGTGTGCCTATCGGCTGAGGTACACGGTATATCGAAGCCTTACGATAATCGATTGTATTTCACATGCTCTTGTGTAATGCAGCATTCTGTCAGAATTATTATGATTGTTATGGTTAATTAGAATAGTTGCGAAGCAGACTAGCAGACACGTATAAGAAAAGGTATTTTAACCGAAAATTTGAGGCAAAATATATAACGGCTTTTAAAAGTCCGTAACCGATGATAAATTAACACGCCTTCTGAAACGCGCTACATTAATTACTTTAATACCTTTTGTCATTTACTAAAGCTTCATTATTTATTTAAAATCATCACTTGTGATAATATGTCAACCCACAAGCTGAATGTTAAATGGTTTGTAATTATTCTAAATTAGATAATATAACCGCCAACTCCGAAAATATAAATAAAATCATATTTTATGTATAATTTATGATTATATCTACATTTACTAAACAATGACATCAACAATGTATCTCACATACAAATATTATATTTTTTCTACTATTGTATTAGTATTAGTACTACTTTTTACTAGGCAGCTAGGCCGGAAAGGTCCATTGCGCCTAGGGATCTACAGTTTAGCGTGGACTCCAAACCACGGTCCTTGGCCACCAACTTTAACCTACCATCCACCACCTTTCTGGCGGTTCAACGGCCCGGGATTGTCTCCGTTGTTAGTCTACCGACTATTAGATTAGATACTTGATTCACCCATCCAAATGCCGGACTCGCTCAGCGTACCGAGTGTCGGAATTTAAACCGGTGAACGTACCTCATCCCCTTTTTTTTTTTTCAATAAAATGATTTTATAGAAAGTTGTTGTACATATTATTTAAAAATTGTATTAGATAAAATAAAATTAATAAAGAATGCTATCTGCATATCCTCTTTAAATATAAATTTCTCATTCGAAGTGACACTTCCAACGCACAATCATGTGAGTTTTTTAATAATTTATTCATCGTTGCCGATATCAGAGAATGAGTTCATCAATGCTGGTGTAAGTGCTGACACTCCTGAGCTGGAATTTTGCCAAACTTCTATTACTCCATGAGGAGATGAGTTAAATAAGAAAAACTATCATAAATTATACCGACATTAAAATTTATAATAATTTAGAATCAAATAATTGATTCAATACCAGCCTATACACATTCATAAAAATAATATCATATTACAAGATTAATAATAATAATACTAATAATAATAATAATATCCGTCGTGCCTATATCCAAAGGCACGACGGAGCATTACGAGTGCTTTATTACCATTTAAGGCACTCGTATGGGATAGACGAAACACTAGTGCTGCCTTACGCTCCGGGGGATATTGAGTCCGTTGTGGGAAATGAGAAGTGTCTAATTTATTGAAACTACTCTTTTCCCACAGTCAGGCAAGTACAAGCCAACAAGCCTGACGTTGTCCTCCTCCACCATCAACTCGAGACAATGTTTGTCGTGGAGTTCTCGGCTCCCGCGGAGAACAGCATTGTCTTGAAGGAGGAGGAAAAACGGACAAAATATCGAGATATGCTCTTCGAACTCGGCAGACTGTATCCAGACCATACTGTTAAGATAGTGGTACTGATTATAGGAGCCCTCGGTGGAACGAGACACACACTGCTTTCGGAACTTAAGATCATACCGGCATGCCGAAATTCGGCAGAGGTCTTAGCCGGTAGAATGCAGAAGGCCGTCATTCTCGGTTCATTACGTCTGCTCAGGGCACACGATTCCCGGACCCAGTAGTCACTCACCCCACGGACGTGGGGAGTGGCTTCCGGTACTACCAGCTCCCCTCTGTGAGGGTTGGAGCCACAGAGGAGGGTGACTGGTTTTTAGCTAGCTAAACAAAAAAAAAAAGAATAATAATAAATGTCTTCTATTTTTCTTTATTTTTACAAAAAGTTGAGCAAAATATCACAAAACAATTCAAATTGACAAAATAAATAATAGTATAACATGTACATATAAACATAAGGAAAAAATCACGGAGCGAAATTCACATTGCAGTGTAAACACTGAAATCTGCTCTTCCATTTAACTCCGAACCAATAATAAATTGAAAGTAAATTTAAAATATTTGTTTAAGTAGACACAATACCCAAATTAATATGAATACTATAGCGGTGGAGGATCAAGTTGAAGTAATTAATTGAAAGTAATTAATTAGTTTGTCTGATTTTGTTCCTTAAGTAGCAAGTCCCGCATATGTTTTTTAAAAGCGGGAACTTTCAGGATTTTTAGAGAATCATCTAATCCATAGTAAATTTTATAAATGTTGAAAGTAAAAGATCTTTCAAACTGTGCAGTTCTATGTGATGGAGCAGTCAAGGCGTTCTTATTTCTGACATTGATTGACATTATGTATATTTGAGCGGGTTATAATTTTGTCGCACAAGTAGCTAGGTTTATTACTAAGAATAATCGAATGAATAATCGTTGAAGACTGTAGAATATATACCGAGTGTCAACGGCATCATTAGACAAGCCATAGTTTCCAGAGTTTTCAAGATACACATATTAATTAAATCATCAACGTAATCTAATCATATATAAATTAAATGCTTATAAATACAAGAGATACTGCAAAAAAATTCGTCGTTTTTCTCAGAAAATATCCTTTTTTCTGAAATCTGTACATATTAGGGGAAAAACATATTAAGATTTTGTTGATATTTTATCATCTAGAATTTATTTATTTTTAATTTTTATATTGTTTTGCGTAACCTTGAGAATATTTTTTCAAATATCTCATCATCTCCGTCTAATTTTCCTCAAAATTTAAATCCAAATGGTGGAATATAACAAAAAAATACCTCAAGATCCTATGTATTCCGTTTCTACTATATCGAAGAAAAGTTTTATCACATACGGGCTCGCAAACAGATTTACCAAAAAAAATTTAACTTTTATTTTTGATTTACCGAAAAATAATGAAAAATGTGCTCTAAGATATTAAGGCATATAAAAAAATGTTTTTAAATAAGTCTTATTTTGCTCTCGTCGAGAAGAATATTAATGCCCATACCTAGTTTTTGTGATTTAAATTACGGCACGGGCACGGACAAACACCAAACAGTTGCATATGGCATACAAATGAATTCATATTTTCAATTTTTACAGAAAAGATTATATGCAAGCATTAAGACTTTTGTCTATTGAAGTGTATTTATATACAAAAAAAATATTCTGTTCCAAGGACTAAACCTAGCATGCCTTAAGTATTTTTGTGTGCTGAATCCGAATTTTCATTTAAAAAAAATTCTACCGCGTAGATTTCGAGTAAATCCTGGTTTTTATTGCCAAAAAATCTTATTTTGATGATAAAAGGATTTACTCGAGATCTATGCGGTAGAAAATTTTTTAAATTGAAAATTCGGATTCAGCACACAAAAATACTTATAGTCTAAAAGCCAGTGGCCGGCAGACTTACGGTATTTTAACAAACTCTATATTTTCTTCATTTACTCTCCTATACCTGCCATAAATGAAATGGGGACTTTTTAGTCTGACTAGTGGTCCCCATAGAGTCACTCAAGTACTAAATGTGTAAAAATTAAAAAAAATAAATAAAAAATTTACGTCATTTTAACAAAGTTGAAATTTATATCGTTAATTGTTAATAACAATATTCTAAGCCTATATTTCGAACGGCAGACATTTTCTGCGGTTCTATCATCCCGGCAGACAATGCAAAGTCACCTCTGGTGCAAGCATACGCATATGTATTGGTACCATACTCACTGTATCACCCATTCCATCTTTATAAAATTTAAAATACTTAAATTTAGAATACTTAAAACTACATAACTAAAAAAAAAAAAATACCCCGAATAAAATTAATTTAAATCAAATTAAATGAGGAAAATTACGTAGCAATCCTGACACGTTTGACGATGCCGATACATATCGCTGTTGACGACGGTGTCGTCACATTTTCAAATTTTGCTACATTATGGGGAAACTGGATTAATTTTGGTACTAAAAACGTGCATTTTAAATTACAATAACATTTCTATTTTCATACGTAACTTATTTTTTTAATTTTTTTTAATATCATTATGCCCCTTTTAGATCGGACAGGATTTTTTTTACATACCTACATATTTACTGCTGTTAGATGAATAAATAATATTATAAGAACATACAATTAATAAATTTATTTTTATTGGTCATTAGTGCATGGTAAAATATTTTTTAAATAGATTAAGTAAAATTGTTTTAAAAAATTATATTTTATTTTTAACGAAAGCTATTATTATCTATTATCCTTCGATATCATCATCAGAATCATCCGACTGTTCTGTTACTTCATTTTCATCTTCCGACAATTGGTTTCTGTAAATTTAAATATCTGAATTGAGTCAAGCATAAATTATTGAAATAATTAATAGATATAAAAAATAAATTAAAAATAAAATAAAATAGAATAGAATATAAAAAATAGATTTATTTTAAATAAAATTACCTGGAAGTTTCTCAACCAAATTGCTCACAGAAATTGGAAGTTGATTTCCATCAAACCATTTAAAAAGATATGAGCTTTTTTGCTCTTTCCAACCATGTACCAGTGGGCTTAATGAGGTGGGATCTTTTTGAAAAGCATTATTCCAAATGCTCGTAAAAATTGTTGACGAAGTTCACTTTTACAAGGTCGTACAGAGCTTCCATTAAAATTGCGTACTTTTTTATTAAATTTTTCATTAATATCTAAGTGAGTATGATGCCAATACATATGCGTATGCTGGCACCAAAGGTGATGTTGCATTGTCTGCCGGGATATTAAAACCGCAGAAAATGTCTGCCGTTCGAACTATAGACTTAGAATATTATTATTAACAATATATATAAATTTCAACTTTGTTTGTTATCGTGTTTGTTATCGAACTCCTCCGAAACGGCTTGACCGATTTTTATGAAATTTTTGGTGTATATTTGGTAGGTCTGAGAATAGGTCGTAGGCTATTTTTTATACCCCTAGGTGATAAGGGTGGCCCTATCCAGAAATTTTATTTTTATTTTTTGGACAAAAATTTATAATTTTTATGGCAAAACAACGTTTGCTGGGTGAGCTAGTTTTATAATAATAACTTAATATTTCAAAACATTAAAGCGGCAGCCTTGTTACTATAACGTTGAACTCCGTCAAATTCTTACACCTTTAGTACCTGAGTGACTCTATGGGTACCGCCGGTCAGACTAAAGAGCCCCCATTTCATTTATGGCAGGTATAGGAGAGTAAATGAAGAATATATAGAGTTTAATAAATACCGTAAGTCTGCCGACCACTGGCTCTTAAGGCAAGGTAGGTTTAGTCCTCGGAACAGAATTTTTTTTTGTAGACCTGTGCAGAGGTGCACCTGTTGCACAGGTCTACAAAAAAAAAAATCTGTTCCAAGGACTAAACCTATCATGCCTTATCATATTTTTGTGTGCTGAATCCGAATTTTCAATAAAAAAATTTTTCTACCGCGTAGATTTCGAGTAAATCCCGGTTTTTATCGTCTAAATGCGGTTTTTTGAAAATTTTTGACATTTGCTCGAAATCTACGCGGTAGAAAATTTTTTAAATTGAAAATTCGGTTTCAGCACACAATAATGCTTAAGGCACCATAGGTTTAGCGTATGGAGCAGATTTTTTTTTTTTTTTGTAGACCTGTGTAATTGTTAACCATTCTATAGGGTACTTCTCCCAGTTTTTTCGAAAATAAGTTAAATATCTATGTGTAATTATTGCTGTGTTTTCAATTTGTCATTTCCTGATGATACCAGCAGTTGACGAAATGCTAGTCAGCATACAATGGCAATACTTTTATATTTGCGGAAACATCAAGGGTTGCAACTCTCAATATTTTTTTTGTGGACAAAGAAAAAAATATTTACTAAGTGAAATTTTTGACGTACTTTTGAATTGTGCGCCTTGTTGTGCCTTACTCTCTGTAAGCGTGTATGAGTTCTTTTGTGCTAGTCTTCAGCGCTGTTGCATTGAATATGTTATGCTCTAAATTAATTGTCTTTTGATACATTTTTTCCTAAGTCGAAGTTTTTATTTATTCTTCGACTCAGGTCGATTCTGGGAGGTTCTATAACAATAACACTGACGATCTTTACAATCGCTCATAAAACGGTATTTTACAAAACACTGAACACTACAATTTAAACCTCTAGGTGAAACTTCTAGTTAAACTCTAGTTTAATCTGAACCTAAATGATGTTCTGAATTAATATTAATGAAGTCGTTTCAAAACTGTTACTATTATTCTCACTAAGATACCGTAACATTATGCTAGAGAGAAGACTTACTACAACTACTAATCAAGGACCGTAACCGAAGCGAAATCGTAACCGAAAACCGCACCGTAATTACGAATTTTTTCTAACCGAAACCGAATACCGAAATGAGAGATTCTGCTAAACCGAAACCGAAATTAAAATTCTCGGGAAACCGAAATCTAAAGTATGATAAGTTGAGTATATGAATTTGCCCTTTGTGAATAAACTACAAAAAATACGGCTGAAATCAAAGACTCAAATCTTTAAACCGTGATGTAGAAATACCAAATTGTATGGTGAAAACCATATCTAAATCGATTCATCCATTACATAAAGGTTATAGAAAATAAAGATAAGTAAAAACCAGGGACCGAAACCGTAACCAAAAACCGTACCGTGATTACCAATTTTTTCTAACCGAAACCGAATCCGGTAACCAAATTGTCGCTGCTCTGAAGACCGAAAACGTAACCGAAAACCGAAAATGGTGTACGTTAGGTACCCGTAACCAAAACCGAACCGAAATAAATTGCGGTTACGGTCCCTGCTACTAATTATTATGCACTCAAGTCTAAGACTACAATGAGTTATACAGGACTGGCCATACGCTGGTGAGTACCTTGAGACGATTTCAAAATTACTTAAAAATTATTTTATCAAAAACAATTACCCAAAATTAAGATAACGCATTAAATGTAATGAACAAAAATTATACCAAAAAAAACTAACATTGTTAAATCATCTCAGGGTACTGTAGCTATAGTCAGTCACTCACGAAACACCCTGTTTACTCTCTACCATTGTCGGTAGTTTTATAGCGTTTTCTATATTTTTTATATTTTTCTTATAATTCTTATGTCTCTGAAGTGCAATGCGATATTGTTTTGTTTTTGGATCTTGTTTTGCCATTTCAATAACTAGTTTTATACCTAAAAGACATGCAGCGCATTATATGACTAAACATCACAAATAAATCTAGATATCAACATATATTTCACAAATAATTTTTTGAAAATAATAACATTTAAAACTTCATGTTTCAGTATAAAATAATTCTCTAATTTTTAGTATCCAAGGCATTTTACTGTTACGCATTTGCTTATATAATAAATAGCAGGTTGATACAAGCAAGTAAATAACTAATTTAAAATATTAACACGAAGTTTGAGAATAATACACAAAACCATAACTTCTTCTGAATGTAACAGGCAGTAAGCGAAAAGGAAATTGTGTTCAAATTTTGATTAAATGCCATAAAGTTGTTACAAACTTTTGTTGTAGCAGTCTAACAAAATCATTCGTGCTCGTTATTAACTCCTAATAATCTTTAGTTTTGAACTGAACATGTTTTGGTTGAATAACAGGAATATAGTGTGACCTAAGCCAATTACATCAACTTCGTGGCAAAATTAAGGATAAGAAATATGCATGCAACATCGATTGGCATTATGAAGCCTTAGAACAGGATGAGATTATAACAATATACTAGCTACGCGGCGTTGAACGGGGGATAACTAATACCTAAAATGTGGTTAAAGAAAACTGTTTCGAAAATAAAAATGATTTCTTTCAATATAATGAATAGAAATTGTCGAAAATAAAACGAAAAAAACAAAGAAAAATCAAACAATAAATAGAAGCTGCTTCGAGTATAGGTAAATGAAGTACTTCCACTGAGATGGTACTTACTTTTAAACAATATTAGCTGCTTTGTGTTTATGTCATCTTTGTGTCCTGGAAGCTATTTGGTCCTCTAAATCTCGTGCATGATATTGGACCTGCTATGAATTTTGTAGAGGATAAAACTCTCGACAACTTGTATCTATATTTTTCGTACGATTACTAGCTTTAAAGTTATATCGTTACTAAAGTTTAACAATTTCTCTTATTCCGGAAAATGTTTTACCCACGATTTCAACTGCTTCACAAGAGCGGATGATATTCAATGTATTAATAATACTATTATCTAATGAATATTCCCTAATTATTCCCCACTATTCAACTTTTTTATCTTTTTTTTTAACTCATATTTTCACTCCACTTTGCGGTAGAGTTATTGGCGTATTTTTTTAACATGGTATCCCCCAGTAGACCTAATTCACAACAAAAACCGCAGGTCCTGTTTAATTTATGTTCGTTTACTTCATTTTAATAGTCCAGGTTCGTTAATATTTAATACCTCTTAGTCGAAGAGTAGGGATCTTTTGCTTGCCAAACATTTAATAGACAAACGACCGACTACTTTACATCCCCTCCGAAGGATGGAATATCCACTAAGTAATCCGCATCTCAAATTACTTAGCTTCTACAGATACACTGATATACAAGCCGCTAGAAGATGGGACGAGATCGCCGTGTTTCCTTAGACGGTTCACCCATCTAAGTACTAACTGCAATGAACGTTGCTTAACTTTATGTATCGAAATACATATGTAAGTAAAAAGTGAAAAGAAATGTATTATTAAATTAATTTTACAATACGTGCCTTACCGGAACCTGGTCCGGAGCCAATTATGGCGCGTAGAGCCATGGTGAATGCAGGGTTAGACTGGTCCGGTTCGGCTTAACGAGTAATGAGTTGGGGATATTAGTTCTCCTGTTCGTCTTAGACGAACTTAATAATAATATAATTAAAAAGTGCTGTCTACGCAGATACCCAAAGCTAATTAGAAATAACACAACACTTGTAGAGCGGGAGCTAGGTGGCTTTTTCGGCACATCATCGTTTTGTGAATTTTGAGATATTTTTATGGTTTAGCGGATGATAACGATTCATAAAATCGACTTCTGGCGGGGCACCTCCTGTCAAATCAAATCAAATCAAATAAAATTTATTTTAAATTAGCAGTTAGTTATGCGCCTGAATCAGATCCCGGTCCAGAGCCGGCCACACAACCACGGCACGCAGCGTCGTGGTAAGTGTGCGGTCGGGTGAAGCGGGTCTGAATCCGGCTAAAACGACAAATATTGGGAGGGGGTTAGAACTCCTACTTAACTTGAAAAGCTTAAATCTAACAATTTGTAAACATAACTAAAGGGGGAGTTTTAAAATACTTAAAGCTACACTTGGAGGTTTTTCTTTAATGCGCGCACATCGCGCACTGTTTTTAGAGAACTCTGGTTGTTGATACGGGAAAAAGCTCAACGAAAAGACCCGTCCGAAATAGTGACGACGTCCTTTGTCCGGTGGTCAGCCTGCCTCCGGAAAGGTAGGGCAAGAAGATATTTGTGGTTTAAAAGGTTTTAATTTTCAAGAGGTTATTGGTAGAGAGGGGATTTTGAAAAGGAATAAAAAAGGACAAAAGGACAAAAGAACAAAAATTAACAAAAAGGAGACGAATAGAGGGAATGGAAAGTGGTTTGAGGGTAAAAGGTGGTGAAAAGTAAAAGGTGGTGAAAGGGAAGTTGTGGTATAGGAAAGTTTTGGCTAGAGAGGTTGACGAAAGATAAGCAACGCCTGGTATGGTAGGGGCACCTCCTGTCAACTGCGTCAGGAACACTGTCTAAAAATCAGTGAAATTATGTCATCGTTACAAGGCTAATTCTTTTTCGTGGGTACACATTTCATGTTTAGAATTAATAAAATAAGATCGTCAGAGTGGGCCGTCAGGAGGCGCAGCCAAAAAGGTAATAATAATACAATATATCTGAGGCACGGTAGGAAGCCAGGTTAGCCGAAAGTGATAAGTTTCTGTATATTTAAGAGCCTATGGTACTTTTGTTAACACTAGGAACTTTCTGGGGAGGCTATTCTATTATTGAAGGAGCTTATATTTACATTTTAAAAAGGATTCAGTACTTATAACGATGAGAGTTCTGAGATGAAATAAAATGCAATTTTCTAAACATTTAAATAAACATGCTCAGACTAAAAAAAAAAAGGCTTGTAACGATCATGTTATATAATTGTTATATTTTTTTACATCTTTGACCTTTCTTGCTGCACCCTGGCGGCCCACACTTTCTAGCGATCTTATTTTATTCATTCTAAACATAAAATTTGTACACATAAAAAAATTAGCCTTGTAACGATGATATAATTTCACTGATTTTTATATCTTGAACTATGGTCAACTCGACGGGCTGACATATGCAGAAGTCTATTTTGTCGTTATTTAAGTTCGATAGAATTAATCAACGCATAGAAAGTGCTTGTAACGATGAGTTTCCGAAAAAGCCACGCACCATTGATAAAGCACGTACGTTGGGCTGTTGACTCGGGTAAAAAGCTAAACGAAAAAACCCGTGCGAGAACTGCCACCCTTGGTGGTCTTTCTGCCTCCAGAAGATATGATAAAATAAAAAAGTATCGTTTAAAATGTTATCATTTTTCTGCCTAAAAGGAATTTACCAACAAAAAATACATGTGCAGTCAAGATGCCTTTACGCTCGCCCCGCGGGAATATTAAAACAGTTGATTTAAAATGAACATGAAGCAACGATGAAGCAATAGTACTTTTAACTCTTCTTTTACGACGTCAGCGTAAACATCAATCAAAATGGGTTCATCCGATACCATCAGAAAGGCTATCAGCTGAACAATATTACATATTAATCGATGAACTAAAAGCAGACCCCGTGAAGTTTTTCAGTTATTTTGGAATGTCACGATCGGGAATCCAAAATAGCGGATCGATTTTGAAACTTCTACTGTAAATCTGTCTGCATCAAAATTTATTTTACGCTCTGTACTCGTCGACCAACCAAATCAAAATGCGACACAGTGGTCCGCGTGGAAGGGATCATGTCACGAGGCATAATCGGAGGATCGGGAATCCAAAATAGCGGATTTTGAACTTCTGCTGTAAATCTATCCGCATCGAAATTCATTTTACATTCTGTACTCGTCGACCAACCAAATCAAAATGCGACACAGTGGTCCGTGTGGAAGGGATCATACCTTCGGTGGCCGCCACTAAACTCGGCGAGTGTCTTCACGCGACACTCACGCTGATCTGAACGGGTTCTTCCCAACTGTTCAGGCCCTTATATAACCATTTTTCAAATTTAATTGATTTATAAAATTTTATAATGTATTGATTTCGTTAAGCAAATAAAAGACTAAATAGATTTTAATAATTTGGTAAATACGATTTTAGTTATTTTAGACTTATTCTGTAAATTCATCTTTATAAATCTGGACTGTGTACCTGATGTATTTTTTATTTTCAAATAAAACGACTTGCGTGTGCATTAATTAACACATATTATGAGTTCTGCCAACTAACCATGTATTTACAGTTTCACAACATAAATGCAAACTAAGTCACCATAAAATAAATACCCCTTAGGTAAAACTTATTCGATAAAATTGCGAAAGATTACTGTTTCAAGTAGTTAAATGTGTTAAATGAGCGCGTAACGTTCTAGAAAATCGTGTGATTTTACCGATAAAGTTCATGCGATTCTGCAGTGCATATGCGATCATCTGTATTTATAAATTAATTTTACTTCAACATACAATGGAAATATAGCAACGCAAAAGAAATTTTTGAAAATTTTTATTGTTCAAATACGCTTAGAATGTCATGACACGTCGAGATTTTAAGTTTGAGCAAAAAAAAATTTCTGTCTGTAACTCTTTTTGTGCGAACGATAACTCCGGAACCGTTTAAGATATTATCTTGAAGTTTGGTATGCGTATGTATTTTAACGAGATCTGGAACTAGATTATGTTTTGATCTTATTCCGTTGAAGGGTTGGGGGGTAAATCAAACAAGTAAGAGTCCATAAAATTGGTAGTTAGTATATTTAAGAGAAGCTAAAGTCCCAAAAAATGTTTTGGCAAAAACCACCCCCATTATCACCCCCACCCATTATTGAAGGGGGTGAAAAAAATAAAATTGTGATTTAGTGTGTGTACAAGAACCAAAGCCCTCAAAAAATTTGTTTACTTCATCCACCCCCACTCCCACTACCGATGTGACATATCGTTTTATGGGATTTTTGGATAGACGATTTCAAATATTATATTATTAAATTTCCATAAATAAATATTTCACATCATACTGCCAACGATGACAAATGGAGTTAAAATCGCGGCAACAATAAAAGCCAACAGAAGAAGTTTGAGAAGAGCTGAAAGAAACATCATCTAACTACTCACAAAAACAACAGGATAAAACCAGCCACATAAAACATCAGCACTGGAAGAAAGGAAGACAATCACAAAAAGGATAGAAATGTACGTAATGAAGTACTGGGGTCATGTCCAAAGAAGGGACCCAACATATCTACTGAAGAAAGCACTGACACTGAACAGCAACAAACTAAAAATGGGGAGACTATGTTACACGTGGAAAACAACAATCGAGAGGATCATGAACAAACTGGGAATGGACCAAACATACTGGAAAAGGAACGCTAGGAAAAAAAATGAATTCCACAAAGAAATCGCAGCGATATATAGTCTACCTGTAACAAAATGTATGGCGAATAAATTTATTTTATATACTATTCTATTCTGCTCTATACCTGAGTAAATCGTGACATATTAACGTTTTCCTACTTTTTTGTTTTTTACACCACTAACAGATACGTCAAAAAGTGTCTGGATTATCAGCTCAAAAACTAATTTCACCGACATTAAGATATCACCCATTTTAGTTTCAGTGTTTAATAACAAAGCCACACAAAAAGAAAGTGGTCTGGCCTGCGGACCAGACCAGTGTACTCGTATGCATTTTGACCCTCTGAAGTCAGAATTGTCCGATTTACTCGTTTTTCACCCCCAACCCCAAAAAAGCACCCCCCCAAGTGATCAGGCCTGCGGACCATACCAGTGTATTATTATATATTTGGACCCTCTGAAACCGAATCCGAAGTCAGAATTGTCAGATTCGCTGGTTTTTCACCCCCAACCTCAAAAAACACCCCAAAATAAAAAAGTGGACCAGACCAGTGTATCCTTACCAAATACATGTTATTGGTATAGTCCTCCGGACAGACCATTTTTGGCGTGGGTATGAAAAACGAACCAATCTGACAATTTTGACATCGGATTCGGTTTCAGTGGGTCCAAATACATAAGGATACACAGACCACTTTTTTGTTTTAGGGGTGTTTTCTGGGTTTAGGGGTGAAAAACGAGCGAATCTGACAATTCTCACTTAGGATTTCGTTTCAGAGGGTCAAAATACATAAGGATGCACTGGTATGGTAAGCAGGCCAAACCACTTTTTTGTGTGTGGCTGTGTAGCGTGTAATTAAAACTCCTATAATGTTTTTGAAAATCTCAGATTTCCATAATTTAATATTCATATTTTTGTAACAATCCGGTCCTTCTTGCTTGAAAATTAAAATTTGATAAATTTTAGATTAAGATGAAGACGTGAACCACTTTTAAGGCCACAGTAAATTTTAGAACTGGAGACAAGTATTAAACACAACGGTAAACACGTGGTAGTAGAAACGTTTCACTTACCCATATCACCGGCTGTTGTGACAACATAACTAATAACTAGATCTCATAACTTCCCTTGGATAGACAGACCTATTGATTGGACTTTGTAGCTTTAATCAGTTCAAACACTTTCCCTCTAGTTAGACATATCATGCCCTTGGGTTTTATTATCATATTATACAGGGCTTTCATAAATTATCGCAGAACACGTGATATGTGATAATTCCTTGGTTTTACGGTGTGTTGTTTTAACTTTCTGTACTAGGGATATTTTAATTTATCTGCATCCAATTATCTTTGTTGACCGTTAATTTCGACGAAACTCATGTTTAACTGACTCTGATACTGAATATGCGCAACGGAGCCAAGGCCACGGTTTGTCTCGGCTGAATCACAGAAGAAGAAACAATCAGAATATAAAGTCGGCAAAAATCCTTTGATCTCATGTTGTAAATTTCCGCCATACTTTTGTTGGGAGAGTTCAGGACAGTCCTCAATATTTTTTACCCCTTTTAGGAACGGCCCGGTAGAGAGTCAGAAAAACATAATATAGTCAATGTACAAAATTAGGAAACGATAACTAAATAAATAAACGGTGGGAACTTAGTGTAAAATAAAGTTGAAAACTTTTATCAGCACACAACGGTTTTTATAATATTAAAGGCAATACAATCACAAAGTCACAAATATTGTTCTGAAATAGGAATGAAATACTAGTTGCTGGAGTCAGATTTTTCTTTAGAAATAATTTATTAACCAAATACATAATTTATGACAATTTATTTAGCCTAATTTCTTTATATATACAATACAACATAACTATATGTAAGTTAACAACAATAATATACTAAAGCTGAACTTTATCCCCTTAAAGTACCTAGAGAACCTACAATCCGAGCTACAATCGTAAAGAAAAAAAATATCCACAATTCCTCCTTGATACTTGACGAAGAATTAAAAAATTTATTTCGTCCGCCATCTTTGACCGTTCTATTTGACTTGCAGCGTCCGGGTTTGGTGCATTATATTTGACCATAGATGAGTCTTATTTTGCCAACGTTGGTGAAATTACTCCTTTTTATCGAAAAGATATTCAATTTTGATTTCTTCGGTAATTTTTGGTGTTTTCATTTTTTTTCGAGATAGCGGATTGACCTATACATATCGGACAGGTCTATATTTTTTAAGAATTTTATTTCAAATAAGCCAGTACTTTTAAAATTTCCATTCGCTTACTGGTAGGTACAAGATATTATTAAGCAGATAAGTAGAAAATTCGCGAAAGCGCGTCAAAAAGTGCATATATATTATTGACGCACCAAGACTTTTTGGGCGCAAATATTTTTTTCGTAATCAGGAGGTCATAATACATAAGAATCAACAATAAAATTTCTAGTGGATTGTTGTCGCTGAAAAAAATGTAATTAAATCAATTCGACTGTACTAGAGAGCTGCTTTAAGAACTGCAGAAAAATGCGAAAATTATCGGAAAGTAGGTGCCATATTATTACAATTGATGGAATACATGGATACACCGAGTTGTACATTTTTATACTGAAATATTGTATAACAATTTTCGTGTGAGATTATACACCTTTTTTTGTGTTATGGAGTCCCCTTCTATTTGTATCACTGGAAACTAATTTAAATGTCAGTGTCACGCCAAAGGTATCAATTCTTCTACAGGAATCACATATTTTATTTAATTTTAAGACATAAATTTAGACCAGTCATATTAGGCAAGCTTGGAGAACTAGCGGAAAAAATTCCAACAAAAATTAAATTTAGCAGGGAAAACCAAAATATCTTTTTACATAATATGTAATTGTTCAATAGAATAGACACTAGCAGCTTCTTATCAGATTTTTCAAGTTTAGTTAAGAGAAAGATTCCATTGTTTCAAGATGGCGTCTTTTGACGGGTCACCGACCACGCATATGATTCAAATGTGTTAAGCCCCCACCTTAACCGCGAATATCTCAAAAACGGAGGTGCGAAAAAAATTGGAAAAATTTGAGTTCATTATCTGTCTATCTGTCTATTGTAAATTACTAATAGTCTAGGAGATAGCTAGATATGGGGCCTGGGACATAACATGTTGGCATTGCTGTTATGTTTTAGCAAATATTTTTCTGAATATTTTATCTTATGTGAGCCAGACCTCGCCCCTGACCGTTTTGGCGCTACCCAGATAGCACCAATATGCCATGGAATATTCTCTAAATCTTCTCAGAAGAGTGTATATATCCAAATAAATCCTGGATATTCTGGGAATATATATATATATATATATATATATATATATATATATATATATATATATATATATATATATATATATATATATATATATATATATATATATATATATATATATATATATATATATATATATATATATATCCCAAATGAATACTTCTGGATTCGACCGATTCCAAGAATATTTCCATTGAAATATTCTGGAACGTATTCAGTAGAATATTCCGCAAGTGCATACCAGGAATATCTGTGGATCTACAAATAATAATAATTTGAACCTGCATATGTTTTTTTTCTAAATAATGAAACATATTTTTTTGTTGTTTTCGGAGTCGCATTTAATAAAGTATACAATACAAGGAAAAAAAAACAAAAACGTTTTCGTGACTGAAATGTAATAATGATAATAAAGTTATTAATTATAATGAATGCACTTATCAGTGTTATGCTTTGTTTTCATGACTGTAAAACTAATAATTTATTTTTCTAAATATAGCTAAATATAAACAATGAACTATATACAAAATAAATAGGGCTCCTCTTAGCTTTTATGCCAATTTTGGACATGGCTACTAACAAAGTTGGTAGCCAATGTAATATCAATCTATCAATCAACTATTTTCGCCTTGAATTTATGAAAGTCGGTTTGTTGCCTATATTTAGTACATTTAAGTTATTAGTCATAATAAACTGTAATAAAGACTCATCTCGTTCGTTGGTGTCCGTACTGCTCCAAGTCGTGTGGTGTGAATTTGCATCGCAGCCGATGATGAGTCGTGGTCCTCTGTTGTCGTATGGAAGATATGCCGATCCGAGGCATATCCTTGCTCCTTGTTTGAATTTTGACCGCCGTTAGATCCCTGGAACAAAAATTAATTAATGGCAGTATCTTTAAGTCTCTCTTGACTAATATACAGGTCCTGGGGATGTTGGAGGATCTACTGTGTATGAGTTCTCCCCCGACACCTCCCCGTTTACCCAGGGTTCCTGAATGAGGGCCACTTCAAAGTTCCTCATTTGCCCAGCAAGGACTGCCGTGGCTCCTTTGCTGTGCTGCAGATTAGCTTGAAGGATCCTTATTTTCCATCTAGACCCTTCAGGACTCGGAAGTTAACCCTTCCGAGCTTGTAAAATGCTCGGAACTGGTTTCTTTCCAAGGCCCCAAAGGAGGCCTCGTCGATAGAGTAGGCCAGGACTACACCTTCCTTCTCTACTTTTCTGCTTAGGAGTAGCCAGCCTCCCACTCTTAGTCCGGTGTTCTGCCTTTCCAAGCGTGTTCTGACTCGCTCCTCCGGTTCTTCTGGTCCAGGGATAAAGACCAGAACTCTTGGCCTCTTTGGAAGATCCTTTGACTCGACAGCTGTCAAGTCTGCGCCCTCCCATAGTCCGCCAAGGGTACTTACTGTATCCCCAAGCCAGATTTTTGCCCTTGCATTATAGCAGGTCATCCATAGGACTCCTCCACTCAAGGTTGTTTTGGTGAATTGCAATGGATTGTCACTCCCTGTGGAAGTGGTATCCAGTGCCTCCACCACTTGGTTCTGGATAAGGTCCGCTTGCCCTTGGTCCAAAGTCACTTCCGGATGGCGTCTGTCAATCACCGCCATACGAAATTCTGACGCAATCTCACTATACGTCTCAATCTGCTTGCTGGAGCTTCTGGGTCTTTTGGAAGATTGCGGTGGTGTTTTAGAATATACCCGAGGTCTTTTTTTTGTCCTCCTGATTCTCTACTTATTTCCCACCTTTCGGTGGTATTGTCTTGCTGCGGTCCGTTGTGGGCGGTCTTTTGTCCGTCCACGTGCCCTCAGCAATTTTTTGTGCTTTCCGGGCATTTCTTAGTTGGACTCCGGAAAGTCTCTTCGTCTGCACTCCGATTACAGTAACGCCTGTAGAGATTGTGTCAGTGGTCCCTTGAGTGCCCACTGACCCTTCACTGTCGTGGTCCGTTTGCACCTCCACGACAGTGGCTTGTCCTGGAGTCCCTTCCGAAGAGGTCTCAGATGCCTTCTTCTTCCTCCGTTGTTCTTCTTTCCTATTTTGTTTGTTTTTGTTTTCTAACTCATCCGTCTTCCCACGAGTATGGCGGAAAGGTTGGTCCACACCTGCAGTGCCCCCTGTACAGGTGTAAGACTAGTTACTCTGGGAGGTCACCCAGTATCCCAGGGGCTCCGTTCATGACACCGTTTTTACTCCCGGAGCCATTCATCCCTCGGCACGGGTCGCTTGACACCTTGGATTGGGTTTTTTTGCCAGAGCTCCTTTAGCCAGCACTGCGATTCCATACGGCGGCCGCAGTCTGTTTCCACCCAACACCAGCGAGGAGGCGGAGTTGGACTTCTGAAGGGCCCATCTAGCGGTTAATGTCCATTGCAATAGAAGAAAAATTTTGGAAGTTTGTGGCAATACATAGTTATTTCACTTAACGCGACCAGGCTTGTATTTCGTAATCCTGCACTGGGAGGGGAGTTAGACAGGAGAATAGCTGTTGGTTGCATTGGTTTTTATTCCTTATATATTTAAGGAAATGTACAGCGGAGTGAGACAAAATATTGCGCTAGTAAATATTCTGCCCTCTAAAAGCATACCAAATATACAGGGTGGACATTAATAATTGGCCACCGTTTCAAGGGTAGATTCTTTGGATCAAACTATGAGAATATAACCAAAAATGATTTAGTAAATTGTTGCTGTGGAAAAAGATACCATTGTAAAGTACATGTAAAAATCTGTGCAGTTGAAAAAAAAAGTCCATCTACATCTTAAACAAAATGTCATGGAAATTTCAAAATTATTGGTTTTCGGCCATTTGAATAAATATTTTGGGCTAAAATTTGGCACGGAGGTTTAAGTTCAATAAAGAGCATAGTTACACCTACTTTCGTTAAAATAATACATAAATTTATTTACTACCCAAATATGACACAGTACACAATATTTTTTTTAGGAGTTATACACAACTCTAGATGACTAGTTGACATAATTATCGCAGGTCTCTTCATGTTTTACTCCTTCGTGTTCATCACATTGATAACCTCTTGATGATAGGGAAGCCTTATGTCTTCTATGGCTACGACTACTTTGGTCGGTGCTGCTGCTTGCCTGCGAGCCACGGAAGTAACTCTCTCTTCTCATTTTTTTTTCGATGAGTCTTGCACACTGCCGGTGGTTCAGATAGATGACCATTATGTTTCTTTCTCAGCTTCAACCGCCTTCTTTTTTATATACAAGTCTACGTAGTTCATTTATAACAGCTCTCCTTGGGAGTTGCTTTAAGCGTTTAACCAAATTTTCTATAAAGCCAAGGCTCGTTGGCTACTTTGTTGTCCTTCTCTTAGAGCTGCCTGTTCTCATTTTTTTATCGGCTTGCACTTTTCAATGGTTCAGATGTATCACAAAAACTTCGTTTCCGAATTGCAGTTTTGACTAACGAGACGAGACTTCAACAAGTATTATTTTTCAAAAATTTTAAAGATAAAAAACTGTTTGAAAATTGATTTGTTTTTGTTGCCTGTTGCCTACACAACCAAAATATGAACAGTTATCACAGATCACTGAAAAATTGATGAATTATTGTTATATTTCTTAGGGCCGGTTTTATAGGTTCCGTTTTACTTAGATCTGGTAGTTAACTCTAAGTTTTGTCAAAAAGTAGGTTTTATATCTGCCAGTAACTGCCAATCTTAAGTTTAAACGCCAAACTTAGATTTATGCACGCTTACGTTGATTAATTAGCAATATTTTGAAGGATGTTGCACTCAATGTAAACTTAAAATCTCAACTTAACCTACAATAGTTACCTATTATATATTCTGTAAAGAAAGAGTTATAGAAAATGAACATTTTTTATATTTTTGAGGACATTTTATAGAAGCACCTCGTCGTGCACGAAAATTCCAAGAGAGACCTGATCATTTACAGATATGGAATAACAAAAAATGTATAGATCGATTTTGAATATCTAAGGAGTGTGTGCATATTGTATTAGAACAGATTAGTCCAGGCATTTGCTTTATCCTTCCAAGTAACCGACTCATTTCTCTTGCATTCGATTCTTCACGCTTTTTAACTAATCCAATTAATAGTTTGATTTCACTGACATTGAAATTTAAAAATCTTTTGTCACTCATCGCGAAAAGTCAAAGGTCAAAAGAAAATGACATCAATCGCCAATTTGTCACTGCTACCAACTAACAAAATGGCGATAGAACTAAAGATCTTGACACGCACCAAGCACCCACAAAATGTCATTTTAGCGAATACTAAAATCCAAAGTTTAAACCTCCAGTAAAACTTCAGTTTAAACTTCTAGTTAAACTTTAGTTTAATCTGTACCTATAAAACCGGCCCTTAAACTATCAAAAAATGCAATTTTTGGTGGTTTTTATTTTTTTTACAAATCAACAAATTATCAAAAAGTTTTTTCATATGCCTAGTCTTATTCATAATTTTATTGTGAACAGTTTGATATTTTTATTTTTGCGATACTATTTCTATGACCTGATTGCTGTAGCCAGAGAATTCCATTTAAATTTTATTTTGACTTCACTAATACCAATTATAGGAGTAGACAAAACAACGAAAGTTACTTATCGCTTAAAAATATATATGTATAAAATTAAATTCTTTTTAAATATGAGAGTGTCTCGATATGTACCTTGAAGTGTCGAACGTTCACTTGAACGAATTCCATATGAATAGGAAAAATTAATAAAAACTACACATCAACTTAGGCGTCCATTTTTCTGGTAATATTTACTGGCAACGATACTAATTTTTCCTTTTGTTATGAAATTCATTCAAGTGAAAATTCAAACCTTCAGCAGTTTTTAGCCAAAAGGCTGACGTTATTAAACTGAATAAAATATATTCTTGTATGTAAATGAATACTACACTTCTATTCAAGAAAGGTTTTAGCTAAAATTTGTTTATTGCGAAGTGTGAAAGGAAATCTTCGCAATAAAAAATTTTAGCTAAAAACTTTCTTCAATGACTTACAAGAATATTTTTTTCCAAGTCAAAACTTTTAGTACAGTGCTTTTTAACAGATGGTGCTACCTACAGCAGCATCTGCATCATGTAACCAACATAACCTTAAAGTTTTTCAAGCTTATTCTCATTTTTAATGTTTGTATACGCATTTTTAGCTTGAAGCCGTACTGGCTCCAAGCAAATATTTAATAATTCACATAAATAATTTTTCAACATTGTTGATTAATAAAAATAGACTGCTAATTACAGGTTAGATTTCCAACCTACAAAAAGAGTCCTATTTTATTAGAACAAAGTATTTAGAACTTCATAAACATTACACTGAACTAGATTTTAGTTGAAAATACGGAAACCAGGTAGAAATTTTAATAATAGCTGCATAATACTCTTAAGGGCGAGTTGTACCAACTAAGTTTAAACTAAGTTCAGCTTGATCCAAGATCAAAAGCCAAGGTTACGATAGTTAATGACGAGTTGTACCAACTAGGTTCAAACGAAGTTCAGCTTGACCCGAAATCAAAATCGATGGTTACGATTGTTATAACAATCGTAACCTTGGCTCTCAATCTTGGATCAAGCTGAACTTGGCTTGAACTTAGTTGGTACAACTCGTCCTAAGCATATCACTGCTGAATAACTTTTGTACGAAAATATATGTAATTTTTCTGCACAAATTAACAATTTTTTTGGTAACACCCTGTAAAATTTATTAAAATTAAGTTAAATAAATTAAATTGCTTATATTTACTTACCTGTCTGCTCTGCTAGCATCCCATCTTGTCCATGATCATTTCACCAAAATATGTCTCCGAACCCCATCGTAGCAAATCGTAGTATAAATTTTCACTTACTGGTTTGGCTATGTAGGAAAGGTTTTTTGTAGGTTGTTTGGGATTGTTGTGTCTATTCTAAAGTCTGGACTAGTAGATAATAAGTTAATCTTATGTGAATGTCTAAAATTGGAAAAATAAAATCTGAGGTTATATAGAAAATATTTCCAAAATCGATTAATCAAGTACTCCTACTAGTTGAAATAAAAGTACTCACCCTAACTAGAATATCGATATAAGTACAGTGAGAATCCATTCACAGGTTCTTGAAAAATAAATTATTAAGTATTTACAATTCTAACATTTTTATAGTTACTTTTTCCTTCAATAAATATATAGGTATCTTTAACTAATAGTTCCTTTCTACTAGTTCATACTCGCCTCAGTAATAGTAATTGTAATGGAGTATTAACAATTTAATATTGTAAATAAGGCGATACTACTATTACGAACAGTAAAATGAAATATTTAAATTCATTACACCTAGTGTTCTTGTTTATGCTATGGTAAAATAATATAACTCTTAAAATTAATTCTATATTTAGGCCATAAAAATAAATGATGCAAACTGTATCACGAGGTGACATCACGCCACACGCCATTTGTCGCAGACAATCCGGTTACAGAAGAAATCCGTGATCCGGGTCTGGCACAATTTTTTACAATTCCGCCCGAGATTGACAGTGCGCGATTTAGATGCGCGAACTTTTCCCGCCAATGAGAGATTATATTCTGATTGTTTCTTCTTCTGTGGCTGAATATCGTACGCTGCATATTGTAGACGCATCTTAACGTTTAGTTACTTCTTTTCATCTATCATGTCGTCATAGATATCGTGCTGCATTTGGTATAATCTAATTATCAGTTCTTTCTCACTAATTTTAAATTGTTTTAATTATTATTAGAGTATTTTATTTTCATAACTACGTAATTTACATCAGATATTTGGTGGTGAATAGTAGTAATGAGAAAAAGAATAGTGGATTAAATAGTGGTTTTCAGATCCAGAGCATATATCGCTTTGCATACTTGCCACTAACGAGCTTTAGCTCGCTGTGGTACCATGTCAGTATCTTAAAACAATGAAAATTAAATTATCAATGATTTAGTAGACAACTTCGGACATGAAATGCATTTTATTTGCTCCTCTGGGTAGTTATTCCAGGTGACAATATCAGGATCAGCTCTCTAGACTTGTACACAGCCACTTAAGATCAATCTTACATATGTCGACAGACAGGCAGACAGATATTCTTTTTCTCTTACTTAAAGTCTCAACGTTTCATGACTTTCTTACGAGGGCGTAGAAAGGCCACGTTGCTTTTTATTTTATAATTTACACTTATAAACTGGGAATTATACTGATTTACACTTACGAACTGGGAATTAGGCCAATTTACACTTAGCAACTGGGGAATATGCTAATTTACGTTTACAAACTGGAAATTAGGTTAATTTACACTTATTAACTGGGAGTTATGCTAATTTACAGTTACCAACTGGGAATTATGCTAATTTACACTTACAAACTGGGAATATAGGGTAATTTACACTTAGCAACTGGGAATTATGCTAGGCTCCATCTAGCGGTTTTTTTTTCTCGGGGGCCGTCTAACTTTCCGGAAGCACTGCAGCCTCTTGGGCTTATTGTGATATTCTCCCATTTATATTATGATAACCAATCCAGTACTCTGGTTGGTCCCTTGCACTAGTTTGTACAACTCCATCATTGGTTTGGCTTCATATTCTTCTGGACTCAGTCTTGGTTGTCCATATGTTGCCTGTCTTCTGTGATCCAAAGCCTCACAGTCGCACAGGATGTGGTAGGATGTCCCCGTTGCCCTATTGCATTGTCTGCATTTTAGGTCCCCGTTGAATAATCCCATTTTGTGTCAGGTGTCCTTTCAGGGCGCAGTGCCCTGTTAGGAAGCCAGTGATTATGCGGAGCTGATTCCTGCTTAGTGGCAGCAGTTCTTCAGTCTTCTTTTTGGATGGTTCTTTGATGAAGGTTTTACCGTGTTGTTGCCCGGTTATTTTGTCCCAGTATTCTTTGTGTTGGTTCTTGATCCAGTCCCTCATTTGGCCCCGTACTGTGGTTTTAGGCACTCCCAGGACCGGTTCTGGGCCAATATATGGAGCTGACGATCCCTTTCTCGCTAGCTCGTCAACTTTTTCGTTGCCACCGATTCCTGCGTGTCCCGGTACCCACTGAAGGTGAATGTGGTCCACTAGGCCTCTTACTTCTTCTTGGCATTCCCATGCCAGCTTGGACGTCACTTTAAGGTTTGACAGTGCCGTTAAAGCTGCCTGGCTGTCTGATAGAATACTGATCTGCTTATTTTTATAGGCTCTCCTGTTGTTTTCTATTGCGCAATCTAGTATTGCGTATACTTCTGTCTGAAAGACACCAGTACCTTCCGCGGTCCTTGATCCGTCTGTATACCAGACCAAGTCCCGCGGTCTGATACTGTTACCGCTTACTGACCATTCACTTCGATCTTCTATTTTTATTTCGAAGTTTCTGTTAAAGGTATATTTAGGGATCATGTGGTCTGTCCTCATCAGAGATGTTGTCACTCCCACAAGATTCCTAATTCGATTGTGCCCCAGCGCGGCGTATTTGTCATTGGGTTTGCATTGCAGCCTGAAGTGTCCCATCGCCTCCCCCCCCTCCACCTGATGGTAATGGGGGAGCATTGCCATCAGGTGGAGGGGGGAGATCCAGAAGAATCTCCATGGCTGCTGTTGGTGTAGTTTTCATCGCTCCTGTTACTGTAGAAGAACGCACTACCGGGCGTCAAAATGACGCGACACCAATTTATTTCTCAGGGGGCGCCAGTCGCGTATTACCCCGTTCTTCTACCTCCCAGGCGGGTTCGAGATAAGATGTACTTCGGTAGCCGAGTAATGGACCAAGGCTGCACTACCACAGATCGGAAATGACGCTCTCTCTGGACCCGAATTCCCTCGTTAGGGGTTTAGGCACCTCTTAATTTCCTGAATTTTTGCATAAAAAAATCCCAACCGAAGAATTTCTCTGCGGAGGGATTAGTTTTGGTACGCGGAAACCACGTTTTGGTCCATTAATAACGGAATCTATTTCTCAAAAAACGCATAAAAAAATCCCTATCAAACCTCCGTAAAGCAACCAGAAGGTCGAACGTTAATGCGAATTAACTCGACACATCCGGTTTTCTATACGAAAGTTCCAGGGATTAAAGACCGTCAACAGGCCTCAAGATCAATTAAGAAACAATAGTTCAAAGAATCCGTTTATTTAACAGAATTGGTTATACAAAATTCTCAAGATAAGAATCGTGCCTTCCCCAATCAAGGTAGTGACTTTCAGACCATACAAGCGAGAGCGCTCACGCTAACGATCGATTAGGTAGAAAAGATTCATACATACCTTGTCAGAATCAAAATGCGAGCTTTTAGAATCATTTCAGACTCTGGGTAAATGAATAATTCAGGCTGACTAAAATTAACTTAAAAAAGTTTTACTAAATGAATTTAGTTTCGCTAGAGACTACTTAGCTTTAAAGTTCTTGTATCGTGGAGATTCACGTACTCAAACACATTCAGAGGACTTATTATTGCGTAAGTTGAGTGGCGTTCGATCAGTCCACGACTTACTAACCCTTATCACAGTCGTTCAATATTATCGATATGGCAGCTACTCACCTTCGAGCGACTTTTAGGCAAAATTGAATTTTTGGATTTTTATGCACAAGGCGTTTTCCTCTATAATTTTGTCATTTGAAAAGCCCTGTTATTGGCTTTTCTACCATTGCTTTGTCTGGACTACTCAACGCGCTCGACCAAATTGCGAGCCGCTGAGTCAATCCAAACTCTTTCCATGCGAGAAACCGGCCTTGTACATGTGCATTGATTTTTATCAATTTTTGCTTATCGGCACTACGCCGGCTTTGTCAAAATCTTCTATTTTGCCTTTCGGATGCAGCGCATCACTAAAATTTTATGCTCATACTTTAGAATTGGGCTTTCAATGACCGTACCTCAAAGGTCAATGTCTTTGGTGGAGGAATGAAAAATAAAAAAAATATTTTAAGGTATATTTTCGTGGTACTTTTTAAACTGACTTTGTGGTACTTTTGAAAAATCTATTTTAAGACCAATTTTAGTGTACTTTTGAAAAATCGATTTTCGAGCCAAATTTCAAGGTACTTTTGAAAAACTAATCTGCGGGTGAAATTTTGGCGTACTTTTGAAAAATCGATTTTCAAGCCAAATTTCAAGGTAGTTTTGAAAAATTAATCTGCGGGTGAAATTTTGGCGTACTTTTGAAAAGTCGATTTTCAAGCCGAATTTCAAGGTAGTTTTGAAAAATTAATCTGCGGGTGAAATTTTGGCGTACTTTTGAAAAATCGATTTTCAAACCAAATTTCAACGCAGTTTTGAAAAATTAGTCTGCAAGTGAAATTTCGATTCTTGAGCCAAACTTTGACGCCCTTTCAAAAATATTATTTTTCAAAGTCCAATTTGTGGTACCTTTGAAAAAGTATATTATTTATAAATCTTTGTCAATATATACTTCTGCTCTCATATCCTGAACCAAAAACATTTTTTTCTAAGTGAAAATTCGGTGTTTCTTCGAATTTTCACCTGGTCATTTACAACGCCTTATAGGACCCAAAACGGTCCTTATGGACTGATCCGTGCCTCTGCAGACTCTTAAAAATGTCTTTAAATGAAATTTTTTGCCTAAGTCGAATTTTGATTATGTCTTCAACTTAGGACGATTTTGGAGAGTTCTACAACATTACCACCAGACAGGCAAGTCTATGTACCTTGCTTAGTTCAGCGGCAGCAGTGCGCTGCAACAACTTTGGCTACCATACCAAAGATGCATATGTGATCATGGGTCTAACCACACTGAGAAAAATCGACTAGGTACTTTTTTCGCTAACAATAATACAATTGCAACAAATGTATTTTTAATTCGGACAAGTCGATGTAAAATTTCTGATAAATAAAATAGACTGGCGGTACATGACCAGTCAGGTGCAACGTTTTTAAAATACATGCCAATTATATATATGAATAAAATTACCGTGAATATGCCAGAAACGCAAATTTTAGGCAGACGTCGCGTGCAGAAGGCTGTGTAAATCGATTTTTTTTTGTTTATTTTTTTGTGTGTTTTTTTTTATTTAAAGTGGATGCCAAGAGTGCCAAACGAAAAGCCATGAAAAAAAAAATCCAGCGAAAATTCATTGGCATGCAGTTTACGCGCGCAAAACACACGTTGATGTGCACATTAAATCGCAAAATTTTTTAGTGTTCTTGATTTTGGATGATTCTGATTTTGGATTTTTTTTAAGGCTTTTCGTTTGGCACTCTTGACATCCACTTTAAATTTAAAAAAAAAAACACAAAAAAATAAACAAAAAAATGATTTGCACAGCTTTCTGCACGCGACGACTGCCTAAAATTTGCGTTTCTGGCATATTCACAGTAATTTCATTCATATATATGATTGGCATGCATTTTAAAAACATTGCACCTGACTGGTCATGTACCGCCAGTCTAAAATGACATTTCTAAAAACAGATACCTGTTCCTATTAACGTACTCTTCTACAAGTAATAAATAGGTTCAGTAATAATTGCCCCAATTAAACTGTGTTTAGGAGTAGTTAAATATGAAGGTACCACAGTAGAAGTAAGTTTCCTAAAAATATATATTAGTAACAACTACCCTACTATTTGTGACACAACAACTTTAATATTAATCCAAGTACTCAGTTATTTACGGCTATTAACTCATTTTATTTCGTGCGGTATCGATTCGTGTGTGTATTCCATTCGATCACATCAGAGAATAGAGAATTCATCATTTGCTAAATGTGGTTTGGTATGTACAGGTGCTTTATTACAAGGACCAAACTGTTCATGCACTACTTACTTCTAAAGATATTTACTGCATTAGGTAAGTCTATAGTACACTTGCAGCTTTATTTAAGTATTATAGTAGTTTTAGTAGCTAAATTTTGTAAATCATTCGAGGATTCATTTTCACCGGATAGATATCTAACTTGAAACTATAAATCTTTTTTATATTGCTCATTAGGTATATCTGCATTTTATTTATAATGAATTACACAGCCCCACAAAAAAATGTTCAAAGCAGCAAACTAGACCCATGTATTCCTATGTATTTTCGGTCGCTGAATCCGAATCCGAGATCTAAAAAAATCGTACACCCCCAAAATCGTTAGCTAGAGCCAAAAACATCCCTGAAATGGGGTAAAAAGAAGATTAAGCTACGAGAATAGTTGTTACATCTTAATGAATCGAATTATACAAATTAAGGTTGAACAGTAGCGTACTTACAATAGATATGAAACACACCCCCAGGGAGGGGCGAAAACTAGCCCCCATATATAAAAAAATCGATCCAAAATAGCAACGACTACTGAAAAAGCTCGAAATGTCAAAGTTTAAAGGACACGAGAAAAACAAGAAAACACGTAAAATCCAGTAAGAACTAAGCTGCTCCTGAATATCACACGTAGCCTGTGTAGTAGGAGATTCGGTCCCTTCTTCAGCATTATCGGATAAATGCCGTCTGGTCCAGGCGATTTAAATGGTTCGAATGAATTTATTGCCCATTTTACTTTGTTCACATTTATCACCGACTTTGCTACCTGCCAATCCTCTCTGGATGCCCATGTAGGGCGATCCAGATCTGTGTTTTGGCAGTCTTCCGGTGATAAATTGGTGGTTTTGGATCCAGGGAAGTGCACCTTTAGAAGTTCCCTTATGGTTTCCCCCCTTGTATTCGTGTTTTCTACGTTATCCATTTTCAGAGTATATATAGAGCTTTGGGGATCCTTTGAAAGAATCTTGTGGAGTCTGGCACATTCTGGAGTTCCTTCTATGTCCTCACAGTATCTCCTCCACGATTCTCTCTTGCATTTCCTCAGAGCTTTGTTATATTCAGTGAGGGCCTGTGTGTAGTCGTCCCACACCTCTGTTTACTTAGCCTTGTTGAACTTTTTCCTGACTTGCCTCCTCATCCGAGCAAGGTCCTCGTTCCACCAGGGCACGTGCTTGTTGGAGCTCTTGCTCACTGTGGGGCAGTTTTCATGATATGCTGAAATTATGGCGTCCTGCACTTGCCTCGCCATCATCTCTAGATCTGTGCTGCTCCTTATCGTAGCCCTCGTCTTTCTCAGACTCACTTCTAGGTCTGCCCTATAGGCTTCCCAGTCAGTTCTCCGAGGATTACGATAAGTTTCATGATTTGGTGGATTTACTCCTATTGTGAAGTTTATGTGTCTGTGATCCGAGCAACTTACCTCATCAGACACTTGCCAATTTTGGACATGGCTACTAACAAAATTGGTAGCCAATGTAATATCAATCACCTCTTTTCGCCTTGAATTTATGAAAGTCGGTTTGTTGCCTATATTTAGTAAATTTAAGTTAGTAGTCATAATAAACTGTAATAAAGACTCACCTCGTTCGTTGGTGTCCGTACTGCCCAAGTCGTGTAGTGTGAATTTGCATCGCAGCCGATGATGAGTCGTGGTCCTCTTCCCCCGCAGCTCCTAACCAGCTCCTCGACCTCCCTTGTTGGTGGTGGACCGGGTCCGTCGTATGGAAGATATACCGATCCGAGGATTAACTTGCTCGGCATATCTTTGCTCCTTGTTTGAATTTTGACCGCCGCTAGATCCTTAGAACAAAAATTAATTAACGGCAGTATCTTTAAGTCTCTCTTGACTAATATACAGGTCCTGGGGATGTTGGAGGATCTACTGTAGATGAGTTCTCCCCGACACCTTCTAACCTCCTGATTTTGCCCCAGTTTACCCAGGGTTCCTGAATGAGGGCCACTTCAAAGTTCCTCATTTGGCCAGCAAGGACTGCCGTGGCTCCCTTGCTGTCATGCAGATTAGCTTGAAGGATCCTTATTTTCCCTTCCATCTAGACCCTTCAGGACTCGGAAGTTCAACCTTCCGAGCTTGTAAAATGCTCGGAACTGGTTTCTTTCCAAGGCCCCAAAGGAGGCTTCGTCGATAAAGTAGGCCAGGACTACACCTTCCTTTTTTACGTTTCTGCTTGGGAGTAGCCAGTCTCTTACTCTTATTCCGATGTTTTGCCTTTCCAAGCGTGTTCTGACTCGCTCCTCCGGTTCTTCTGGTCCAGGGATTTGACTCGACAGCTGTCAAGTCTGCGCCCTCCCATAGTCCGCCAAGGGTACTTACTATATCTCTAAGCCAGATTTTTGTACTTGCATTACAGCAGATCATCCATAGGACTCCTCCACTCAAGGTTGTTCTGGTGAATTGCAATGGATTGTCACTCCCTGTGGGAGTGGCATCCAGTGCCTCCACCAGTTGGTTATGGATAAGGTCCGCTTGCCCTTGGTCCAGAGTCACTTCCGGATGGCGTCTGTCAATCACCGCCATGCGAAATTCTGACGCAATGTCACTATAAGTCCCAGTCTGCTTGCTGGAGCTTCTGGGTCTTTTGGAAGATTGCGGTGGTGTTTTAGAGTGTACCCGAGGCCTCTTTTTGCCCTCCTGGTTCTCTACTTGTTTCCCACGTTTCAGTGGTATTGTCTTGCTGCGGTCCGTTGTGGGCGGTCTCTTGTCCGTCCACTTGCCCTCAATAATTTTTTGTGCTTTCCGGGTCTTTCTTTGTTGGGCTCCGGAAAGTCTCTGCTTCTGCAGTCCGATTACAGCAACGCCTGCAGAGATTATGTCAGTGGTCCCTTGAGTGCCCACTGACCTTTCATTGTCGTGGTCCGTTTGCACCTCCACGACAGTGTCTTGTTCTGGAGTCCCTTCTGAAGATGTCTCAGATGCCCTCTTCTCCCTCCGTTGTTCTTCTTTCTTATTTTGTTTGTTTTTATTTTCTAACTCATCCGTGTTCCCACGAGTATGGCGGAAAGGTTAGTCCACACCTGCAATGCCCCCTGTACAGGTGTATGGCTTATTACTCTCTGAGGTCACTCAGTATCCCAGAGGCTCCGTTCTTGACACCATTTTTACCCCCTCGGCACGGGTCGCGTGACACCTTGGATTGGGGTTTTTTGCTAGAGCTCCTTTAGCCAGCACTGCGATTCGCCTCTGGTGGGAGTCTAAATACCTCCTTTCCATACGGCGGCCGCAGTCTGTTTCCACCCAACACCAGCGAGGAGGCGGAGTTGGAATTCTGAAGGGCCCATCTAGCGGTTAATGTCCATTGCAATAGAAGAAAAATTTTTGAAGTTTGTGGCAATACATAGTTATTTCACTTAACGCGGCCAGGCTTGTATTTCGTAATCCTGCACTGGGAGGGGCGTTAGACAGGGGAATAGCTGTTGGTTGCAGTCTGGTTTTTATTCCTTATATATTTTAGGAAATGTACAGAGGAGTTCGACAAAATATTGCGCTAGTAAATATTCTGCCCTCTAAAAGCATACCTAATATACAGGGTGGACATTAATAATTGGCCACCGTTTCAAGGGTAGATTCTTTGGATCAAACTATGAGAATATAACCAAACATGATTTAGTAAATTGTTGCTGTGGAAAAAGATACAGGGTGTCAAAATTTTCTTTTTTTCTTTTTTTTGCGATATCTCAACTACCTCTTAACCGATCTTCTCCAAATTTGGTAAGGAAACATTTTTTAGGCTAAGAAGCAATAATTTATTATTGTATTGTATTACATCACGCTAGCCTATGGAGGGCTATGCCTGAAAAACATTTTTTCTCTTTTTTTTATGAAACGTAGTGGCACTTTTGACTAGAAAATATCATGCAGGAGTCATTTCTACGTAAAAAAGGTACTGCCGCATAGGTCTCAAAAATTCTTTAAAAACAAACCCAATTTGAAAATAAAAAACTGTATTTATTGAAAAGTGTGCTTTGGTGACGTCTTAGTTTTGTCAAAATGTCAAACTAATGAATTGTACGTAAATAACAGAACTAAGACGTCACCAAAGCACAGTTTTCAATCAATACAATTTTTCCTTTTTAAATTGGGTTTATTTTCAAAGAATTTTTGAGGCAGTTTTCTCGAAAACGGTTGTGATTATCAAGTTCTATCAAGTGTACGTTTTTTACGTAGATATGACTCCTGCATGAGATTTTCTAGTCAAAAGTGCCTCTTCGTTTCTTTAAAGAAAAGAGAAAATATATTTATCATCAGGATAGCTCATGAGGCGCCCTCCACGGGCTAGCGTGATGTAATACATAAATTAATGTTTCTTAACCTAAAAAATGTTTCCTTACTAAATTGGGAGAAGTTCGGTCAAGAGGTAGTTGAAATATTACAAAAAAAAAAGGAAAAAAATATAATTTGACACACTGTATCTTTTTCCACAGCAACAATTTACTAAAGCATGTTTGGTTATATCTCATATTTTGGTCCAAAGAATCTACCCTCGAACTATAGCCTATTATTGTATATGCGATTGTCTTAAAAACTCATTTAATATTCCTAAACACCTGTAAAGTACTTGTTAACTAATATAGTTAGATTTTCATTAAAAAAATAATTGCTGGGGTATCTAAGAAGGTAAGTAAAAAAGATAAGAATCGTAGAATAGATACAAATTGTATCATATTGTAAACTTTTCAAAAATTATTAAAAAGTTTTTTTTATCATCTTAAAAACCCTTCCATTTGAAAACCTATAAAAATAACTCCTTTGACCTATCACAAAAGGTAGGTTGCTATTTGAAATAAAAATTGGGTTAGCTGGGGGCTCTGGGTGAACAATAAAAAATAATTTTCACATGAAAAGACAAATAAATTAGTAAATTTAATATGTTCAAGATATTTATAAAAAAAAAATAAGTAGCTAGTTCAAGATGTACTGAATTTATTTTATACTTTTTACATAGGTTGTATAAAATTATATGCTACAAATCATTCAATTTTATGTAAAATTTGATATAATATGTAAAGATTGTCTAATGGGTAGATTTTTTTTTATAAGTTTTATAACTGGATTTAATTTCAGCAAAATCTACATTTAATTCTAGATGCAATTAAACTTGTCAAACAAAATTAATAATTAAACTAATACACTGACGGTGAACGGTGATAATCCTGGATTATTTTGAAAAAACAAAATTGCACCAAAGATTTATCTAGGAAAGTTCCAGAAAATACTCCATCATCCTTTAAAGTATTAAATATATTTATCCAAAATTGGCTGTAGACTTAAATATTTTCTTCAATAAAGGAGGAGGGTCCATAAGGCCGATTTTCGGCCTAACTTATTGTTGAACAAAAAAACTGAGAAACATGTTTTTATTATTTGCTATCAATATCGAATCGATTCCACCCCAAATGAAACTTTGCCGCACTCACCTCCCTTTTTTATACCCCCCTAAACTAGTAAATTACCAGCATTCAGTTGATTTTTGTGCACGTTATTGAAACATTTTAACATGACTGTTGCTGAATATAAGGATATTTTTTATTTTGTACGTATTTTCGTTATTTCGGAAGAGGTGGGAGGGGGAGTAGGAGGTGAGAGGGGGTAAAAAGGGAGGGTGGGGGAAAGTTTCGTTTGGGGTGGAATCGATTCGATATTGATAGTATATAATAAAAATATGTTTTTCGTTTTTTTTTTCAAAAATAAATTAGGCCGAAAACCGGCCTTATGGACCCTCCTCCTTTGCTAGATAAAATATTGGTAGAATGTTTTCTTCTGAAAAAATTAATTCTGCTCAACTTTCTTCTTAAAGTTCGATCAGTAAATGTTATCTTTTAGAACCAGATAGGAAAGTATTTTTAAATGTTAAAGGCCCAACATAAAGTAAAACGTTATTAAATTATTCAAAGAATGAACATTTCAGTATTATATCATTTAACTTCAAATGCACAATGATTCAAGCGAAACAACCTTTTACAGAATGTAATACTGCGTACATACAGGGTGTCCCACGATGAACTGCGGCGATCGATATCTCGAAAAGCAGACATTGTAAAATTTTGAAAATTTGGTTGTAAACTAATGTCGATGAGGGCAACTCGGCTAAAATATTTTCAAGATGATGGCACTTCCGGTTATACCGGAAGTGGATGTCAACTTGCTTATTTTAAATAGGACACCCTATATGTTATTACATTTTTGGATTCTACGCAAAATTCTAGGCCGACTTTGTGTATTATATATTTTACCTAAGTCTCTCCGTTTTTGACATATTTCAATTTTTATGTCAAAAATGACGTTTGCAGGCCCTAAAAGAATTATCAGTTTTTCCTATAAGGAAGCCTTTATTATCTAATTTGGGTTAGATTCTTTGTTGAGAAAAACCTACTTTAATAGTGTTTTTATAATATTTTGATAAATATTAATACAGAGTGTTCAAAAAATAAGAATAAAACGAAATTGAGAAAACTGTCAAAAATCAATTTTTTTCAAATGGAAACCCCCAATTTTTATAATTTTATATTATTTACCAATAAAAATAAGAGTAAGTTTGTGTATGAATGTCTATTCCGAAAATTTTTAGTTTTTGAAATATTGCCAATTCAATATTTTGAATTTTGCTATGGATTTTAAGTTCAAATACTCTTAGTTGGCTATGACGGCGTTGGGTGCCAAACAAATGTATGTAGCTGTCGCTTACCCATTGACAAGTATTAATTATCACGCAGGGGCGCTTAAATTATACCCACGAAGATTATTTAAATTTTTCTCTATTCTTATTGGGATGCTCTGCCACATGTATTCTTCTAAACAATGTCTGAAATCTACAAAATAATACAATTAACCAGTATTTTACTGGAAAATAACCTCTACGCCTGTGACTTTTACGTCAAAGGATCAGTTAGAGGGTGGTTTTTGACAAATAATGAATAAGAACAAAAATACAAAAATGACGTTTCATCAAAAATCACCCTCTAACTGATCCTTTGACGTAAAAGTCACAGGCGCAGAGGTTATTTTCCAGTAAAATACTGGTTAATTGTATTATTTTGTAGATTTCAGACATTGTTTAGAAGAATACATGTGGCAGAGCATCCCAATAAGAATAGAGGAAAATTAAGAAAATGCCATAACCAACGTTTAGACAATATTATTTAAATTTGTTTATAATCTATGGAGAATGTAACAAAGTTGTATCAAGAACATGTGAAATATTTGGTAATAGATATCTAGAGAAAAGAAAACCGTCTCCTAACAGTATTAAACGAATAATGGAGAATTTTAAAAATTTTGGCACCGTTAAGGCAACAATTCATAGCCAAATCCCCATATAAAAATACTGAATTGGCAATATTTCGAAAACTAAAAATTTTCGGAATACATCCATACACAAACTTACCCTTATTTTTAATGGTAAATAAGATAAGATTATAAAAATTGAAAAAATCGATTTTTGACAGTTTTCTCAATTTCATTTTTATTCTTATTTTTTGAACACTCTGTATTAATACTTATCAAAATATTATACAAATTTATTAAAGTAGGTTTTTCTCAACAAAGAATCCAACCCAAATTAGATAATAAAGACTTCCTTATAGGAAAAACTGATCATTCTTTTAGGCCCTGCAAACGTCATTTTTGACATAAAAATTGAAATATGTCAAAAACGGATAGACTTAGGTAAAATACATGATACACAAAATCGGCCTAAAATTTTGCGTAGAATCCAAAAATATAATAATATATAGGATATCCCATTTAAAATAAGCAAGTTGATATCTACTTTCGGTATAACCGGAAGTGCCATCATCTTGAGAATATTTTAGCCCAGTTGCCCTCATCGACATTAGTTTACTACCAACTTTTCAAAATTTTACAATGTCTACTTTTCGAGATATCGATTGCCTCATTTCGTCGTGGGACACCCTGTATAATTCCCAGCTGGTAACTGTAAACTAGCATAAATCCCACTTTGTAACTGTAAATTAGCATAACTGCCATCTGCTAAGCATAAATTAACCTAATTCCCAGTTTGTAAGTGTAAATTAACCTAATTCCCAGTTTGTAAGTGTAAATTAGTATAATTCCCAGTTTATAAGTATAAATTATAAAATAACATGCAACTTCGCCTTTCTACGTCTTCGTACATTCTAAGCCTATTGGAAGAAATAAAATTTTCTAATTTTTTTTGCCATTGCTTCCACGATGTGGAAGTGATGCACATACCGAATGATGTAAAAAACCGCAAAAAATAAATGATTATCTCCAGAATTGCATACCAAAACAAAAAATTGACAAGGATTAGCTTAATCGTTATTTACTCCAGTCAAATAGGAAAATTGGGAGAAATAACTGATAGTTTTGAAACTCGGCAGAGATATTCATTCGGTCTATTTGTTAAACATACTAAAAGTCCAGAGCTCAACTTGTTACGCTCTAGCTGCCATCTTGAAAAAATGGTGGTCCGATCAAGTTTATTGCTTATAAATCACGATATCGGAATCATGTTTATATTTTTCCGTATCTATTATTATAACCTGAAATACAAAAATTGCATTTGATAGACACAATTCTAAAATAGTAAATATCGCTCGTAGAGAAACAAGTTTCATGTCATTGCGTTAGCCATATAATTCTTAAAAACTTTCAAAATGTTCGTCATCTGTCTGTCAGTCTGTCCCTCTGTCCGTCTGTCCCTCCGTTCGTCATGTTTTGTAAGCAGATAACTTAAGAGAGACAAGTCCGATTTAATTGAAACTTGGTCAGTAAGTTAACACTAGTTAGAAGAAGATCCCTAATGTTTTTGAAAAAAATCGATCGGTAAATATAAAGGTTATGAAATATTTAAAAAACAAATACATGTGAAGAGTGTTGTAAAACCTTTCATAAGATACTATAAACAAAAAGATGCTGTAGTGTATACTAACCAACATTTCGACAATTAAGGTGGTATCATCGGGAGCTGATTAAAATTGCTATACAAAAATCTACAATCTTATCAAAAGTTACAACACTTTTCACGTGCATCTTTTTCTTAATCTGTTTCATAACCTTTATATTTACCAGTAGATTTTTTTCAAAAATACTATGGATCTTGCTCTACCTAATACTAACTTACTGTCCAAATTTCCGTCAAATCGGACCTGTCTTTCTTAAGTTATCGTGCTTACAAAAGCATGACGAATGTGGAAAGGCAACAAACTCCAATTACAACAAAAGTTGAAACCAGTAATGATATTATGGACTATGCGCCATATGTTCAAAATTTAGGACTTGTTGAATACTCAAAATTCGAACTTCATATGCGCAGAAAGTGTCAACCAATTAGTCCAGTCCAGTTAACGGAGCGCTAAAACAAACTTCAATTACAACAAAAGTTGAAACCAGTAATGATATTATGGACTATACGCCATATGTTCAAAATTTAGGACTTGTTGAATACTCAAAATTCGAACTTCATATGCGCAGAAAGTGTCAACCAATTAGTCCAGTCAACGGAGCGCTAAAATAACCAAAATCTCTAACTTGTGTGTTAATGACTGGACTTTGATGAAACCTTGTGCAATGTGTTTCTAATGACGCTAATAAAAAAGTTAAAAAAAGATTAGAGTAAGAAATGATTGGAAGGAGTAGAAAACACCTCTTTTATCAAGGGTTCCGTAACTTGTAGAATTAAGTCTAAAATACCAAGAAGGGAATGCCAAGAAGAACTAAGAGCCCTAGCGGACCACAACAAGGTAACCCTTCAGTGGGTGCCGAGACACGCAGGAATCGGTGGTAATGAAAAAGCTGACGAGCTAGCGAGAAAGGGATCGTCAGCTCCATATATTGGACCAGGGCTGGCCCTGGGAGTGCCTAAAACCACAGTACGGGGCCAAATGAGGGACTGGATCAAGAACCAACACAAAGAATACTGGAATAAAATAACCGGGCAACAACATGGTAAAACCTTTATCAAAGAACCATCCAGAAAGAAGACTGAAGAACTGCTGTCACTAAGCAGGAATCAGCTCCGCATAATCAGTGGCTTCCTAACAGGGAACTGCGCCCTGAAAGGACACCTTCACAAAATGGGATTATTCCACGGGGACCTAAAATGCAGACAATACAATAGGGCAACGGAGACATCCTGCCACATCCTGTGCGACTATGAGGCTTTGGATCACAGAAGACAGACAATATATGGACAACCAAGACTGAGTCCAGAAGAATATGAAGTCCAAACCAGCGATGGGGTTGTACAAACTAGTGCAAGGGACCAGAGAACTGAATTGGTTATCATAATACAAAGGGGAGAATATCGCAATAAGCCCAAGAGGTTGCAGTGATTCCGGAAACGAAAGTTAGACGGCTCCCGAACAAAAAAAAAACGCCCCTTTTATCACGGGTTCAGTAACTTGTAGAATTAGGTCAAAATGAAAGAGAAACAATGTATTTATCTTTTCTGGCCCAAAATAAGATGTTTTTAGTCTTGTGAATTTTTTTCGAAAAACGCATACTCGAAAATTCCCGAGAAAATTCCTAAAAATGGGGGAGGGGAAATGTAAAAGTTGAAAAAAGTCTGAAAAAATTCAGATGAATGTATCATCGAAATACAAGATTTTTTTTTTATTTGCAACTTTTTTGTAAAGTGCGTTTTCACCGAGTTTTTCCGGAAAAGCATCAAAAACTACCAATATCTTTGATATTGTACCGCTTTAAAAATATGTAATTTAAAAATTTGAAAAAATTCAGACATATGCGCTGAGGTCTCCTAAACATTCGTTGTCTTTTGAAATTTTTTTGTAACTTGCTAATTTTCCGTGTTTTTCACGTCAAATAATGTAAATTTTTTGTACATTAAAAAATATAAAATTATATTGAACCTCTAAAAATGGTATAACTATATAGGTTTCATTATTTTATAATAATAATATATATAAATCACCCTCATTTTTCGAATTTTCATGTATTTTTGCAAAAAATGTAGTGCATTATTTATCGTGAAAAACTGCCTTTAACACGGAAAATTAGCAAGGTACAAAAAAATTCCAGGAAACAAAAAATGTTTAGAAGGCCTCAATGCATACGTCTGAAGTTTTTCAAATTTTTAAATTACATATTTTTAAAGCGCTGCGATTCCTTTCTTGTTTCTAGAGAAACTCGGTGAAAACGCATTTTACAAGAAAGTTGCAAATAAAAAAAAATCTTGTATTTCGATGATACATTCACCTGAATTTGTTCAGATCTTTTTTTCAACTTTTACATTTCCCTTCGACCATTTTTAGAAATTTTCGAGTGGCAATATCTCGAAAAATATGCATTTTTCGAAAAACTTCACAAGAATAAAAACATCTTATTTTGGGTCAAATAAGGTAAATATATTATATATTTTTTTCATTTTTGACCTAATTCTACAAGTTACGGAACCCGTAATAAAAGGGGTGTTTTCTACCCCTTCCGATCATTTCCTACTGTAATCTGTTTTTGTACTTTTTTATTAACGTCATTACAAACACATTGCACAAGGTTTCATCAAAATCCATTCATTAGCACTCAAGTTAGAGGTGAAACCCCCCCCGTTGATTGAACTAAATGTTCATAAAATATTTAAAAAATCTTCTCTTTATTCACAGCGTTTTGTGATTCAAGGAAACGTCTTGTGATCCATGAGTTATTCTACTTGGCCTCCTTTTGCTGTGTGGTACGTCTGACAGCATTTTGTCATCTGTCGCGGTTACCTGTTGGACGCACGGTCTCGTCAGCTCTTTTCCCTCGACTCCGTGGTGACATCAGTACAGTGCTTTGGAGGACGTCCTCATCGCATCGTTTTACTGTCAACCGTTCTACATTGTCCTTTGTTGATGTGACCAAAACATCAGAGGATTCTGGAGAATACGATGCTCGTGGGCATTTTTTGGACCGTAACTCTTTCCTCCTTTTGCTTAAAAATTTATATCGGTTCAAAATATTTTGCCAAAAAATACGGAACATTTACTGATGGACATAATAATGCTATCGCTTTCTTATTTTTGTCACAGTGTGGATAACTCACGTGTCTTAACTCAAAACATTCAGAGGATATAAAATACTGGCAAAGGGATAAAATTTACATAAGTTTTTTTTTGTTCAGCATTTTCTTTAGTACGTATTTCGAGTAATTGTTTAATAAACTAAAAAACTGTAGTGACTACATTCCCAAACGTGAGGTAGCGTTCAATCTGCGCTAACCTAGGAAGGGCCAACCCAGATTTTGACGTCAGGGAGATACAATTCCCGAGCTACTAAATTTGATATTCCCTAGCTTAGAACTGCACTGTTTGAGTTATCCTTTTCATGCACGCCTCCCATAATTTTAAATAATTTCCGAGAGAAACTAAGTTGTTTTAAGAAATAAATCTGTGTTGATTTTGGTAGAAATAGTTGAAATCTATTTTTAACAGACTTAAAAAGGAGGACGTTCTCAATTCGTATGTACGATTTATTTTTTATATTTTGATTGAACATCATTGGCTTACGCTAGTTATATGAAATCTTTCTCAAATTTCAAGATATGGCTCGGCGGTGGTCGTGAGTAATAATTTCAAACAAGATTTTTTTTTTATTTAATGGCGAAAACGCCGCGCAAATTTCGTCGGATTTGCATTAAAATAATTAGTTAGTAGGTATTTCAGACGTAGCTAATAGCGAATCTGATTTCAAAAATTAAGAAATCAATACGTTGAACCCAATACGGTTGCCAAGTGCAATATTTTTTCCGATTTACATGAAATTGGATATACGGAGAGATCAGTTTCATAAACTTATTATTTAATATCGATGTTAAGGTCAGTATAAAACTGAAAAACGAATTTTAATTTTAATTTTTTAAAACAACAGGCACACAAAAAAAAATGTCGAGTGCTAGAAGGCAGACCTATGTATTCCCATGCATTTCGACCCGCTGAACACGAATCCGATGTCCGTTTTGCCGGATTCGCTCTTGCATTTTTGCTAACCTCAAAAAATACCTTAAAAATGCCCGAAAAATCCCAAACAAGGAAATAAAAAGTTTAAATGAGCTGATTACTATATCTATACGTAATTGGGGTGCTGAAACTGAATATGAGGTCAGAATTAGCCGATCAGCTAGGAATTTTGACATAACCTCAAAAAACACCTAAAAAGCGCCCAAAAATCCGAAACATATAAATTAAAAGCTTAAACCAAGAACTTTAACATAATCTAAAGCAAGAGCTTTAAACCAAGAACTTTAAACTACGAATTTTTAACCCAACATAACCTGAGACAAGAACTTTACACCAAAAATTTAAAACTATTATAAATTAAGACAAAACTGTTAAGCTCCTAAGGCAAGAACTATTAAGGTGTAGAGTTCTTTGTGTAAAGTTCCTGTCTTAGATGTTACATTTAGAGTTGTTGGTGTAAAGTTCTTGCTTTAAGTTTTGTTAGATTTAGAGTTCTTGGTTTAAAGTTATTTGTGTAAAATTCTTGCCTTGTTTTTAGTAAATTCGATGTTCCGAAATATCGAAAAAAAAAATCAACGATAAAATAAAAAAATATTTATCTAAAATGTTATAGTATGGAAATAGTGGATAAAGGTTTTCCATGGTACCTTGCATCATATGTTATAAGATGTCGGACAAATGGAAAGAACGTTAAAAAGTAAAATATAAAAATCCAACAATATGGAGCCTGGAATCCGTGAAGAGTGTTATTTTTTATCAATACAAATGTTTTCGGAATTAATGCTAAAAAATGGAAACTAATTGTTCCGAAAGTCAAGAAGATGACAGTGAATATGAAGATAGTAAATGTGAGTGTTCGATAAGAACTAAAACTCCCAATATTTGGTCAAATTATAAACTTAATAATGTTATTAGAAATCTTGAACTATCTAATGGTAGGGAAGAATATTTAGCGGCGATTATGGAAAAAGACAATTTAGTATCAAGTGATGTTCGTTCTAGCTCATACAGAAAAAGAGAAAAAGACTTTAGAAAATATTTTACATAAGGAAAAGAGCACTTGCTCTTATATTGTCATATTGTGAAGAAGAGTTGATGAAAATACTTAAACCTATCACATATAGATTTTAGATAAATATTTTTTATTTTATCGCTGATTCTTTTTCGTTATTTCGGAACCTACAAACAAAACAGAAGGAATTCGCATTAATTACACAGTTGTGCAAATTTCTTGTACTCATAGGAAGCCAAGTTTCCCATTTCACTAGAGCTGCGGTTGCGTGATGATAAAGCCCACGGTCCCGCTTTCCCAACCTGACCGGCCGCCGATACTGGGGTTTCCCTCCCCTGGATCTTAAACTCTTTCTCTACTTTTGCCATGACGGGATTTTTCTTACCTAGGAACTTAGCTGAAATAAATCGAAAAAGAAACAAATGGCATATGACAATCAAACAGAATAAAGAAAAATGTACAACAGCTCTAAGAAAAAAAGTAAAAAATCATGAAGTAGGTACATGTTAAGACCAAACGAAGTTCCTCTCTCACCAGAGCAAACTTTGTCCGAAAATTTTTTCCTAAAAATGTCACTGTTCAGTAATATTTTCCTTTAGGTACTTGAAAATTTAAAAGTTACCCATCTCCGCTTACTAGCGTTGATGAAAATATATGTTGAAATTATATTTCTCTATAAAGTTTGCAGATTGCGCTTTAATTCTGACCACGGTATTGTGCTCAGCTCGTGAAAATACGTCGGAAGTTATATGTTCAGATATTGTGTAGTCAATTTCGGGCTATGATTCAGTCATTTTTGGATACGTTTTCATCCTAAATATGGATTTTACAAGATATTCGATCGTCGCGCATAAATTTTGGATTTGGTTTCAGTGCTCCAGATTACGTATAGATATAGTGATCAGTTCATGTAAGCTTTTTATTTACTTGTTTGGGATTTTTCGGGCATTTTTAGGTGTTTTTTGAGGTTATGTCAAAATTCCTAACTGATCGGTCAATTCTGACCTCAGATTCGGTCTCAGCGCCCCAAAATACGTATTTAAAGGGTGTTCAGCTCATTTAAGCTTTTTATTTACTTGTTTGAGATTTATCGGGCAGTCTTAGGGTGTTTTTTGGGGTTAGAAAAAATGCAAGAGCCAATCCGACAAAACGGACATCGGATTCCTGTTCAGCGGGTTGAAATGCATGGGAATACATAGGTCTGACTTCTAGCACTCGACATTTTTTTTGTGTGCCTGTGTAATTATATTTATTTACTATTAGTGGAGTAAACGAAGATTTTCACTTCGGAAAAAATTGTAACCAGGTAGACTTTGGTGAACAATATTCTTCAAGTGTGCTAAAATAACGTAGTGAAAAGTCTACCGCAAAAAAATATACGCGTCCTATTTTTATTTAACAATTTAAGTGCAAAAATACGGTTTTTTGCGATTATCATTTTAAATTGTATTTGTACGAAAAAACTGATAGCGTCATTCGAAAGAACGGGAAATTTTACGAACGAAACATATATGACATGTATTTTGCGCAAATTGGAGCGAGTAGAAATTTGTTAACTAAGGTCCCAAGTGTCGCTGCGCCGACCGCCCGCGGACGGACGCACAGTGGGGAAAATAGCTCATTTTTTGGACAAACGATAATTCCCAAGCCTGGAATTAATGAAACTTAATATTTTTTTTTAACTATTCGTTATAAAATTGCCTTTAATTCTATCGAGCCCGAATTTTGAAATTTCAAAATTAAAGATGGCTAATCCAATATCGCGAACATAAATTCTGAAAGTAAATTAAACTTTCATCGAAAGATTGTTTGAAATTATAAAAAATTGTTACTTGGGGGATTTTATTGGTTTCTAATCTCATTTCTGATCCCCGAATTTTACGATTCAAAAAACCAAGATAGCGGATCCAATATGGTGGCCATAATATTTTTTTAAATGAAATGTACACGCACAAACTGTTAAAAATTGTTACTTAGGACTTTTAAGGGTTTCTGATCGAGAATCTAAAATCTGAATTACGTAATATCGTAATCCAAAATGGCGAATCCAATATGGCGGCCATAATATCTTTTTAATTGACATGTAAATGCGCAAATTTTAAAAATTGTACTTAGGGGTTTTAGAGATTGCTGATCATGAATCTGAAGTCCAAATTACGTAATATCGAAATCCTAGATGTCGGATCCAATATGGCGGCCATAATATATTTTTAAATGAGATGTACATGCGCAAATTGATAAAAATTGTTACTTAGGACCATAAATTATGTAATGTCGTAATCCAAGATGGCGGATTCAATATGGCGGCCATAATATATTTTTAAATGAGATGTACATGCGCAAATTGATAAAAATTGTTACTTAGGACCATAAATTATGTAATGTCGTAATCCAAGATGGCGGATTCAATATGGCGGATCCAAATGGCGGCCATAATATTTGTTTAAATAAAACATACATACGCAAATTATTACAAATCGCTATTTAGGGGCTGCTGATCATGAATCTGAAGTCTAAATTACGTAATATCGAAATCCAAGATGGCGGATCCAATATGGTGTCCGTAAGTTAAAATAGTATGATAAATCAAGCATTGAATTATTCAGTGGTATAAAATTTGTGAAATACGCCTATATGCCCGTTTAAGATTTGGCCAACTAGATTTTGTTTACAGCTTATAGTCATGATGTGCTTATAGTATTAATATCACTGCTCGTTTGTGACTTGATTAATTAGGTTATTTTAAAGGATTTGGTATATGTTATGTTAGGCTTAGAGCCCCTTTCTACTCAAGTTTTATTTTCTACATTAAGTAATAATAGGTTTATAGCCTACCTGCTCCTCTATGATTTGACTCATGAGTTTACATTAGGATTAAAGATGTCAACATTTTTTATTGGTTTTTTTTTTATAAGATGGCATATTCGAATCTGCCATCTTAGAATTCGAAATTACGAATGCGTAGTCAGCAATCGCAAAAACCTGCAAGTAACAATTTTTAACTATTTTCGCATGTACATCATAATTTTAAAAAAATTTATGGCAGCCATATTGAATTGAATTTTCTGGTTTGTAAAATATCGAAATTTTAATATCCGAAACGAGATTAGCAAACTGCAAAACCCCCGAAAAACAAATTTTAACAGTTGCCTTCTTGATTTGTCATTCTTTTTTAAATTACGGACACCATATTGGATCCGCCATCTTGGATTTCGGTATTACGTAATTTGGACTTCAGATTCATGATTAGCAATCTTTAAAACCCCTAAGTAACAATTTTTAACAATTTGCGCATTTACATGTCAATTAAAAAAATATTATGGCCGCCATATTGGATTCGCCCTTTTGGATTACGATATTACGTAATTTAGATTTCAGATTCTCGATCAGAAACCCTTAAAAGTCCTAGGTAACAATTTTTAACAGTTTGTGCATGTATATTTCATTTAAAAAAATATTATGGCCGCCATCTTGGTTTTTAAATCAGAAATGAGATTAGAAACCAAAAAGACTCCCCAAGTAACAATTTTTTATAATTTTAAACAATCTTTTGATAAAATTTTAATTTACTTTCAAAATTTATGTCCGCGACATTGGATTAGCCATCTTTAATTTTGAAATTTCAAAATTCGGGCTCGATAGAATTAAAGGCAATTTTATAACGAATAGTTAAAAAAAAAAATTAAGTTTCATTAATGCCAGGCTTGGGAATTATCGTTTGTCCAAAAAATGAGCTATTTGCCCCACTGTGGGACGCTGGAATAGGCTTGCGGTAGCGCGCGCGCTGAACGTAAGTGGCTATAACTTTTGATTGCAAAAAGCAAATGATATGAAATCAATTGGAAATGAAAAAGTATAATTTCCTCGAAGTATTACATGTTTTTAAATAACTTTTTAAGTACTTTAATTATTACATGTGTATATGTGTAACTTGAAAGCGGACTATTGCATGAATTAACGATTATTTAGTTAAAATCATTGTAAAATGAATAATTTATTAAAAAAAAAAATACTTGGATAGCATATTTAAAGGGATTATCTAAAATATGTATTCAGCCAAAAAAACTAAAAAAAATTATTTTAGGAAATTCAGACGTTTAAGCTTAGTAGGTACTTTTCCGAAAAAAGACGTTTTCCGCTGTTGACACCAAATTTCAATCGTCAATATCAAAGCTTAATATCGTGATATCGGCACTTTATAAGTGATCAATTTGAAGGTAAAGATGTGTACTAAAAGCCCCAATGATTTATTTTATGATGCATACGCGTTTTCATATTAATTTCTTACGAATAAGTCGAATTATACGTTTTGGAAGAAAATAATTCGAAAATTTAACACTATTAAAAGTGTAATAACTTAAATATATATATATATATATATATATATATATATATATATATATATATATATATATATATATATATATATATATATATATATATATATATATATATATATATATTGCCATGACATAGCCCACCGATCAATGGACAATGCTCGATTTTAGAAAAAACACAAAGTAAAATTTTAAATCAAAAATAAAACATTTTATAAAAATTTATCAACACTTTAAATCGCAAATGGTGTACACGTTAAGCGTGAGAGCCATAGCAGGGTGTATTGACTTTCCCCATGTTCAAACTACACAGAAGGAACAGTGAAATGATAGGCAAGGTTTGGTTTAGAAATGCTTTGCCATATTTTGTAATTAAACATGTGCTTTGTAAAATATTGTATAAAAATTGTAACATACCTATAGAGAAAATCACTCTGTACAATCTAATTGTAAAATTAGTGCTTCGAAAACTCTCAACGGCAGGCAAAAGGACCACAGTGCGGGATTTGCTTGTTGGAGCAGTGTAGAACCTACCTAGGTACTTTCTGGCTACAAGGACAGCCTAAAAATAGACAAAATCATTACTATTAAAATTCCAAATAGACTAAACATGTGTTAAAAAGTGAGAAATTACTCATAATAAACTTATAAGTTCATAAGGAACAAAATCAAACAAACATTTTAAGCTCCTATGAATTTGGTCAAAACAAGGCTCGGACAGCCAACGGTAAATTCTAATCATGTCAAAAATTGTGTAAAATGTTAATCATAATAGACTAAAAAGCATTAAAACATAAAGTTACATACCTTAGTTCACTTAACAGCGTGGTTATTTCCAACAAAAGACTTGAAAAGGGGGCCACAGCTGACTTTCAAACTTCTAGGTATGGGACGCTACCATATATTCTTGTCAAATTGGTATAAATTAAGATTTTTTCAGTGTAATTTCACTACTAGAAGTTAGATTATGTTACACAATGTTGTTTTAGTGCAAATTGCTACATGCACTGTCCATAGTTAGGGCTGGACACTTCACAGTATAGGGTCTCCGAGACTCTGAAAAAACATTTGTTCATGTTAGATTAAATAAAATGTTGTTCTATGTTTATTATGTAAGAAAATATTCGTTATAGCTTTATGTTTGACCTGGAAGTGTTTTTAATAGCTGTAATTAGTTTTTAAGAGTGTTTTTGTGAAATTTCCAACTGATCAGGTAACCTCAAAATACATCATTCAAACTAGGCATGTTGCATACCAAAATGATCAGCTTAAAGCTAGGAATAAAGTACAGAAAGAAAAATAAGCATTGTATTAAAAATAAGCTCAAAATCATAAAATTTCCAAAAATAAACATCAAAAGTCAAAATCTAGTAATCCAGATAATTTTTAAAATTGTCAAACCAAGCCAATTAGAAGCCATATTTTAGCATTCAGTCGTTAATTATCATTCAAAGGGAGAGGTTTAATCAGAATTTGCTGAAATTATAACCTAAGTTTTGAAAAATATATTTTGTGACCTGTGATTGGTCAAATCAAGTTTTAACATTATAATTTTGAAAATTAGTCACGACTCAAAATAAATACATCTGATAAATTGGAAATTAAAAATTTAAATGCAAATAAAAATTTTGTAAACAACAAAAAAGGTATCGTCTTCGAAAATAAAATAAAAAGTGTTTGCTCCGAAAGGTAAGGGTAAAACACCTACCTGCGTCTAATTAAAGTGCCAAATAGTGCAACGCAATCAGTATCCTGGTTTTTCAAGAGGAATATTCAAGAATCCTGATTATATCAAAACAAAACATCACCATTGTAACGAGTCACTTTACCGACTTGAAGACAGCGTGTCAACAGAGAACTTCAGGCTGTTTCGACAGGACTTTTCGTTTGTGAAGAACGGTCGCGTGGTTGCAACCAAACTTTCGTCGTCAATTGGGATTAGCACAAAGGTAAAAGCTTTTATCAAATTCTAAATAAAGAATACTAGACACAAAAGTGTCAATTTATTTATTTCTATATAAAAAATTTGTCTTCGTTAAAATAAAAATTTCAATTTGAATATAAAATTTTCATAAAAGCAAAAACACTGATTATTATCAAATCAAAAATCTAAAGGCCGATTAGCATAAGTTATTTTAAGAGATATTGTTCACCATTTTGTAATTAAGAAATTCAATCCAGGTCAAAATTTAAAATTTAAATAAAAAAGGTTTCTGTTCAAACATTTCTGACCAAACTTGTGTGTTATTTATTTGCTTCCTGACATAAAAAAAAAAATAAATTTGAACCGGCTTCTTCCCTGAGCGGAGTCAATCCTCCTGGTGTGGAAATCGTGCTCCGAATGCCTGTGTGGTGCATGTAGAGGTAAGAAAATAAATTTGACAGCCCTCGTGCTGCTCTGGCGCCCCAAAACTACCTCGTATGTCTACAACATACACACAACAGTACAGTGCATTTTATGGCGTCCAACGTGGTGAGCATTTTGTAAGCACGCAACGTTTGAGGTTTAACGTGTTGTAACACATTTTGTATATCAAGCTCAGGAAAGCAAATAAATTCAATAATAAACAAAATTTAAAATTCTAAAATCAATTTAAAATCAGGCATTGTCGATTTAAAGGTAAATAACAAGGTAATTTATAAAAGGCTATTGGTAAGGTAGAGATAATTTACATATTTTGGTAAATGAGATTAAGATCAGGTAAGACTACTGACATGGCAGGAGACAACCCAGCACCTGGAACTTCGGCAGAAGAAACACAGCAAACACAACAAGCAGGTGATGCAACCACTACACAAACAAATCCAGACATGCTAAACAAGCTGATGGAAATGATGACAGGAATGAATGCAAAAATGGAACAAAATAGTCAAAGAATAGAACAAACAATGGGGCAAAACAACCAAAAATTAGAAGAAAAAATGGATCAAACCAGTCAAAAATTAGAAGAAAAACTAGATCAAAACACACATGAGATAGGCAACATTAAAAACATAATCGATCAAACCATGGAAGAAATAGAACAGAGGACAAAGTGGTTGGAAGAAAAGTTGGCAACAGAACTTTTGCAAACGCAACAAAAATTAGAAGAAAAGATGGAAATGTTCACGGAGAATTTGAACAGGAAAAGTGAAGAAGGGATGAGAAAATTCGAAGAAAGCACGCAAGATTTGAGAAACAGATGTGACAATCTAGAAGGAAAATGGGAGAAAATTGATGAAACAATTTGTGAGAAAGTTGGTGAAGCAACAAAAGAAGTAAGGGAAGAAGTACGAGCGGAAGTGGCTGGAATTTTCGAAGAAGGAATGAATGTAATGGACGCAAGGATAAGAAAACAAGGAGAAAAGGTTGACACTCACAAAAAAGAACTGGAAAGAAAGATATCTGAAGTTACTAGAATGATCAGGGATAGTACACGAACGCACACGCCACTACACACATACACATGTAACAAAACACCTTTTTACTTCTACGGAGACAACAGAACACATCCAAAAATATTCATAACACGCCTAAAGCAACACATGGACACATTGCATAGCTCTGCCGACCTCAAGACTAATATACAAAATATGATAAAAGGAGAATGTGAATATTGGTACCAATCTGTGGAAAATAGGTTCGAATCTCTCCAGGAGTTCGAGGTTTTATTGATGAAACAATACTGGAGTGATCACACCCAGCAAAAGGTAAGGGAAAATCTATTCAACGGGAGGTATAATGACAAATCAGGTATTTCTAGGGAAAACTATGTACTAAGAAAAGTGTACAACATAAAACACTTAGAACCTAAGTTCACTGAGAGTGAAATTGTTCGGTATTTGGCTAGACATTTTTCAAATAGCATTCAAAACGTTATTATAACACAAAGGATAGGAACGATGGACAGTCTCCTAGAATATTTACGGGAAATAGACGATTATCACCAAGGTTCGTCGAACAATTATAATAAATACGGGAATAACGAGAACAGATACGGAAATAGCGATAACAGGTATGGGAACAAGGATAATAGGTACGGTAATAATGAAAATCGAAACAGAAATCAAGATAACAAATATGATAGATATGATAATACGCAGGGGACAAATAATTTCAGGTACTTCAAAGGGAACAATTATAGCCAAAATGGGAATTTCAACTATCAAGGGGGGAATAATGAGGACAGGTACAATCAAAACAGAAATAACTATAATAATTATAACAGGTATGACAGAAATGAAGGGCAAAACAGAAATTTCAATGGGAATATGCCATATGGGGGGCAACAAACTATGAATCAAAACAGGGAACAGGGTAAGCAGATACAGGAAAAGAAACAGGTACATTGGGAATCAAAGAAGCCAACGTATGATGAACGAAAAGGGGATACAAGAATGTACTCGCAAGTGGCAAATACCACTGTACAAAGGGGAAGTGAAAATTCACAGGCTCACATGCATAGGATAGAAACGGAGGCACAAATTAATGTTAGGCCTGAAAATCAGGATTTTTAGTTAGGCAAATTTTAAATTCGAAAGCTACGTATGAACACATGAGAGAATATTTGGGAACTGAGATGGATGATGAATTTAAAAATGTAAAAATTAGTCAATTACCTATAATAAATATGCAAATAAATAATATAAATGTTAGGGCACTGGTTGATTCAGGGTCAGAGATCAGTCTGATTGATGAAAAGATTTTTAATGAATATTTTAATAATGGTGAAAATAAATGTATAAAAATATCAAAAATAAGATTGGTTAATTTAAGCGGTATAAAGTTCGCAGAATGCAACAAAATATTAAGTACAGAATTTAAAATTAAAAATCAAACATTTAAAGGTGATTTTGTTATTGTGACAAAAATGAATTATGATATCATTCTGGGGGAAGATATTTTATCTGAATTAAGGGCAATTATTGATTTAGGAGAGAGAATCCTAGTTGTTGAGGGTGAAAAAATACCCATATTTAATATTAAGAATATAAATGGCGAAGGTGCCAGCGGTAAAAATGAAAAATGCGGTAAAAAAGGCGATAGTGCCAGCGGAAATATTATAAAAGGCGAAAATGCCAGCGGTAAGAATAAATATTGCGGAGAACATATGATGGAAAGTACCACATATGTAATGAATACTAGTTATAAAAAGCCCGAAGAATTACTGATAAGATGTCCTGCTAAGTTTGATAAAATAATACAAAACATGCTGCAAAATTACATTTCTTTAATTAATTATGAATCTAGAGTTGCAAAAGGTTATGAACACAAGTTAGATGTTGACGAAAATAAACCATTTAAGTGCAAAACTTATCCAATACCTTATAAACACAGAGAACAAGTACAGCAAGAAATTAAAAATATGATTAATTCTAACATTATTGAATCAGCTAAAACTAATTATATCAATCCTTTAGTTGTTGTAAAAAAGAAAGACGAGTCAATACGTTTATGTTTAGATGCTAGAAACTTAAATACAATCACAAAATCACAGTTCGATGCACCTCAAACGATCGACACACTTTTGTCCAGGATCGGCAAAAATTCAGTTTTCTCAAAGCTCGATCTCAAAAATTCATTTTGGTTGATTCCTTTGCATCCAGACTCACGCAAGTTCACAGGATTCAGCATAGATGGCCACATATTTCAATTTAAAGTGGTACCCTTTGGTTTGCAATCAGCATCTTCAGCTCTTGTCCGGGCGATGCAAAACATACTAGACAAGTATGATAGTTTCTGCGTACATTATATCGATGATATATTAGTGTTTTCTGAAACAGAAGAAAAGCATTATGAACATTTAGACATAATTTTGAATGCATTGAATGAAGCGGGTTTAAAGTTAAACATTGAAAAATGTGAGTTTTACCGTACTTATGTAAAATACTTAGGGTACAAAATTAAACCAGAAGGCATAAGCGTAGGGCAAGAAAGGGTAAAAGAAATAAAAGATTATCCGCGTCCGACAAATTTGAAAACTTTAAGGGGATTTCTGGGGATATTAAATTACTACAAAAAATTTATACCGAGATTGTCAGAACTCGAGATTCCACTACTTGAACTTCTTCGCAAAAACGTCAAGTGGGAGTGGGATGAAAGAAGGGAAGAAGCTTTTCAAAAGGTAAAGATGAACTTTCACGACAATCTACTTCTTCACAGTCCGGATTTTTCGCTACCTTTCACGTTGAGGACCGATGCGTCAGACAACATAATAGCCGCGGAACTCACACAGGAAATAGGAGGAATTGAAACACCGGTATGTTTCATATCTAGAATCTTAAAGCCGTATGAAATCAGGTATTCAACGCCCGAAAAAGAAATGTTGGCGATCACCTACAGTGTGGCCAAACTATCGTTTTTCCTAACAGGAAACCATTTTACTATTGAAACAGACCACGCAGCTCTGTGCTTCTTAATGAAGAATAGATTCGCCAATAACCGAATTTACAGATGGTCTCTGCTCATACAGGAGTACTCGTTTACAATTAAACACAGACCGGGTAGATACAATGTCACTGCAGACGCTTTGACACGTAACCGACAAATCGACACAGTTGACAAGCGGAACACTTTCACAGTAGGATTAAACGCACTCTCACACAACAACACTTTGTACACATATCAACACGTAATAGACAGCCAAGCACAATTACACGAATTAAGGAACCACATATCGACATACCCACACAGTAGAGGTTACATCATAAGAAACAATTTCATTTTAAAAACAATTGCAAACGAGGAAAAATATGTTTTAGACGAGAGTTTAGCTGCAGAGATTATAATAGATCTGCATGTTAAATTCGGACACATCGGAGTTCGGAAAACTTGGATGATTTTCAGGGAAACCTTTTTCTGTAAGCGAGATTTATCCTTGGCAAAGGAAATAATAATTAAATGCCACGAATGTTGCATGGCAAAAATAAAGAATCATGTCAATAAGAACATAGTTTATAGCATTACTACCAGTAAACCTTTAGAACTTGTAGCTATGGATTTTGTCAGTAACCTAATTCCTGATGAAAACGGTTATAAACACATTTTAATACTAGTAGACGTTTTTTCTAAATTTATTAAACTATACCCGACAAAAAGATGCAATACTACTACAGTACTACAAAAATTGAGTCACTATAGTAGAAACATAGGGAAACCATGTAAAATATTGGCAGATAATGCAACCTATTTTAATAATATAAGGTTGACAACATATCTAAAAAAAAAGGGGACAAAATTGGTATTTACAACGATTAGAAGACCAAATGCCAACCCAGCAGAACGCTATATCCAGGAACTTATTAGATTTTTACGTATAATTATCCAATACGATCATAGAGAATGGCCTTCTGCGGTAAACGATGTAGAAAATTATATGAATAATGTGCCAAGTACTGTAACACAAGTATCACCAATTGTAACCATGCTTGGGCAGTTACCAGTCAGGCCATGGACAAATAATGAAAATTTAAGCCTAGAAAATGTACACAAAAATGTCAAACAAAGATTAGATCGCACTGCGAGGCGATATGAAAAGCGGGAAAACAAAAAAATTAAGAAGAAAGTTTCATTCCAAGAAGGGGAGAAAGTAGTAATCAAAAGATTAAGGGTATCGGACTATAAAAACGATATTTGCGCTAAATTGCAGTACCCATACGAAGGACCGTACGTGGTACACAAAATATTGAATGAAAATACCTATGAATTAAAGAATATTTATGACAACTCGATAAGGGGAAGATTTCACGTCAGTCTGATGTATCCATATGAGCCAGGCTAGACAGAATGTTATAAAAATTTAATTTTAATTTGACTGTGTGCATGTCATGCCCTATTGGTAACTAACAAAATTTTCACCAGTCAAAAATTATTATTAGTTAAAGGGGGAATGCCATGACATAGCCCACCGATCAATGGACAATGCTCGATTTTAGAAAAAACACAAAGTAAAATTTTAAATCAAAAATAAAACATTTTATAAAAATTTATCAACACTTTAAATCGCAAATGGTGTACACGTTAAGCGTGAGAGCCATAGCAGGGTGTATTGACTTTCCCCATGTTCAAACTACACAGAAGGAACAGTGAAATGATAGGCAAGGTTTGGTTTAGAAATGCTTTGCCATATTTTGTAATTAAACATGTGCTTTGTAAAATATTGTATAAAAATTGTAACATACCTATAGAGAAAATCACTCTGTACAATCTAATTGTAAAATTAGTGCTTCGAAAACTCTCAACGGCAGGCAAAAGGACCACAGTGCGGGATTTGCTTGTTGGAGCAGTGTAGAACCTACCTAGGTACTTTCTGGCTACAAGGACAGCCTAAAAATAGACAAAATCATTACTATTAAAATTCCAAATAGACTAAACATGTGTTAAAAAGTGAGAAATTACTCATAATAAACTTATAAGTTCATAAGGAACAAAATCAAACAAACATTTTAAGCTCCTATGAATTTGGTCAAAACAAGGCTCGGACAGCCAACGGTAAATTCTAATCATGTCAAAAATTGTGTAAAATGTTAATCGTAATAGACTAAAAAGCATTAAAACATAAAGTTACATACCTTAGTTCACTTAACAGCGTGGTTATTTCCAACAAAAGACTTGAAAAGGGGGCCACAGCTGACTTTCAAACTTCTAGGTATGGGACGCTACCATATATTCTTGTCAAATTGGTATAAATTAAGATTTTTTCAGTGTAATTTCACTACTAGAAGTTAGATTATGTTACACAATGTTGTTTTAGTGCAAATTGCTACATGCACTGTCCATAGTTAGGGCTGGACACTTCACAGTATAGGGTCTCCGAGACTCTGAAAAAACATTTGTTCATGTTAGATTAAATAAAATGTTGTTCTATGTTTATTATGTAAGAAAATATTCGTTATAGCTTTATGTTTGACCTGGAAGTGTTTTTAATAGCTGTAATTAGTTTTTAAGAGTGTTTTTGTGAAATTTCCAACTGATCAGGTAACCTCAAAATACATCATTCAAACTAGGCATGTTGCATACCAAAATGATCAGCTTAAAGCTAGGAATAAAGTACAGAAAGAAAAATAAGCATTGTATTAAAAATAAGCTCAAAATCATAAAATTTCCAAAAATAAACATCAAAAGTCAAAATCTAGTAATCCAGATAATTTTTAAAATTGTCAAACCAAGCCAATTAGAAGCCATATTTTAGCATTCAGTCGTTAATTATCATTCAAAGGGAGAGGTTTAATCAGAATTTGCTGAAATTATAACCTAAGTTTTGAAAAATATATTTTGTGACCTGTGATTGGTCAAATCAAGTTTTAACATTATAATTTTGAAAATTAGTCACGACTCAAAATAAATACATCTGATAAATTGGAAATTAAAAATTTAAATGCAAATAAAAATTTTGTAAACAACAAAAAAGGTATCGTCTTCGAAAATAAAATAAAAAGTGTTTGCTCCGAAAGGTAAGGGTAAAACACCTACCTGCGTCTAATTAAAGTGCCAAATAGTGCAACGCAATCAGTATCCTGGTTTTTCAAGAGGAATATTCAAGAATCCTGATTATATCAAAACAAAACATCACCATTGTAACGAGTCACTTTACCGACTTGAAGACAGCGTGTCAACAGAGAACTTCAGGCTGTTTCGACAGGACTTTTCGTTTGTGAAGAACGGTCGCGTGGTTGCAACCAAACTTTCGTCGTCAATTGGGATTAGCACAAAGGTAAAAGCTTTTATCAAATTCTAAATAAAGAATACTAGACACAAAAGTGTCAATTTATTTATTTCTATATAAAAAATTTGTCTTCGTTAAAATAAAAATTTCAATTTGAATATAAAATTTTCATAAAAGCAAAAACACTGATTATTATCAAATCAAAAATCTAAAGGCCGATTAGCATAAGTTATTTTAAGAGATATTGTTCACCATTTTGTAATTAAGAAATTCAATCCAGGTCAAAATTTAAAATTTAAATAAAAAAGGTTTCTGTTCAAACATTTCTGACCAAACTTGTGTGTTATTTATTTGCTTCCTGACATAAAAAAAAAAATAAATTTGAACCGGCTTCTTCCCTGAGCGGAGTCAATCCTCCTGGTGTGGAAATCGTGCTCCGAATGCCTGTGTGGTGCATGTAGAGGTAAGAAAATAAATTTGACAGCCCTCGTGCTGCTCTGGCGCCCCAAAACTACCTCGTATGTCTACAACATACACACAACAGTACAGTGCAATATATATATATATATATATATATATATATATATATATATATATATATATATATATATATATATATATATATATATATATATATATATATATATATATATATATATATATATATATATATATATATATATATATATATATATATATATATATATATATATATATATATATATATATATATATATATATATATATATATATATATATATATATATATATATATTTTTATTTGAATGCATAGAGGTGTTAGCTACGATACTAATCTTGAAAAATATGTCTTGGTTTTATTTTTTGAAAGCAATAACAATTAAACAGTACAAAAAATGCGAAAAATCGGTAAAAACACGATTTTTGGACAATTGCGAAGGTTTTAAATAAAAAATTAAGTTTATCACAACTAATAATAATTAGAGATTAGAGACATCAAATTCGTAATAAGCATACCCAAAACCCCCTAGTACCTGATTTTCATGATTTTTCCTTGATTAATTTTCAAGATATTTCATTTAACAACTAATTTTACAGTTTTTTTGTTATTAATAAACAAATAGAGATTTAGCGTACAATACCAACCGGTAGACTTTGAACTTAAACTTATTTAGAACACGTTTAAAAAGTTTTTATGAATTTTTATGCAGTTACAAATTATTCCGAAACAATGCCTCTTTTTTGACTACGTTTACTCCACTATATGTACTTTCTGTAAAAAAATGTAACTTATTATATTTATTAGTAGCCCAATGCAATTAGGTGTATACTTCGGAACCCAGATATAGTGAATGTATTTGAATGATTTTTTTTTGCCGGATTTCTAAAAAGTTTACCCATTGAAAATTAACGCAATTTCGAAAATCCGTAAATTAAAAAAATAAATAAAATTTTTAGAAATCTCAACGAAAAATACAATTATCGGAATTTTTTAATATTTCTTTTAAGAAAATAATGATTGTTATAGTTTTCGAGGTTGTTTATAAAGAATTTGTAAAAAAATTAGACTTTAATCTGTAATTTTTAAAATCTATATTGTCACATTACCAGCTTTTTATTTCTAAAACTGAAAAATTAATTACTCTTCTAATTTTACGAATAAATTAACGAAAATTCATAGACTTATATTTTTGAGGTTACTGAAGATGACTGTGAGATCAAAACTATGGGACGAAAATATTAAAGGTTGAAATCACCCTTAAATACTGAAAAATTAATAATTCTTCTAATCTTACAAATAAATTCACGAAAATCCATATACTTATGATTTTAAGGTCGCTGAATATGATTGAGGTCTAGGAATTTATTTTAAAAAATGGTGGATTAAAAATGGTCACAAAAGACTATAGTAGAATACAGATTGTTATAAATAAATCAAATTAATACACTTAAGTAAACTAATTAAATAATATTTTTAATCTGCACTATAAAACATACTAAAGTGCAATGCAATCTGCTTTTTCTGCGTATTCTTCGAAAAATAGACGGCTCTTGCTCGTTTCTCTACCTACTATAGACATTTAAAATGCGCGTAAAAACTGAAAAGTTTCAACATTATTTCAAACCGTCACATCTCTGGAACAATTGGTCGTAGGAAAAAAAATAAAAATCCAAACTCTTCGTTTTTTTATAAACTTCATTTCATTCTTATATAACGATTTTATCAATCTTATAGTTTTTGAGATATTTCAATTTTAAATACATAATTTCCTTGCGTATGTGCTCACACACCATATTTAAACCATTATATCTCTGGAACAGTTTGTTGGAAAGTAAAAAAAAACAAACTATTCGTATTTTTATAAGCTTCATTTTTGTATTCTTACCATTTTTTTATAAAAAAAATATTTTCTGAGCAATTTCCAAAATCCCTATTTTTTTCAAAAAATTTTTAATAATTGAAAATGGGTACGGAGTGAAAAATAATTATTTTAAATATTCTAAAAATATTGAGCATGTTAGTAATAATATGCATTAACAATATATAGAAGGATTTTAAAAAAAAATTGAATTAATAAGAAATTAGAGTAATAAAACTAAAAAAAGTGGCGCCTAAATTTTTAAATGAGCTACTTTTTTTTAGTTTTTAGTATAAAAGGTCTCGTATACGTCTCAATTGAAAGAAAATTTTAATACCTTTAATTTTTACAAGAATAACAATTTTTCTCGTAGTTGTATATTTTGGGTAATTTTAGATTTTAACGTCGCATATTTTTTCTGAACATTTCGGCGCCATTTTGAAAATACCATATTTCCAAAACTAAACATCGGAGAAAAAAAAAAAGAAAAAATCATTCGATTTGTTTTCGTAAAAGCTTTAATTTTTTACCCTTGCATTTTTTTAAAGTCCACATTTTTCGAGTAATTTAAAAAAAAAACGTCTAGGAATACTGATTTTAGGGGATGAAAATTGCTTTATCAAATACCCCCCAGCCCCAAGAAGGGGTTGGGGAAGCAGTAAAAATGACAATATAGATACTTATGTACATACTTTATAAAGCAAGTTGAAGAAAGAAATTTAGAAATTTATTGCATCGTTTTCGTGCTAGGATTTAAAAGCTTCACTTACTGTACTATTCATTTGTTTCGCTTTTTGGAGTTTCTATTCTGCCATCTTCAAAATAATTTTAAAAAATTTCATTTTTTTACAAATTCTTTATAAACAACGTTGAAAACTATAACAATAATTATTTTCTCAAACGATATATTATATATTATTATTATATTATATTACAAAATTCCTATAATTGTATTTTTAGATGAGATTTCTGAAAAATGTATATATTTTTTTTTTTAATTTACGGATATTCGAAATTGCCGTAATTTTCAATGGGTAAACTTTTTAGTATACGGCATTAGATATCCAACAAAAAAAAATCATTCAAATCCATTCACTATAGCTAGGTTCCGTAATTTTTCATTTATAATGACTAATTGCACTGGACTAAAGTGTACGATTCAAGTTTATACATTTTATACAACTTGCGTGAAAAAAAATTATTACGATTTCAAATGAGAACTGAAATTTTCAAATTCTAAGAAACACACATTGTATGTTGTATAATGCAAGATAACAACATTTTCTGTAACCGAATAACTAACCACTATACACTGGCGCCACAGCGGCATAGCATAAAATTAAAAGTTGATGGCCTGCAACAGCTGTGATTTGTTATTTCATATTTTAAAAATAGACTGTATGAGACTATCTAAATACTTGCCACAAAGTAGTAAAATCTAGCATTCGGTATACAATGCCGGTGATTTTTATTTTTACCATCGTAAATATATTAATAGATGTAGTATATCCTACAGTTTTATTCTAAAGTTGGGTATATCTTATGTTGAATATTTTCATAAAACTGAATTTAATCATAGCATAAAAGTATTTAGTTGTATTGTTTCACCGAAATTTTACACATATTTCAATATATAAAAGCGTTTGCTTCATAAGCTTTTTTTTTGTCTCATAATAAAAATTATACGTTACTAATAACTGGATTTTTTTCAACGATACATATTTAATATTCTCTATTTATAATCTTCCAATTTATTTGCTTTAAACCTACTCGTATGCTAGATACATAATAATATATACCAAAACGTCAGTATGCTTCAAAAAGCTACTACACTTTTATTTTGTTATTTTAAGTTATCCAATAAAGGAAAATAGGAAAATGTAATATAGTGAAAATTTACTACCTAAAACGTAAGACAATTAGACAATTACATGACAATTTTTTTTAGTAGTAAAATTTTTATTTTGAAATAGCAAAGCTCTTAAAAAAGGGTAGAAGGCAACCGATTTAAATTGCGACACTCGATCAGTGAAGTAAAGCAACGCTGATCGCATTTGCATGAGTGACAGTAACAGTTGGTGATACCTTCTGGGCTATTAACCCGCCAGAAAGGCGGTGGGATGACCCAGGGTAGGTTAAGTTGATAGCCGACGACCGTGGCTTGGAGTCCACACTAAATAGAAGATTCCTTGATACAAAGAACGTGCGTGCAAAAGATCCTATTAGCGTTTAAATTTGGAGGGGGTGTAATCCAAAGCAGTTTTTATAAGGGCTTATCAAATCAACGTCGCTCAATGACATGTGCCGCTTGACACTATTGACAATTCAATTATCACTATCCCCCTTTCCCGGCTAAGGTACAGCTGCTTAATAAAAAGTGGTACATACTACTTTCTACTATCTTTTAAAAGAATTCAAGTGAAAAATAAAAATTACGTACTTCATATCAATTAAAAATTTTTAATCTATTATCGAAAACCACGTAAAATAATATAAATAATAAAATCAAACACATTCGTAAAAATTAAAAACCGCTGCCCAAGGAATCACTACTTCCACATCCAGATTCTCTATCCAAGTCACTCACATCGAAAAAACATTTTATATGGATATAATTGTTTATGGAACTTTAGTAATATAATATTTGAAATCCTCTACCCCAAAAACCCATAAAACGATACCCCACATCGGTAGTGGGGTGGTAATACACAGATAAAAATTATGTTTTGAATCAAGAATCCATTGTTTCCTATATACGCAAATAAATAAATTCTTCATATAAAACAAATACTTTTTTTTCAAGAATAATTTGTTTACAACAAGCTTTTTATTTCTTGCCACAAAAGTACATTTGTTTTATAGGAAGCATTTAATTTTTTTGTGTATATCTGAAACAAACATTATTTTTATCTGTGTAGGGTTGGTAATGGGGGTGGATGAAGTAAAAAAATATTTTGAGGTTTCTGGTTCTTGTACATACATTAAATCACATTTTTTTACGTCCCCTGTAATAATGGGTTGGTGGTGGTAATGGCTAATGCCAAAATTTTTTTTGAGATCTTAGCTTCTCTTGTATATACTAAATACCAATTTTATAGACTCTTACCTGCTTGATTTGCCCATTTACACCAAATTTACCCCTAACCCTTCGAAAGAAAAAGATGAAAATATAATCTAGTTCCAGATCTCGTTAAAGTACATATGTGTACCAAATTTCAAGTCAATATCTTAAACGGTTCCAGAGTAAACGTGCGCACAAAAAAAGTTACAGACAGACAAACCGACAGATAGAAAAATTTTTTTTCGCTCAAACTTGAAATCTCGACGTTTCATGACATTATAAGCCTACTTGAACAATAAAAATTTTTAAAAATGTTTTTGTCGTTACTATACTTCCACTGGATGTGAAAGTAAAACTGAACGTATAATAAACCAAAGAATATAATATGACAAAGTCAGCATGAAAATATTAAAATCCAAAACTGTCATGTATACATTTGAATAAGGAATTAATTAAATGTATTATTATCATTATCAAATTATTCACTTTCTGTCTGTCTAAGGCTTGAAATATTTTATAAGTTTCCTTCAGTGACAGTGCCTGTCTGTTTGGATACTGGTCTAGTTGAGTAATTTTGGCTAGATTAGTTACGTTAATATTAGAAAAGTTCATTTACTCGTTCTCCGAGAAAACATCCGTACAGTTAGCAGGTCGTTTAAGCCATTTGAGTTATACAGTCCAGTGCAATTAGGTTTATACTTCGGAACCCAGCTGTAATGAATGGATTTGAATCATTTTGTTTGTTGGATTTCTAATGCCATACGTTTACCCATTGAAAATTACCGCAATTTCGAAAATCCGTAAATTAAAAAAAAAATTAAAATTTTTAGAAATCTCAACGAAAAATACAATTGTCGGAATTTTTAAATAATTCTTTTAAAAAAATAATGATTGTTATAATTTTTGAGGTTGTTTATAAAGAATTTATAAAAAAATGAAACTTTTTAAAATTAATTTGAAGATGGTAGAAGCTCCAAAAAGCGAAATAAATGAAAGAAGCGTTAAAAATTACAAATACATCAATTTTTTTAAAGAAAATAATTTATTAACAACTTATGCCAAATAATAATTTTTATAAATTTTAATGAAATAAATAATAATAAATTTTCATTTCAAGGATAATCAATTGTCTCCGAAGTTTTCGTTTTCGATGTCATTCATTAATATCATTGGTGGAGCATTTAAACAACTAACTTCTTCACATAGTCAACATGCTACAGAACAATTTAAGCCACTTTTTCTACAGCCACACCCAGTTTTACATGAACAAAAAATCATTTTCAATAGATTTTCAGAACCTGGTGGTTGGTTCATTGTAACTGGTACTAGTGAATTATCTTTTTAATTTTTGAAATTTGCCAATAAAAGTTCTTTGCAAATAGCAATAACAAAAGCAGATTCATCGAAATGTTAAGGAAGAAACTAGCTGATAATAATATTTTCTTGTGTCAGAAGGTGATGCTTATACATTAATCATACAGGCGGCAATTAATATTGAATCAGGAAACGTTGCTGCTGCTGAAGATATTGATGTGTTAGTTTTATTAACAGGTTTAACACCTCCTCATAAAGAAATATATTTTCTCAAACCAGCAAAAGGCACGGCGGTATCCGCAAAAATTTATTCTAATAAAAGCCTTGAACAAACATTACCAATGTGTAAAAAGCATATTTTTTACATGCATTAACTGGATCTGATACAACTTCAGCGTTTCACAAAAAATAGTAAAAATTTTGCTAAATTATTCGAAAATCGTACAGATTTGCAAGATACTGCTATTATCTTTACTGATGAAAATGCTGAGGTCACTAATATTTTCCAATCGAGTATTTTATGCATTTTAGCATTATACGGTACTCCTAAAAATCAAGAAAATATAAATAATTTTCGATACCAATCGTTTCTTAAAGTTACAAGTAAAAATACCTGTGTTAACTTGGCTTCATTGATACCTACACTCGATGCTAGTTCAGAACATATAAAAAGAGTGTATTTACAAGTACAGTTGTGGATGGGACATGATAAATTGCCAAAAGAATGGGGATGGAAAAGAAACTTAATTCACTGGTACCTGAAGCTGAAGCGGAACACAAATTTATTTAAATTATAGCTACAATTATGCGCCTCCCCGAAGCCTGGCCCGGAGTAAGGCAGACAACCACGGCGCGCGGCGCCGTGGTGAATGTGGGTCTGGACGGGGCAGGTCCGGTTCGGTTTAACCAGTGTTTTCGAGTTAACGCTCCTATTTAAAAAATTTTAAAAACTTAACATTACCAATAAACAATTTAGATTATAATATACAAAAATACTTAAAATAATTAAAATAAAACTTCTTAAAATTAATTGTTTCACACACTAATAAATTTGGATTGTTGGCACAGGAAAACAAAACTCAACGAAAAAAACCCGTTCGAAACAATTCCACCCTGGTGGTCTACCTGCCGCCAGGACAATGTGGTGAAATAGAAGTTTTCTTATAAAATGTTCGACCCCCCCCCCCCCCCCCCCCAATTTTTTTAGTGTTTTTGAATTTAAAAATTTTGTTTTCGGTACACATAAATAAGACAAGAGTGAGCTAGTTTTAGACTAACAGGAACGAAAATATCACTTCTGCTTGAACCGGAAGTGACATCAACTTTTTGTCATAAATAGAATGACTATATTTTTTTTATGGTTTCTCATTAGGCATAAAATTCTAAATGCTACAGTTCTTTCTGATTTAAAAAATTTCAAAAAATAAGAGAGATACAAACAATTTTTTATTTTTTTTTAAATGGCCAACTATGGAAATTTAAAGTTGTAGACTTGTCTGTAAAGAACAAAATAGTTATTTGAATTACTGATAGGTACGGCTATTTTTAGGTTTTTCTGAAAAGACGGAATTTCATTTTCATTTTCATTTCCGGAAAATTATGGAAATTTTTTTAATGGGTCTACATTATTAGTTGGCGGTATTGTTATCACATGATCATATATACCAGCTGAAGGTACATATCCGTGTTGCCTTCATTTTCGAAAAGTGTTCAGTTTTTTTTTTAATTTGATGATATCAAATCGATTTCAGAGTGTATTCGAATTGGGTGCATTGCGTTTTCTAACATTTTGTTAAAAATGCTTTCCAATGATTTTTCTGTGCTGTGAGGAGAATATTATCTTCTTCATAGTTTTCTTCATCAATTACCTCTGGAATTTTTTGGAAACGTTTTATGAGATTCTCTAATATTTTCTTAATGACATTTTTGCACCTAATTCTTGCTCACTGAAATTGTGCAAGTAGGTATAACATGAAATTTAAGAAATATCTGATAAACAAATTCGAAACACGTCATCACAGTACCTTCACTGTGATTTTAAGTGGTTCCAATAGTATAACCAAATCACCAAAGTTTATATTCCGAATCCAGTATCAAAATGGCATTTTTAAGCCGATCATTGCCTTTTGAACGCAATTTCGGAGGTAACTAAAATGTAGCATTAAAAGACTGTTCCATATTGCTTTACAATCCTGAAAATCCCCGAATCCAATCGACTACGAACCCGGAATTTGAGGTATCTAAATATTGCCGAGATCCCGGGATTTTCGGTTTCAAGATTTTGGGATTGCAAACCCTAGTTGTTGGAGCAGTCGCGTAGGCTCTATTTTTCAAATACGCCCAAATAAACGACTGGAGACCTTGCAGGCCATCTGACTGACATGGGTCCCAATTCAGAGATCTGGAAACAATTCATTTAAACGAACACTTCATTCGTATTCAGCAAGTCGAAATGCATAGTGGTTATCCAATGGAGTTCCAGAAACAACCCACTTTTCACTTGTTTTGCGTGTCTGTGTAATATATTTGCATACGCGGTTTTCCAGAAAATGACGGAGTATCCGGTGATATATATTACACAGGCACACACACAGAAAAAAACTATCTGTTTCTGGAACTCCATTGCGCAACCCCTATGTATTTCGACGTGCTGAATACGAATCAGGTGCCCGTTTAACTCCATCACCCACCAATTTTTAGTGTGTCCCGAAAATAACCTAAATTATGGCTTGTATTTAGGTTATTTTCGCGATTTACAAAAGAATGATGGGTTATAGAGCTAAATGGACACCTCACGTCGAAATACATAGCTGTGACCCAATGGAGTTATTTTATTATGTGTGTCTGTGTTATCTGTTGGCGCTTACCTTTTAAAAATACTTTTATAATTACGAAGGATATCATTAGCGAAAAAAATTAAAGTTTATGAATCATTATTTCTGATTAATAAAAGAAAATAGCACGGTCCCATTAAGAAATTTTCGATAGGAAATGAAAATGAAATTCTGTCTTTTAAGAAAAACCTAAAAATAGTCTTACCTATCAGTAATTCAAATAACTATTTTGTTATCTACAGGCAAGTCTACTACCTTACTAATAATTTCCATAATACTTACTAATTTTCTTTTGAAAAAATTTAAAAATTATTCTCACTTGTTTTTTGAATGTTTTAAATCAAAAAAAACTGCTGTACTTAAAATTTTATGCTTAATAGGAAACCAACAATAAAATACTCATTCCATTTAAGAAAAGAAAGTTGATGTCACTTCTGGTTAAACCGAAAGTGTTATTTTTGTCCTGTTAGTCTAAAAGTAGCCCAGCTTTGTCAAGTTTATGTGGACTAAAAGCGAAATTTTTAAATTAGAGAACAACCAAAAATTGGGGGCGTGCATTGACTCGTGGCCACACGGTATTATATTGCTTATAGCAATTTTACAACTATGTTTGCTACGGAAACCAGGAGAGCAAAACTTATTAGTAATTTATGTCTATCCAAGAAATAAACCAATTAATCGCAAAGAAGTTTTGTTAATTGACCTTGACAAGCCTTTATTGAATTTGCAATTTTTGGAATATGTACACTAATAACAACTTTAATGACCACCTTAAGGTGACTTTGAATCATTATCCTTACCAATACATGTTTTTTTAAAGCAAAAGCAATTCGATTACAACAAATTGAATTTGAAACGCATTCGACACAAAAGTATTAGCTGTAAGAAATATTATCTTCGTAAGGCATTCAATGTAATCTATCATACTTTAAGTAAAAAATTACACGGTTTGGATTGAGTTGGGTTGAACCTACGTTAAATTAAGTCAAATGATACGTTTCAAACCGTACTCAATCTAAAAAAAAATAAAGAATGAACACAATTCACGAACTAACCATCCATCTTCATGGCAAATAAATGTTATTTAGAAACGCGTGCCAGTATGTATATGATGTATCTCGTAAGTTTTGACGAATTACAGAAAATCCTATGTGGAAAATGCTAAAAAAGTGGTAAAAATAATGTTTGATTACCTAAAAAAAATGGTTCGGTCAATTTCTTCACGAAATATATCATACCTATACAGGCAGAGCTGCCTAACTACTTTTGAAAAAGTAGTTAACAACTAACTACAGAGTACTTATTAAAAATGCATTGTAGTTGAAAAGTACTCGAGTACTTTTATTTTGAAAGAGTAGTTTAACTACGCGTTTTCAATTACATTTGCAACTACTTTTGTAGGTACACTTTTCGGCCATCCATAAATGACGTCACGCCAATTTTTGAGATTTTAGACCCCCCCCCCATTGTCACGTTTTGTCACACTGAGTTAGACACCCCCCCCCCCCAAAGAAAAATTACGTCACGCTTATAGAGACCCCCCCCCTTATGTTTTTTCGATTCCGTTATTTATTATTCACGATATTTTTCGCCTCATGTCACCTCATGGGCGCAATGCTACTAAAAATCAAAATTACAATATTTTTCTTTTCTTGATTCGTTCATCATTCGTTACGTCACACTGAGTCAGACCACCCTCCCCCTTATCACACTTAGTCACGTAATTACGACCCCCCCCCCCCCCCCGGAGCGTGACGTCATTTATGGATGGCCCCTTTAGACTTACACAGCATGAAATTTTTTTCATTATGAAAAAAATTAGGTCACTAAACTGTGTACTTAAGACACTGAAACCATTCTTTTTCACGTCATAACCGGAAAGTCTAATATACTTATATAATTTGTAAAATGATTGAGCCAATATGCGACAAGAAGTCACAAAATGCTTTTCTACGTCAAGCAAAGTGTACCTACGTAATGCCCCGACAACCTACCCTACAGTTTACTTACATGTTGTTCCATTATTGCCACTTGCAACCTTTTTAATTTCTTTAATAAATATTTAATATCAGTTATTATTGGGGATATATCTGAAACTGTTTTTGTCACTGAACAACTGGGCTGGATATTTATTAAGCACATTTATGAGAAAAAAAATATAAAAACAGATTCTATGAAAACACATGAACAGTAGTTGCAACTACTTTAGTAGTTAAAATTACATTAGTAGCAGTGGCGGCTGGTGAAATTTCAATATTTTTTTTCTCGTCTGTGGCGCATGCGACCCATACGAAATATGGGAAATAACATCTAGAGAAGCACTTCTCTAAAAAATTTTAAAAAAGCAGTTTGCGAAAAAATTTTTGAAAATTCGTTACCCTCCTCCTGTTTATTTTTATTTTTTTTTTGTCATATGCATTTGACTTTTCATAAAAATACAACAGATTTTGGAGTTTATGAAAATATTTTCATTACTAACTGAGATACAACGAATTGAAATATTGTAATTTGTTAAATTGTAAGGGGAGGCTAACGAATTTTCAAACATTTTTTCAAAATTTTTTAGGGGTCATTAGAGGAGTGCTTCTCTAGATGTTATTTTCCAAATTTCGTATGAGAAAAAAAATATTGAAATTTCACCAGCCGCCACTGATTAGTAGTTTTAACTACTTTTAAAAAGTAGTTTGAGTAGTGAATACTCAATACAATAACAATGTAATCACAACTACCTATAAGTACTCGTAGTTAGTAGTTAAAATGTAGTTTAACTACAATTGTAGTTAACTACTTGGCAGCTCTGTATACAGGACATGTTTACATTCTAAAACTTCAGGAATCGATTCCTTATTGAAACTAAGTGTAGGTGGTTTACCCTATTAAAGTTTTTGTCCTAAGGAATATTTCTTAAAATAAATTAATAATTAAAATCAGTTTCCAATTTTCAAAGCTCTCGTATCATACTATTTCAACTTTAAATCACTTCCAATATTAAAATAATTTTTATAATGATATAAAAAAAAACCTGTCGTGTCCAAAAAAACATGGGCTGAGTCTTATAACGTATTTTTGGTAAAATCTAATCGTGTACATCTAACTTTAATTTTTGTGACATTGTCAGTTATTTGTCAAAATTCATTGCAAGTGTGCAAATAGAGACAGATTTACATTAGAAGAAAATAGTTGTCCTTTTTTTTTGCTGAAACAATCGAATTGATTTAATTCAATTTGTTTCAGCGATAATATTCCACTAGAAATTTTATTGTTTATGCTTATGTATTATGACCTCCTTATTACGAAAAAAAAAAAAAAATACTTGCGCCCAAAAACGTCTGGTGCATCAAAATTGTATGCACTTTTTGAAGGCGATTTTACGGATTTTCTACTTATCTGCTTAATATATCTTATACTAGTAATCGAATGTATTGGTAATCGAATGGGAATTTTAAAAATACTAGCTTAAGAAATATAGACCTGTCCGATATGTATAGGTCAAAAAATAGAAAACACCAAAATTGAATATCCTTTCTATAAGAGTAATTTCACCAAAGTTGACAAAAATACTCATCTATGGTAATGCACCAAACTCGGACTGTAAGTCAAATAGTCCGCCTCAAAGATGGCGGACGAAATAAAACATTTTAATTCTACGTCAAGTACCAAGGAGGCATTGTACGTCACTTTTCGATTGTAGTTTCTTTTAGGTACTTTAGGTACTTTATTTTAAATTTTTTGACTACTCGAATATTCGCTATTATTAAATAAACAATGAAAAACAGCGCCAAATAAAGAAGTTTCGTTACATAAAATGAGAAAAACATATCATTCCATAATGAGTTGAGATATTATCCAAAAAATATACAAAAATAAATAAATACAAGAAAAATGAAGGAGCGTAAATGAATTCGGTTTTTAACTACAATGCGTGATACACACGCTCGCTGCCTCTACTTCTACTATGCTCCTTAGTCAAATGTTGAACTGTGCCCTCAACATTTACTTCCTCAAGAACATTCGGGGTTTGATGTAGGGGGTGCCATAAGTAAGGAACGCGTATAGTTCGAGCGCAGTTATTGATTTAAATACTTGAATTTATATTTCGTTTTTACATTTGAAAATAACAATTTGAAAAAATGAAAATTAGTGACAATTCTATTTGTGGATAGAGAACTTTAATTTAAGAAAAAAAAAAGAATAACCAAAATTGGGCCAGTGGGAGCTGCTGGCGAAGCTGAAGAAAAACGTCTTGTGTTTAAATACATGGATTACACTGTACTAATCGCATTTAGTAAACAGTAAACTTCTTCGATCATTAATTTAACATTACATATTCATTTCCTCTTATTTTCAAGCCCTTGATCGTTACACTTTTGTAAGCGAAACTTGCCTTCTAGCTAATAGTCTATTATGTCTTCATATATTTCATGAAAACTCTAAATCCCCTTTTCCTTCCACCAATTTATCTTGTGAGATGCATTAAAGTAACTCTTTTTTACTTTTTGTTACAGCCCTGGATATCGAGATCACAATGCTTACTGGATTGGAGCATCTGATAAAACACATGAGGGGGACTTTAGATGGTCAGACGGACTTCCTTTTTCCTATACCAGTGAGTTTCTATACAACTATTTATTTCTTTATTTAACAATTCGCAAAATATTATTATGCTAAAAAGAATGTGGTAACTCTTTCGCATATTATTTTTTACATTTTATATAACGTTACATGATTTGATCAATTTGTTTTATTGTTTGATTTGTCCACAATAGTTTATAAGTTTTAATTAAACATGAATAAATTTTTTTACTATTTCCTACAGCAATATCTTACGATACAGAATTTTCAAGATCTTATATTAATTATGGTTAGCAAGCCCTAAGAATCACCAAATCTCCCAGACTCTGGTGATAAGAAGTTGGGCATGAAAGTTCTTTTTTGGGTATAGGCGTAAGATAAGAAAGAAATTTTTGAAAGTCACTCCTTAAGAGAGTAAAACCGACCATTAAATTTGAAAAGATTTTCTTATTAACGGTTAATTCTCTGAAAAAAATACTGCAACGTGGCAGTTTTATTTTAATTTTTAAATATTTTAACATTTTTCATCATACAGGGCGTCGAAAAGCTAGGTATATGCCAACTTTGATTTTTTAAACGTAAATCTCAAAATATGTTGTAACTTTTGGATTCTTCGCAACATTTCAGGTATTTTTCATTTAATAATGTGTCCCCGGATGGGGTACTGCACTCTTGTAAACTTTCTTATTTTTGATGTGCCGAGAAAAAGTCATTCTTTATAAAAATTTTGCTTGCCTTAGGAAGTCATAAACAGTTGTCAAACTTAAAATAAATTATAAATTAGAAAATATGAAATCGGCTCTAAGCAAACTACTTTTTTTTTAGTAAAAAAAAAAAATTAACAAAGTTTATTCAATTATAAAGAAAAGCTTAGATACGAAGTTTAGTTGCAGAATAAGAAAATAACAAAGTTCAGAAAAAAAAAGAAACATTTTATTGAACTAACTTGAAAACTATTCCACATGTATGACCTCCTACTGGTACACATTTTTCTGATATTTTCTAAATTTTTCATAAACACATGAGATCACCACATCTTTATTTATGGTTGCAACAGCATCCACAATTTTTTGTTTTACTGAATCTACGTCGACTGCAAAATTGTTTGCGTTTACTTTTTACTTTAAATACCCCCATAAGAAATAATCCAACGGGGTTAGATCTGGTGAACGGTCTGGCCCTGCTGTTTGTCCATAGAGGCCAATCCACCTGTCGTGGAAGTGATTGTCTAACCATTGTCTAACTAGAAGTATAGAATGTGCTGGGCATCCATCTTGCTGAAAAATTATTTTTCTTCTAAATTCTAAATTTTCATTGTCCAGTTCGCCTCAAACAAAATTATTTAAAATTTCTAAATAAGCATTTTGATTTAAATTTTCATCCATAAAATGAGGACAGGTTATTCTATGATGCATTATGCCGAACCAAACATTTAGTTTTTAAACTTTTGACAATTAGTGATAATTCGGAAATTAGGTTTTCCAGTCCTACAATTTTGAGAAGAGACTACCCATTAGTCGTAAAAGTAGATTCGTCCGTGAATAAAATATTTGTATGAAATAATCCATCTGCTAAAGTTTTCTCACCCATAGTTAAACAAAAGTCCAAACGACGAGCATCATCTCCAACTTGAAGGTTTGTGAATAAATTTGGGTTTGAATACATACAATTTATTGCTGACTAAAATCCACTGAATATGAGATTTGCTAATACCTTTCATTAAACATTTCCTTAACGATCGTCTTGGGTCTTTCTGTATAGAGTCTAAACCTACAATAGGCCAGTCGGAATAGCTTTTCTGTACGAAATGTCGTTTACCCGCATTTTTTTTCCTTAAACTATAGTTTGGGATGTAGAGAAACATATGTCAACTATCCGCACACGTGACAGATGGGGCAACACACTTTAAAATTTAAAAATCGTCTATTTTTTGCCATTTTTCGCCATCTTTCGCATTATTTGCAATATACTTCGTATATGAAGCATTTTTGCATTTTTTGAAAATATATCAAGAAAGAGAAAAGTTGGGAAAATTTATTTTTGAACGTTTTATTATTCTTGGCATTTTCCCAGAAAATTCTTCGTTTAAGAGCTACAGACGAAAGAAAAATGCTACTTTTTTATTATTTTTTTTTTTAAGTGATTACAATAAATATTAATACGAAGTATATCGTCGGTATAATGTAAATTATGTTTTAATGTCCAATTTAGAGTTTGAATAAAATATATTTACAGAAATATTTATAATTTACATGTTAAACAGAAAAAAAATAATAAAACTTTTCAGGTATTGAGGTATTAAAATAATGGGAAAATAAATAAAGAAATATATATTTTCACAAACAGACTATTAATTTTATGCATGGTACAGCGTACATGCGTTTTATGTATAACTTAATAAAATATAATAGAATAGAATAAGTTTATTTAACAAATTGATCTACTACTATATAATTGTTAAAAACTGAAACATTATGATAAATAAACTAAGCCCCCCACATTAATAAAACTTTATTTTTTCCCTTTTCCTGTTATAAGTCTACATTACCAAATTTACAACGAATTGAATATACTACTGGACGCAAATCAATCAATATCGATATTATCTAACACTCATGTGAAATATGGGATATTCAAATAAATAAATTGGTTAGTAAATCAAGAAGTACACTGTACCTCTTTAATAATCTTCGAGATATACTAAATATTGATAAACTTAGAACAACTTATCTTGCTTTAATTGAATCTCAATTGCGATATGGCATAATAGGGTAGGAAGGTTTATTAAAAACTGACCTTAGTAGTCTAGAAAAAAAATCTAAATATAAAAAAAACCAATAACTTAACCATCAGATATATTATACAAAGATGCCAGAATAATGGACATCCGCATTATACTTTCTCTCCTTAGTAGTAAAAATATACTCTGAAGAAAAGAACTTGGTAAACCACAAACACCGAACCAGATATAAAAATGATGTTTTTTGTAAAAGAATGTCAAAAACCATCGGCCAGAGAAGCCATAACTTCCTAGCTCCGAAAACATATAATTTTTTACCCACTGAAATTGAAAACATAAAATGAGTTCGTAAATTTAAAATAGTTTCCACCAAGCAATTTGTAATGAGAAATTAAAGAAAAAAAATAATGATTTAATAGATTTGAAAAATAATTAATTCACAGTAGACCGTCATTTTAATCTCCTGAAATTTTGCATTTTATCTTGAGATGCTCTTAATTAGTATCTCAGGGAAATTTAAAAGTGGTTACGCGCTTGCGTCAAAAGAAACAAAGAAAAGATCAGTATTTAACAAATTTATATTAACTTCTTCACATTTAACACAACAACAGTTTTTGTTTACCTCTGATTTGATGCAGACTGTTCGTAAACCGCCACTGGATTCAATTATTATTCCAAATTATCTCTCCAACTATTATTTATTTCATTTCTGCTACATTTACTCTCCCAATGCCAGACGCCTCTGCCATCACTCCTCTATCCTCCAAAACCTCCTTTCAAACTCCGCGTCCCTTTTCTGACAGTTCTCGTCTTCACCTACTTGATTTAGGCTCTGTACTCAAATTCGCATCACTGCCCCAAAATTTATACAACACACAATACTCTAATACAAATAGCTGTACCTATCAGGTGGGGCACCACAATCTTATGTCTTATATTGTATATCATTGTTAAATTACTTGTTATATTTATTTACTTTTTTTATAATGTATACCATTTTAGAAATTTTAGTGTTGTTGAGGTATTATTATGTTATATATAATGTGTTGTGTATGTGTGTGTATTAGGGCGATCCTTATTTATACTTGAGGAAAAAAATATTTTCGAATTTAGTTTGGGCCACCACCCACAACGGTTTCAATTGCTAAAAAAATAATGTGGGTGAAATTTGAGCCAAATTTAATATTTCTTGAAATTCCCCACATTGTTATATTTGGTTTTTCTAAGTAAACAATTGGTATAATTGACATCCTGAAGATAATTTATACTAATTTAGGAAGAGGAAAGCGAACTCTAAACACTACCCATGAAAATATTGACATTAAAATTCCCTAATCCTTTTAGGATTAAGGAATTTTAATAGGTGGTCGCCTACAAGACCTTAGTTTTAAGATCTATTTCCTCGAATTTTGTTTCTGCAGTAGAGTTGAGTTTCTACCTGAACGGCATAAACCTTAATCCTCACTGTAATTTTAGCCGACCCGTATGGCAATAAGTGCGTCAAAGCATTTCAGTACCTCATTATCAGTGAAAAGAGCAGCACGCAGCACAATGTCCCGCCAAATTAATTTGCGTGTTTATTTGCTCGGTAATTTTTCAGACGAGATTACTGGAAGTAAACTGCCTTCTAATAAACAAGTTTTGAGTGTACTTTTTTAAACTTAAGAGAAGTGAAGCTGAATTTACGTGAAAGTGCCAGACTTGTAATACAAGAAGTTGTGATTTTCTGGAAAAAGGCGAGAATTTCCACTAGAAAACAAAACCACTGTATTGATAAGCTTGTATCTTTGTATGAAGAATGGAGGGCGCTTCAATAAAGGTGTAAGAAGCAGGCAAACAAAACTTATTTCAGTCAGTCAGTCAAATTTTTAAGGCCAAGAATTTTCTTTAAACGCTTTCAACAGTATTGGGCTAAGATTAACAAACATTATTTTAAGTACGGATTTGAAGACGGATATGTTCTTCCATTTTTAGATGATACAAAAGAGGTAGTCACATTTGTGACATCTGCTCTGGAAATTCCGCAAAAGCAGCCTCGAGAGGATTATAGAGAATTTTTGGAGTTGTCCTTAATATTCTTGGGTGAAATTCCTCCTCGTGGAATATCTTTTCGGGTTTCTGGGGCAATTCACCACGCGAGATGGATGGCAAAAGCTATTTATTGCTTAAAGATTTTCTTGTTCCGCGAGGAATTCCCATTGACAGATAAAGAGAGAAGAGATCTTTCAGATAAATGTATTTTTGTCATCAAAGCGCCTTATCAGGACCTCCGCTTTTTAAATAAGCTTTACGACTATAAGACCGTCGATCCAGAGATATCCAGTGTTGCGTTGAAAAAATTTCATAAGCATTTATGGTACCTAAGTCCAGAAGCAGTTGCCTTCGCATTCTTCGATTCAAAATTGTCAGAGGAATTCAAAATGAAAATGGTTGAAGCCCTAGGTGAGAAAGAGTATCTGGAAGAAGAAACATTGGATGTGGACGAAAAATCATCGGATGTGGAAGAAAAGTCATTAGATATAGAAGAAGAATCATCATATAGTAAAAGTATCAAGCGAATAGAGATAGGCGAAAATGAAATTCCAAAGTTTGTGGAAAACACATTTATTGAAAATTTTGTTACTATCGAAACCCGAAAGTTTTTCAAACGATTTCACATAAATAATGACTTTCTTGAAACGCACCCTTCAACTTGGTCTAAAAACGATAGTTTTAACAAAGGGTCGGATATTGTTAAAAAAATCAAAGTTGTTAATGATACAGCAGAGCGGGGTGTTAAGTTAATGACAGATTACAATAATGTAATAACAAAAGATGAGGAACAAATACAATTCGTCTTGCAAGTTGTAAAAGATTATAGAACACGATTTCTCGATTTTAAAAAGGAGACCTTATCCCAAAAATTATAATAAAATTAACCACTTTTCATAAATAATATGATTTTAAATATGTATATTATTTATTTTCAGCACTACTAACTCGATTGTCAGTAGAAAGCTTTGAAAAAATAAATATCGAAATTTATTAGAATTTATTTCAATCTCCCAGAATCAAGGGTTGGGTGGCACGTTTTCTCGTTATCCGATTGAGTTCAGATTTTGCACAGAACATTTTTTTAAGTATTGAAACCAATCTAGGGGGTGGCCCGCAAAAAAACATAAAGTCGAAAAATAAGGACCGCAATAGTATGTATATATGTATTATATTTTTTTCTGTGTCCAGCATACGCTCAAGTGCTCTAAATAGCACTTAATGTGGGGGGTCAGTTTATTTATCATAATGTTTCAGTTTTAAACAATTATATAGTAATAGATAGATAGATAGATAGAAATATTTTATTTCCCACAATATGTATCTTACAAACTACAATGGTTGTTTTGGTGTACACATGTATTGTTAGAACTAGATACATACTTCTGGCTCTTTCCGAGCCTTAGAGAAAATATCGCCTAGTTTGACTGTGGTTTATAGAATAATTGTCTATCTCAGATAATATACTACATTATAGATAACATACTACAATAAGGTAAGAATAGTAATAGCAACAATAATAAATGGTACGTATTTAAGCTAGCAGGCTGAGACCTGCAAATTTTAAATGATATTCAATGAAATTCAATGATATTTAATAAAATCTAAGCAAATGATATGATGTAGGTATATAGTGCCATTCATATTTATTTGTTGTGGCTACTCGGATTCCGAAAATACAAATGACCTGTTGTTTTAGTTGAGACCATCCTCAAAAAATTTGTTTAAGTTATAGAAAACATTGGTTTTTAGAATATTTTTCAATTCCTTTTTAAATAGATTTAAGGACGGTTTTTGCTGAACTCTTTCTGGAAGATGATTAAATATTTTTACACCTGCATAAATCAATTTGTTAAAAAAACTTATTCTATTCTATTAAGTTATAAATGAAACACATGTACGCTGTACTATGCATAAAATAAATAGTCTGTTTGTGAAAATATATATTTGTTTATTTATCTTCCCATTATTTTCATACCTCAATACCTGAAAAGTTTTATTATTTTTTTTTCTGTTTAACATATAAATTATAAATATTTCTGTAAATATATTTTATTCAAACTGTAAATTGAACATTTAAACATAATTTACATTGTACCGATGATATACTTCGTATTAATATTTATTACAATCACTTAAAAAAAAATCAAAAAATAAAAAAGTAGCATTTTTCTTTTGTCTGTATCTGGGAAAATGTCAAGAATAATAAAATGTTCAAAATCGATTTTCTCATCTCTCGATATATTTTCAAGAAATGCTTCATATACGAGGTATTTTGCAAATAAAGTGAAAAATGGGAAGAAATGAAAGATTTTTTAATTTTAAAGTGTGTTGCCCCACCTGTCACGCGTGCGGATAGTTGGCATATGTTTCTCTACATCTTAAACTATACTTTAAGAAAAAAAAATGCGGGTAAACGACATTTCGCAAAATGATCCTTTTTCAATCTATTCCAAGCAACAGCGTCATTTTCATTTAATTTTTTTTTTTTGGTGTTTTTTACATCCCCATAGTGGAATCAAAATAAATTAATTTACGTACTGTTTTGCGAATCACTTTAACATCTGGATACTTCTCATTAAAAACTTCTATTGCGTATTTGTAAGAAACATTTCCGATACCATAACATTTGTCTAAGTAAATTCATTTTCCAGGATTAGCATAATTCAATTATCAGTAATTAATATGTTTATAGAAAACACGAAATACGAATAAATATCTATTACACTGACATTGACATTAATCCATGGCATTACTTGATGTAATCCCATCTATCTATGGAGAATTTAGAAAAAGATTAGGAAAATGTGTATTAGTAGGAGGTCTACATGTGGAATAGTTTTCAACTTAGTTGAAATTCTATGAAGAATTTAGAAGAAGATTAGAAAAATGTGTACTAGTAGAAGGTCTACATGTGGAATAGTTTTCAACTTAGTTGGATAAAATGTTTTTCTTTTTTTTTGAAAATTGCTATTTCCTTATTTTGCAACTAAACACCGTAGTTAAGCTTTTCTTCATAATTGAAAAACTTTGTTATATAAAATTTTCAATGAAAATGTAAAAAAGGTAGTTTCCTTAAAGTCGATTTCATATTTTCTAATTTTTAGAACACCCTGTGTAATTTATCTTAAGTTGGACAACTGTTTATGACTTCTAAGATAAGCAGATCTTTTTTATAAAGAATGACTTTCAAGTAGTTTCAATGGCAGGTCAACCGCTCAAAGCTCAAACACTATTAATTGCCAGAGCCATTACGGACGAATGAAGTAACCGTTGATTGTGATCATTTAAAAGAGATGTATCGCATTGTCTTGCAGCTTTCTTAAACATGATTTCGAATAACTAACCACTCTTTATGACCAGAAGACTGTACACAAAGCAATAATTAGCAACATCGACTCCGTAACACAGTGCGGAATTTACGACTACTCCTTTGTAATTCAACCCAAATCAATTTATTTGGGCTCAAAATTTTCGTAATACTAAACACTTTAACGAAGAACTGCGAAAAATGCAATCCAGCTTATTTTTGACAGATGACAGCTGTCAAAAGCCTGTAAAAAATGTGAAAATCATATAAATGCTGAAATTTTGAATTTTTTTAACCATTCTATTTAAATGAGATAATAAAGTTTTAAAATATGACATATGTATTGGAGCGGAACCTCCTTAAGTTACATTATTAAATTTCTCAGAAATAAAGTTAAATAAACATGTTAAGATTCGTTAAAGGTATAAGGTTTTTCCTCTAATAGTCCCCTATAGTATTTATTTATTTATTGTTGGCTCTTTTCAACCTTGAAATTCATATTCTGCAAGTCAAAAATCATTATAAAATATGATACTGATGGACTTGCAAGGAATTATATATAAGAGATTCTGCCTTTCTAGGGTTTTCACATTTTTACAGGCTTTTGACAGCTGTCATGTGTCAAAAATAAGCTGGATTGCAATTTTCGCAGTTCTTCATTAAAGTGCTCAGTATTACGAAAATTTTGAGCCAAAATAGATTGATTTTGGTTGAATTACAAAGGAGGAGTCGAATTTTGACCTAAAAAACTCGTAAATTCCTCACTGTGCGTAAGAGATAATGTTTTTTTTTCTTGGGGCTCCGTTGGGAGCCGAAAAGGCATTCCTAATAAATCCTTTGTTTGTAAAAGTAAGGGAGAGAACAAGAATTGTACTTTGCCAAGTTGGCATATTCGGTTTTTAAGTTGTCACTTAACCTCAGCTGCGTGAATGTTCCTCTTTGAAATATTTCAAAACAAAGTACGACCCAAGTTTATTGGGATTGCAAATTAATTGCATGGGATGAATGCATAATATCCCATATGGCTGGGATCGAAGCACTTCAAGGCATTCGAAACGTCATGTTGATGAGAGGAGTCAGTGATTTCTAACATATTATATTTATGATTTAAAAACAAGAGTACTCCTTAATTATTCAGAAGACGAGAATAGAAGATATCGAGGGGAAAATAAAAATACTTGACAGTTTGTGACATTTACTGAATAACAAGGACTCTTTAACTGACATCTGTGCTTTTGGTGCGGGAGCTACGTGGCTTTTTCGGAAACTCATCGTTACAAGTATTTTCTAGGCGTTGATTAATTTTATCGAACTTAAATAGCGACGAAATGGATTTCTGGCATATGTCAGCCCGTCGAGTTGGCCATGGTTCAAGATATAAAAATCAGTGAAATTATGCCATCGTTACAAGACTCATTTTTTTTTGTGTATACGTATTTTATATTTAAAATGAATAAAATAAGATCGCCAGAAAGTGTGGGCCGTCAGGAGGCGCAGCCATAAAGATCAAAGTTGTAAAAAAACGGAGTTATATCAAGTGATCGTTACAAGCTTTTTTTAGGCTGAGCATATTTACTTAAATATTTTGAACACAGAAAACAATTCCCAGAAAGAAACTCCTATCAGTAAGGCTAGCCAGAAAGAAAATGTTTAGGATTTTTGAAGAAAATTGGATTTTTTTCGCATATTTCACATCAGAACTCTAAACCCATCGTTACAAGTTCTGGCTCCTTTTTAAAACGTAAATATAAACTCCTTTAATAATAAAATAGTCTTCCCAGAAAGTTCTAAGTGTCAACAAAAGTACCATAGTCTCATAAATACACAGGAATTTAACACTTTCGGCTAACTTGACTTCCTACCGTGCCTCAGATGTATTGTATCATTATTACAAGGTTATTTTTATATTTAAGAAGTAATTATAAGTCTCTTGAATAAGAAAGTATGCATCTTAAGACCAAATTCCCGTCAGAAAAATTTATACACGTATTTAAAAACGAAGAAATGGACGATTTTGTGCGAAATTAACGTTACCGTCGCATCTCAGAGGTTATAAGTCATTGTTAAAAGTTTTGTCATTTTCTTGGTACCTTAATACAAGTCTCATTAACAAAAAAATATACTCCACAGAACGAAATGTCCGTCAAACAAATTTTACCCGCAGGTAAAAGGTAACGCATCCCGTTCAAATCAGCCGAATTAATGTTATTTCGAGCTTCTCTTGTATATCAGAGTTCAGATATCATTATTAAATGTTCTGTATCTTCTTTGTTACTTTGATAAAACTTCTTTGAACAAACAGAAATACTGACCAGAATGACGTGATCGTTAAGCAAATTTTCACGTACATATAAGAGGCACTGTATCCTTCCCATTTCACCCAAATTAATACAATTTCCAGCTTCAGTGGTATCTCAGACTGCGATATCATTATTAAACGTTCTGTCTCTCTTTTGTTACGTTGATAAAAGTTCCTTTAACAGACAGACATACTCACCAGAACGAGGTATCCGTCAGGCAAATTTTATACTAATAAAAAAAATTTGTATATATATTTAAAACTAACAACAACGAAATCATTTTTATTTTTGAATCAAACAATACATATTTTTCAATTACTAAATACTAATCTTTTAACTGTGCGTAAAAATTTGCCTGACGGATACCTCGTTCTGGTGAGTATGTTTGTCTGTAAAAGGAACTTTTATCAACGTAACAAAAGAGAGACAGAACGTTTAATAATGATATCTGCAATCTGGGATACCACTGAATTTTCTGGTGAGGTTATTTTATTGTTAAAGGAGCTTATATTTATGTTTTAAAAAGGAGCCAGAACTTGTAACGATGGGTTTATAGTTCTGAGGTGAAATATGCGAAAATAAATCCAGTTTTCTTCACAAATTCTAAACATTTTCTTTCTGGCTAGGCTTACTGACAGGAGTTTCTTTCTGGGAATTGTTTCCTGTGTTCAAAATATTTAAATAAACATGCTCAGCCTAAAAAAAGCTTGTAACGATCACTTGATATAACTCCGTTATTTTTACAACTTTGACCTTTCTGGCCTCCTGACGGTCCACACTTTCTGGCGATCTTATTTTATTCATTTTAAACATAAAATGCGTACGCACAAAAAAAATGAGCCTTGTAACGATGGCATAATTTCATTGATTTCTAGACAGTGTTCGTGACGTACCTGACAGGAGGTGCCCCGCCAGAAGTCGATTTAATGAATCGTTATCATCCATTAAACCGTTAAAATATCTCAAAGTTCATAAAACGATGACGTGCCGAAAAAGCCATCTAGCTCCCGCTCTATATTTATTGAAATTCAAAAACTGTATATAAAAAGAAGAAGTTAAATTTCAACATTTATTTCTAAAATGGATGCTTTAAGTGCCTATTGTCACGTTCTCCAAAGATGATTAAATAGATTAAGTAGGTATTAAAATTAAAATATTAAATTGTAAAGTTTTTATTATCCATTCTCATGGTTTGGGTGAAAGAAAGAAATTTTGTTAAATTTCAGTGTCTGATATATGTCACAGACTTCGTATAATGTGGTAGTGCCTCAACAAAAAAAAAAAGAAAAACTTGCACTTAACCTTGATACTGCATGTGAACTGGACACAGATGCAGTGAAAAAATTTGTTAGAAAAAGATCTTTCCTGATCAGTAATTTTTTAATTTTTTTGATTTTAATGAATATGAGTGTATCTGACCAATGTTGATATTTTGGTATTATTCATTACCTTGTGAAGTAAAACTGATGACAATTTTTAAGGTTTCAAAATAAGCAACCATTTCATCAAGAATTACTCTTCCTCGTATACAAATAAAAAGAAATCCCATTTCAATCAGTGGGCATATCGTATACACGTAAATATATATTCATTATTCACAACCACATATTTATTCCGATAATAACAAGGGTAAAACGTGTAAATTCCTTATATAATAGAACAGTAACTTGAGGTTTTAACTTCGGAATAACGTCATATAATTTAAATTTAAAAGCATCACAAAAAAGTTTCTATATTGTGAGGGGACTTACTAATTGATAGGGAGTGGCAACTAAAAAAAGTTTAAGTTGTAGCGACTTAAAAATTGCGATATTATCTTCAAAAGATCGGCAATACAAAACAATTTTCATTAAATAATTCTAGAAATATTACATTTAGCGAAAAATGCTAGAGACAAATAAGAAAGCTACTAGACAGAATAACTTTCGTTTATTTCTAATTTCTGTAAAATTTAATAACTTCGGAGATCTGGAAGCATAAAGATGGCATCCGAGCGTTTAAAAGACGAAATATTTGATTTCTCATGATTATTCTCATGCTTAACTTTTTTTATTTCATATTGTGAACTTATATCATTATTGTTTCATCCGTTCGGCTAGGTTATTTATATATATGTATTATGAAATTGTTTGTTCAGGTTAAGTGGTAGAGCACCTTACGCTTGCGTAAAATGGTGAACTTCGCCTGTACCATATGTGTATTGGAATGTACCTTTAATTTTTTTTCAATCTTGGTAAATAAAGACATTATTATTATTGTTATTATTATTATTATTATTATTTAACTGTATATCTCAGACACTATGTTACACTGGAAAAAGTGCTTGTAAAATTACAGCATCATTACATTAGAACTCATGGAATTTACTGTTAGAATCATGTAATAAGAAATCGCTACAGACAAATACATGTAAAAATACATGCCACATGGAAATATACATAACTTTCGAATTTATTCCTGTCCTAATGTGATTTTACGTCAACTGTCTTGTTAAATCACAATTTAATTATCAACACTGAGTGCAAATTTACTAGCCCTCGTGTAAATTTATAGACATCAGTGGTGTAATTTTACATCCAGTCTGTGAAATTCTAGTCATTAATCACTGGTCACAGATCTACATGAAGATGCATGTAAAATTACATGAATACTTTTTTCAGTATATTTACATCAAAAAAAATTTATTTAAAAAAATTCAACCGCCTTCAAAAATTCTCGCTAAAAATTATGAAATGAAATTTCACCATCGGCGTCGTCCAGTTAATTGAACCTTCTTACCTAATACAGATATTGAAGTCTATTAAAAATACATTCGAATTCGTTATTTGCCCATTTTTACATCGACATCAATAATAATGGGCAAATCTACATTAGGTAATAAGGTTCAATTAACTGTTTTTGTAGCATAAAAAATAAAATAGTTTTGACAGAAACAATGTGCTTCTTCACATTTTTTAATAAAAACGTCGACATTTTGTTACTATAAGTAGTCAGTAATTAAAAAAATATAATTCTCAAATACTGTTTTTCATTCTATATGACCTAGACGCACATTTTTTCGTCCGTTTACAGCACTTGCTTTAGAAAATAATTTAAAACTAAGCTTTAAACTAAAAAGGGATTTTCAAAAAAAAACGTAAAATGTTTGCTTCTTTGCAAATATCTCAATAACTATTGATTTTAGCGAGAAAATCATGGAGATCAAAAATAAAGCTTATAAATTGAGAATGAATTTAATTGTATTTATATTTATGTAGGATTAATAGTTTCAAAAGATATTTGTTTAAAGATGGCTTACAAATATTTACAAAATGGAGTATCTAGTTTGTTGAATATCTTAGAAACTATAGCACTTGCGTAAGTAATTCTAAGGACCAGAATTAAGGATAATTAATCAAAATTTATACTTACTCTTTGTTTGTTTTGTATCATAAAAAACAAAGAGTTTAAGGAGAGAACAAAGTGCGTCTTCACATATTTCTTAACAAAATGTTGCCATCTTGTTATTATAATTGTCTACGACCAACAGGTGGTCCGCGGACCCCTAGGGGTCCGCGAAATGTCACTGAAATATTCATTTGTTTTGTATTTTACTTGACTTGCAGTGGTAGATTCTACATAATCTTCATTTTAAGAAGAATTTAAGCTTTTGAGGGGTCCTTGTCAGTATAGCGACCGATGAGGGGGTCCTTGAAAAAATCTTGTTGGGAATCCCTGGTCTACGAATAAAAAAAAATTCAAAAATATTATTTTTCGTTATTATATAGACATCACCTAGATTCTCATATTTTTTGTCCGTTTAAAACACTTGTTTTAGAAAATATTTCCATCCGTCATATTGAAGTTGCCATTTTAATTTTTTTTTATTTTGACTGAGATTCATAATCAGCGATCCCAAAAACATAAATATCCTACGTCTAAGAAATCAATCAATAATACTTTTTCAAATATTAAATGTTTAAATTTAGGGATAGTTTTCACCCCTTGGGGGTAAGAGCAAGTGCCGAGAGCATATAAAAACTGAAGATTATACTTTTTACTACAGTAATTACCTATAAAAAAATTATCATTAGATAATATGAGATTATTCCTAAATTTTTACATATTTTTTACCTTTAGGTACTGTACTATGCTGGGTACCACAGGCTCTCTCCTATATTTCCTTTATTTTTCAACTTATCCATTTGAAATTTGGGGTGCATAAACTACCTGTAAAAATGGATTTTTGGACATAAAAACAGCATGAGACCATTTCCGGATTACTCGGAATGACTGCAACTTTCAATTTTTAAATGGAACACCCTGTATATTTTTACATATTTGGATTCAAGACAACAGTCTGAGTATACCATGAGATTTTTGCGAATTTTTGGGTGGTTGTTTAGTTTTTTTTATGCATTTTAAGACATTCGTCTAGAGTGCTTTGGAATACCAAAATTTATTCTACGGCAGGTAAAGTTCAAGGAAAAAATATAATTTTTCGTTTAATTTCATTAATAACTATTTACGAATCCTCCAAAATTGAACAAATCACTTTTTTATCGAAAACTTTTTTTTTCAAATAGTGGTGGCTCTTACTGTTTAATAAATCATAGATTTCTTTTCTGAATTAATTGATATCCATTTCAAATCTATGCTATTTGTTTTTCTATTTTATTGAATTTATTTAAAAATAAAAAATTATATTATAATTTTTAACATAGCTGCCGTTGCAAAAATCATGTCTAATAATGAAATGTGAATAACTACCTTTTTGTGAATAATAGCCTTTTGGTTCTCTCTTTTGTTTCTTAATAGGTATAAGTACTAGTGCAAACTATAAGTATCAATAAAAATTATTTTGAAAGGGAATTTTTTATTTTTAAATAAATTTAATAAAGTAGAAAAATAAATAGCATAGATTTGAAATGATATCAATGAATTCAGAAAAAAATCTATAATTTATTGAACCATATGACCCACCACCTTCCCATTTGAAAAACAAAAGTTTTCGATAAGAAAGTGATTTGTTCAATTTCGGAGGCTTCGTAAATAGTTATTAATGTATTAAACGAAAAATTATATTTTTCCCTTGGACTTTACCTGCCGTAGAACAAATTTTGATATCCAAAAGCAATTTAGACGAATGTCTTAAAATGCTTTAAAAAAACTGAATATCGCGAAAATCTCATGGTATACTCAGAATATTGTCTTGAATCCAAATATGTAAAAATATACAGGGTGTTCCATTTAAAAATCGAAAGTTGCGGTCATTTCCGGGTAAATTGGAAATGGTCTCATACCGTTCATTATGTTCAAAAATCCATTTTTACAGATAGTTTATGCACCAGAAAAAGAAATATGGGGGGAAGCCACTCACGGTCAGTAAACTATACGGTTGCATCATCCAGCACCTTTTAGACGAAGGAGCGCGCGGGGGGGGGGGGGGTAACCGAAAATGACGTAGCCTCTAGACCCAGCCAGGGCCGGCACTAGACATTTTGCTACTCACTCAATTAATAAACACTGATATAAACGAATAGTATACACTGGGACGACAGCAAACTAGTTTATTACACTGGACAGTGACAATGCGACGTGCAACAAACAATATAAAAATAAACACACTGTCGTTGTAGTATGCCAGATAAATTGAAAACACGACACGCGGCAACTAGTGCCGGCTCTGGATCTACCTAGACTTTGACCTTGATCTGAATAATTAAACAAATAAAGCGTGCAAGAGAGACAGATATCCTATTCCCATGCAAAAGATAGAGACAAAGATATCGGTGGCTACATGACGTAAGCGCTAGACCCAAGTTCCCCCCGCGCGCTCCTTCGTCTAGAAGCTACTGGATGAGGTAACCGTTATAGTTTAATGACCGTGGAAGCCACTAGCCTGTAGCACCCGGTATATCTTATTTCTTATCCAAAATTAGCAATGCCAATTTACCGGCTTTCAATTAATAACTTATATAAACAAGCTATGGCTTAGTCTAGCTGAGAACTAATAAGCATATATTTTTTACTAAAATTATTGATACCTACAGTAGGGTGGGCCAAAAAGAACGAAAATTTGAATTCGCAGTTTCTATGTTTGTTACTATGTATCTAAAACTAATTCGAGTAAATTTTTAGCCAAATCGGTTAATATCTAGCCGTATCCCCCCACCGGCTTTGAAAATGAGAGAAAAGGCCAATTTTTCGATTGTTAACATTTTTTAAATTGACATTTGAAATTTTTTTATGACTCTTTATTAAGGTCTAAACGCGTGTAGTAAAAGTTTTCCGTATAAAATATTTTTCAGTTCCAGAGAAATTAGAAATTTTACACAAAAAACCTTATTTTCGTCAAATTCTACGTTTTAGTGACAAATTTATAATTTCCCTGGAACTGAAAAATATTTTATTGAGAAAACTTTTGCCACACGCGTTTATACATTAATGAAGTCATTAAAAAAATCAAATGCCAATTTCAGAAATGTTAAAATTAGCTTTAGCTACATAGTAATAAAACAGAAAGTACCCCATCTGCAAATTCAACTGTTCGTGTTTTTTTGCCCACCCTAACCTACAGTATGTTCACAGTTAGAGTGGATAAGAGGGTAATTTTTTTATTTCTCATTTTACGCGGAAAATTTATTCTTCATAAAAAGTTCTGCTTTTGTTATGATATATGATGACCATGGGGTAAGTTAATATATCATGTACAGGGTGTTCAGAAAATTTAAAAAGTCTGAAAATTATGTAAGAGTAAACTACGTTCAATTTTAACCATATGAAAAACTGTCACTAGGAAAAGTTGTTTATAATTAAAATTTATCTCAGAATTCTAATTTGTGGATAAATCTGACAAATTCTTCTTTTTTTTTTTTAAATGTTATAAGTATCAAGTGGTATCATGCGGTAAAATTTAAACGGTAAAATAAAAATTATTTTCTTCTTACAAAAATTATTAAATAAGACAGCTAATAATACTCCTAATTATATTATACTACTTTTATTTTTAACAACATTGAAAAAATTTATTAGGAAAACTAAAACATATATTTTTTAAATATTATTCAAACACGTTTCCACCGTGCTCCTTGCATTTTTGAACAAAGCTCTTTGTAACTGTTTCTAACTTCTTGTAAGCATATTGACTGAACAGCTTCCTTAATACGGTCTTTCAACAGGTCAGTGTTATTATCTAAAAGCCTACTGTATAAAATTTGTTGCAATTCGACCCCACAAATAAAAATCCATATTTTTTAAATTGGGGGACCTCGGAGGTCATATATTTTGACCATACCCACCAATCCATCAGTCATCAAACTTATTCCGTAACCAGGTTCTAACATTTGCCGCAGAACGAGCCATCTTGTTGAAAATAAAATGAACTGAGGTTATCCAACGGTAAATTTTTCAATTCATAACTGAAAAAAGTTTGCAGCATATTCTATTTTAATATGAATAATAAATAATGTGAATATTGCTGTTACAAGTAAGTATCTTAAAGAAAAATACGGCCCTATAATTTCATGATAAGATACTGCGCACCAAACATTTACTTTTTTTAAAGTATTGTCACCGGCCTTGTATTTTAAAATTAGGATTAAAATCACTCCAATATCGACTAGAGCGCGAAAATACAATCCCATTAGTCAAGAAGGTAGATTCATCTGTAAAGATAATTTTTTTATTCATGCTTCCAATCCGCAAACAAAATAAACACGTTTTGTTTCATCGCCTGTCTCTAAGGTGTGGTTGAAAATTGGTTTGCAAGGATATACCTTATTGTGTTTTAAAATTTTTTGAATCTGAGATTTCTTAGCAACTTCCAAATATTCCGCTCGTCTTTTTATTGACAGTCTGAGATGTTCCTCTACTGACTGTAATACTACCATCATCATATTTTTTTTAGGTATTTTCAAGATCCAGTTTTTAAAAATTTCTGCACTAATTTGTGGCAAATCGACTATGTAACACGCACGCCTGGGCATTTTAAATTAAAATCTTCGATTACTTTCCAATGGAAAGGCTCACCAATTCCATAACACTGTATTAGATACATTTTTTCCTATAAATAAATGTCACTGTCAACAACACAACTTCTCAGTTATACAGATTTTCTTTTGATTTTCAAAATAGTAAAATTATGCCGATTTATAAACAAATTGGAATTCTGAAAAACATTTTTCGAATAAATTTTTTCAATGCTGTTAAAAATAAAAGTAGTTTAATATAATTACGAGTATAATTAGCTGTCTTATTTAATAATTTTTGCAAGAATTTTTTTTTTTTTTCCGTAAGTATTACATACACACTTGATACTTTTGAAAATTTTTTAAAACAGGCGAATTAAGCAGATCTATCCACAAATTGGAATTCTGACATAAATTTTAATTCTAAACAACTTTTCTAATGACAGTTTTTCACATCCTTAAAATTGAACGTAGTTTACTCTTACAAAATTTTAAGATTTTTTAATTTTCTGAACCCCCTTTACATTACATGGTTAATTTACTCCATGGCAATCATATTTTTGACAAAAGCAAAACTTTTTATGAAGAATAAATGTTCAGCGTAAAAGGAGAATTAAAAAAGTTTACCCTCTTATCCACTTTTACCTGTGGACATACTGTGTATATAATTTTTTTGGGTTATGTAAATAGAATGTGAATCACTTTTTATTAAACATAATTATAAAGCCAACGTTTCAAATTGCATCATCCATTTATGTATCAAATATCAGATTTAGTAGTTCTGAAGTTGAGACTTTAATTTTCAGTTATTTATGTCACATGCGTTTTAAAAATATTTGCAATAAGTATTAAGTTGTAAATTTTAAAAATAAATATATCCTTATATATTTAAACTTTTTCTCTCAAATTTATTCATTCATTTATCTGTGTTTGCAAGTTTTATGGTTTTTCCCTTATTTTTGTGTATTTTTTTACAGCAGTTTTGTTTATGATATTAACAAAGATACAAAACTACAAAAGTTCTCTCAATCTATTATTGACAATATTTTTTTTCATAATTCGCTCTGTTTGGAAAAAATCAATCAATATCTGTAAAACTGTTGTTTAAAACTTTCGATATTTCTAAAATCATTAATAACATAAATATTTATAGACAGGAGAACATTCCAAAATATATATATTTTTTTTAAGAAATACTAACAATGGAACCAATTTACTTGCCGTACATGGTAATTTGATCTAATATGCAGTCTCAAGTATTTGATTCATGTCTATTTAAACATCGGTATAAATTTTGCGTGTGTATACTGTGTATATCCAAAATTGAAATTGAATCAAAAAATAAAATGAATCAACTGAGGCTTATAAAGTTTAACAAAACAGATAGAACAAGTATACTTAAATTTAGATTTTAATTAGGTACCTAATTTGAAGTACCAAAAATAAAAAAATTTCTAATTTATTATTTCCGCGAGACAAATTCTATATTACACTATTTTTATTGACTTAAGGTCATATGTCGTATAATTATTGATTTATGTTAAGCTTATTATAATGGAGAAATTTGGAAATTTTGATAAAGATGCTATTTAAATAGTGCATACCTACACATTACAAAACTTTTTGAGATTTCCAACTAAATAAAGCAAAACTTACAGTTATTTGTAATGCTAAACGTATAGTAACATTCCTTTGATATTCCACCACCTAATAATTTTGAGTTTATTAAAAGAACCAACATGTCTACTAAGTTTTGAAACCACCGAAACTGTTGCCATATAAGCTGTTCCAATCTAATTTTAACTCTCTTGAGCCCAGTAGCATAGTGTAAATATTACCGAATATCTACTGCTGGCAAAGATTCATAAAATGATTTGAGCTATTTCCAGCGTGAGGTTATAAATATCTGGTGACGTATTTTTGTATATAATCTTTAGTTACCTCCCGCACTGTGAGGAAATGTACTTATTAAGTCATTTGCATACTGTTAACTACCAAAGAAGAAGCAGACTATATTTAGATTATCGTATAAACTTTCTCACAATAGTTTATTTTGGTAGTTCGTTCATATGTTTAGAATTTCATTGATTTAATTTCATATTTATTTTATTGAACACTGTTCTCAGATAAGCATATACTATTATAATATATAACTTTCTTTGGTACTAAATTTGGAAAATATTGATCACAGGTGATTGATTGGAAAAAAAGTCGTTATTATTTGTATATTGTATAAATTATGCCGAAAATTTTATTAAAAAAATTACAATAGGTAAATAACATAATAATAACATCAATATTCTCCTTGGATGGTAATATACTTAAAAATAGAAATAAAGAGGCAGGTATACTACTAGATAGGCTTTATTGACCTGCCCAGTGATAAAATCGTTACAATAAGTAAATATAATAACAAATAATAAATATAATCAAAAGGTGTTAATTGATTGATGTTCGTAAGAGTCTGTCTGGCAGTACAACCACGGTCGCAATAATAATAAAACTGTAGATGTAATAATACAGTAATAACAACATGTTAAATAGCTTAGTAGAAATGCAATTAAATTGCTTAGAAGCACTTGCGGTGGACAATTCCAGGGCCGGATTCATCGTATTCTTGCTTGGAGATCCACATCTGTTGGAAGGTTGAGAGGGAAGCCAAGATGGATCCACCGATCCATACGGAGTATTTCCTTTCAGGGGGAGCAATGATCTTGATCTTGATGGTGGATGGAGCAAGAGCGGTGATTTCCTTTTGCATACGATCAGCAATACCAGGGTACATGGTGGTACCTCCGGAGAGTACAGTGTTGGCGTACAAGTCCTTACGGATATCAACGTCACACTTCATGATGGAATTGTAGACAGTTTCATGGATACCGCAAGATTCCATACCCAAGAAGGAAGGCTGGAAGAGGGCTTCAGGGCAACGGAATCTTTCGTTACCAATGGTGATGACTTGTCCATCAGGAAGTTCGTAGCTCTTTTCGAGGGAGGTAGAGGCAGCAGCGGTGGCCATTTCTTGTTCAAAGTCGAGGGCAACATAGCAAAGTTTTTCCTTGATGTCACGGACAATTTCCCTTTCAGCCGTGGTGGTGAATGAGTAACCTCTTTCGGTAAGGATTTTCATGAGGTAGTCGGTCAAGTCACGACCAGCCAAGTCCAAACGGAGGATGGCATGGGGAAGAGCGTAACCTTCATAGATTGGTACAGTGTGGGTGACACCATCTCCAGAGTCCAAGACGATACCAGTGGTACGACCGGAAGCGTATAAGGAAAGTACAGCTTGGATGGCAACATACATAGCGGGGGTGTTGAAGGTTTCAAACATGATTTGTGTCATCTTTTCACGGTTAGCCTTGGGGTTGAGGGGAGCTTCTGTAAGGAGGACTGGATGTTCTTCTGGGGCAACACGGAGTTCATTGTAGAAAGTGTGATGCCAGATTTTTTCCATATCATCCCAGTTGGTGATGATACCGTGTTCAATGGGGTATTTTAAGGTGAGGATACCTCTTTTGCTTTGAGCTTCATCCCCTACGTATGAGTCTTTTTGTCCCATACCAACCATTACTCCTTGATGCCTGGGACGACCAACGATGGATGGGAAGACGGCACGGGGTGCGTCATCACCGGCGAAACCAGCTTTGCACATACCGGAACCATTGTCAACGACAAGAGCCGCAACATCGTCGTCACACATGTTGTCTTCTGTGGTTGATCACTGCTCACTAGACAGAAATACACAGCTAATAAGCTAGGATGCGACTGAATGTTAGAAATCAAGAAACTAGCTTTTATAGGATCCGCTACCAGTGGCGCCGTTACGAAGTCTATTTTTTGTCAAACACATACTACCATATCTCGACATTATTATCACTACAGACAATGTATTTTAAAGTGACACACATAAAAAAGCACAACTGCATTATTAAAAAGTTCAATAGAAATTATTACGAAAAATTTTAAACAAAATTGAAAATATTAATGGAAGTTTAATGAAATTGATTCAAAATATTACCTGTAGCGAACTATGACCAAATATTAAGCTAAATTTCTTAATATGATATAGGTGGATCTTTTATTTCGCTACTGTTTATTGCAAACTAATAATAAATAATTATTTAAAAAAAATCTACATTCATACATACATTCACACATATAAAATTAGATATTTCTAGATTAAATTGACCCTTTATCCAAAATTTAGAAAAATAACTCAAATGATATATATTTCAGACATTTACAGTGTCTTGAGATGTACTATGTACTTTTATGAATCTTAAAGACTTCTTTTAGCTTAAATAATATAACAAAATATTAAAATATATTTTTGGCGTATTAAATGAAATTATAATTACTATTTTATTTTACAATGAATATACAGCAATTATTGAAGTACTATTTGAGGTGATTTATTTCAAAAATATTCAATTATGAGGATTTCACAAATATTGGAATAAGGAAATTGGTATTGAGTATTTCCCTCAAACGCCAACATATTAATTACTACACTCGAATACTATACTAGAAGCGTGAGATGATTATTCATCTCCAGATCATGCCAACATTGTTGGCGAAACCACATTTATTGCTTTGATGTTTGTGGAAACTAGTTTATCGTCAAATCATATCAAAGGCTTCAGCTCAACTTCTAAGAGAAATTACTTGTGTTTTAGGAAAGCTAAATTTTAGTTTCTGTGATCATCTGAACATAAAAAAATCATTAATACTGAAGCAGTCCGATTGATTATATAATAAGAAAAAACAATGCTCATATACTCTTTTTCTTATATATTATATACCGGGTGTCAACGAGATTACTTGCCGACCGCCATTTCTTTATTTTGTTAACGTATTTATATGAAACTAAATATGTACCACATGTTACCAAAACGCCATTTTTTATCCACCTGTCAAGTTTCTATGACCTTCGGTTTCACCGGAAGTGACCCCCACTAGTGATTTTTAAATGGAACTCCTTGTATATTTTTACACTTTTGGAATCTAGAGGTCATTCTGCTGTGAATTTCGGGACAATTTCCACCATTTTGAAATTTTTGCAGACAATTTTTTTTTCAATCTAGAGTGCCGTGGCCGTGACCCACCAGAAATTGTTCTAATATTCGTAAATCATTGAAAAAAAATACGAATTGAATTTTTTTTTTGTCGTTAATTTGTGCCACAGAGAAGTGAAAATTGATAAAATCACTTTTTCGAAATTACTCAAAATTTTCAAATGAAAGTTTAACACTTTCATACTACAGCTAAATGTAGTTTGTCAATACTAATCTAACGATGTAGCACAACACATCCTGCTGAGTCAATTTCTAATTGGTCACGGGACATTAGATTGAAAATTTCAAAATGACGGAAAGAGTTAGTTATGAAATTGATACGGTCATATGCAGAATGACCTCTAGATTCAAAAAATGCAAAAAATACAGGGTGTTTCATTTAAAAATCAAAAGGAGAGGTCATTTCCGGTGAAACCGGAAGTCGTAGAAGCTTGACACAAACTTGCAACACATGCCTAGTTTCATCTCGGTCCGTTAAAGAATTTAAAAAACCGCTGCCCAAGGAATCACTACTTCCACATCCAGATTTTCTATCCAAGTCACTCACAACGAAGAAATTTTGTATGTGGAAATAATTGTTTATGGAACTTTAGTAATATAATATTTGAAATCCTTTACCCATAAAGCGATACCCCACATCGGTAGTGGGGTGGGGGTGGTGATAGAGGGGGGGGTGGTAGTGGGGGTGGATGAAGTAAAAAAATATTTTGAGGTTCCTGGTTCTCGTACATACAATAAATCACAATATTTTTTTTCATCCCCTTTAATAATGGGGTGGTAATGGGGGTGGCTAATGCCAAAAAATCTTTTGAGATCTTAGCTTCTCTTGTATATACTAAATACCAATTTTATGGACTCTTACCTGATTGATTTACGTATTTACCCCAATTTACCCCCCAACCCTTCGACGAAACAAGATGAAAATATAATCTAGTTCCGATCTCATTAAAGTACATATGTGTACCAAATTTCAAGTCAATATATTAAACGGTTCCAGAATAAACGTGCGCACAGTTACAGACAGACAGACAGAAATTTTTTTTTCGCTCAAACTTAAAATCTCGACGTTTCATGACATTCTAAGCCTATTTGAACAATAAAATTTTTTTAAAAAAATTTTGTCGTTACTATACTTCCACAGGATGTGGAAGTGAAATTATATATTCTTATTTCTCCTATTTTTATATTAATACATTCAAGCCGCTAAAAGTATAATACTCAAAATATCTCAATTATCCCTTAAAATTTTTAAAAACTTATTGTTCTTGGTAGTAAAATATCAAAAATAAATGCATAATTAAATGTTTCGGCCCGTATTAATTTTTAAAATTAAATATTCTTTAACAAATAAAAGTATTGTACTTGAATGTGGAAAGAAAATGAGGGTAGTTATGGAACGGGGTTATTCTTACTAAAATATATTATTTGTCAATTTTGAGGGCATATTCAGCGAATTAATTCTCATCAATTAGCATTAAAAAATGTGTGTGTATCAATTATTCAAAAATCCCTTTAAAAACCCAGGTATACGACCATGCTTAATGGTGGCTGCCCAAAATAACGCGTACCATCCATGTATGGTTTGGCTCGGGCAGCGACGCAGTCGCACGGCGTCTCCCAAATAAGACATCCGTGTTGTTAGTGGGAGGCGCGTCGTGGCGGCGGATTTCACAAACGTGGCAAGGTGTATGAGCCTCCAAAATAGTACCTCTAACCAAAAATGCATGCCTGAAACTTCATTTTCGACGCTCTCCGTCGTCGACTTTTCTCTGTAGCCTGTGTGTTCGTTTATTTGTTGTCCCGCTGCCTTGTTCGCTTTATTTATCTTTTGTTCACTAAAAAACTGTGTTTTGTAAGTATAACCATCTAGAAGATTTCCGCAAGTCGTATTTTACATAAAAAAATTACTTAATTAGTATTATTGCTTCATTAAAATTAGAAGAAATGAACCATGTAAGCATTGTTTTATTATGCATTGTTTAATTGCAGTTTAACAACACTCAAATAGCAAATTTTGTAAGCAAAGTAAATAATGACAACAATATGGGTTATTTATTATAACGGCATATCCAGACAGATATATTTTATTTGCAATTATTAATATATTAAATTAAATATTTGACGTTCGATTTTCTTAAAATCTAGGTCAAATATAGCTACTCATTTATAATATGTCGTGATGCTATTTTTTGTTGGCCTCGCGGATACATTACGAACCCAAAATAAACTAAATATAAAATATATTACAGATAGACATAGTTTGAGATTTTAATATATTTGTTAAATTAAATTTGCTACTATTTGACGCTTCATTTTTTTATTGTTGTAGAAACAATGTTAATACATTTCCTCTTCTTGTAAATAAATTCAACCATAAATTCTAAATTTTTAAGTTCCCAGCTGCTCTGAGAATTTCATTTCTACCGCACATGAGGCATCCTTATCGGGAAAATTCGTGTTGAAAAATTCAAATAGGTGTTTTATTCTATCTCGGAGATGTGATATAAAAAAGACACGAACGGAAAATGTAGTAAAAAAGTTTTAAATATGCGGATTATATAATAAGGAACCAATTTATTTTCCGTGTAAAAACCAGTCGTTAAACAATCCAAATGGCGGATAGTGCTTAGTTTTAATTTTTTAATTAGTTGATTTTAAAGTAAATATTTTAAATGCTTTGCGATAAGTTTTTTGTACATTTTAGCAGTGATTTCCTAAGTTGGTCCTGTAGTTACTTTAGAGATATTATTAATATAGAGAAGAAAGCTTCACTGATAATTCTTCGAATGTTAGTTACTTATGTAGATAATCATTCACATCTTCTCTCATAAATATTTTTATCAATGTACAGTGAAGAAAAATTAATCCACGTGTACAAGTGCAGTTGACGTTTCATTTATTTTTATTAATACGTCAGTCAGTTAAAAAATATTTTGTAAATTACTAGATTCCGTTCTTAATATTGATTATTTCACACATTAATATGGTAGCCAACGGCTCATTATTTAACAACATTCCAGCAACCAAATGTCACTATTAGTGGTAAACTAACCTAAATCGGTTTTTGACAGTTCCAACGAGCACAATTATCGTATGTATGTCAATTAAAAAAATTACATTACTATAGCTCCAGAGAAAAAAATTTATGGATAAAATTTAAAAGTACGTGTAGTATTTGGGGGAATATTTCTTGAAACAAACATGACATATGTTAATGGATGCAATGCGAATTTCAGATATAATTTTGCGTGTTGGTACTGTCAAAAACCCGTTCTAGGTTAGCTTGCCACTAATAATGACATTTGATTGATGCAATGTTGTCAAAAAAGGAGCTTTCATTAGCTATCATGTTAATGAGTGAATTATCTATTTGCAAAATTATCCAGATAGTAAACTGTCAATTTATACTCTTTATAATGCTAGGAAACTACGCTGTCGAAAAAAAAAATTCAGAAAAATCTAAGCACTAGTGATGCTACATACGAAGTAAGAAGCAATTGAAAAGAATTTGTAATTGAGGTAATTAAATATAATTTGTCTCTTCAAATTAACTAAGTAAATAATTATTTTTTTCTTCCAAATAATGAACCGTAAAGAAGTGTGCATACAGTTATTTAATGCACTGTATACATTAGGTTATGTACCTACGATTGGTGACAAATACGCGTATATATTATGTTTACGAGATGAATCATCCACAAGGTGGAATTAAATTTAAAATTGCAGTTGATGGTATTATTAATAGTTATTTTCTTTTTATAGAACTAGCGCTAGTGAATGCATGCTATATTTTCTACATTTTAAATTATCGTTAAATTAGACTTAATAATTAAATTATTAATTGAATTAAAATATCATTTTAATATACTAGTTATCAACCTTAACTACTAACAAATAGTCAGTTCTCTTGACAGTGTTTCCTCAATTAAGCATTCGTTTATTAAGAATTAAAGAGCTTTTCGATCCTACAAAACTTCATTTGGACTGCATTTTACGCGCTCCCAACTAATTTTGAGCAAAAAATGTACTATCGTGCTTAAAATAAATAGTAAATACACCATAGACAAACATTTTCTCTAAACTAGAATCCATTACGCTATGATAGAGACTTTAATACAAACTATTGTTCCTGTCACTTAACCCACTTTTTGGGGCAGAAATATATTTAGGCTTGCAATTTTCAATATTTGACATGAAATTAAATTATTATAATAATATTTGGATATTTCCCTCATTCTAGTCCTAATCATAGTAGTATTTATCAATTAAAAACTAAAAATCATTTATAATAATTCATTTGATCATTACAAGCATAAGAGGAAATATTATAGTTTGTCTGTAGATACCATTACTTCAGCAATCCATTGTGAAGTATTACAATTGTACGTATTATCGTTTTGTGGACTTAATAAAATATCAGGTAATACTGGCTTTGAAGTTGTAAGAAATACAATTTATTTTAAATGAATTTAAATGGCAATAATTCCATGATGTTAATTTGACACAAAACTTCGTGTATCAAAAGTTATTGTTAGCAAAAAAAAACTCATATACCGCATGTCTCCGGATGGACCTAACGATACTTGTAATATTTTATATTTTGCCTTTTACTCAAAGAATCCATTATTCATAAAATGTTTTGCTTACTTTGATAAATCATTAATTATAGTCAGAATTTCGAAATAATGGGCAGGATAGTTAAAAAGTTAGGAAACGTGGAATTGTGCATTTCCACATCACCCATACCATAATAAATCAAATGGGCGATTTGGCCCTATAAAAAGCCTTGTACGTTCCCCTGTCATTACACCACTCGATTATTTTCTGGATACAAAGCAAAAGGTTATGAGCATAATAATGTCAATCTTTTAAATGAGAATGTTACAGAAGCAATAGCCGATGTAAATGAGGATACCGTTCATTTAGTGAACGAAAAATTAAGAAAACAATTTGAAAAATGTGTAATAGTGGTAGGACAACTCATAGAGTCATTTTTCTATTCATGTTTTTTTATCATGTTATTCAATCAATTATGCGCTTTGGTTAAATTTGTACAATTAGTTTAATCATAATTATGACAAAAATACAAACTTTGAGACACAACGTTCAAACATATCTGAACTTTTATTGACATAAATATTTTTTTCCTGTAACATTTTTAATCTCCTCTCAAATTCTACTACTGACACAATTTCGCGTTTCCTTTTTTCTTAACCACCTCGTACGTTATTTCGAAAGTCTCACTATGGTTAATTAATATATCATATTAATATATAGGTCATAGGTCCATTGTTATTTTTGATTTGCCGAGAAAAAGTCATTCTTTATAAAAAGTTTTGCTTGTCTTAGGAAGGCATGCAGTTGTGAAACTTAAGATAAATTATACAGGGTATTCTAAAAATTAGAAAACATGAAATCGACCTTAAGCAAACTACCTTTTTCTACATTTTTATTGAAAATTTTATTTAACAAAGTTTTTTCAATTATCAACCTTAGTTTTAAAAAATGAGCATCTGTATTTGCTCTTCTGGAAATATATATTCGGTATGCTACTTTTGAGATTAAATAATTATTTTCAACTAGGGAAATTTGTTCGATAAATGGAGAACAAATCCAAAAATTGCTAGCCAAAAACGGTTTTTTCTATTCTATTCTATTATTTGGCGGGTTATATATACAGGGTGCTCCAGGAACATGGGGTAACACTTCTAGCGCATATAGTTAGTATCAAAATAACACTAAAACCACCTGTAAATTATAAGGGGCGGATTTAGAATTTTTTTTGATGTGCGGGACTAAAATATACTTGAAGTACTCAGACGCCCCAGTAGTTATGCAGTACCAATACTGGCGCAATTCAAGGTCAAGCTGGAGCTGCGGCTGTAGCTGTGACGTCAGCACGCCTGCAGCCCCGCGGGGGGCGGGCAGGTGATAGATGATAGATCCTATGATCTAGGTTCTAGTGTGAGGTGAGATAATGCTAGATGATAGATCCTATTATCTAGGTTGTAGTGTGAGGTGGGATCTTCTTAGATGATAGGTGATAGGACCTAATGGGAGGGGGGAGATCCAATCCCCGAGCTTAGATATTAGATTATAGCTAAAGATAAGAGATTATATCTAAGAGGGCGTGGCTAAGAGTATATAGGATGTATCTAGTAATAAAAGAAGTATATAGGATGTATCTAGTAATAAAAGAAGTATACAGGGTGTATTTAGTAATAAAAATAAGTATATAAGGTGTACTAGTGATATGGTGTATCTAGTAATAAAAATAAGATGGCTGCCGTTTATTGTTTATAGTTATTGACGAATAGTATTGCATGTTTACGTTAGAGGGCGTTAGAGGTTAAGAAAAATGGCTACAGACGTCCATCATTGAGTTTAAATAGACAAGTCTTATATATGAAATAAATATTCATCTACTTCAATACGTAAATTTTATATTTGAATGTTAAAACTGTGACCAAATGCAGAGACGTTATCGGATTCCAGGAAATTGTTAATGTAAATAAATGCGACTGTCTACGGCTATATGTATATTTAAAACGTGATTAATTGTCTTTAGATAACAGCATCCGACGGTTATAATACAATGACTAATAAGTCACGTGATCTATTATAAGGAGCGTCTCAGGGTTTGGAGAGAAATAATGTAAACAATGAAATCATCATATTTTTTCCCATATTTTTCTGCTTACACGATACGAAAAGTGGGGGTGGAATACAGCATAAAAGTAAAGACCTGAGATCGCTGCATTCATTCACAAGTCGATATATATATATATACAAGCAGCAGCAGCAATGTCTTTCGCAAAAATTAATGTTGAAGCTCATGTCACGCCGTTCATGAAAATCTATGAGCTGGAAGTCGATAGAAAATATAAAGTGCTAGATATATATAAAGCACTTTCACCGTATGGTATCCAGGTCCAAGTAATCCTCGAAAATTGTAAAGTGAGTCTACCAGCCAGATACTCACGCATTATTTCTGATGATGATATGGTAACGCTACAACAAACCATTATACTAAAAGAAGTGTACTTGGTATATAGAGGGCTAGCAGGCACGACCACTAACATTGAATTCATTGAGTCCTAAAGATGGATCCCGAAACATATAAGAAGAGGTTACAGCAATTTATGAACAATTTAAAATTACTCGGAGAAGACGTTAAGTACGTTGAAGTTTTACGTACATTTCAACATGTCAGTATCCGGCCGAAGAAGTCCAAGAACAGTTCAGTTCAGCGAGGACGTTAAAATTCATCACATTTACCATTGGAGCTATGCCCATAGAACTGCTAGATGTGGTAACTGGATGCAAGACGCCCGCGATCGAGATCGTTTTCAAATTAAAATATTACGATACGCTCAAATAATTAATCCAGTACTTGAACATAAATATTCTGTTATTATATCACAAAACATGTAACCTCTTTCTTATATGTATTAATAAATTAATTTAAAAAATGGTTGACTATTATTACCCATTTCCTAATTAAATGAAGAATTCAGATTTTTTTCAAGTTTATTGTAACGAAAATGTTCATGCTACATTTTATGTCTTTTTTAATGTCGAATTTAAATATGCAATCAAAAAAATTAAATCTTAAAAAATTAAGCCAGCCCAGGCAAAAAATGAAAAAATTCATATTTTTCAAGTTTATTGTAACGAAAATGTTCATGCTACATTTTATGTGTTTTTTAATGCTGAATTCAAATATGCAATCAAAAAAATTAAATCTTAAAAAATAAAGCCACCCCAGACGAAAAATAAAAAAATAATTTAATTTTTATAATATATTTTATTTATCTGAACGCATAATACAGTAATAAAGCTTATATATGTACATGGAATACATAACCTATAAAAATAATAGCAATAATAATAATAATAATAATAATAATAATAATAATTAATATAAGTGCATAAAAATTAAACAATGCTACTTTTTTCAATCCAACTGTTATGGGAACTGTCAAATCCAAGCCATTTAACGAAAACCTTATTTCCTTTCTTCCTTAAAACTTTCTCAACGAGATACACGTCTGAATGTTTAACCTTCTGCAGTTCTTCAGTATAGAAGCATCCTTCTATTGGCTGTTTCTGTGCATCGGTCAGTAAGTATGTTATGGGGCTGGTATAATTAATTTTTGAAATAGTAAATATTTCATTAGACCAATTAGGAGTATAACCTTTATCGAACACGCCTCTGTACTTGCTTATTCTCACATGATCGTTAATTTTAAATTTAGGTAATTGCGTGTATGTAATTGTAGGATAATTGTAAACGGATTTCAAGAGTATTTTTTCATTCTTTTTATTTACATCTACAGGTTTCATGCCGATGGTACTATGTCTAGTATTATTATATTTCTTAATAATATCAGCAAGTAAATTATACCACCGAAAAGAACCATTTATACTAAATTCTTTATATATCATAGATTTTATAGTCCTATTTACGCGTTCGACTACTGAACATTTTTTAGTGCTATACGAAGAATAATGATTAATTTTATATTTTTTCATTAATTTTTGAAAATTAATATTATAAAATTCGGTTCCATTATCAGTCTGTAAATTGACGGGGATTCGTTTATCTGCGACTAATATTTTTTCCATAGCTCGAGTAACATTTACGCCAGATTTAGATTTAACTGGTTCAGCCCATACGTACTTTGAAAAAACATCAATTACAATGAGAATATATTTATAATTTTTATTGTAATTAGCATATGGAATCATTTCGACTAAGTCAGCCTGAAGCAATTCATTTAAACCTCTAACTACGACTTTTCGTCTCTTAAAGTTAATTCTAGCCGGCTTATGTATTTCATTAACAATATCTCTTTTTACAGCAGACATGTTTACAGTTCAACAATAATTTACGTACTGTTAAATTAATCCAGCGGTTCGATTATTTTACTTTCTAATAGTTCCTCTAAAATTCTATTTATTTCATTCGTATGACTTGAATTGCCTGCCTCCTGTGAAGCTATCAAAAGCCTAAGACGATCGACGAGTTCATTAGGATCGTCCCAATATACGTAATCAATAGCATTATCGGTGACTTGCATCATTAATTCACCGCCTTTTACTTTACCAGGAGCACGTTGCCGAGGTTCGCGAGCGTAAAGCATCGGTTTAATAATATGCAGGTACTTCCAGCTCTTACTACCAGACTTTTGCTTTTCAGAATCATAATTTCTCTTATGTGCGCTAGTCCTTTTTACAATATCAATGTACTGTTTCTTATCATCATAGTTATAGTGATGCGAACGTTTTTTAAATAGTAATTCATAAAGACCGCGAGTGCCCTGATACTCTTTATTATTTATTATTAAATTGTCACCGTCAAACTGAATGGCAGAATTTCCAATATAATATTTATCTTCTTCGGGATTATATCGTACACCATATCGAAAATCATGTGTATTTTCAGTATCATGCATCATCTCAGATATATAGGTTTTAGGCAGATCGCTAAATTTCTCAAGATACTTCTCATCTGACTGGTCGCCTTCTTCAGAGTCGACAATCGACGGTGACGGTGTAATATTAATATTTTTTTCATCCTCTGAGGGTTCAGACTTTTTCTTAATGTTTAAATTCTCGTCCGTCTCAAGCTTGATATGTTTAGCTATCGAATGTAAAGGTGCAGTGATTGGGGCAAAAGACTTTTCGATTTGCAGATCGTGCATTTTGAGTGCCTCTAATTTGCGCTTTACGGCTTTCCGAGCTTCGATAATTTTATTAGTAATGTCCATGTCGACAGGTGCGTCAGATAACAGGTGTAATTATCAACTGATTGAGATAGTAAAATCACAGGTATATATACTCGTCAAACCCCTTTCTGTATCGGCCATGTTTGATATCGCTATCTTTATCTATCACTAGGAATCCGTATTTATCTTTCCAGCATAACGAGCACATATGTTTGAAATCCTCAAAGCTCATATCGGTATTAACGTGATCGGAATATACATGTCTAAGATTCATGTCATCCTGCTTGAATAATATCAGTAAATTTGCATTGTCTCTTATCAGATGTTTCGGAATGCGGGTATAGGTCTGACAGAGATAGAAGCTGTCTATCTGTTTATGCCGTCCCATGCTAAAGTAGTCACGCATCACACTTTGATTGTCGCAAGCTACGTCATCAAATATAAAAATGGAATTAATTTTAGCTTGCGCAGGCGTCATTATTACATCGCTATCCTTGAATTCATGATATCCCACGATCGAGCCGAGTACTTTTCTAAGATATTCATATTTAGGCTGGTAGAGAGATTTCGAGTAGACGTAAACATTCTTGAAACGCAAGCCGTGTGGATGAGTCAGCAGGCTTATCACGATGTTTGTTTTCCCACAATTTGAAGGTCCGCATATGATACACCTGATGCTGTCGGGTAACAGAGGACCATGTCTACTATCTTTTTTCACATGACTATCGAAATCGAGATTATCGATTTTCAGACTGTTACCTGTCTTGATGAAACGCATGATTGACACTGAGGTATTTCCACCAGGAGTTTAAGTATAAATAGCTTTCGGTCACCTGTAACACCTCAGTCTACTATTACATGTGATAGAGGTAACATGGCTGTAAACGCTCTCATAAATAAATTACCTTTCGAAGCCCATATCCCTGGCTATCGTTTCTGCGGCCCGGGTACTAAATTAGAAAAAAGACTGGCGCGAGGAGATCGCGGAATTAATGGTCTAGATGAGGCGTGTCGTGACCACGACATACAATATTCTAAAGTCAATGATGTGAAAGGACGGCATATTGCCGATAAAGAATTGGCAAAACGTGCTCTGAAGCGAGTATTTGCTAGGGATTCGTCCATCGGAGAAAGAGCGGCAGCAGCCGGTGTAGCAGGCATCATGAGTGCTAAAGTTAAATTAGGCTTGGGATGTAAAAAAAGAAAATGTGGCGGTACGATGACGTTTAAAAAAATATCCAATAAAATTCGTAAACTAGTACGTGGAGCTCCCTCTGTCGGAGATGCTATTAAAAAGGCCTCTCGTGCAGTACAGCGTATTAAAAAAGATAAAAAAATATCACCGATGGCTGCTCGCGTTATTCCTATACCGAAGACGGGTGGCGTTCTACCGCTAATACCAATATTTGCTGGACTTAGTGCTCTGGGAGCGCTAGCCGGTGGATCTGCAGGTATAGCGAAAGCTGTAAGAGATTCTCAGGCGGCAGCCTCCCAGCTTAAAGAATCTAAACGTCACAATCAGGCTATGGAGAGTATCGCCCTCGGTAAGGGACTCTATCTTCGTCCCTATCGAACGGGACTTGGACTATACATGAATAAAAACACCAACAGCAAGTGACTAGTAAAATTACCAAATCGAGCGCTCACCGACGTGGATCTGAAAAAATATGTTAAGATGTTAAATATACCTAATTTTCGAGGAATATTTATGCGAGACCGACTACCTAAACGCGTACATAAAATTGAGACGGGCATTGTGAACTTGGATAGTGATAGCGGTAATGGTACTCATTGGACTGCATACTTTAAGAACGGTTCGAAAGCCGTTTATTATGATAGTTTTGGTAATTTACAGCCTCCTCTCGAATTAATAAAATATTTAAATTGTTCTATTGAATACAATCACAAGCAGTATCAGTCTTATGACACAGTAAATTGTGGACATCTGTGTTTACAATTTCTATATAATGCGTCATGCTTTTAAGTCACGTTCATTCTCAGAGCTAACCTTGAAGCCGCAACATGTCTTGTACGTTTACATTATCCGGCAAATCATCTAATTTAACAGCGCACTTTTCCCCACCCATAGACCTTGAAGACGGCGCTGAATATTCGCTTGCTTTAATAAATTTCGAGGCGTATAACTCCATACCGAACATAGACGCTACAAATAATCATATATATTATGATACAGACGATAAGTTTATAAAAATTCCGGAGGGCTCGTATGAAATAGAAGATATAAATAATTACGTAAGAAAGCATTTTATTCTGAATCATGGTAACGATGGTCATATTTCTATAGTATCCAATAAAAATACGTTAAAAGTGGAAATAAAATCCAATAAGATGATAAATTTTGAAAAGGCCGGCGGTATTGGCAGTTTGTTAGGATTTACATCTCGTCGTCTAAAACCGCTCGAGAAACATATATCTGATTTCCCGGCAAAAATTCAAAAAGTAAACGCTATATGCGTGGAGTGTAATCTCATCACGGGCAGTTACATGAATGATAGATCTGTACACATTATTCATGAATTTTTTCCTAGCGTGCCTCCCGGCTATAAAATAATAGAGTGTCCCGCTAATGCAATTTACCTACCGATTAATAAGAGGCATATAGATAGCATATCAATTAAGATAGTCGATCAAGACGGTGATCTTGTTAATTTCCGTGGCGAGGTCATCACGGTAAGACTGCACTTGAAGAAGAATGGGTCTTAGTTTCCGAAATAGTTTAAAAGGAACACCTGCTCGCGCTCGAAACAGTTCACCTGTAACCTTCAAGGCGTTAACATCTAAAAATAGACGTTTTCTTTACTCTCTCGGTTACAAAGTGCTAATATGAATCCGAATATTTTAAACGTGTTTGAGAAGCCTACGTTTGAAACCGCTATAACTAATTTTGAAAATCATAGTCATGGACCATATTCAATCAGAAATTTAAATAATAACGACGAAATTCGTATACCCATTCAGCAGCAAGATGTGTATACTGCGCCGTATGCTAGTTCGCTGTATATGCGGGGCCGGTTACTTAAAGAGGATGGTACGGTTTCGAACACAGCGGTCTTTGATAAAATGGGGTTATTGTATCTGTTTGACGAGATACGATACGAAGTGAGCGGTAAAATTGTGGACAGCAGTAGAAATCCAGGCCTCGCGACTGTTATGAAGGGATATGCATCATTCACTCCGAATGACGCGAATCACTTAGAAAATGCTGGGTGGACTGATGTGGATGATAATTTTGCAGACGAGAACGGTTACTTTGACGCATGTATACCTTTAAAAATATGTCTGGGGTTCGCAGAGACCTTTGAAAGAATTATTTTAAATGTCCGTCAAGAGCTGGTACTCGTTCGCAGTAGTATTGATACAAACGCAATCATAAATCTTGTAGCCGATGAAAAGATTAAAGTAGAATTGGAAATCGTTCAATGGCGTGTACCACACGTGACTGTATCTGACGTTGAGCGATTAAAATTAATGAAATATCTAGAGAGGAATATCGATTTGCCTGTACCGTTTAGAAGCTGGGAATTACATGAATACCCCATGCTGATGGAATCGCAGACGCATACTTGGAATATTAAAATTTCGTCTCAGTTAGAGACACCGCGATATATTATTTTCGGCCTTCAAACGGGTCGTAAAAATGCAGTCGCTAAACGTATGAGTGAATTTGATCACTGCGAGTTGACTAATTTTAAACTTTTTTTAAATTCGGAATCATATCCCTATGATAACTTGAATATTAATTTTGAGAAGAATTTCTGTGCTACTCTGTATGAAATGTTCTGTCAATTTCAGAAATCTTATTATGAAAAAGAAAATGAACCTCTGCTTACTAAATATAAATTTAAAACTAAAGCTCCTCTGGTAGTTATCGACTGTTCGTGTCAGAATGAGGTTGTAAAGTCGAGTGCAGTGGACATTAGGCTGGAATTTAGCACTAATAAAAATATTTCGAAAGACACTGCTGCATATTGTCTTATAATTCATGATAGATTGATTTATTACAATCCTTTAACCAGTATAGTTCGTCCATACTAATATGTATATAATAGACGTGCAGGGCTTCCAGCATAAAAAGGAGTTAGCTTTTACATGTAAAGAAATTTCAATTTTTAATATTACCGATGTCTCGTGTGTACATCGGATAATTAAACCGACTGTTAGTTACGGGCTTCTTACACACAATATTCAGAAGCAAATTAATTGGATAACTGATCATGTGCACGGTCTCCAATGGTCCACGCCTTATGATAATCTCCGGTACGGTGACCTGCAGGACTTCATCGACAGCCACGTACTTGAGAGAGAAGCAAAAGTTTATGTCAAGGGACTGGAAAAGAAGCGATGGCTTCAGCATTATCTGTCTAATAATAATAATATTATAGACTTATATAATTGTAATAATATGAATAGTTTAATGTTAAATAATTTAGAATATCATTGTCATAAACATATTAATAATCATTTACGCTGCTCTAGGCAGAATGTCTACTCGATATATCAGTGGTATATTGTAAATAAAGATAAGGATTTTGAATAAACAAATTTATGCTAACAATACTGGCTTTTTATTTCTGTATACATGTGTGCGTGTATGAATGACGAGTCGGGTGGGGGGCAGAGAGAGAGAAGTGGGGGGAGAGCTCTCGCCTCGAGTCAGAGCGCGGTGACCAGTTAGACGTTGCAAAGATGCACAATCAAACGGGGCTTAGAGAGCTGATAGCGGGCAATATATGCCAATGTTCGATGTGCCAAGTCCCACCGGAGGGCTGGAGGTACCTGGGGCTGCCTCAGCCCCAGGACCCCGTAACGCAACCGACACCACCACCACCACCACCACAGGAGATGCCCCGGCTGATGCTCTTAGCCGACATCATGAAAGGTATTTAAAATATTTTTTCTGTTTCGTATAACTCAATACTTATAGATATTTTTTTAAATTGTTACAGACTCCATTGAACTCAGAATTTCTTCGGAGATTTGGAGAAGTCGATCTGTCAGCCGGCGAGACCAATAAATTTCTTTTTTTAATTAACATACGATCTGCCCTCCCGCCGGATAGCCAGACCAGTGTTTTTATTATTTTATTAATTCTACACAATTTTAATTGTATTTTTTTTTTTATATTAATAAAAAATGTTATTAATAATCTTTTTTTATTTCAATGAGTTGATAGCATCTCATACTTATTAAGTGTCTGAACAGCTCGAACAGCTCCAACAGCTCCAACAGGTGTAACAGGTACCGTACCTGTTACACCTGTTGGAGCTGTTGGAGCTGTTGGAGCTGTTCGAGCTGTTGGAACTGACCATATATAATACACGTATATGTATATGTATATGGGCTGCTTGAACAGCTCCAACAGCTCCAACAGCTCCAACAGCTCCAACAGGTGTAACAGGTACCGTACCTGTTACACCTGTTCGAGCTGTTGGAGCTGTTGGAGCTGTTCGAGCTGTTGAAACTGACCCTATATAATACACGTATATGTATATGTATATGGGCTGTTTGAACAGCTCCAACAGCTCCAACAGCTCCAACAGCTCCAACAGGTGTAACAGGTACCGTACCTGTTACACCTGTTCGAGCTGTTGGAGCTGTTGGAGCTGTTCGAGCTGTTGAAACTGACCCTATATATTACATGTATATGTATATGTATATGGGCTGCTTGAACAGCTCCAACAGCTCCAACAGCTCCAACAGCTCGAACAGGTGTAACAGGTACCGTACCTGTTACACCTGTTGGAGCTGTTGGAGCTGTTGGAGCTGTTCGAGCTGTCTCACCTGCCTCTCTCATGATCATCATGCCAGGATAGGTATTAGGAAATAAAAACACGCATTTTATAAATAATTTAATTTATTAAATGTAAAATATTTATATTACAATACTTTAATACTAATTACAAAAAATGTAGACGAACTATGTCAAGCGTCTTAACATAATCTTCTAAGGTAGTGGATGGCCAGTGCCCGCTGTCTGGACCAGAGCTCCAACCAGTCGGCTGCCCAGAGCGACCTTTGGATATATTATCCTCCAGCCATTTTATTAGCTGCTTATGCTCTTCATTGAAATTAATATCTAATTTGAAATGTATATTATTCCTACCAATTACTCGAAACAAAATTTCAAGAAATTCGTATTGTGTAAAGTAAGCTGCCTCGCAAAATGCTTTATTAATCGACCAATCAATACTTTTATAATTATCAGAAATATTTTTAGCCGGGTACGATTTCGAATAAAAATCAATTGACATATAATCATCATTACACGTTAATAATTCTTCTAAAAAAATTCTAAAATAACTATTATTCGCGGCGGGATAATGTCTGTTAATTACTTCTCGTAATCGATATACGGTAAGGTGAGTAATACATTCTCTTTGGAAAATATATTCCAACTGTTGAATAAAAATATCGTTTTGAAGTTTTTTCGTAAATATTTTTTTCATTAAATCGAAATTAGAACTATCTCTTAAAGCCATCCAGTATAAAGCTTTGTCCGGTATAACAATCTTTTCTAAAATTTTATGAACTAATTGATAATTACCCCGATTCAATGCATTTTGAATGTACCTCTCATATACGTCGCGAGTGATAAGTACAAGCTTGTACTGCAATTCTTTTTCTAACCCGTCCATCGCGATCAAAGTCTCTAAAGTAAATGAATCCGAACGGCTACTGCCAAGCGCTTCACTGCGTCGATGACGTCATCTGACGAGCCGAGACTTGTTGGAAATTATATCCCCAAGGTTTCGTATCGGTATTTATATAATTTATAATTCTTTTATCATCATACGGACTGAGTGCCACCTTATTCTGTTTGATGGTATATATTTCATGTTTCTTTGATCGAATTAATCGCTGCTCTTTGGTCAAAATTTCTTTATTAAATAGACAATTCGTAAAGTCTTCAAATGTAATTTTTCTGATTATCTAAGAGGAATGGATACCTCTAGATATCATTATCTACCTATGACTACTACTATATTATTATATGATGGAATATAGTAAAAATCATAACGATGTTGTGCGTCTAACAGGTAACCAAGACAGATGGCGTAATGCCGTCATACGTTCCATACAGCAAGCAGAAGTCCAGTAGGATAATTCATGAATGTGAATCGATGTAAATAATAAGAACACCATAATATATCCCTGTTAACCAGCGTCTTTGTAGAAAATTCAATTAGCTGATTGATGCATGCCACATTGCCTCACCATCTTCGTATTCTATCTTGAGAACAGAACGCGGGATATTCAAATCATATGTATAAAATAATCAAGTACTTAACTCGTTTAAAAAATATCATTAGTTCGAGGATGCTGATGTGAGGTGAAGTACGGTACCGGTTTCAGTGGTGAGAAATCGATCAGTGAAGTTAAGGCACGCTGTTTGAGTTCGATACTTGGATGGGTGATCGTATCTCATCTCGCCGTCCTAGTTAAGTGGTGAGGTAGCATTAGCTAAACTTCGCCAGGACGTTAATATAAATAGTACAAATAAAAATAAAAAATAGTAATGTAAATGTCTTTTACGAAAGCTAAAATTAATTCTATTTTACCTTTTGATGGCGTAGCTAGTGACAAGCAAAGATTGATACAAGAGACCTTTAGCATGAAAACGATAGATATACGGCTTCTATCACAGTCATGCCTATACGCACATCTGATAGAAAAAATACTAATTTTTAAATATTCAGGCAGGTTCCATTATTATTCTATATATTTTATTTCCGTATAAGCGTCCGTATAAGCGTCTCTATTACAGTATTATGTATTTAAATAAATGAAATATATTATGAGTTTTTCACATTTTTGTCTGAGGTGGCTTTATTTTACAAGACTGAATTTTTTTGATGACATATTTGAATTCGGCATTAAAAAACACAGAAAATGTAGCATGAACATTTTTAATGCAATAAACTTGAAAAATCTGAATTTTTCATTTTTCGCTTGGGGTGGATTTATTTTTTGAGATTTAATTTTTCTGATTGCATATTTGAATTCAGCATTAAAAAACACATACATTGTAGCATGTACAATATTCATTTCGATGAATTTAAAAAAAATGATTTTTTTATTTCATCCGAGGCGGCTTCAACATGAATGTTAGAATACTAATTTCTTTGACTTAATGACTGCCAATAAAGTGAGCTTCTAGTGTTTAGTTTTATGTGATACTTCACCCGCCACTCTTCGATGTCTTATAAATATAAATATATTAATGAAAAATAAATTAATTGACTGCATTAATATATTAGCTTCCCTAGAATAAATGTCAGGATCCGAACCTATGCTTCCATACGAAAATTAAAACTTAAATTCGATGTCTTAAGCCACCGACTTCTTTAGAGATTTTTAGATTTGATATTATGAATTAAGAAATTCCTCAAAACTGATATCTCAATCGCACTGCTTACAATTGTTTGTTCTAGCCTAATATTTTTAATATTTCTGTATTAATTATTAAAATATTACTATTCACTTCATTATCGGTATTTAATTTAGTCACTTAAATTATAAAGTACTGATATTTCTTGATATATTATAATGTCCGGTTCTTAACTGAAAATATCTGCAATTGTATTAAAAATGTCAATCATATTGTTTACACTATTTTTACATTTTTAATTACGTACAGTTCCTTTCAGTTCGCTGTCTTCATCTAAAGTAATTAAGCTGCACTAAGCGTATACATATACCTACTGCTGGGAGTCATTTTAATAATCAATCAGTCGTTGTTCATATTAAGAAATTCCTCGAAACTGATAACGCCTCTGCATTTGACCGCAGTTTATACATTCAAATCCATACCTATCTTCTGAAGCAAACAACTACAATTTTTCCTCATATAAGACTTGAATACATATATCGATGATGGTTTTATCATTATTATTAATATTATTATTGTCATTATTATTATTAATATTTATTTACATAGACATGTGGCCATAAATAATCGCTTCTATTAGCCATTTTACTCATATATTAACACACGCTCTTCTTAGACCGACCTCTAGTATAAATATTTGATAGCTCCACTCCTCACAATGTAGACTGGGAGATGACGCTGCTTTTATACTCGGCGGTCGAGGGTCACGTGACTTTGCAGTGAACGATTTCTAAAAGGCCCCCGAATTTTCATAATCTGTTCGTCTTTTACATATAAAACAATGTTAAATTGCTATATCGCTGCGGGGTGGCTACATATTCCCATAAGAAACCATGTATTGTAAGACACAAAATTCTTCGCATGCATCTTTACCGTATACCTATCTTATGTTAGTAGGCTATCAGAAATGATTTCATTTGTTTACATTAACAATTTCTCGGAATCCGATAACAGCTCTGCATTATATTCTTATTAAATTGAAATCTAAACGTAGAGAAGCGAATGAATATTTATCTTATATAAAACTCGGGCTAAAGAGACTTGTCTGAAAAGCGTTTATATTGGGTCTCGATATTTCCTTTGATCTAGCCGCTGTAGTTATCTAAAGGTAATTAATCACGTTTTAAATATACATATAGCCGTAGGCAGTCGCATTTATTTACATTAACAATTTCCTGGAATCCGATAACGTCTCTGCATTTGGTCACAGTTTTACATTGAAATCTTAACATATAGAAGTAAATGAATATTTATCTCATAATTATAAGACTTGTCTATTTAATCTCAATGATGGACGTCAGTAGCCATTTTCTTAACGCCCACTAACGTAAACATACAATACTATTAGTCAATAAACGGCAGCCATCTTATTTTAGACACACCCTGTATACTCTCAGCCACGTCCTTTTAGATATAATCTCTTATCTAAGCTCGGGGATTGGATCTCCCATCTCCCCCCTCCCATTAGGTCCTATCACCTATCATCTAAGAAGATCCCACCTCACACTACAACCTAGATAATAGGATCTATCATCTAGCATTATCTCACCTCACACTAGAACCTAGATCATAGGATCTATCATCTATCACCTGCCCGCCCCCCGCGGGGCTGCAGGCGTGCTGACGTCACAGCTACAGCCGCAGCTCCAGCTTGACCTTGAATTGCGCCAGTATTGGTACTGCATAACTACTCGCCCCCAAGTCGAATTGAAATAAATAAGGAGATATTTCCTTTCTAACTCATATTTATTGCGCAGTTCGTCATCCTAAAACGACTCAACCTTATTAAATTTGAACTCTAAAACAATATTTTTTTAGTTCACTAGGAAAAACATATTGAAATATATATTACATAATATTAACTACATACTTACGTACCTAATACATAATAAATTAATAAATTAATAAAGAACAGAAAAATAAGGTAGATAATCTAAATTTTAAAAAGTACACATATTTTACGAATTAACATGTCAACTGTGTTAACAATACAAAAATTAATTATGACGAAAAGTCTTGTTTCTTTAGAAAATAAACAAATTACTACCGCCCCTCAAAAGACTTGTGGTATTACCGCAACTAAATACTCCCCTAAAATTTATCTCCTAGGACGCCCGCGCCCCCTTTGGAAGATTGTAAATCATAATATTTTTGCATGTGCAGTTGTATCAGGTATAAAGTAATTCGTCATACATTTTCGAAAAAAAAGAAAAATGCATCCGCAAAGGTATTTATAAGGTATAGTTTATAATAGGCCAGTCGGAATAGTTTTTTGTGCGAAATGTCGTTTACCCGCAATTTTTTTTTTTTTTATAATATAGTTTGGGATGTCCAAAAACGTATGCCAACTATCCGCACGCGTGAAAATATATTGAGATAGAAAAGTTGAGAAAATTGATTTTGAACATTTTATTATTCCTGATATTTTCCCAGAAATTTCTTCGTTTAAGAGCTACGGATGAAAGAACAATGCTACTTTTTTTATCTTTTGTGTTTTTTTAAAGTGAATATGATAAGTATTAATACGAAGTATATCATCGGTATAATGTAAATGATGTTTAAATGTCCAATTTACATTTGAAACAAAATATATTTACAGATCTATATATAATTTACATGTTAAACAAAAAAAAATAAAACTTTTCAGGTATTGAGGTATTAAAATGATGGAAAATAAATAAACAAATATATATTTTCACAAACAGACTATTTATTTTATGCACAGTACAGTGTATATGCTTTTCGTGTATAACTTAATAAAATAGAATAGAATAGAATAGAATAGAATAGAATAGAATAGAATAGAATAGAATAGAATAGAATAGAATAGAATAGAATAGAATAGAATAAGTTTATTTAACAAGTTGTTCTACTACAATGTAATTGTTAAAAACTGAAACATTATGAAAAATGAACTAAGCCCCCACATTAAGTGCTATTTAGAGCACTCGAGCGTGCATTGGGCACACAAAAAATAAATATGCACTTAATATGTGGGCTTACTTAATTTATCATAATATTTCGGTTTTTAACAATTACATTGTAGTAGAACAGTTTTTTAAATAAACTTATTCTATTCTGTTCTATTTTATGAAAAGATTTATTTTTTTTCTGTTTAACATGTAAATATATTTTAATTCAACTATAAATGGAACGTTTAAACATAATTTACATTATATCGATGATATATTTTGTGTTAATATTCATTATATTCACTTTAAACAAAAAAAATCAAAAGATAAAAATGTAGCATTGTTACTTCGTCTGTAGCTCTTAAACGAAGAATTTTCTGGAAAAATGTCAAGAATTAAAGTGATCACAATGAGTTTTCTCAAGTTTTCTATATCTTGATATATTTTCGAACAATGCCTCATTTACGAGTTATATTGCAAATAAAGCGAAAAATGGCAAAAAATTGACGTTTCTTGGATTTTAAAGTGTGTTGCTACACCTGTCACGCGTGCGGATAGTTGTCATATGGTTGTGGCTATCCAAAACTATACTTTAAAAAAATAAAATTGCGGGTGAACGACATTTCGTAAAATGATTTGCATCTATTTCGACTCTCCTATAAGGTATTTACACCTTCCGTAAGCGGTGAAATGGGTAGGAAGGTGGAAGGGTGTCAAAATATAAATCAAATTCTTTGACTGAATTTTTCGTAACTATTGAAGATATAAAATATTATTGTAGGGATATCATTTACCAGTGGCGCAGCCAGAAAATTCGTCGGGGGGGGGGGGGGGGGGCAATAGAACCGGCCTCCCCAAAGGATGAGGAAAATTTTTCAGAAAATGGTTGAAAACGGATGTGAATGTAGATTCATCTATTAGATAATATTGGCATTAATTACAAAATATTTATTTCAAGGGATAATTTAGATACAGCTTTGTACTGCTTCTTTATATTTTGGCCCATGGAAGACGTCTTGGGGGGGGGGGGGGGGCATGGCTCCCCCCTGTCTGCGCCCATGTCATTTACTCCAACGCTTTTTCTCCCTTTAGAGGGTAAATGGGGGTAGAACGATGAGTTTTGATGAGTCTGGCCCATGAAGATTTTTGATCTACTCTGCCAGTAGCGCAACATATTAGAATTTAGACGAATTTAACCGATGCCGGATTTCCACTTGTGGTGTGCGGGGTTCTTGTAGGTTTCATAATAATCAGTTACGTAAAAATTCATCGCATCACGTTATACAATGAAACTGACAGTTATGAAAAATATACGTTTTGTAACGTCAAAAATGCATTTAAAATTTAACATTTCATAATGAGGATAGATAAAAATATTAATTATTCAAATATGTCTGTTTGTTTTTTTTTTTTTAATAAAAAATATATATTATTGTCTAATGTATATATTTTTTAATATTTTAAAACGCCAACATTAAGAAGATAAAGCGTTGCGATTAAAAAATTGGGTTCAAGTATCAAAATACACCAATAGGGGTAATTAACATTTTACAATTTTATATTGTGGTGTAAAAATTAACTTTACCGCATTACTCTGAAATAGCATCAAGCTATAATTAATATTAGTTGTGAATTAGTTATTTACGTAACCAGTTATGAAAAGAGTACCTAATTTTACATGACGAATGTAATATTTGCCAAAACGAGCGAGCGAAGCGAGTGAGTTTTGCAAATTACATGAGTCAAGTAAAATTACTGTTTTCATAACATGTTAAGTACAAAATTTTATCTAATCCCGCTCTAAATTAGAAAAGAAATGACAATTTATTTTGAATACTATGTTGCGGTTCCCATCATAGCTTGCAACTGTACAAATAAATTCTGTGTTTATCGCTTTACCTGAACGTTAGTATGGATTGACATTTGTATAAACAAACTTTACTTGTCAATCTGCTGAATTTTTTTAAGCAAATTAAGTCGAAAATAGTTGATTCAGATATGTATATTCCATCCGATATAGAACAATCGGTTAATTTAGCAGTAAATTCTATAATACCTGGTAAATAAAAAAGCAGAAATGAAGAAGTATTTAACAAATTTTAAAATTGGTGTCAACAAATAGGTTCAATAAATAATCAGTTACGTAAAATTTTTTTACCTACGATCACTACTGTAAACAGTAAAAAACACACTACCTGCCATCTATGTAAGTTGGATTTTACATATTATAAACAAAACGCACTGTAAACAAATCGCACGGTAAATAAAACGCACGGGACACGCAAATATAGGTGGCTTAGTTCGCTGACGCGGGGTTTAAAAAGACAAATGCGCCTACGTAATTTTCAAACGCTGTCAAAACTGACATAATATTTGTTGAATAATATTTTTGACAAGTAAACTAAATTCAGATTTTACTAAATAAATAAATAAATATGATCGTAGGTAAAGTATAGTACATAATTCGAGTTGTAAAGCAATTACGCACTCATGGAAATACGCACTCGCCGCTACGCGGCATCGTGCGTAACTTTTCCATTCGTGCGTAATATGCTTCTTACAACACTCATTACGTAATATACTATCACATAACTAGTTATGTAATGAAACTGGCAGTTATGAAAGATGTGACGTTTCGTAACATCAAAAATGCATTTAAAATTTGACTTTTCATAACGGATAAATTAATTTTAACAATTGTATAAAAAAAACTGTTAGGGACGTCTCAATTTCTTACGTTGTCAATAATATGATATAATTGTATCAAGAAATTTAATTTCTTCTTTTAAAATTACCGAGTCAGGTTAAGTTTTGTTTCGTATTTGATCTAATCGTACAAAAACTTAAAACGACTATTCTTGCGCCTGACATACCAAAGTTAGGAGTCGTATAATTTTGAGAGTAATGTTAAATTTTCTATGTTTGTTAAGTGCTCATACTTATTTCTAATAACTTTAATATGGAAATCTTTAAATTTTCTTTCATATGGAAGACCATAAAATCTAATTTTAATTCAGTGGAATCCTTGGTTTAAATAATATTAAGCAGGATTTTTTTTTCTATATATAACAAGGTTGTAATTACAATTGTAGCAAAAATTCTTGTCCATTGGCTTTTTCAATATTGATGCATGTATAAATTATTAAAGTTCACAACGAAAAGTCCAATAAGTAATTTTCAAAAAATGAAGAATTCTTCCCAAGACTATTATAGAATCTATCCTAATTACATAATGACAGATAACAGCTAGGTATTAAATATTGTGAAAATGATTCACACATATTTTTTAAAAGTGCTCACAGGTTAAAAATATTGGAAAGCGTTTTGGCAGTTTATATTTAAACAGATCGAAAAGGTTATTGAACATGCACCTGAGAGTAATTTTAGATAAAAGTCATTATATTGGCAATAAAAGTACAATTTAATGTGTCAATGATATTAATGTAGTAATTTCATCTCTAAAAAGTATTTGCTGGAATGTCAGTAATTTTCGAATATTTTCCCTTCACTGAAACAAATAAAATGATAGATTTTATATTGGATATTTTATTCATTCAATTAAACATTTAGAATTTAAATAATATGCCGTTTAAATATGATTTTAGAGTAATGATGCAGGTCAGTGACCATTTAGTTATTTTTACTGTAGGTATTAGAGTCTTCAAATATAATTCTTCTGCTCTTATATTATTACCCTTTCTATTATATGGATTAAGGTAGTTGTTTACATGATGCATTTTGGGTATACCTATAACTGTAAGCCAGTTTTAATCAACTTATGATTGTATCAAGTTAGTTGAGGAGAGGAAATCGAAGACGAATCTGTGCATCATACCAATTTTGTCGATTTTGAATTCAAATAATAAATAAACAATACTAAATATAGTAGGTATATCTTTTCGTCAAGATGACAATATTTATTATTTTCTCATGCTGAATGATACTTATGTATTTAGAATATTTATATTTCGGTTCTTGTATCGTTCTTGTATGTCATTCCCTTGGAATAATTTTGAAATAACATTTATCAAGATATTTACAGTTACCGTCCATTTCTTTACCTATTTTCTGAAGCACTTATATCATCCAGACTTTCATTTTTATACTATGTACCTAGTGTTAGGTGGATAACATCTGATATAAAAAATGTAAATTAGAGTTTGGGATTATTACATCTACAAGTATTAATAATAAATGACAATATGAACTAAAATATCTACTTATAGTCATGGGTACATTCACAACAAGACATCATTCTTGTTAAATAGTATGTTAAGTTTCATTCTAATCATTGTAACTGAAAAATTCACAACTTTTTCCCACAGCAACTAATTCATTATTATACACGATGATTTCCTTGATAAGCTTATTAACAAAATAGAATTTAACAAAAATCATTATATGGCACAAGAAAATATTCATTTGTCCTAAATGGAAATATAACTAAAATTAATAAAGCTGTTATTTAATCGGGGAGGTCAATTCAATATATTCCTCGCAGGAATGAAAACATGGTCTATTTCTGATAACAATTCTTTTTTAATTAATGTACTATCGTTCTCGTAGTCAAAAATATATCACATCCTCAGTCACCAGATTTGTGAATCAATTCTAGTACCTGAAGATTTGATGTATTTTTGAACACGAAACTAGTACCACATTAAAGTCCAAACGCTGTCAGTTTTTTCCAATGAGGGATGCATAGCGGATAGCAGTATGAATGAAATTGTTTTAAATAGATTTCTATATTATTTTTTTAAGAACTTTTGAGAGTCACCTTGCTTTCGTAAATCGCACTGAATTGGAAATTACTGTCTTTAGACATAACAAAATAAATGATACGCTTCTACCGCCCAAGTGTCTATAGCTCGTATTATGTTTGATTGAGATGATGGTAATCATAACTTTGGATATGCGTCAATCGTAAACTACCGGTTCCTAATTTGTCTAAAATAGATTAATGCTGACATATTGTAGAGTCATTAATGGCATTGTCTTATAATGAACAAAACAGTTGGAACCATTTTCGAAAAAATTGGAATTTTTTGATGCCCTGAGATTTCTCACCTAGAACTCGAAGTTTAAGGTTTGACTTTAATCCATCCAATATTGTGACAGTTACGCCTTCGAATACAGACGAACGGACGAAAATCTAAAACCTACTTTTTCTATATGTTGGAATCATAAAATATCTAAATTCGTAGAAATTTCGGATTAGATTTCTTTCGCCATTACAGACCTTTCATCACTTCTATCATCGTTTGAAAATAAAAATTAATTTGTTATTTCTTGCTACCTTTGATACTATATATAGATATTTTAATGTACTGGTTTCATTTACAGATTTATTTAAAACTGTCGCAAAATCGACTACTCTTATAAATAATTATCTTCAGTAACTTTGCAATTTAAAATCCAGCTGAATATAATATACAATAATATATGAAAACTAGGACTTATATCTTTCATTTTATCGGTCCCAAGTTAATTTTTTATTTCGAAATTATAAATGATGAAGAAATACGAGTTATTTTGTGTTGATCTTCTTCAAGGCCTGAGTTTATAATGTAGTATAAAATGCTCCCATACTCCCTGAATGAATGATTATTTACAAAAATGTCATAAAAAATGCATAAACAGAATATTTATAGGTGTAACATTTTTATACAATAAATTTTCACAATGTATAATCTTTTGATTCACGATGCCATGCTATTTGTCCAATGAATACAAATTGATAATAATTTAAATACTTAAGTGTAACTTTGCAAAAAAAAATTAAAACATCATTTTTAAAATCCATTTATATACAGTGTGTCCCAGGATGGGGTACCACACTCTCGTAAACTTTCTTATTTTTGATTTGCCGAGAAAAAGTCATTCTTTATAAAAAGTTTTGCTTGTCTTAGAAAGTCATAAACAAACTGTTGTCAAACTTAAGACAAATTAATTATACGGAATATTCTAAAAAACCTAAATTTATTCACAAACTTCAAGTTGGAGATGATGCTCGTCGTTTGGATTTTTGTTTAACTGTGGGTGAGAAAATTTTAGCAGACAGATCTTTTCATCGAAACATTTTATTCACGGACGAATCTACTTTTATGACTAATGGGGTAGTCTCTTCTCAAAATTGTAGGTACTGGGCTCAGGAAAATCCTAGTTTTTGAATTACCACTAATAGTCAAAATTTTAAAAAAGTAAATGTTTGGTACGGCATAATGCATCACAGAATAATCGGTCCTTATTTTATGGAAAAAAATTTAAATCAAAATATTTATTTAGAAATTTTGAATAATTTTGTTTTGAGCGAAATGGACAATGAAAATTTAGAATTTAGAAGAAAAAAATAATTTTTCAGCAAGATGGATGTATTCTAGGAAATAACGTGCAAATTCGACGATGAAAGGTTACCGTCTGCCAATCGGTAATCGAAGAGACCATCTAAATAAGTTTTTTTCTCTCCGGAAATGTTTGGTATGGTGGGAGGATGGGGAGGGGGGAATTTTTTTTTAATCGGATGATTATCGATATCTGTCCGCATAGGTAGTTAGCATATGTATTTCACATACCCCAATTACGCTGGCAGACGAAATTTCCGACCGGCGCCGGCGCGCACGGTAACAGGAAATTGAAAAAAAAATGTTAGTTACCGGACCAATGGCGCAAAATGTTTGTTTAGACGTGTAGAGTACTATACTGTAGTGGCAGACATTTCTATTGTTCGATTTTTGAGCAATTTGCCGTCAAAGTGGCCATTTCTCGCCACTTTGATTATCTAGGTAGGGCTAGAGATATTGATAAGATGTCTCATAAGGGAGATTTATTGTTAATATACTAGCGTGATCGGTCTTAGATCAACAGTATATGGAAATAACAAATGGTTTCTTTGAAAGTTGTCTGCTAAATATCCAAAATATTTTTTCATACAATATTTAAAAAAAGATTCTACTCCTGTCTACTCCTGAATATAAATTGTAATTTGTTCTGTGTTATAGTTTAAAATTTACTGGAAAGAGACTATAGTGCTGACTTCACATCGCTCCTTTTATGGTTACAGCATAGGTTCAACAATTCAACAAAGAGTCAAGGAAAATTTAATAAACAATATCATATACTAAATTAAATAGCAAATTAAAAATGGTGAAAATTTTACTTGAAATTATGCTGTATAGAGCAAATTGATAATGAGATAATTATAAATACACAGTGTAAACGTACGAGTGCAATTATTCAAGGGGCTAAAATTAGAACAACCGTAACAGGCAGTTGAAACAGTCTTGTTACATTCATTTATTGCCAGCCTACCTTCATCGTGAAAAGCGTTGATAAACATTTGATTTTAAATTATTTTTACTTGAGTCATAAGTTGGCACTCTCACCCAGTTCAAAAGGCGTACTACTCTACTGTCATTGCTTGGAAAGTCTCCTAATATTTTTTTTGTTTAATTGTGTATACTTCCAATATTTTTACACACTTATAATATGATTCAACGAGATAAAAATAAAATAAATTCCACTTTTGTCTAGCAAATCTGTTAATTTTGTTTGCAAAAAAATTCAAATAATTTATATATTTGGAATTTCATGAATATTCAATTAATTTTTATTTAATTAACAATAATTATTCAAAAAGTATTTAAATAATATTTGAAACAAATATGAATTTATATCGGTTGGATCCTTCAATGACAGAGGTTCAAGTATGTGTCGAATACTTGCTAGTTTTTTGTTAAAATATGTAGGTTTTAGGTTTAGAAAACTGCACTTTAGTTCGAATAATACCGTCATAGCTGAGGATTATTTTTAAACGTTTGTTTTTAATATATCTATCTATATTAAATTTCTTCATCAAAATAAAATAAATAAAACGTTGATGAACTTGTTGACTGCTCAATAGACAGACTATTTTTATTTTCGATTTAATTTATCTATTTTTTAGTTATTAAAATATATTTTCCTAAATATGTTACGTTAAGAAAACATAAAATATAGTATCTACTACTATTACCCCAAACTACAAGGATAAATTATATTATTTATCCAACAAAACTCATCAATCATCCAAAAATGGTAAGCATCGTATACTAACGTATACCATACAATATGTCGCCAATATGGTGAAAATGTTTACCTATATACAAGTTTTTGTGAATCATAAAATGTATTATTTGCTCTTCTGTGTTTTTCGATTAATAGCAAGAATAAGAAATTTATTCATTCATTTGGCCAATATACATTGGATAAAATAACTTCAAAATACAAATTAAAAAGTAATTAATAAACATAGAATAAAGACCAAAAAAATAGTAATGGTATACAATACACACATTAAAAATTAAAGTAAAAAAAATGAGGCCTTTGGTTCTTGTACATACACTAAACGACAATTTAATTTTTTTCACCCCCTTTAATAATGCTTGCTCTAGGGTTGGTAATGGGGTGGCTAATGCCAAAAAATGTTTTGAGACCTTAGCTTCTCTTGTATATCTAAATTCCAATTTTATGGACTCTTGCTTGATTTATCTATTTACCTCAATTTACCCCCTAACCCTTCAACGGAATAAGATCAAAATATAATCTAGTTCCAGATCTCGTTAAAACACATACGTGCACCAAATTTGACGTCAATATCTCAAAAGGTTCCAGAGTAATCGTGAGCACAAGAAAAGTTATAGGCAGACAGACAATTCTTTTTTTGCTCAAACTTAAAATCTCGACGTTTCATGATATTCTAAGCCTATTTCAACAATAAAAATTATCAAGATTTTCTTGGGGATATTCTACTTCCACTGGATGTGGAAGTAATATTGTACTCCTCTAAGATTGTGTCACGCAGTACTTGAGATTTATTTTAAACACCCGGTACATCATTTGTTAGTAACGGATATGATTTGCTACCTTTGATTATTTAACGTATTTTATCGCACGTTTCACTTTGGAATCGAATAAGTCATAGTCAGCGAAAACCGCGCAAGGTTCATAGAGGTGGAATTGCCACCACGCTGAATAGCGAAAAGAATAACGGAGCCGCGTGGAAGAGTAAAAAGAGGCAGTTGGGTTTTGGGTGCCTCTTTTTATATAAAAACACTTTGAGATAAAAAATCGTTTTAGTTTTGCTTTAAACGCACTTGGTTTTTATATTTTTTAATATTTTGTGGTAGTTTATTGTAATAATAGCTGCCTGCATAAAGAAGTGAGTTTTTGTTAGATGTTAGATTATGTTTTTATATTTCTCAATTAGGGTAGCACAGGCAATGGCTTTTTGTAACACACTTTATCGTGGCTATACGGGTAAGGTTTCCAAATCCATTTCTTTTATGAAAAAAGAAAAGAATACTGCTTCTGTGAAAATGATAATTACATAATTAAAACTTGAACGAGATACACAGAATGCCAAGAAGACGTGAATTTGGGTAAAAGTACGTTTGATTCAAGTTTTACAACAAAATATAAAAAAAAGTAGCTTGTAATAATTGCTTGGATTAGAAACTGGGCTAAAGATGTGAACTTTCCGAAATATCAAGATTTTATTTTTAATTCTGAGCTACCCGCTACCTTTCTTATCACGTAACCTTTCTAAGGATATTGGAGACCACTTAGCCCCTGTAATTTTACCAAACCTAAATAATTCTATTGGCACCATGTTGGACCACTAACGAAGATTCTTACTAAACGAGTCTCCTTCCTGTTCTTCTTTACTACCTATTTTATCTACGACTAAAAGCAGGAGTGCATATTCCTTGTTTCTCCTGATGTAGCCGAAATGTTTTGTTTATCTTTATTTTGCCGTATTCATTAATTCCCTTTTCTTTTCTATCCGCTGCACGTTTTTGAAGTTGAATGTGTGGCTGATTCAAGGGAACTGATTTAGTCTACGATAGCATCAACTTCGATTGCTTCTGTCCTTTTTTTGTGTTGATTGCGTCTGAGTGTCTATGCTTCCGTTTAGTAGAGTAGCACTTTAAGAACGCAAGTTGTGAGTGTTATATTTATTTTGAGGTTGCATACTACATCGCACATCTTGTTGAAGGATGATTGCATGTGATTTTATTTCATAAATGATATCATGTTTCGTTGAGTATGCACCCCGGTAAGAAAATTTAATTACAATAGTGTCGTTCACACTTATCTTCACATTTATATTTAGTATCTTCCTGATTGCCATTATTTTCTTTTTTTTAACATTTGAGCTAGCATTGACCCTACAATTCCACTTAGTTATTTGCTAAACGGAAAGTATCATTGGCGTAATGTAAGCTATTTATGCAATTCTCATTGATGCTCACATCATTTCTTGTTCCCTCTAGAGCTTTTTGAATGTTTACTTTTGTATTAAAATACTGGTGGAGTTTACAAACTTGCCCCACACCTTTCATGTAGATGATTTCCAAAATTTGTCTTTCAATTTTATTTTGGCTGCTTGATTCCATTATAGTTTTGAGACGATTTTGAAATCTGAATCACTGATGTTCACAACTTTTAAATTTACATTTTTTTTTTGTCTAACTAGATTAAAAGCTTCTTGAACATCTATGAAAGACAAGTATACATCTGCATTCAAACAAGGCCACAGTTTTTATGTCTCCGGTATACCGGTGAATCGATTGGAGGTATTAGTCTAAGTGCTGGGCACGAAATTTCGATATGACTCGGGTCATGAAAAGTTTCCGTAATAATACTTCGTACATTAAGGGAGGACCGTCATTTGGAATATGCTGACAGCTCGAGCGGGGAGGGGCATGGGTGAGAGCGGTGAAATTTGACTTTTTTTTAACAAAAATCATCGCAATTGCGCTTTAAAATTTATATATAATAAGACATTGTGAATTACGTAATTGCTGACAGGTAGGTAAGGTAAGGTAAGGGATATGTAGGTTGCTGACGGGTGTCAACTTACCAAAAATTTATAAAAGAAAATTGCTGCCATTATAATACAGCGCTGAGAGCATAAAACATGATTTAGTCCGAACAAGTGCGGAAGTTTTAAAACTTTTGGAATTTGTAGATTTCGATACCCTGAATGAAATAAGAAAAAATGCAAAATGTGATCTCAGCCGCCGGCGTCGCCATATTCCAAAATGGCGCACAAAAACAGTTTCTTTGAAATATCTCACTTCGAGTGCCGCATACGGCAAAAATGTTCTTATTTTTACTTATTTTCTACAAAACACATCCTATACATTTTGTCGCACAAGTCAAGTCAAGCATTCTTGTTAAAATTATGATTTTTTTGTAATTTCTCAATTTACTGCGACTTTTATGAAGGAGTGTCTTTGTGTTGCGACAAAATTTGTTTTCATACCTGAAAGTCTTCAGATATAGTTGATTTTACTTTTCTGCTAGCTCAATGTTCAATACTCGTTTCCACACCATCTTGAGGTAGAGTATATGGCGCGTTTTTTTTACGTGGCTGTCCCCTATAGGCCTAATCCAAAAATATTGAAAAATGGGGCTGGAAACAGAGCAAAGCTGGGCTTACACCAGTAACAATGCTGAAAGATCCTGCTTCTGAAAAGCTACTTAAATTTCTTTCCTGTAAAAACAAGAAAGGGTGCAGTGCAGCATGTGGTTGTAGAAAGGCAGGGTTAAAATGTTCTGTAATTTGCAAATTTTATGACGGACAAAGCAGTGACAATTCATCAGCCACAGTCGACGAGCTTCATGACGACGAGGAAGTCGACTCTCCAGTCGAAACATTTTTCGCAAGCATGGAGAACAATCAATACATAGAATCAGTGAACAACGCAACGGAAGCAATTTTCGAAGAAAGTATTGTTGAAGACTACAACGAACCTGGACCTTCGACATCAAGTACCTAAAACGCTTCAAGAAGCAGGCTAGTGGTGAATGAGGCCTATAGGGAACAACCACGTAAAAAAAACAAGCCGTATACTCTACCTCAAGGTGGTGTGTAAACGAGTATTGAACATTGAACTATGCATAGCGGACAAATAAAATCAACTATATTTAAAGATTTTCAGGCATGAAAACAAATTTTCTCACAACACAAAAATACGCATTCATAAAAGTCGCACTAAATTGAGAAATTACAAAAAACCATTATTTGTCGAGAATGCTTGACTTCGATCGGCTGCTGCACTGAAACTATTCAGTTTAACGAAAAAATGTATAGGACATATTTTGTAGAAAATCTCATGCTCTTTTATTTTCATAAGAACGTGTTTTGCCGTATGAGGCACCCGAAGCGAGATATATCAAAGAAACTGTTTTTGTGCGCCATGTTATCAATATGGCGGCGCCGCGCCGGTGGTTGAGATCACATTTTGCATTTTTTCTTATTTCATTCAGGACACCGAAATCTACAAATCAAAACTCCCGCATTTATTTGGAATAAACCCCTTGTTTTATGCCCTCACCATTGTATTATAACCGCAGTAATTTTTAACCTCCCCACAATAAAATTGTGGGAGGTTACTACAATTAGTCCAAAATCGAAAATTGAGATAACATCAAATCTTTACGTTTTGAGGTCCCAGGAACCCAAAAAAGTTGTTTTTGAAAAATGTCTGTGTGTGTGTATGTGTGTGTGTGTGTGCGTAGGTCTTGCAATAATTGTGTGGACACACACCACTCTATAACCATACTTATGTGGCCTTCGCTAATTGTGTGGCCATACACATGGCCACACAATTTAAAACCTATTTTTACAGCATCTACGTGGTCTCCCCACCCTATATCTGTCGTTTTCTGGAAATGGCCACACAAGTATAGTAAAAATTTGGTGTGTATAATCTCAGAAATTTCACCAAATTGTGTGGCCTTGTACAGTGCTGCCCCCAGCGGAAATATATATTATATTGCTATTATTTCCATTTCTTCGTGTGTATTCAAGATGTGTGTTAAATATGTCTTTTATGTGGCCCTAACAGTTTTATTGAATTTGTAGGTGAGTATTTAGTAGGTCGTACTATTATTAATAGAACAGTATTATAAATGAAATAGGATCATGTTTTATTTGTATAAACGGACCTTTTTTAAATCAAATATTATTGATATTATTTATTTATTCTTTTATTTACTGCATTTCATCTCTTTCTTTTTTTGTAATAATATGAAGAAAAAAAAGGAATATATCAAATTAAATTTGAATACACAGTATGTTCATGATTTGTGTAACGGAGAGGGAAAATTGTCATATTACGTTTTAGACTTTATTAGAGGAATAGAAATTTGCTTATAGAAAAAATAAGATTCACATAATAAAAAGTAAAATTTAAAGTACATAATTCCAATAATATAAGAAATGTTACATAAACTCAACTTCCTTTGTAGATAAGTCAAATGCCAAATTTTGTAAAGATGATCGAAATTTTTATTTAAATATATTTTAAAACAATAGAAGATCTTGGACAAAAAATGAAAGGATTCGGGAGAATACGATGCTGGAAAGCCACCATTGAGAACGTATATCTTAGTCTTAGAGAATCGAGCTCTCTAAACCCACATCCCGAAAGCATCAGTACGCCATATGTCTACGTCCATAACGGTCCATGTCTCAGAGGCGTGAAAAAATATGGAGAAAATTAGGTAATCTGATCTTAGTACTTTTCATGATATTTCTGTTATACCAAATTTTGCTCAACTGACACGTTACCGATTTTTCCATCTGTATTCCTCGCCGAATCTCATACTCAGCGCTGCTAATATTGTCGACAAGGGCTCCAAAGTATATCATCTTATTTACTACCACAGAGGAATACGTAAAATGTCTGTGGTTATCAATTGCTTGGTCTAGAATCATAATTTTCGTTTTGTTGTAATTTACTTACACTTAAACCACAATCAGAGCTTATGATTGAGCCTGGTCAGCAAGTGTATGTTGTTGCTTGCTGCAACTAAATTGTGTCATCTACAGTTCTCAAGCTAGAAATCTTGGTTCCGCCTAGAGCCACACCTCTCTGTTACCCCAACATCCGTCGCATCACATGTTAACTATAGAGGATTTGTGACGGAACGCAGCCCTGGGTGACGCCTTCGCCAACTTTGCATTTGTTTTTTCATACATATCATGAACTAAATATACATATAATTCTCTGTACGAGGTATTAAATTGAAGAACATAAAAATTTCTAAACGAAAGATTTTAGCCATTAAATAATGTGTTTCATTTTTAGTGAGCTATATGCCGGAGAAATCAAATTTGAAATATAGGACCAACGTAGATTTCGAAAATTAAAGTCTTTCAATTCCGTTAGTCTGTCCGTCGCGTGTTTGTTTGTTGGCGATGTAACTAAAAGATTATTTGACTGAGGGAATTAGTATTTCGCGGATAGTTGACACCATTGAAAAAAAAGAAGCCGACTTTACTTTTAATGAACAAAATTCAAGATAAACGCCCTAAAAAAGTAATTAATGGAAAAATGTTGCACAGGACAAGACATGGCATGTAGTTAATACAATTGCCTAGGCACAAACCTGCTATAGTTTTAATGAAAATTATACAGGATAATTGATGATTACCCAAAAGGGAAAATTAACTGATAAATAAAACTTGCCAAACAAGGAAGGAAGTTTTATATAAATACTTTTAAAGAATTATATTTTAATTAGACAATATTAGAAAATTTACCCGTTCTCGATTGATTTTTCTCTACCCTCTTGAGCTATAAGGACCAAAAAAAGCCCTTACGATACGTCTAACCAATTTTTTTCTATTGGGTTTTGCTGTTATTACCCCCCATCTTAAGTAAAATATGTTGAAAAATTAATAATAATAATAATAATTAATATGAAAAACATGTACCTGAAATAAATCATCAGAACTTTTTTTGTAATGAATTACAGGGTGTGTATTATTGTCCACACAATATACACAAAATTGTGGGGCTTGGCCACACAATTATATTTTTGCAAAAAGTAACATTAATTTTGAGTGTAAGAAAATTTTGAAAACAGAGTTAGAAAGCCCTTGAAATGGTGAGTATTGATTATGCAATAACTTGAAAGACCCCATTTTTTGGCGAAATGTTCAGTGTCCACACAATTATTGCCGCACCTGTATGTGTGTGTGTGTGTGTGTGTATGTCTGTTAGCACGATAGCGGCGAAGCCACTAAACGGATTTGGATGAAACTTTGCATGAGGGTTTCTTTAGTGCTCCAGAAGATCTGAAAAGGTTTTGGTTGAGATCGGATTACGTTTGTTGCTGTTTTGGCACAACAAGTTGTTTATTTTATGATTACTTACAATTTGTAATCGAACCATTGAAAAGCAGTAAAAATTCCGATTTCAACGATATATAACACTTGCACTCTTTAGCTTTGGTTTCCGTGAAAAAAATTAAAAACCAAATAACACGCTTCTTGTGTAAAATATATTTTATAGTGGAACCACAGAATACAGTAACTGCACAGAGGCGAAGTCTTTGGCGGTTCCTTTCAGTTTTGATGGCTCGTTTTCTGTGACCTTGCGTACCAGTTGCGTCTACACCACGGTGTATTAAATAGGTGGTCCGGCACTTTCCTATTATAATAATGGCTTCGTAAGTGCATGGTTTCTATTTACTTTAATAGATGGCGCGAGCAATACGGTCCTACAATTACCTGGGCACGTGCATCGCATAACTAACATAACCTCAAATTTTAAGGTGTTTTCGTTTATTCTCATATTTAATGTTTGTATAGGCATTTTTAGCTTGGAGCCATACTGGCTCCAAGCAAATATTTAAAAATTCACGCAAATAATTTTTCAATATTGTTGATTAATAAAAATAGACTGCTAATTATAGGTTAGATTCCTAACCTGCAAAAGTGTCTTATTTTATTGTGACAAACTATTTAAAACTTCATACATATTACGTTGAACTTGACTTTGGTTGAAAGTACAGGAACCAGGCAGAAATTTTAATAATAGTTACGTAATACCTGTAAATCTTAAGAAATATATATTTTTGAGGTTAGCCGTGACGACACGTGCAATACTGCATGTAGTGTTACATATATTCTTTCAATGTTTTAATTTAGCTACTTAATGTCAGATGTCACTGGACTCTTGTCAAAAACAAGAAGCCGGGAATGTATGCAACACTGTATGTACGTATGCACAGAACCTATAAAATTATCTATCTATGCGTAAGTAATGAGAGAACTTAGTTGAGCCATCTTTTACAATATGTACGAAGTAAGCACTTATTAAGCCACTGTGAGGGTTGTCGTCGCATCACCTATTTAATACACCCTGGTCTACACTGAGAGATATGTTGTTTATTTCTTTTAATAGGTTAGATTTCTAACCTGCAAAATGCGTTTTATTTTATTGTGGCAAACTAGATTTTGGTCGAAAGTATGGGCAGAAATTTTAATAATAGCTACGTAGTACTTTTAAATTTTAATAAATATATATTTTTGAGGTTAGCTATGACGTCATGTGCAGATCCCCATTTAAGGATACACTGAAAAGACAGTGTATTTCGAGTTGGATTGAAAAATATTACGAATTGAATTGCTTATAATTGGCGCCTATTTTCAATTGAGTTGTACACTAGGTTTTATTTATGAGAATTTTAATTCTCGGTTAATGTTTTCAATATCCCAAAATGAGTGGAAAAAAAAATTCACAAATCCAAACTTAACACGATAAACATCAACAGTGTCAAGATAAAAGTGAGGTTGATTGTTAAACAATTAAGAAATGGCGATGAGTATACAAATTGGGTTTTGGCGGGAAGGCTAGCCTTCGCCTCTGTATAGTTACTGTACTCTGTGGTCTAACCTAACGTTCAATAGACTAGTGTGTTAAAGCGTGCAGACTGTATGCTGAGTAAATTTGAGTGTCAAGTGCATCGAGACATTACAAGTTTTTTCGACGTTCATAAAGCCCACGGAAGGTGTGAGAAGCCTTCGTGAACCGCTCACAAGCCCTACAAGTATAAGCAATCTCACCGGAACGTTTTTGGCGAGTTTTTTCCAATAAAACTTTAAAAGTGACATTATATTTTAAAAACTATTTCCGCTACTTCTGCCATCCCGCCGGAAATTCTTCCGGCAACATAACCTAAAAATAGTGCTACATATTTTTTCGAAAACTGTCAAAAACCAAATTCCCCCAGAAAAACATTGAAACCAAAAATTTGACAGCTTACTTCCCCGACCGATTTAGTGAAAAATCGGCCGAGGCCAGAAGATAAAACAAAATATATCAACTCAAACTTAAACGATCCACCATGAACACTACTCCGGCCACATCTGGCAGGGAAGCTGTCCACCAAGAGTTATATGGTTTTTCCAAAAGATGGCCATCCCTACCACCCATTACCAACGAACGGATGTTTTCGGTTAGTTGTTTCCAGTATCAATAATCAAAATTATTAAGTGCTCTTGCCTACGAACTTAGTTTTTATAGTGTTGTGTTTATTAACCTCCCCACAATAATTGTGGGAGGTTACTACAATTAATCCAAAATCGAAAATTGAGATAACATCAAATCTTTACGATTTCGAGGTCCCGGAAACCCAAAAAAGTGGTTTGTGACTAATGCCTGTGTGTTAACACGATAGCTACGAAGCTACTAAACGGATTTGGATGAAACTTTTACATGAGGGTTTCTTTAGTGCTCCAGAAGATCTGAAAAGGTTTTGGTTGAGATCGGATTACGTTTAGTGCCATTTTGGCACAAGTTGTTTATTTTATGATTACTTAGAATTTGTAATTGAACCATTAAAAAGCAGTATAAATTCCAATTTCAACGATATATCACACTTGCACCCTTTCGATTTGGTTTCCGTTAAAAAAATTAAAAATAATTCGTTATATGTGCACATATGACAGCATCCAAAAAATTGGTATTATTGTTAGGGGAAAACGTATTTTGCCATCTGTCAAAAATATTTGGGTTGGTAACCTTTGTGAATGTTGATTTATAGCTTATGGTACGTGACGTCACAGCTAACCTCAAAAATATATATTTCTTAAGATTTAAGAATATTACGTAGCTATTATTAAAATTTCTGCCTGGTTCCCGTACTTTCAACTAAAATCTAGTACAGTGTAATGTTTATGAAGTCCTAAATACTTTGTCCTAATAAAATAGGACTCTTTTTGTGGGTTAGAAATCTAACCTGTAATTAGCAATATATTTTTTTATTAATCAACCATTTTTAGGTCACATGGTTTTGACAATTTTGACATTTTGCTTGAGGGACAACAAAACGCAGTTTGCGTGGTTTTATATATTTTTTTCTGATTTTCTTGAGAAACTGTGTGTGTTTTCGTAATAATGTCATATAGTGAATATTATCCAACCCTTATGGGTGATGTAAAGTGTCGCTACGATGAGAAAATCAAAATAATAGACAATATTGACCCATACACCCTTGGAGTGGAGACTGGAGACCTTTCTGCAGATTTGTCTATTTTACCTTGTGTATCCGTAATTAATATGGTAAATTACTTAGTGTCGACTCACAGCTTCTTCGCAGATCAGCAGTTAAAGGCATACAAATCTTTACAAGCATATAAATATTATGAGGCCGGATTTGTGCAAGAAGTTTGTGCAAGAAAGATAAACTCAAATGTATTCATTGTTATGGACAAGGCAAGTTTACATTTAAATAACTAAGTGCTAGATTTCAGTGATAAGCTTGTTATATTATCCGTATGTAGTATTCAATAGACTCTGCCAGAAAGTGATTTCTTTACCTTTCTTCTAATCTTTTTTACATTCAAAATAAACCTTATCTCACAATCGCACCTTGTCGCAAAAAAAGACGGTGTTTTATTTTTATTTCACATTTAAAACTGAGATTACTTCTTTGTTTACATTGGAATAAAAAGTTTGGTTATCCCTCAGGCAATATGATCGACTTATCGTGACGTCATCCTAAGATGGTCTATATAGAAAAATTAATTGCATGAGTTTTTTAACTATCTGCTTGGAGTCACTGTGGCTCCAAGCTAAAAATGCGTAGTCAAACATTAAAAATGTGAATAAACTTGAAAAACTTAAACATGTTATGTCCCTAAATATATTTCATAACCTAAAAATCAACAAATATTTTTGACAATGTCAAAACTTATTTTAGTTGTTTTTTTTTTAAGGTAATAATTGTTTATAGCCGTGTTCGGATATTACGTCTGATTGATGGGACACGTCACAATCGTTCATTGCAAATCGAGTTAACTGAGCTAAATCTTAAACGTTCGAATATTACAAAATAAAGGCCTCGGACGAAGCTCGACTTGCTCGACCTTTTTGATCGAGCAGGAAGATTTTAATTTGACCCATGCGTAGTCTGCTCGAACAGTCCATAATGTTATTGACTTGTTGGTTAGAGCGTCATTTGGGCTAAATTCTGTGTTATTATTTTTTTTTCATTATCCAATATTTTACAAAATCTTCGAAACGTTATCTGTTAATACCCTTATAATATCCGGCAATTGATTAACATGCAACATAAACAAACATGAGAGGTTATGTTTTAACAGATTGCTTGTAGTCCGCTTCAGTTCGTTCGATATTTGTTGATGAAATAAATGGCTCCAAAGTCACGTGTAATTTATCTGTTTGCTCAGTGCTCTGATTTCCGATGTAATATCCAAATACAGCTGATAAGGATCCACCGTGTGGGGAGGTTCCAGCCGCTTCCAGTAGCTGCCGATTTTTTTTTATAAGTTTTTGGCAACTTGACACCCGTCAGCAACCTATTTATCCCTTACCTACCTGTCAGCAACTTCACATTCCAATTACGTAATTCACAACGTCTTATTCTATGATTTTTGTTAAAAAAAAAAGTAAATTTTCACCGCTCTCACCCGTGCTCCTCCCGTTCGAGCTCTCAGTAAATTCCCAAATCAGGGTTCTCCCTTAGTGTAAGACGTATTGTTACGGAAACTTTTTATGGCCCGAGTCATATCGAAATTTCGTGCCCAGCTTTCCGTCTATATGGACGGCATGCAGGATTTAAAGAGTTAAAAATTTGAGAAACCAAATTACAACATCGTAATTATTAAAATTCAAAAGAAAAATCAATAAAACAAAAATGTTTATTCATATTATAGAAACGTATATTATCGCTATTTCTAAATAATCACTACTCGACCCGCGCAACTTCTCTGTTGTTTTCCGAATTTAGTTAGGGCATTATAGGTACGTGGTACCTACTTAATATTATGACTATTGCTTACGCGAAAACTATTAGTGCAGTTTCTTGAATAAAAAATATTACAATAAATCATGGTGTTTAATATTTATACAGGCATCTATTTTTTAACGGATTTCATGAAATTTAAAAAAGTTCCCAATTCGTATGTACGTTTGTTCAATCACTACTTATAGATTCGCTTAAGCGAGTTTTATGAAATCTTTTCATCATCAAGCTACGTCTAGTATCAGGTGAGCAAAAATTGGAAAACATTTTTTTTAGTAGAGAATATTCGAGAATGTGGCGAAGTCGCTAGGCATAAATTTAATTTTGTGATAAAAAATTCAAATTCCGTCGGAATTGCATCAAAATTGGTAGTTGGGTGTTTTAGAAGTAGCTGATAACGAATTTGATGTCAAGATTCAAATATTCAAGATCCACTATGGCTACGTTAATTGCAATATTTTAGCAAATTTAAATGAAATTAGATACATACTACATAATGATTTCAGGATTCTCTGATAACGATGTTAATGCTTAAAAAGTTATAAAGACGAATATTTTAATGTGTAGAAGCTGAATACTAAAAAGGGTGAAAAAATGAGCAAAAAGTGAACCGCCTTCAAAAATATTCTCTAAAAATTATGAAATAAAATTTCACCTTCGCATTGTGTCGCTTAGTTCATTGAACCTTATTACCTAATATCGATATTAAAATCGTTGTAAAAATGAACAAATAACAAATGCAACCGTATTTTTAACCGGCTTCAATATCGATGTTAGGTAATGGGGTTCAATTAACTAAGCGACACGACAATGGAGTTGACAACTTTGTGCAAGAAACAAGCATATAGTAAGTGAGAGCATTATACATCCAGTGAAATTGAAATCGAAAAGACGGCGGTCTTTTACTTTTTTATATGTCTGTTTCTTACACAAAATTGTCGCTATAGCCAGCCCCCCCGATCCGTTATGATACTGTTAGTCTCGTTTATTATACATGTAGGTTACGGAAATAAGTCTCGTTCTCTTAGGATAGGATTTTACATTCGAAAATAATAAAATTCCCGTAAACTTGTAGCCGGAAATACTACCTATGGGAGCGACGACAAAATTATTCGCCACCCGATATACAGGGTGCGCCACTTAAAATTCCCCAGGCTTGTAACTTTCTTATTTTTTAAGTGACGACCATGTTGGGCACATCAAATTGTAGATATTTTTAAGGCATTTAAAGATGTGTACAAAGTGATTTAAAAAAAAATTTTTGAAAAAATTGTTAAAAGAAAGGAAACTTAATTTCCTTGAATATTTTTTTACCTCACCCTATACATGAGGTGAGTTAATGTTTTCTTATAAAGGTTTTAATTAGTTTCAATTTATGTTATTACGTCACATTCGATATTCTTTTTAGTTTTAGAGAAAGAAATTAAAAACACTCTTTCCGATTCCAAACTGATTTTTTTTTTTAAATAACTTTGAAAGGAATGTAAATAATAAGTGTATGCTTTATTTGTAAAATAAATATCACAAACAATATTCAACGTAACAAAACAGCAATAAGGAACAAAAAAATAACTATTTTTAAAAACGAGCTTATTAAAATGTACTAAATATAGGAAATTGGAAATTTTTTAATTTTTTTTAATTTTAATGACATAATTGAAACTAATTAAAACCTTTATAAGAAAACATTAGCACAGTTCATGTACAGGGTGAGGTAAAAAAATATTCAAAGAAAGGACAAGGGTAGATAAGCTATATAATTTTCGCCCACTAATTTCATAAAAAAGAAAAGTTCTCCTTAAAGTCATTAAGCATTATTTATTATAATACTAGTAAAAAGAATATAATTTCGCCTGATAAGAATAAAAACAAAAATAAAATTATACTTCTTACCGACGACCTAGGACATGGACTAAATCTGAAATTGCGCAGAAGATTACCAAACCACCAAATAACGTCATTTATTAAACCCGATGCACCATTGTCATCAGTTATGGAAAATCTGGGTAACATGTTCGAACAATTAACAAAAAAAGATACTCTAATTATAATGGCGGGTAAGAATGATCTAAGCAGAAATAAATTTCCGTCTTTTAAATTTATATGTGAAAATCTAAAAAAATGTAGACATACCAACATTATCTTCTCGTCCGTTCCATTTACTAGTAACAAATCTCGTAATGTTCGTATCCATAAATACAATAGTAGACTCCAAAATTTCATTATGAAATTCAATAGTTTCACGGAGGGTAACATGATGTTTTTTGAAATCAATAGTCAAGGTCGTAAAATAAAAAGTGAAATTATTATCAAGAACTTGGAAAATTTAATTGTTAACAACTGCTTCATATCGAAGACGCTGATATTTATTAGTCCAAATGACGTAATGCCTGTTAGACAAGTTACTCCCAACTTTGATAGTATTCCGGCTACAGAGAGCTTAAGCTTACATAAAACTGCAGACTGTGTTGTAGTGGAAGACACTGATAATAGTGATAGTATCCTGGACATTCAGGTGTCGCAAAATGACATGCCTACATCAAATAAGGCAGCAGATTTTTTATACCCGAAACTATCTCAGATATCTTTTGTGACATAAATATCCAATCAAATAATATTAATCCTGAAATTATAAACCTAAATAACATCCCTAATGTAAATGGTGATTGTTTAAATGTAATGGTAAACGAAGATATCAATATCTGTCATGTAAACGTGCAAGGAATTATAAACAATTTTAATTCGATTGAATTACTGGTAATTAAAAGAAAAATTAATATTTTATGTATTTCGGAACATTGGATGTGTAATGATGATATATTAAACATACATCTCCCGAACTATAAACTTTGTACTGCCTATTCTAGGAGCAATCATATACGCGGTGGATCGCTCATTTTCATATCAGCGGATAAAGACGCCACTGAACTAAAAACTGTCAAGCAACTGTCTGTAGAATGCCATATCGAGATGTGTGCTATATGCTATAAGACTGATCATTTCAGGTTATCTATTGTTACTGTTTATAGGCCTCCTAACGGTGATATCAATATCTTCATTTACAACCTATCACAAGCTCTCAATATGGCTGCTGATAAGTCCAATTATATTGTGCTCTGTGGTGATTTTAATATTGATTTTAATTTAAAAAATAACATCAACACTAAATTATTATTAGATATATTTAATTCTTTCGAGCTAAATATGTCTACAGCTGGTGATACCAGAATTTTTACTAATAATAATAATGGCCACACTAGCTCTACCTGTATTGATTACATGGTAACATCGCTGCCTGCCCCACTGTTTGAGTGCTATTTGATACAACCTAATGTAGCTGATCATCTCTCTCATTTCTTGAGTCTTAAATCTATCAATAGTGTTCTGCCAGCAAAAAATAATGAAATATTTTTTACTAGACAACTCGGTACAAATAATTTACGTGAATATAGAATTAAACTGAATAGCATAAATTGGTCATACCTATACACTCTTAATATTAACGAGAGTTTCCAGTCATTTGTGGAATGTTTGATATGGGTTTTTAATCTAACTTGTCCTATTAAAAAAGTAAATAAAATAAAATGTAACTATAACTACTGGCTAACTCAAGACATTATTAAAGAAGGTGATACACTAAAGCAATTGTACTGGTTAATGACGAACTCTGGCATTCCTGAAATTAAAGCATTATACAATACTAGAAAAAAAGAACATAAACTGAACATCAAACTGGCAAAAAGAAATTTTTATAATATAAAAATAAATCAAGCCCACAACAAGACCAAAGAGACCTGGAAAATTATTAATTTTAAATTAGGCAAAACAACTAATAGAGATAATAAAATAATGCTTAGATGCGATGGTGATTTGGTAACTAATCCAGATGAAATTTCCAACATATTTGCCAACTATTTTTCTTGTAGCGCGGAACATAATATTCTCAATCACTTTGGTCAAAATTTGGCACTCCCTTGCACAACTCTTTCTAATAATAATCTTGTAGCATTTATCTCAGAACCTATCACAGAGCAGGATATTTTAGAAACTCTAAGTCAAATGAAAAATAAGAAATCATGTGGGATAGATGGGCTATCTGGCTCAACTATCTCAAATATTCTAGATATTATAATGAAACCACTGGTATATTTGTTTAATCAATCAATATATCAAGGATGTTTTCCAAATATATTTAAAATTGCGCTAGTTATCCCTCTATATAAAAAAGGCGATGTTGAAAATGTCGACAACTGCAGGCAAATATCTTTGCTTAATACGCTAGCTAAATTATTAGAAAAATTATTATCTAACCGCCTCTCGACTTATTTAGAAAATAATAATATACTTTCTAGTTTTCAACACGGATTTAGAACCAACAAGTCAATAGAGACAGCAGCTTGCGATTTATTAAATTACGTTTATCAACAAGTAGACAATGGTAGATGTGTTGCTTCTCTATTTTTTGACTTATCTAAGGCATTCGATTCAGTAAGATCTGAATTTCTAATAAAAAAATTAGTTAGTATTAATTTGCCTAACAACATAATCAACTGGATTAAATCTTATCTGGAAGAGCGAACCATGGTCACTAAAGTTAATGGTACCACATCTGCACCACATAACGTTAAGCTTGGGGTTCCACAGGGTTCGGTGCTAGGACCACTGTTGTTTCTGATATTTATAAATGATCTGCCAGAACATATCACTAGTGGGGTCCTCACAATGTATGCGGATGATACTACAATTACTGTATCCGCAGAATCCCCTCAGGCACTTGAATCAGCAATCAAATGTGCAATTTGTGAATTTGACACTTGGTGTCAACGAAACAGACTAATCATGAACAGCAAGAAAACTAAATGCATAAATTTTTTTATTCGAAGGGATATTACGAGTGATATTCAACTGGTAGATGGTATTGAATTTTCGGATTCAGTAGTGTTTCTAGGTACTCACCTGAATAATAGACTTACCTGGGATGATCAGATTGACAATGTTAGTAAAAAACTAAATAAGGCCTACTACGCCATTTTACAAATGAAAGACACCTTGGATATCTCGGGTCTTTTAAATATATACTATGCAATGGCATATTCACACATTTCCTTGAATATTATTAGCTGGGGTCGTGGTAAAGACTTCAGTAGAATTTTTATTGCTCAAAAGAAAATTCTAAGATTAATATTTAATATGAAAACTAATGAAAGTTGCCGACAAGTGTTTAAAGATAAAGACATCTTAACTGCACCTGCTATTTATATATATAAATGTTTAACCTTCGTGCAAAAAAAATCTTCATTTATTTGAAGCTAATTCCGCTGTCCATGATCACAGTACAAGACATGGCAATCTTTTACGTATCCCCCGACACAATACCACTACATTTAAACGATCACCAACCTATAACTGTATAACATTTTATAATAAACTACCAGCCCATGTAAAGAACATATCAAATTATATGATATATAAAAAGGAAGTTAGAACTTTACTTTCTAATGGATGCTATTATAGCGCTGGCGAATTCTTAAGTGGTACTTTTTAAATATAAATGTATCTAATATGTATATTGACTGGATATTTGCAAGAAATGTGTATGTTACTTATGTTATCTGTTATTTTATTTTGTTGCTTGTCACTATTTTATTTATTTTATTTTATTTTTTTATGTGTGTATACCTTTTATGACTTTTCATATCTGTATTTTATACGGCTTACATGAATAAATATTATTATTATTATTATTTATAGTTGAACATATGATCTTTATGTTTCTATATGTTTTACATTTGAAAAACAACAATAGGTCATAGTAATATCATTTCAAAGTGGGCATGTTTGCAGTTTTTTAGTAATTTTTGACCTTTTTCCGAACTTTTATTGCACATTTCAGTTAGATGCGCTCGATGAAACAAGATAAAGTATACCTCATTTTATTGTTGAGCATTTAAGCTTTTAAATAATCGTTAATTTATATTGTTTCATCAAGCGCTTCAATGTATAAAAAACAAAATTGTTTCCGCGGGAATCGTAGTAGTGTCGACGTTGCGTGCAAATTTAAACATGTCAGCTCTCAAAACCACATATTGTGGTATGTATTGAATAAGAATATGTTTATTCACGACCATCGTATAATCATTGCATACTACATTTAACAATTGTCAAATAATGATAGTCATTATTCCAACCAAACGTATAATGAACATAATCTGATTCTAACACATATTTAACCAACCAGGAACTAGTTGTTTTCATTCTAACGCACCTTTGACCAATCAGGAACTAGCAATTTTCATAAGGAAACGGCGAATCCATTTTTCCATGTTTTCGTGTTTGACGTTTAACACGTCAAAGTTTTACTGTAAATGAACTTTATTTTTTCAGTTTTAAACGATTAAAACAGTTAAAATATGCGATAGTCGTGGATAAATTATAGTATTCAGTTCGCGTATAATGGGTATTATACACTCGGATGATTTACGATACGCCTTCGTCTCGTGCTGCAAACATCACCCCCGCAAGTAATAGCCATCATTATACGCTCACTGAATGATCTACTATTCCAAAGAACAGTTTTTATTACTCGTCAAGACATATACTACTCGGAAAATATAATGACATACAACATGGCCGATGGGCGGAAAAAGGCCCTTATCTACCCTTGTCCTTTAGTTTCCTTTCTGAACAATTTTTTGAAAAAAAAAAATTTCAAATCACTCTGTATGCATGTTTAAAGGCTTTAAAAATGTCTACATTTGACTAACCTAACATCGTCATCGCTTCAAAAATAAAAAAGTTACATGTCTGGGGAGTTTTAAGTGGCGCACTCTGTATATACCTGTGACTGATCTGAGAAAGGATTCTACTGTTCTTTATACAAGGAATATTTTGAGAATTTAGTTATTTTAAAAAAGATCTTATGAAAGGAAAAAATTATTGGCATTAGGACATAGTCCCTACAGCCAGATACGCTGTTTATTTATAGCGTATTAAATAGCTGAAATTAATTCTAATGTGAATAATAGAAGAACATAATTGCGAAAGTAACAGGGACACACACTTCTCGTCTAGGGACTTATTAAGACAGTTTTAAATTTTCAATCACAGGTAAGGTCACGGTTTAGCAACAGAAGTTTAAACAAAGAAATACCAACTCTAACTTGTTTTTTACGTCGCTTTTATGTCGGAATAATATAAGACAAAAACCTGGGAATACGTACTAGTGAATGATAAAATCATTGTTAGGAACTGTAGAGCTGGCCACAGGCGAACCAAAATTTACGTGAATATTATTACTGTCAGTCCAAAATCAAATAGCCAGGATAATATTTCAAGAAATTGTGAATCTTTTAATGCCAATCGATTGATATTACTTTCCATTCCATTTAATTGAGATAAACGCCCTCTAAGGGAGACATACGCTCTTGCCATGTTTGGTAGGAAAATTCTCACATTATAATTAGATAAGTTCTTTATCAACATTTATTTGTACATTTTGAACTTTATAAAATAAATAGTATTATTTGTATTCTTGTATTTTTTGTTTGAATACTTAACTTTAAGTTTAACCTCTCTAGCGTTTTTGTGTGTTAGGTCGACATCTGAATGTATAGGATCCTCATAAGGTCCTTAAGATCACAGAAATGAATGGGAGGAATTGTTAAAAAATTATTAGGAAATTAAGAAGTCATTAGAACAATAAAAAGTGTTTAGAGATAAAACAAATGCATCGTAAGAGGGAAGATTGAAGAGAGCAATAAGCAATTCACGGTAGGTACAAACTTACCTTTCTCGTCTCTTGCTGGACTCCGGTCCTAGGTCGTCTCTTAGAATTAACCGAAATCCACCGAGAGTAGAGAAAGCTATCCTACGTTGAAGAGTGGGCGCCCTTAATAAAATAAAAATTGTGACGTCCTTCAAACGAGCAGTGACGAGTTCTTCTCTATACAAACACATTGATTAAAAACACCGGAAAAAATCCACGCGCTAACCAGGATTTGATCCATATACTACTTATTAGCAAACTTAACCGTAAGCACTGAGTCACTGAATCGGTTATATCCAATTTCATCTTAAAGATTGATATTTCTTACAGATATTAAGGCTAGTCATAAATGATTTAACGAAATTGTAGCTTTCGTGTTTCCTTACCATAATAATATTTCAAACTATGAATAAGTCGGCTTTCAATACGCTGCGTAACCCGAAAATATTGACACAAAATACTTCTTAATCTTAAATCCGAATATTTAACCCTAATGCATAAATATTAGTAATTTCAGAACCGGTCAGTATTGTTAAAAAAAAGTTTAAAAAAATTGAGAAACTCAAAAAATCGTTACAAGATTAAATAAATAACTTTCTTTAGTAATATTGTCTACATAAAGATAAGGGAAAACACACATAAATGGTTCTGATGATGCCAATTAATTCCAATTAATTCTGTTTTTTTCTTTGGTCTATGGTCTATGGTCTATGGTCTATGCTCGCCAACCATTAGAATTACAAGCAATATAAATATGGAATTAAAAAATGAATATTATCTCAAGGTCATAAAAAAAATCACAGCATTTGTTGATACTAAATAAATTATATTATTTTAGGTCATAGTGTTTACTATGGTTTGTTAAATTTATGTTAGATCAGCGTACCGTCTGGGTTATTAGATTTTATTACTGTTATTGATTTAGTTATGTTCTTTTCGTGGATTTACCTCAATAGTTAGTTTTTTCTTGTGGTTGTTTCATATTATACACAAATATCGATTCCTTCAATTTTGGTAATATGAAATTGATCCATACAAAGAACTATGTTTTATAATTAATTATAATGGCTGATATAAACAATTTTACGATCATTAATTTGTCGATTTAAAAAAAAAGAGAGGTACAGAAAAAGGCAAAAAATAACGATTTTAAATTCTACTTTAGAATCTCATGTCTACTGTCCGTCTGACTTAACAGACTTCTCATGGGGCTCACTTTTTTTTTCATTATATAATATAATTTAAAGGTCACTTTGATTTTTTTCTCTACCTTAATTTCCCTAAATTTGCAGAACCAATACGTAAAAAGAATTTTTTTCTCTTTGATATTTTTTGCACTTTTCCACTCTAACTTTGACTCGCAATATCTCAAGTTGCATTAGTCTTACAAAGTTAAGCGTACTCATTTATTTCGTTATGAAATAGACTGTAGCTTAACTGTAGTTTGTAAAGTAATAATGGTCCCAATGGTTTCTCGTATAGTTTTAGATTTAATTGACAGCTCATTAGAAGATGAATTTGACAGTGGTCATTGTGGTCCTTTAGAATTGATTATTTTCGGCGACAACATTCCACTAGAAATGTTATTGTTGATTCGTATGGATTCGTATGGATTCGCATGTATTATGAACTCCTGCACGGAAAAAACTGCTATTTCCGATGACAGTCCTATGTTTGATGACCTTTCTTTTAAATTAATATTAATTAGCATTGATCTAAAACAGTGTTATCTAAACAATGAAATATCAAAATTTCTTTTAAGCACAAATTCTTAATTGAAAATCAATCGTATTTAAATTTACTTAAAAAAAAAAAATAATCACATGAATGCTAAAACCACTGTGAATAACGATCTCAAGTATATAGTTATTTGAAAAATAATTAGCTTTATTGAAGTAAACCTTTCAAATTTATCCAATAAAGATAATGGGTACTCAACAATAGTTTGTTTCTCTTTATTTAATAAAGAACGTCATCGATCTAAAATATTACCATTTGCTTAAATTGTAATAAATAAATGGGTACAATGTTTTATATTTTCTTGGCTATCCATAATATTAATAAATGTAAATGTTGCTCCCTTTATAAGAACTATATCCAGTATTAGCTTCATTAATCCTTATCGTTGAAGCAAACCTCTTATATTTGAAAAAATTTGAAGTCGCATTGTCGCTAAGGAAAAAGGTCATAAGGTGGGAGAGAGTCCTTTTGGCATCCAACTAACACCGAACAGCGGTCTATCGCAGAATTCACATCGCAGTAGTACCGTTTTTAATTTGGTTCTGCACAATTATACACGGAAAAAACTGCTATTGTATTTCCGATGACAGTCCTATGTTTGATGACCTTTCTTTTAAATTAATATTAATTAGCATTGATCTAAAACAGTGTTATCTAAACAATGAAATATCAAAATTTTTTTTAAGCACAAATTCTTAATTGAAAATCAATCATATTTAAATTTGCTCTAAAAAGAAAATAATCACATGAATGCTAAAACCACTGTTAATAACGATCTGAAGTATATAGTTATTTGAAAAATAATTAGCTTTATTGAAGTAAATCTCTCAAATGTATCCAATAAAAATAATGGGGATTCAGCAATAGTTTGTTTCTCTTTATTTAATAAAGAACGTCATCGATCTAAAAAATTATCATTTGCTTAAATTATAATAAATAATGGGTACAATGTTTTATATTTTCTTAGCAATCCATAATATTAATAAATGTAAATGTTGCTCCCTTTACAAGAACTATCTTCAGTATTAGCTTCATTAATCCTTATCGTTGAAGCGAACCTCTTATATTTGAAAAAAATTTGAAGTCGCATTGTGGCTAAGGAAAAAGGTCATAAGGTGGGAGAGAGTCCTTTTGGCATCCAAGTAACACCGAACAGCGGTCTATCGCAGAATTCGCAGCGCAGTAGTACCGTTTTTAATTTGGTTCTGCACAATTATAGCTGGTGTAGGCATAGAAAAATTGTCAGAATCCTGGGAGTTACAGGAGTTAATCTCTGTATTTGACGGTAAGTACCTATTTATTTATAAATACACTATATTTAAGAAACAACGCGGAAATATGAGGTGCATGGGTGGGGTATATCATTGTTATTGTGATCTGTTCGTAAACCAACGCAAGTATGGCAAACTTATTTGTATACTTTGTTAAAATTGTTTTGTCGATTTTCTGTGTATAGTTTATAGGATGTTTAAGATCATTTTTAACTGATTGCATGTGCCCATGCACAGTTGTCTTTGAAAATTTAATAGTATTATCTTGATATTGTATAACACGTGTCCCATGCAAATTTCATAAAGCGACTCACAAATATGTGATCTTTTTTAAATTTTCGGGGTTGATAGCTACTGCCGTACTGCCCCCCCCCCCCCGTTCGAATTAATTTAAATAGTAAAATCTGAAGGATCACCATAGGCGTGCATTTAGTGAGGTAAACGTAAGATTTTCCGAAAATGTATATTAGCAATTTTAAAGAAAAATCTAGTGCGATATTCTCAGTCATCCTTTAGCCCCCCTTCGTGTAAGATTACATATATAGTGGGTTCAAAGGTGTTGGAGGTAGAAGCTGTTAAAAAAATACTTTCAACTATAAACATGGTTTTATCTGAAAAATTTTTTCTTAAATGAAAGCATGTATTCTTCATTTTTTGTTCAGAATGTACAGGGCAGTTCATAAGTTTGCGAAACAGTTTATAAATCCAACACAAGTAAACTACGCAATGGATAGTGGCAATTCTTATGCCGATAGAAGGACAGACTTTTCATTTTTTTTTTAATTAACTGCACCTGAGCATAGTTACTGTCGTTTGCAGCTATAGGAGATGATGGTAGGAAATATGGTGTTAAGTAAACGTGAGAATTTTCTTGTTGGAATACGAAGCTCTTATCCCAGAACTACTCACACTGTTTATTCATAATATATTTGCTGCTACTACCTCCTAGCCAGCAAACCATGGCAACTGTGCACCAGACGCGCGCTCTGTAAAAAAATCTTTAACAGTTGGTGTCAGAATTATCACTATTCGCTGCGTAGTTTAATTGTGGTGAATTCATAAAATATTTCAGACTTAAGAATAACCCTGTACAATGTATTTTACTAGTTTGATTTGGTTTTACAACAAAATACTTATTTATTTAATAATTCAAGAAAGAACAAACAAAAACTAATTTAGTTACATTTAACAATAAATTGCAGTAACTTTTGTTTTCATGACTTACCTTGGTCTTTATTGACAGGTCCCCCGCATCAAATCGTGGGCCCCGGTACTAAATTCACTGGCGGGACCCCGCGCCTAATAATTGATGAGCGGAAAAAAAATTTTTAGTCAAAATCTCTGACGGGCTCTCGCTACGGGCTCCTCGGGCTTAATAATTGATGAGGGGGGGAGGAGAAATTTGAAAAAAAATGTTTGCAAAATCTCTGGCAGGCCCCCGCTACGAGCCCTTCCAAAGCCAACGGGTCCCCGTGCTTAATAATTGATGAGCGGGAGGGAGAAATTTGATAAAAATAAATTTGCCAAAATCTCTGACGGGCCCCCACTACAGGCCCCTCGGAAGCCCGGGCCCCTAAACTCAGTACCCAATAGATCCCCCCATACGGGGGGCCTGTTTATTGAACATTATTTGTTACAAGAATATCTGTTGCAACCTATACGTATTAGAATTTTTGTATGTAATTTTAAATAAATAAGTATTTCGTTGGAAAATGTATACTGGTATAATAATAAAAATACAATAATCAAACTTCCTCCTTTACAAAATAGTTACCAAAAACTTGTGAATCCTGATGTACTACAGTGCTATAAGTTTTAAATTGTTTAAATGGTGAATAACTCTAGGGAAACAATAGTATCCAGCTGAAAACAAGTGTACTGGTTAGTTTTTTTTTATGTTTGGACTGATACACCTACTAATATTTTTTACTGATTTGTTAAACAGTCTGTTCACGAGTATTTTACTAAAGAAAATCTTTTTAGGTTTGTTCTGGTAGAATTCAGTAATATTATTATTGATTTGTTAAACAGTTTCTTCAAGAATGTTTTACTATAAAGAAAATATATTTTTGTTATACAAAAATTATTTTATTTCTTGATATCCTGTATACCATTTCTTAGACGCACGTATAAATATGTACAAAAAATACACAAATAACAAGTCAAGTTCATCATTAAATTTTGTCATTTAAAGTTCAGTAGAAAACAATTTTTATAATTGATAATCTTATATAATTATCCATTTTTATATAGTGATAGTATTGATTGACAATATCAATTAATTTTTATTGTATTTTTGGTTATAGTTGGGAATAATCTAAATTGGGTTTGGTCTGAGTTGATAATTCACCTAAGATTTCATTTGTGTTGCACACAAAGTAAGTTACTATAATAATAAAAACGTATACGAGATAAGCGACATTTTTCCGGTATCATTGCAATAATTTTATGAGCGGCATATATTTTTTTTTTAACTGTTTAACGTCGGCCTATTTCCGCTACCAGGGCCTATCACCGACGCCAGGAGACGAGCTACCCCCAACCTGGAAATTTTGCCGAACCTCTTCCCTTAAGAAGAGTAGGGATCTTTTACTTGCCTAACATTTAATAGGCAAGGGACCGCCTGCTTTACATACCCTCCGAAGGATGGTATATCCACTACGTAATCCTCGTCTGAAATTACGTAACTTCCGAGTATACACTGATATACAAGCCTCTAGAAGGTGGGACGAGAACGCTGTATTTCCCAAGATGGGAGCCCATCCAAGTACTAACCGCGCTCGACGTTGCTTCAACGGAATATCGACTGATATTCACATTGAAGTCGCCAAGCGGCATATATGAAATAATACGTATATTATCAAAACATGTGAAATGTGATGAAATCATTAAGTTAACGTTTTTAAATAAAACGTGAATCCTGATAATTCACGTATTATTTCATACATGCAGCTCATAAAATGATTGCAATAATACAGAAAAATGTCACATCATATACGTTTTTTTTATTATAGTAACTTTGTGTGCAACACATATGGTGTCTAAAGGCGCCGTTACACGGCGCGTGGTGCGCCGAACCACGCACCAGGTTCGTGGTTCGGCGAACCACGCGCCGTGTAGCGGGGCCTTAAATTCAGGGTGTCAATATAGTGCGTAGTTCATTCAGATTTGTGATGCATTTGGTTGTACCCTTTGTTCCGTGCAAGTTTACCGACATCCGATGGATCGCGGTAGCACGCACCGCGAACCGCGAACTAATAGCGAACCACCCATGTCAGACGGCGCGAGGTTCGTGGTTCGTCGGACCAGGTTCGGCGAACCACGCGCCGTGTAACGGCGCCTTTAGGTAAATTATCACTAGTACCAAACCCATTTCGGATTGTACCCAACTATAACCAAAAATACAATAAATTTTAATTTATATTTTCAGTCAACACTATCACTATATTAAATGAAGAATTATATACTAGCAATCAATTAGATTAATAATCTACCAATAATTATATCTCAAAATTGAATCTATATCAATATACTTTTGAGGTAATATATCCTTCTTATTGAAATAACTATATCTACATTAGGTAGGAAAACATACCAGAATAAAATTATGATAAAAATATATGCATTCAATGATACCTATACTTGAAATTAACGTAAGTAACAATAGGACAATGAAATAATTTATTGTCTTAAATTATTATATTATCCTTCCAAAAAGTTATCTTGTACCAGGAAAAATACTATAGTGCAGAAATAGTAACAGAGTATTATTGCAATGAAAAAGCCCTTGTCATTGAATCATTGTTTGGTTTCCAAAAGAAGTTTATATTTAAGGTAGGTAATAAGATAAGCATCTTGTTTACCAAGTCTGTATTTACAGTAATTATAACTATATCCGAGGAATACTGAATAGAGTGTACCATTGGCTGAACGGGTATATGATTCAGAATACAGTAGTGTTTTTTCCGTGTGATTACGAAAAAAATATTTGTGCCCAAAAATTCCTGGTGCGTCAAAAGTTATATGCACTTTTTGAAGCGCTTTCACGGATTTTTTACTTATCTGCTAAATATATCCCGTACTAGTAATCTAATGGGAATTTGAAAAATACTGGCTCATTGGAAATAAAATTCTTAAAAAATATATACCTGTCCGATATGTATAGGCCAATTCGCCATCTCAGAAAAAAATAGAAAACACCAAAAATGGCCGAAAAACCTCAAAATTATATATCTTCTCGATAAGTAGAACTGATTTCACTAAAGCTTGCAAAAATAAAACTCATTGTCAAATATAATGCACCAAACCCAGACGCCCTAAATCAAATATAACGGTCAAAGATGACTGACGAAAAATTTTTAATGCATGCGCACAGTAATAACAATAATATATGAAAAAAGGGCATTTTTGAAAACTGTAAAAAATGCACTTTTTTGAAAATTAAAAAAATGACCTTTATTCCCTTAAAGTACCTTAATGAACCTACAATCGAAAAAAACAAAAAGTGATGCGTAATGCCTCCTTGATACTTGACGAAGAATTAAAAATTTCATTTTGTCCGGTATCTTTGACCGTTTTATTTGACTTACAGCGTCCGGGTTTGGTGCATTATATTTGACCATAGATGAGTCTTATTTTTGCCAACTTTGGTGAAATTATTCATTCTTATCGAAAATTTGTTCCATTTTGAATATTTTTTTTGGCCATTTTTTTCCAAGATGGCAAATTGACTTGAACATAACAGGTCTATATTTTTTAAGAATTTTATTTCAAATAAAATTCCCATTCGATTACTAGTACAAGATATACTAAGCAGATAAGTAGAAAATCCGTGAAATCTTATCAAAAAGTACATAATAACTAACTTTTGACGCACCAGGAATATTTAGGCGCAAATATGTTTTTCGTAATCAGGAGGTCATAATACATAAGAATCAACAATAAAATTTCTAGTTGAATTTTCTCGTCGAAAAAAATTGAATTAAATCAATTTGATTGTATTATTGGTTCATTCCGGGTTTAGATACTCCATTGAAAATTTCTTCACAAGAGAAGAATTTTAGATAGATATTTCTATACCATCGGAATCGTTTCTTGGCAAGCAACACGTGTACAAAACAGTCTAGTTAAATAGTAAAACAAAATATTAAAATTACAGTACATTACGTAGGTTACATGTGTATGCGAGTGCAACGAGACATAAAATATCGCACAGACAAGCGATGTTGACCTATGTAAAAATGTATCGCCTGACTAGAAATATATATTATCGTTCGGTACGTTTTGCTCATTTAAAATCATTTTTAGTTATATTTTTGTAATATTTAAGATACAATATAGAGATTGATTCGCCATAGCCTAATGGCAGATAGAGCACTTCACTTGACCACTGGTTAAGAAGATACAGGGTGTTTTATGCATTTGGTCTGAAAATTCAAAGAGCTATCTCTGCAGCGGTTGGATGTAGTCGAATGAAATTCACCAGTAACATTCCTCAGCTGGGACTCGTCAGAATGGCCTACTTGGTTTTGAAAAATCTAGGCCGGATTCAGAAAAAAATCTGCCCTTCTCGTTTTCGACAAAAAAGTACATTTTTCTGTCGCATTTCTGAAAAACTATTAGCGGATTCGGAAAGCACAGAAAAACTGCTATCAGAATGGCGATTCAATTTGGACCGTTTCGGCAAAAAAATCACAGAACAATTTAGCGCATCACGACTAACACTTTGACCAGGAATTATCTATGGAATGGATTCGTACAGTCTATTCAAATGCTTCAGATTCATATTCCTTCTAAAACTTCAGATAGTACATAGTAAAAACTTTCCTGCCCAAGAACAATACAAGGTCGTGCTTGTGAAATTTTTTATTTGTTCCGAACTATGGTAATCTAATCATCTAATCTATCTTTCTAAAATGATAAAATCTGAATGGATTGTGGGTATAATCTAGAAAAAGCATGCACACATAAATATGATAACACTTTGCAACGTCACCTTTTCTCCCCGTTGGCGGCTGAAAACCAGAGGTAAACGAAACGTAGCAGCCAGCTAAGCTCAGTGGTTGGGTCGAGGTTCCAGTCGTTTAAAAAACCAGTTTTGGACACCAGCGTATTCAACAATACTTCAACAATATTTCTAGGCAAAAACAAAACAAATAAGTTATGAAATTTTGTAGATTTTTACAGGCGGACACAATCAAACTCAGGTATTTAAAAAACAATATAATTCATAAATTAGGGTAAAAATACAATCTCTTTACAATGTTTAATTAAAGTTATGTTAAATGGAGAAAAAAAAATTAAAAAAACTCCTAAAAATGTTTAAAAGTTAATACTAAGTGAAAATATCAACTGGTTTACATTACCCAAGTAACACATAAAGTCGTGGGAACGTATCGGCGACTATAAAAGCCACGATGAAGTGGACCGCTACCATAGGCAGCCACGTCCCTGCTACGTGGCAGCTACGTAGCCGCTACTAAAGTGGGAAAAAATTTGTAGTCTCCGGGTAGTGTTTCGGGTAGTCCCGGCCTCTATGGATGTGACTATGTTTAGTTACTATAAAGGATTGGGGTAGTAGCGGGTACTACTTCGCGACTCGGCGGCTTAGTAACCGCTACGTAGCTGCCTAGTAACTGCCACTATCACTTTCTAAAAGGGTGTTTATCTTTTAGCGACCTCTTTGTTTTTTTTCTTTTATAATAATGGCGCAGTGAAATAATATTATACCAAAAAGATATGAATTTAGGCGCGTGTTTAAAGTGCTTCTTTAGTCATTTTTTCAAACGCAAGTTACTTTTTTGATATAAGTTAACATATATTAAATGATAAAATTTCAACGCGCCCTCAAAATAACCTTTTCTTGTAAGTTTTTGACAAAATAATTTAAAAAGGCAAGATTAAAAAATTTAAATATTTATTAGGGAAACAGTTGGAATACTTTAAAAATCATGTTTCGTAAAAGTTTATGATAAGATATTAACATAACCATTGTCTATTTTTGATTAAACCCATTGTTTTTTCTAAAAATTTTAACAACAACTAATAATGGCCGATTTTAACAAAGGTACTATAAAGTTAGGCCCTCCACTATAAAGTATCTGTGACTTTGGTGACCCAATAGCAACTATCCTGATGTGACTCTATAGTATCAGATTCTATTTTGGAACTGTAAAGTACCAACATTAACTATTTCGCTACCCATGTTGCCACTAAAATGCCACGATACTTTAAAGTTCCAAGTGATGATCACTGGAACTATTCTGGAACCTTGATTGTGTTCTGTATGTGCCCAGTTACTTTATTTAGGCATCTTAGTGGCACTGGTGGATGACTGTAACTGATTCACTGGTACTATATAGTTTTTGCCACTATAGAGTAACAATAAAATGATACTGATTAGTTCCAGTAACTACCCAAATTGTTACTTTGACTTTGAGTGTTTACAGTTCCAATAAATGGTATCGGTGTGGTAAGTTACTTTAAAAGAACCATATAAAGTAGCCTTACTCAATAAAGTAGCAATATTAGTACCAGGGTGTATCCCAGGAACTAGGGCTTCGTAGCAAAATCGAAACCGAAAGGTTTTGGTACCATGTGTGTTACTTGGGTAATTTCTTCTGACCAAAATACTGCAGATGTTAGCTACAGAGATAGGCTTACGTAACTTTGATTGACGTTGAGAATGTGCTTTCTCCGGATGGTGAATGATCCAGGTATTCACATAAAAAATAAGCAATTACGAGGGACTAGTTGATAATAAAAAAAAGTGAAGGGCAAGAATATTTAAATTTTGTTCAAGTAAATGACGAGGCAAAGATGCCAATATTTACTAACACTGATTTATGTGACTCTAGACAAATAGTAACTTATCTAGAATTTACTACAAAAAAATTGAAGGAAAACACTAAAATGCAGAATTACCAAGGTTAGATTTAATATAAAAAGTTATAAATTGACCAAAATAGAAATTGTAAATGCACTTTAAATAGTACTATCCGTACCAAAATTCTATTATAAACGAAACCTCTGCTAGCAATAAAACGGACAATAAAAATCCCTTAACACTGTTGACTTTACTCTCGGAGGAGAGAAACACAAAACCGTTTATGACAAGAATCTAACTTTAAAAAAATTAATTAGCTTAGGTTATAAGCTAATTATATATTATTATTATTATTGTTTTTTTCTTCTTCTTATCGACTAGGTAGGAAGATTTTTTGCTATGTATTATGAAATCTTAGAAGGGATATCAATCTGAAGCATTTGAATAGACTCTATGAAACCATCCTGGTGAAAGTGTTAGTTGTGATGCACTAAATTATTTTGTGATTTTTTTACTGAAACAGTTTAGGTGTGACGTCAAAATTGAATCGCATTTTTTCTGTACTCTCCAAATCCGCTAATAGTTTCTCAGAATTATGATAGTAAAATATAATTTTTTGTCAAAAACGAGGAGGGCAGGTTTTTCCGAGTCCGGCCTTGGATATTTCAAAACCAAGTAGGCCATTCTGACAAGTCCCAGCTGAGAAATGTTACTGGTAAATTTCATTCGATTACATCCAACCGTTGCAGAGGTATAGTTCTTTGGATTTTCAGACCAAATTCATAAAACACCCTGTATCTTCTTGACCAGTTGCCAAAACATTTTTTTGGTTGGTGATCTAGACTCGCCTTGAGGTGCTCTATCTGCTATTAGGCTATGACACATTCCTCGTGAATCACCCTGTATATTATAGTAGAGCTCTCCGTGCGTTCCCAGCTTAAATAACACTTTTGGAAGTTCGAAGGAATTGGCAGCAGTCCTAATCCTTCTCCTAGTTGAAACTAAATGGTTACTAAAAATAATTAAATGCATCTCTGAATGTCAATGTGAATATTTTTTTGTTTACATTTCCCCCAGTTTACAATTTGTTCTAGAATTGCTTGATTGATAAGCAATTCGAACGCCATATTTTTAAAGTTTTCAATAACGATTAATCCTAACGACAATAAAACTCGATTGTTAGATCTGTGAATAATCGATACCTCAGATCGATAAAACTCAATTATTTAACGACACAATACAATTGTAATAAGGTATTAACCTACGATCACTACTGTAAATAGTAAAAAAACACACTACCTGCCATCTATGTAAGTTGAATTTTACATAGTGTAAACAAAACGCACTGTAAACAAATCGCACGGTAAACAAAACGCACGGGACACGCAAATATAGGTGGCTTAGTTCGCTGACGCGGGGTTTAACAAACAAATGCGCCTACGTAATTTTCAAACGCTGTTAAAACTGACATAATATTTGTTGAATAATATTGTTGACTAGTAAACTAAATTCAGATTTTACTAAATAAATAAATAAATAAATATGATCGTAGGTAAAGTATAGTACATAATTCGAGTTGTAAAGCAATTACGCACTCTTGGAAATACTTTTCCAGTCGTGCTTCTTACAACACTCATTACCTAATATACTATTAAATAACTGTGGTTAAAATTCTGAAAACAAATTTACTTAAATAGTAATACGTCAAATGCCATAGGTCGACAAAATGCGTTATTTTTATCGATGCCATAGATTCGTAATGGGGATAAATACGGTCGATAATTTGGTCGACTGAAATGGTAATAGCGTAAAGAGAACTTACAAAAAGAAATTAAAATTAAAATTTCATTTTATTAAAGTTAATATTCAAAGTTTCATTTATCAATGATGTTCAAATCCATCAACTACATTTTGAATAATATTTGGTGTTACATTTTGAACTTCTTCCCAGGTCCTTTCTTTCAATGATTTGATAGTGCCTGGTCTATTTACATAAACAGAATTGGCTATTGCCAAATCATTGACGGTGGTCATTCTGTACATTTATTTTAATAAAATAAATTTATAATAATAATTACTATTTTTTTTATCTCAATTTATGCCTGATCTGTCTGATTTAAAGAAAATATCGATGATGTCATAGCTCTGTGAAGCATGGCGCAAAAAAATGAAGATTACTACGGAAAGGTGACAATTTTAACATACTTATTGAACGTTTTTGAGTTTCTTAAAAAAATAAATAGAGAAAAAAATTATTTTTTACATTTGGGACACAGTGTATAAGAAAACGCTTAATAATATTTTATTTAGAAATTGCAACTTCTGAGTCGAAAGCAATAGTTTTAAAACATATACAAGCTTCTGTAGTGGGGAGCAATACCCAAAATTCGAAATAGATTAAAAATACCTTATATTGCTATACACAAATTTATAAGATGAGAATTAATACAGGTTTATAGTTTCAAAAACATGCTATCACAATAAAAGTGAGAAGTAATCCCATGTGTAGAGGTTGTAAGAATAACATGAAACGAATATCCACTTACTATATGCCTTTATGAGTCTCTCAAAGGAAAAAGAACACAATGGCTCTTTGGATTTCACAAAAAAGGAACCAGTAGTTCTAAAAGAAATCTTTTTTAAATTTTGAAGTAGTAAATGGAACAGAGCTTTTGAAGGAAACATGATTACTATCGAGAGATAATATTAAAAATCTAGAGCGGAGACATAATTGTCAATATCACTTATGAAGAAATACTAGTAACAAGAGTACATTTTACTTGTTTTTATGTAGAAGAAATTTCTGATTAATTATCAATAGTTTATTAGTTGTTTAGAAGAATATAACATTTTTAGAATTTCAGAATTCCAAAAACACACATATATATATTTAATTTTTGTTTTTCTTCACATTATAGGTTTTCTTTTCAACATATCAATCAATTGCATTTTATTTCTTCCTTACGTTAACATTAGTAATACTGTTGCTAATAGCACTTAAGAATTAGATATTAAGTTATTAAGTTATTAATCACATACCGAGTGACCCAGAAAGTACATATCCCCTTCTTTTTTCTACAGTTTTAAAAATAAAATTCTGAAATTTGGGAAATCAAATATAGGTATCAATGGCCAAATTTTGACCATTCGGTGGTAAAAAAATCACTTCCGGTATGGCCGGAAATTGACACAACTTTCTTATTTTAAATAGCATCCTGTATATTTAAGTCACTTTCCTCATAAAGCTATAATTTCTCTTTCCAATGTTTTTTTCAGATTTAAAATCGGATGAAAAATAACCTTGGAAATGGCATTTATTTGCTATTTCAAGTTGGCTTTAGAATTCAGGAACAAAGGACCCCGGAACAAAACCCATGAAAATGTTGATTCGGTGGAATCGGCTGAAATTTTGGTATTTTATAGTTCAAGTCATGCTGATCAAAAGTTCTTATCACATCAAGCCAATCCTATGGACAGTTTTTGAGATACAGCTTGTCAAAATTTGCGCCATTTTAGACATTCAAGAACTTTTTACTCTTAAACTATTAACTTTAGCAAAAAGTTGCAAAGGTCGAAATATTTTTGTTCAAATCCAATAAAGCTCAAGATTTTCAGAATTTTTTTATCAATTTTTAGGCTAGGTAAAATATATATATATATATATATATATATATATATATATATATATATATATATATATATATATATATATATATATATATATATATATATATATATATATATATATATATATATATATATATATATATATTTAAAACTGAACGTTCAGGCACCAAATTCACATATATATGGACGGAGTGGCACCTATATATACGTTCTGGCACCAAATCGAGGTGCCAGAACGTTTTATCGCATATTTGAACGTCTAAACATCATAACATCCTTCCCACAAAATTTCAAGATGGAGCTACTTGGTCGATTTTTCTATAAAAACTGGATTTTGGTTCAACCGTATAATCTGCAGAGGGCGCGCCAACCACTGATGTCTAACCGTACTTAGTGGCACCATGCATTTGCGCTCGATTCCCGATATTTAAAATGACTTTCTGGCACCTCAGGGTTTCTACGGCTAGTGAATTTTAAATCATATCATAGATGGAACAAAATCCGATAAATTTTTCGGGTACCTAAGTAGTTTAAATTAAATTTAATTTGAAAGAAATTAAGAACACATTCAATTACTTACGGAACTACAGCATTTGATGTTCGGGTCAGGAGATATAGTATAAAAAAAGTTACTCTTTCGTTACAACTTTGCAACTATTTTTTAAACAATAAAACTATCATTAAAATCGGACAAACAGTTTAGAAATAAATTAACTTCAATTCATGACAAATTTTGAATGATGCGATCATTTTGTCCGTGGGTATATTATATAAGACATTACACAGAATATTAAAAATTATACAGAAATCACAGTACATTACATTTATGGTACATGCGACAATGCCCCCTAATCATCGTTTTCTTAATGCCTTTGTGGACAAAGTAACCGTAGTATACATTATTTCTCGCTTTGAAATCTACAAACCTCTTTATCGTATTATAACTCTGTGAACTGCCTATTAAGGTCAAATTCCTGGGCAGGTAAAAAATATGTGATGACTTCCCTTAATTTCTATCAATATTTGCTGATTTATTTACTTATTGTTTTTAATATAATTAAAAATCTTTAACTGTATTTTCTTCATATTCTATACAGGGTGTCCGAAAATATCGGTGACAAACTTCTGGTACAGATCATGTCCGCAAAAATTTGAAGAAAAGTGCCGCAATGCCCACAAATGCTACCTAATTGAGCTACAGCACTAATTAAAAATGGTCCTCTTTCATTTTAATCGAAAATCTAACCGTTTGTGAGAAAAATCGTGTAAATGAGAAAAGACGATGTGCTTCAAGTTTTCACGTAACAATTAAGTCAAGTAGATTAACAATAAGCTCATTGTTAATTAATTTTCGTTGCCATTATTTAATTGAAAAAAAATGAAAATAGCAGAATACCAGTTTTTGGCTTCAATCTTCAAAGGGCTGTAGGTCCATAAGGAAGCATTAGCTGACATATTTATATAAATTTTCTTTCATATTTTTGCATGTAGAATCGGCACCAGACCGGTATTACCGGACACCCTGTATAGCCGAAAACGAGACCACTGAATTCGACACATGCTATGTAACTCTCAAACACACAAAAATAGACAGTTACTTCTTATATAAAGACACACCACATTACATATTTTTGAGGTCGTGCTTTGAATGGGAATTGGCAAATTTTCGCATTTTTTATGTTGAAACTCCTCTATATCTTTCATTCATAATAGTAAAACTTGATATTTTAGTATTACTATTTAAAATTATTTTAGGATTACCTTTCTTTTTCCCACGGTGTATACAAAAAGTATATTTGTCTTGAAGATATGACTGAATAATAAATTAATATTAATGAAAGCGTTATCACTTTGTGTAGTTTACAGCGCAAAATGTGATCGAATTCACTTTTTTATTTTTCAAAATAACTGCATACTGTAACCTAGTATCTATAATGGAATGAGTAAATATTTTATTTGTAGTGTTTTTATATATACTGTGTATAAAATTGTATTTTTTCGCAGTTTTTAAACATCTCTAGTTATATAGAATAATAACTAAAATAAATAAAAACTAGAATGTCCGTTATGAAATTGCGAAGAAAACTCGATGAGCCCGAACTTTTTTGTCAATATGTTAAGTTGCAAAAAATTTAAACAAGATAATTTTTTAACAATTGATGATAACTTACGCAATAATGCATATATTTTTACTCTCTCCTACTCCATTACATTTCTAACCTAAATAAATCATCCTGTCAAAATTTAAGTCCAAAAAATAACACCGGCACACACAAAAAAAGTCGAGTGCGAGAAGGCAGGCCCTATGTATTCCCATGAATTTTGACCTGCTGAACACGAATTTCACTGTTCAGTAATATTTTCCTTAGGATACTTGAAAATTAAAAGCTACCCATCTCCGCTCACTAGGTATATGCTGAAATGACATTTCTCTATGAAGTTTGCAGATTGCGCTTTAATTCTGACTACTGTATTGTGTTCAGCACGTGAAAATACGTCGGAAATTATATGTTCAGATATTATGGTTTTTTTGAGGTTAGGAAAAATACAAGAGCCAATCGGGCAAAACGGACATCAGATTCGTGTTCAGCGGGTCAAAATGCATGGGAATACATAGGTCTTCTCGCATTCGACTTTTTTTGTGTGTGCCTGTGTAATGAACAAAAGAATGACAAAGTAGTAAATTAAATCGTCAATTGTTCAAGTAGTCCATGTAAAACGCTCGGAATGCCCCCCTCATCGGGACTACTTTCAATTTATATTTTTTGGGTCGCTGATCACGAAAATCGGGGTCCCGCGTCTCTAAAAATAGTGCGTCACCCCTAAAAATGCCAAAAACCACCCCTTTTGGGAATAATGTTATGAATGTGCTAATTCTAATGACATTTTGCCAGTTCAGTATGTTCATCTAATGTAAGGATAAATTTTGTGCTGAGGGCTAACCAGAGGGAGTGAAAATACCCCTAAATTGACGTAAAATGGAAAAATGATGGAATTTTTTTTATTCACTTTTTGATTTAAATTTAGATAAATGGGGATTGTATAATGAAGAAAATTTGTTTCCAACTCTTCAGGGGTGAAAACTGGAAAAATGATTGAATTTTTTTTTATTCACTTTTTGATTTAAATTTAGGAGACTGAGGATTGTATAATAAAGAAAATTTTTTCCAACCCATCAGGGTGAAAACTACCCCTGTATCGCCTTTAAATTGAACTAACGCTTAGAAATTAAGTAGAGATGTATACTTTTTAGTTTGCTTGTAATTTCTGATAAACTTCCGTCGAAAAAATACCACAAAATTTTTTCACCCCTAAACGTTAGTTCAATTTAAAGGCGAAACAGGGGTAGTTTTCACCCCTGAAGGGTTGGAAAAAATTTTTCTTCATTATAAAATCCCCACTCATCTAAATTTAAATCAAAAAGTGAATAAAAAAAAATTCGATCATTTTTCCATTTTACGTCAATTTAGGGGAAGTTTCACCCCCTCTATAAAATTTGTCCTTAATTTAGATGAACATACTGAACTGGCAAAATATCATTACAATTAGCACATTCATAACATTATTTTACAGTAGTATTCCCAAAAGGGGTGGTTTTTGGCATCTTTGGGGGTGACGCACTATTTTCAGAGCCGCGGGACTCCGATTTTCGTGATCAGCGACCCAAAAAACATGAGGTAAAAGTAGTCCCGATGAGGGGGGCATTCCGAGCGTCAAACTCCGCGTTTTACATGGACTAAAGTGGACGAGTCGTAGAAAAACAACATATATTTCTTTCAGAATGTAAGTTTTTTCATGTAATTTTCAGTGATGAAAAACTATATTTTAAACAAATGCATGTTTTCGCGCAAACAAAATCTTTTATCTCTGTTCCCAATGGGCATAGAAAAAAAAAACAGGTTTTTTAATTTTTTCTATTTTTGTATATTTTTGATGCATAATACTAAATTTAATTTTCGAATAGAGTTTTGATTTGTTTAAAAAGATAATTTAAAGAAAAGCAAGAAATGATTTTAAATATTTATTTTAAATATTTCAAAAAACAATGTAGGTTATTAAGCCTAATAAAACCGCTGCCCAAGGAATCACTACTTCCACATCCATATTTTGTATCCAAGTCACTCACAACGAAAAAATTTTGTATGTGGAAATAATTGTTTATGGAACTTTAATAATATAATATTTGAAATCCTCTACCCCAAAAACCCATAAAACGATACCCCACATCGGTAGCAGGGTGGGGGTGGTAGTGGGGGTGGATGAAGTAAAGAACATTTTGAAGTTTCTGGTTCTTATACACACCCTAAATCACAATTTTTTTCATTCCCTTTAATAATAGGGTGGGGGTGGTAATGGGGGTGGCTAATGCCAAAATTTCTTTTGTGACCTCAGCTTCTCTTGTATATACTAAATGCCAATTTTATGGACTCTTACCTGCTTGATTTACCTATTTTCCCCAAATTTACCCCAATTTACCCCCCAACCCTTCGACGGAATAAGATGAAAATATAATCTAGTTCTAGATCTTGTAAAAGTACATATGTGTACCAAATTTCAAGTCAATATCTCAAACGGTTCCAGAGTAAACGTGCGCACAAAAAAAAGTTACAGACAGACAGACCGACAGACAGACAGACCGACAGACAGACAGAAATTTTTTTTTCGCTCAAACTTAAAATCTCGACGTTTCGTGACATTCTAAGCCTATTTGAACAATAAAAATTTTTAAAAATTTTTTTGTCGTTACTATACTTCCACTGGATGTGGAAGTAAAAGTATATGAAAAAACCTTCATTGTAACAAAAAAGATGTTGTACGACTTGATGCATTTACAATCGACTATTCAATTTTCGACAGCTATTTTTTTTAGGCGTTCGCCTTAATATTATGCCATGATGATTTAGCTCAACTAGAAGCGTTACTTCCTAAAATTTCGTTGCATTATTACTTAAGTCACCGTCAATTGTTTAAAGGCTATCAATTTTAATTGTCTTAATTTTTTCGCCAAATCGACGAGAAGGGTTCGGCACATATCTAGTTTTCGTCGCAATTTCATAATAAACATTCTAGTCTGTTGTTTATTGTGATATGAACTAAACAACCAGAGGTAGCTAAGAAAAAAGACGACATACTCTACTTTAAACATTGTTTTGTTTACTCAAATACCTTCCGGAACTTAGATTGAATCCAAAACTTTTTGTTACACCGAATAAAATCCATAGGTTTTTATCTAGATAAAAGGCGCTTAAATAAAATTAGGTTGTATGGCATCGTTATCGACCTTAATTTAACCTTTTATTACACTGTAATAACTGTTTAAAGTTATGTGAATGTATTTTAATTTGTATGCATAATTTCACATTCGTCTGATAGTCTCTTTTTTTATTGTTTTGAGGAAATGCTTGCCCTGTATGACTGATATGCTCTAATTTCTTACAAATGTTCGAAATTTGAAATAAAAATTTTCAGTCTAACTACAGTCATCATGTTTAATATGTATTAGCATTCGGTAGCACACGAATGCAACTTTCATAAGTAAAAACACCTCAATAGCATTTTGAAGTTAAATTGATAGATCCTTCAATCTACGTAAAAGTACTTTCGAACCTTATAGACACACTATATTATATAGTTTTGATGCCCTCTATATATCTTCATATTTTTGTATAGTAATATTTTGCTCTAAAATTATAGTAAACACAGTTTATGCAAAACCTGATCATTTATACGCCTCTGGCTATCGCCCTGTATGGCGGATATGGCCCAATTTCAACAGGGAGTATTTTACCACACTATTTTACATACGCGTCAAAGAAATAATTATTTTAAGTCTAATAGAAGTTATCGTGTTTACCAGAAACGATCTACACACACACACACACACATACATTCGATAATTGAGTTCAACCTATTATGAAACGGATTTTTGTACGATTTTTTTTTCTACTATGATTATTAAATTTTTTTTTTTTTGGTTAAAATATACGTATCTGATTAAATCAAATAGGTATAATAATAAAATAATGTGAATAGGGATTTAATAGCAAAATTCATTTCATAAACGAGTTTATAAGATGAGAATTTTAGGGCCAATAAAGCCATAAATTCATTTTCTACGCCATGCTTTAAGCTGTTCAATTGTCAACAGAAAAGGTTAGCAAAGATAATATTTTACAATTACAACAGTATTCAAGTAGAGGGATGCTCTTAAAAATAAAGTTAACCATGAACATGTGTTGCTAGTAAAATCTACCAGAAATTCAAATATTTCTCTCTCGATCCTAGTAATTGCATCTCAAAAATAAAAATACCAAATTGTTCCCAATAAAATTTGAAATAAATAAAACTTCTAAATAAACTTTCTGATAATTTGTTAATTTGCAAAAAATATATCTTTTTAAAATTGTCTTTTTTGAATAATATAAAGAATATAATGTAGTAATAATACACAAATCATAATGGGAGTATTTCCTTTTATTGAGCTAAACATTGATGTCTAATTTTAATGCAAAATATTTATTTAAACAGCTGAAAATAAAAAAGATTTCGAAATTTCAGTTGATTAATGTTTAAATGCACCGACTCATAGAAGCGCATTTTTTTAAATATAAGTTGTATTAATGTATTTTGCAGCACAATTAAGAACATGTTTTTTTTTAATTTAAACATTTTTTTTTGGAATTTGTTTATAATTTTCACAGTTGTAATTATAAACAAATTTTAATAAGTCTGGATTTATGAAATCAAAAATTGTCAAGAATTATGAATGTAGATGAATAAACCAACATCGGAAAAACAGAATGTGATTTACTTGAATTTGGGGCCGAGATACGTTAATTTTTGTGTTTTGGTGTCTTATAAATAAAAAAATTGATATTTCTTCTTCTCTAAAGTTAGTCCTCAATGTTTTGGTCTCACTTTCTAAAATTGTAAACTAATTCCAAAAAAATCGTTTATATGAAGAAAAAAAGTGTTTTTCTTATTACCATCATCAAAAATTAATAATTAATTAATTAATTATTTGTAAAATTATATATATAAAAAAAATAATTGCCTTCTTACGAGTCTACGCACTTAAATAATAAATGATTGATATTTCAAAATTTTTTTAGATCTTTAGTCGTTTAAATAAATATTTTGCGCTATTTGGTAAGAAGGTTTAGTTTACCTGCAAATTTTTTTATTTCTTTTATAATTACAATTCACATTTTTTTAAATGTCTCCCCGTAAAAATTTTAGCAGTTTTGGATAAGGAACAGAAAAATATTTCTAAGAAACCTATTAGATACCTTTCGATTTATACACAATATTTAAAATACTGACATCCCAAAAACAACTCAGTCTTGGTATGGACACCTCAAGAAAATGGTCAAGCTTCTCAAGTAAATCTGGAATTAAAAAGTATGTAATGTTTGGTTGATCCATTTAAAAACCGAAAAAGTCGTACTACATATATATTTCCTCTGCATTTTCAGTAGTAATTAAGTAGGTATTACATGATTTTTAAAATTAAATAAACAGCCGCCCAAAAAAAATATTTTATTTTCCAAAGGTGAAAGACATCTGTCCTTATGTTTTTTGGGAGGCTGATTCCAAATATCACTTCAAAAATATATGTTTCACTGCACTAGTTTTTTGGGGGGGGGGGGGGGGGGAGGGGGGGGAGAGTACACCACCATAATTTCCGTGGTACGATGGAACATTGGGAGAATGTAACAAGAGCCATTTTAAACGATTCAGGCTATTAGTTTTAAAGGCCATTAAACCCCGAATTTAGGGATAAAATGTCAATTTGCTAAAAATTGAGCAGTGAAACATATATTTTTGACGTGATATTTGGAATCAGCGGCCCAAAAAACATGAGGACAGATGTCTTTCACCTTTGGAAAATATTTTTGTTTTTTTGTGTGGCTGTGTTATATTTTTATTTATTTGCTTTTATCATAAATAGAAGATAATATTTAGGTATTATGCAAATCACAACTTACATACTTTTTTATTACTATAAAATTACCTACTTTGTGTATATTGGTGCCTCAATCTGGTCATGCTAATATACACTAGTTAGGTAAACACTTTAAAACACTCATTATTGAAGAACTAATCAAAACAACTACTCTTCTAGCTAATACTGACGAAGTATTAAATTATACGATAGGATTCCTAGCATTCTAAAGCAAAAAATATATTATAACATTTATTTAAATTTAGCCATTCACACTATTTTATTTTATATGAAATTATCTACTTTTTGTATATTGGTACCTTAATCTGGTCACGTTAATATACTACTTAAGTAAACACTTTAAAACACTCATTATTGGAGAACCAATCAAAACAACTACTCTTCTAGCTAATACTTACAAACTGTTGAATTACATGATAGGATTCCTAGCATTTTAAAGCAAAAAAATGTTTATATTTATTGAAATTCAGTCATTCACAGCAACTATTGAACCTTCCATTCTATTTCAACTCTAGAAAAGTACAAGTGTTTTCGAACTCAGAACTCATCAGTAGGGTATAGAAACATTCATTCACTATTTACAAGCCTATTCTTGATTTATTTTTACAAATAATTATATTTTTATTTAGTTTCTTTTATCATGATTAGAAAATATTATTTAGGTATTATGCAAATCTCAACTTACACACTTCTTTATTTAATATCATATTACCTACTTTCTGGATATTGGTGCCTCAATCCGGTCACGCTAATATATATTAGTATTACATGAATTTAGTTAACTCAAATACTAAGTATTAAGTATATCAATTTATTACTTTTTTCTTCAAGCGTATTAAAATGTTTAAATTATGTCACCAAAAACAGAAGTAGAAGTAGGACATTGTTTTACTAGTAACAAAATGTTAGTACCGAACGCCACCGTAGTGGACATTGTTTTACTAGTAACATAATGTTAGTTCCGAAAGCGCCGCCGTAGTGGGTATTGTTTTACTAGTAACATAATGTTAATACCGAAAGCCACCGGTGGCGCGCTATCCACTAGCCACTTGTCATATTGTGTCAACATGTAAGACTGTAGTTTGAATATTTGTACATTTATGATAAATAAATGAATTTTTGCATTTTAATACGCCTGAAGAGAAAATAGTATATATTACACGGAGTAGAACGCCTTTTTTTGTGTTTCGCCCAGTTTGCAAATCCTGGGCTCAACACAAAAAAAGAGTGCGTTCTACTCCTAGTAATATAATATACTATTATATTTACATTTATTTAATATTTAAATAATAAAATAGCTAATAACCCTCGAATGATCTTAATAACTGAATTGTGGCCAAAACTTCGCATCAAACCATATACCTACTTAAAAAAAAATAGTAGGTACTAATTTAAATTAACTATTAATATTAACATGAATAGGAATGTAAAAGCAAAATTCATTTCATATACAAGTGGACAGTAAATAGACAAATAAAAGGCACAGTTTACAGTATCTCTCAACTTTTGCAAGTAATAAAAAAATTCGTCATGCGGAGGGTACATTTGAGTGGGAATACCGATTCACTATTATCGTTAAGTGGAGTCAAATTAACCATCCAAATAAGGTAAAGAAGTAATTGTCTTGCTGCAGCGATTTTATGATTTTAATTTGCTTTAGATGTGACAACAAGTGTAATGAGAAGTTTTAAATTAAATCTGCCCATCCTATAAAATTTAAACAATTTATGTGCCAAAGCTAAAATTTTCTGTTATTTTCCTTTTTATCTTTGGTCCTAGTAACCGCATTGCAAAAATAAATATACCAAAATATTCGTAAAAAATGTTTGAATAAAACTAGATCTACAAATAAACTGTCTGATATTTATTAAATTGTAAAAGAATAAAAAACGTAAAAATTTTTTCCTTAATTTAAGAAATGAAACGAAAGATAATTTCTCTTATTTCTTATATTCCCTAATCTCTAGCCACATAAGTAGTTATTTTGTATCTGGGGTGCAAAATACTACTTTGGTGATCGAGAACGATCATCATGACGAGGCGCAGCCGAGTCAAAAAATCGTTCAAAAAATCGTCCGAGAAGGCCAAAGAATTTTGCACTCGAGATGCAAACAATATTTTTTCTACAACTTTCGTTTGATTAAACTAAAACCATTAGTTAAAAAAATCATATTTTTGAACTAGATGTTTGTTTAATTCTCGTGTAAACATTAAAAATTATAAAAAGTAGGCAATAATAGTATGTGATGTGCAAAATATTTTGCACCCTAATGCGCAAAATATTTTGCGCATGGTGTCATGGTAACGCAAAAAAAATAATGCCAATGAAAAAATGTCTCATTTTAGACACTGACATTAATGCGCACACATAGCCTTTTTTTGACAGTTGTAGAAAAAATAATATAGCGAATTAATATTAGTCATAATAATTTATTTCCTATGCAATCTTTATACTACAGTGAAGGGAAATCAAGATGAAATGATATTTGCTGTGATTTAAAGTGGTGACAAATAATATGCCCTAAAAAAATCGCTAATAGTTAGCCATGGAATCACAAGTGTCTTGGAATATGTCATAAAACGGATCTGTGCTTTATTTTCTGAGGAGAGAAGATGTACAAGTGAAATTTTTAAATCATTTGGATTTAGTTAATGATGTTAGGAATCATAGTAAGCCAGAATTGTACTAATTTAATTCAAAATAAATATAAAGATATTTTTCATAATATAAACGCCATTGTCTAATCATTGCTGTCAAACCAGGGAAATTTCCACTTATTAATCACATAGGTAAGTAAAATTTCCAAAAAATTTGATGGTTGTCATAGCAACAATGACAAAATAAACGTGTCCGATTGGCTAATAATGATTGGTATAAAATTTTCAACAATAATACCTCTGCATTTTATTTATTAGTATGCCCATTTTAAATTTTTATAAAAGATCCTAAATCTTAAAAAAAACATTGAAAAGAAGTGTCTTAAAAATATATTTTCTAGTTGAAGAGTACGCAAAAAAATTTGGAAAATGATATCACTGCATTTTCTTTAAATTAATATGTAAATTTTAAACATTAAAACACAAAATTAAATTATAAATAATTTTTGTATTTGTGAATCAACTGTTTGAAAATTACACGCTTGTCGAAACTGCAGTAACGTTTGGTTATAATAAATTAATGATAAAAAACAAAGAAAGGTGTTTTCATCTGTTTCATTATGATTAATTATCACAATGTAATGGCTTCCACTATTTAATTTTTTTAATAATTGTTGAAAATAAGTCATTTTAAAACATTTTTTGAATGGGGGAAGTCTCGATATTTTTCTATTATTTGAATCTCCGAATATCTACCTTTTTGCAGAAGATATAAACTTAGGTTTTACTAAAAGGAAACTTTGAGAAAGTAATAAAGTTGTAAACATGCACAATGCAATTTACAGGAAATTTTAATAACCGGTAAATCGGCAAATAAAAATGAACATAACCGGTTAACCGGTATTTAAATATGTACCGAAATATGTAAAAAAATTATGTAATGAAGGGCAGGTTAGAGGCAACTTTTTGATGTGCTATAAAATGTTTTTTACCGTAATGTGCTTGAATTAGAAATTTTATTTCTACCGTGTGGTCCACGGTACACAATGATTCTTTTACCCCATAATTCCCGCCAACTAATTAGTTTAAAATGTATCATATATTCCTTAAAATGTGCAGTGGTCCATTTACTTTAAAATTCAGTCAAAGTAAGTTCTAGTATCTTCTTTTGTGTCTTATTATTAACACGTGTTTGTTACCTCTTTGGCCCTTTTCAACATTACATTGAACCTTTCTGGAATCTTATTCATTTTAAACATTTATGCTGCAGGCATTTTTTCTAAGAAACTATTCAGCTTTCATTAATTTTATATAATTCTCTGTTATTTAAATAAAATTAAATGGAAAACACATATTACAAACAAATAATAGAAAAGAAAATGGGACTTAAAAAAAAAATGTTTAAAAAGACTTATTTTCAATAATTTTTTAAAATTTTTATACAAGTTTAAAATTGACATATTGAATTAAAGAAGGTGGTTTTATGTTTTTTGTACACTCCATGGTAAGCTTGTTAAAATTTTGCAGCTTATATATTTTTTCCATGGCGTTCTTTCTACTGAGATGTTAAATTCTATTTTTACTCAGCCATTCTTAAATTCGAAAAAAGGAGTATAAATAAAATTGAACTTCGGATTATGAAAGAAAGTTACCATTAAAAATAAAAAAGTTGCAAACTTCGGCTAAATTGGAAGTAACCCAAAAAAAATATGTGCCGATGACCACACAGTAGAAGTAAGATCTCTACTTCAAGCAACCAAAAACATTTTATAGTACTTTACTTCCTACTGAAAAATGTCTAACGCGCCCATAGAAGTTTCACGGTAAAAACTTGTCCATCCTTTATCTAGAAAGATAAAAGTTTCTCGCTGTATTAATGAATGCAATTTTTCACTTTCGACATGGCAATAAAAATCCATATTTTCTACACTTATTAAAATTTGACCTTCATATTAACAGTTATTGTTAACAAATATGTAAATATGCTAATATACTAGTTGGTAAATACTTCAAACACTCATTATTGGAGAATCAATCAAAACAACTATCTTCTAGCTAATACTGACGAAGTATTGAATTACTAGTATATTAGCGTGCCCAGATTAGGGCAACAATATACAGAAAGTAGGTATTTTCATAATAAAAGTGTGTAAGTTGTGATTTGCATAATACCTAAATAATATTGTCTAATCATGATAAAAGCAAATAAATAAAAATAATCAATTGTAAATATGTAAAATATGTAAAAAGGTAAAAACTTGAGGCCAGTTGATTGATCATTTTTGAAAAATAATTAGCGTAATCTAAACGTTGCCTATACTTTCGTAACTACTTTCGTTAACATAACCTGTTTGTTATGAATCGCTCCCTACTGAGAAGTGCCTAATCTTTGTTAATTCCATTTTTTTCAGAGCTTTTCAACTGAAAGGTATTAACATTCCCGTGATATATACAATGAGTGTCAACATCACATACAATTATTTAGCTTATTTTTTTAGAATATTACTTGACTATTTCCTGTATTCCTACAATTAATTACTCTACCTATATTGCCGCATTGCCATACGTATATTATAATGACAGTTGCATAGTCATTGTTCATCCCTGAACTAGCTTCATCTGATAATGTAATAAAATTGTAGTATCTGTCTGTATTATGTTCTTTCAGGCAGGAGGAGTCTGGCCTATCTACAAATTGTTGTTTACATTATTTCTCACTTTAAACTATACTTTATAATCAGGGCCCCAACAAGGGTGGGGGGTAGGTCCAGTAGGTACCGTGGTACCAGGGCCCGACCACTTAGAAGTCCGAATAGACTAGGAAACGCAATGCAATAATATTAAACTAATTAACATTTGGGTACAGGTAGTGTACTTATAAAAAAAGAGGTGGGCCGGGGCCCATGATTTGATGTGAGTGCCTGTTAATAATATAAGTCTATGAAAATTGACAAAACTTTGATGCACCGACCATTTGAACCGCAACTAGTTTAAGATAATATATGAACATTTATTTATTACGGCACTTGTCCCTTTTATAGACAAGAGAATGGGATAACTCTGAAAACAACCTATTTAGCAGCGTTAACAAATTTAAGAGCTAAAGCTCCATATACTTTATAACTTTCACCCAAACTAAATCTAAGAGCATATTATATATGTATAATTTTCTAAAAAGGCATAAAGAAAATCAAGTAGATCGAGTATCGAAATCAACCGTAGTTTAATCTTTTATTGTGATAAGGTGAGCGGTTGCCGTGAACGTAATTCGACAATTTCTCCTACATTCCTAAACCGATTAAAATAATTTTTTGATAGGCTTTTATAGGCAATTTTATAGAATGGTACTAGCTTATTGAAAACTAAAGAAAGAAAAACATTTTTTTCTTGTGTGAAAAACAAAAAAAAATATTTTTTTTGTTGACTTATATGACAATATCCCAGTATCATTCTATCAAGTATTTTCTAAAAGCCTGTCAAAATATTTTCTCAATCGGTTCACAGGAGAACTTGTTGAATTACGAAATCATTTTTTTAAGCCAGACCACCACCCTTAAAGCAATTGTACAAATTCAACAAAATATATTAACGTTGAGATCCAACGTTACCGTATGTAACAATTCATACAAAATAAGGTAATAAATTATATTTTTAAATCATACTACCTATTACACTATTTCATAATATAATATTTAGAATCAAAAGATTGTAAATAAATTGACATTTTTATTATATGAAATTAATATTTTACTCGCTTATTGTTTTGTAAAATACATTTTTGTGATTTTAAGAATTTTTGAGGGAAACGATTATTATATTATTTTTGTACGACATGCTTTGAAATTAGCCGAACTGTCAATAATAAATGTCAGTTACTATTGGTATGTCATATACACAAATAGACACTGTATTTTACAATAACTAAAATTGATATTCTAAATATTTTCATAAGTGATTCATCACCACTGAATAATAAATAATTAATTTGTTTTTTTTTAATCAACCTCATCTACATGTCTTTTTTTTAAATAATTTTTTAGACCTCATTTGAAACTAAATATAGAATATGATGAGTCAACATCAATAACAATTTTTAGTTCATTCTTTGAGAATTATTTCTCATCTTATTTCCTCTATTTCTGCAATTACACCACGGATATCGACGTATGTGATACGTTTCAAAAAGACAAGCAACACTATGGCCTATTTTTACAGAGCGCGTTAGCAATCCTAAATGTATTAACAACACAGTGAGTATCTAAAGAAAAAGTGTCTTCTCCATATATACGGTGCCAAAACGCATATACATATCGGGAATATATAGGGAGCCACTTGCTCACATTAAATGCGGAAAATATTGGGTGCGAGAACGTCAATTTAGTTTTCGGTGCCACTTAGTGATTTTACGCGTATATATATATATATATATATATATATATATATATATATATATATATATATATATATATATATATATATATATATATATATATATATATATATATATATATATATATATATATATATATATATATATATATATATATATATATATATATATATATATATATATATATATATGTCATATTCCGGCATCCTTCGGTGGGATTGGCTGAAACTTTGCTATTTTGTAGTTAAAGCATTGCTGATCAAAAATTCCCATTGCACTGAATCTATCCTATGAGTGGTTTTCGCTCCAAGAGTGCCTGAAGGTCTTAACAAAGAGGTAACGGGTAATCTATATGTACGTGTTTATGAACGGCTTCAGCGTATTTGTGTACTGTGTGCATGCGTTTGTATGTACGAATGTGCCAGTGTATACAGGATTCTCCGGAAATATCGATAATAAACTTCTGGTGCAGATTCTGCATGCAAAAATATGTTTGCAAATACCTTGAGCTACGGCCCTTTGAAAATGTCACCCAAAAATTGATTATTATTTTATATTTCAGAAACCTTTTGATTTGCAGAGACGCGACTTTATACGCATATTGAACAATAATACAAGCTTATTTTTACATTATTTTTTAAAAATATTTTTTACCGTAAGTGGGTGATATTGAGGGGGGTTCTCGATATTTTGCATTAATTTCTTGTTTTTATTTTTTTTTTCACTTTGGGACAAGAATGTCATTCACTAATTAAAAATACACAAAAAATGTCCTATTTCATTTTAGTCGTAGGACGGTTTGTGAGAAAAATCGTTCTAATGAATTTGATGCGGAACCGCTGAAAACACAAGCGTTTTGTGATTTTTGGGGTATGCACGGCATGAAAAGCACATAAAATATCCATAAATGATTCTCCTTTAAACGATGCATGATGCTGAAAACAGAGCACTTGTTCCTGAAAATCCTATGGATATTCTCAATATTTAAAAATTAAAAAAAAATTAAAAAACAACAAAAAGTAAAAATAAACAGATAGAGATAGAAGAGAAACCAAAAAAATTGGATCACCCTGGTTGGCAATGAGAACGCTCTCATAAGAAACATAGTGCCGGTAAGAGCAAGTTCTCTGATAAAAATAATCACATACACACACACGCACGCGCACACACGTACACAGACACGCTGGAAGCCATTCATAAACACGTACCCTTTACCTCGTTGTTAACACCTTCAGGCACTCCTGGAGCGAAAACCACTCATAGGATGAATTCAGTGCAATAGGAATTTTTGATCAGCATGACTTTAACTACAAAATAGCAAAATTTCAGCCAATCCCACCGAAGCATACCGAAATATGACCTAACCTAAAAATTGATAAAAAAATTCTGAAAAAAATTTTTGAACTTTATTGGACTAAAACAAAAATATTTAGACCCTTGCAATTTTTTGCTAAAGTTAATAGTTTAGGAGTAAGAAGTTCTTGAATGTCTAAAATGACTCAAATTACCTAACTTTGACAAGCTGTATCTCAAAAACTGTCCATAGGATTGGCTCGATGTGATAAGAATTTTTGATCAGCATGACTTGAACTACAAAATACCAAAATACCATTTCAGGCGATTCCACCGAATCAACATTTTCATGGGTTTTGTTCCGGGGGTCCTTTAAAAAATTTCGAAGTAGGCTTTGAATTTGAATAAAAGGGTATTTCTCAACAAGTTAAATGTAAAATTGGCCTATTTTGTTCATTTGCTTTGATTTAGAAATGTTTTGCCCATTTTTCCATTTCATGGAAATCCAATTTGTCATAACTTCAATTTTTCAAATAGTACCCTGTTTTATTTTTTTATCAGACGGAGGGGTAAATTTGCTTTAGACTAATTTTTCCCGATTAAAAATTGAATATAAATTAAAATAAATATTAAGCTCTTTGTAGAAGCTTTTCGAATTGTGTCCATGAAAACCGTTGTTTGTAACTAGAGAAAATTTATTTTGATAAATATAACAAAATTTTTGATGAATTTATTAGCAAAAGACAAAAATTCATACAATCAAAATCAATTTATAAGTTATGATGCCTATCTGGACAGCAACTTACTAATAAATATTATAATTAGAACAATACAACACAACTAAATACCAAACCTATAATAGGTGCTCAAAATAACGCCCACCCATTTCAGAACACTTGTTCACTCTTCGAATAGTTTTCTCTCATAACACTTTGTAACATGACATGAGTTATGGATTCAAAGGCATTTGAAATTTTATTTTGGAGTTCTTCTAATGTTGCAGATGGCGTTGAGTATACTTTGTTCTTCAGTTAACCTCAAAGAAAAAAATCAAGTGGAATTAGGTCTGGTGACCTAGCAGGCCACCTAATAGTTCCATTAGTAGATATTACCCGGTTTGTCAAACGTTGCACTAAGGTAATTTTCCTAAAACCAGCATTATGCCATCTTGTTGGAAGTACATATTTCTGAAATCTTCCAAGGAAAGTTCATCCAGTTCGTTTTCTATTTCATTTTGCAAAAAGCTTAAGTAACGCGCGCCGGTTAGTGGTCCTTGAAATAGTGTGGGACCAATAATTTTTGCACCGAATATTCCAGCCCATATATTCACTCCAAATCTATCCTGATGATTACCTTCAAAAATTTCGTGTAAATTTAATTTAGACCAATAATGTAGATTATGTTTATTGTACATGCCATTATTCGTAACACAAGATTCATCATTAAATAAAATTCTGTTGTTCAAGTCTACGTGTTGAGTAAACCAATTACAAAAGATCAATCTTTCCGTCGTTTTCATATAATTCTTGATGCAATTGGTATTTGTAGCATTTAAAACCATGTTTTTTTAATATACGTCTTACTGTCTCACGACCAATATCTATCTCTTTTGCCAACTTTCTTGTAGAAACATTTGGGAATACATTTGTCTCAATTTCTTCGCTTACTATACATCTGTCCTCCGCCACCTCAATATTTCCTGCATTTCGGAATCACTCTTCTAGAATTTTAAAATACTGCCGGTGTGGCTGACGATGATCGGGATCTTTCATAATATAGACGTGCGGCCGCACATTTTTCTGACATTCGCCGTAAATTAAAAGTAAATCTACTTTTTTATATTGTGTATATTGCATCGTAAATCGTATCTTATTTTGAATAAAGCAGCTAATTATACATTTACAAATAATAAATACGCCTCTATTTCACTCAACAATAACGTTTTGACAGATGCTATGTGCAATTTTTCATCTGTTTTTCATGGATTACTGCAAGATATGGACACATAATTCGAAACGCTTCTACAAAAAGCTTAATATTTATTTTAATTTATATTCTATTTTTAATCTGGAAAAACCAGTCTAAAGCAAATGTACCACTCCATCTGATAAAAAAATAAAACATACAGGGTGCTATTTGAAGAATTGGAGTTATAACAAATTGAATTTCCATGAAATGGAAAAATGGGAAAAACGTTTCTAAATCCAAGCAAATGAACAAAACAGGCCAATTTTACATTTAATTTGTTGAGAAATACCCTTTTATTCAAATTCAAAGCCTACTTCGAAATTTTTTAAATTTGTTCCTGAATTCCAAAGCCAACTAGAAATAGCAAATAAATGCCATTTCCAAGGTTATTTTTCATCCGATTTTAAATCTGAAAAAAGCGCAGGAAAGAGGAATTGCAGCTATATGAGAAAAGTGACTTAAATATACAGGGTGCTATTTAAAATAAGAAAGTTGTGGCAATTTCTGGCCATACCGGAAGTGATTTTTTTACAACCGAATGGTGAAAATATGGTCATTGATACCAATATTTGATTTACCAAATTTCAGAATTTTATTTTTAAAACTGTAGAAAAAAGTGTGGGGGGGGGGGGGGGTACTTTCTGGGTCACCCGGTATAGATGTTAAGTCACTTAGATGCATAAAATAAAACATTAAATATTCCATATTGCCATCTTTATATCTTCTAACTTATATATAAATAGATAAAGATGAAAACATTTTAAATCTCCTTAATAAATATATGTCAAAAGATAATTTTGCAAAAAAAATATCTGTAAATTTTTGAAATCTTATTACGAATCCGATGTTAGAATTTACAGAGACAACATGATGGATTCAAAATGGCTGAAACCTCCAAGAAAGTGTTTTTTCGCAGCTGGTACAGAAAAGTTTTACACTGTTAAACCGCAGTTCCGGATAATCTTGAATCCACGAAAGTATATAATTCACGACAGTTTAAAGGTCCAATTTTCACGTCTTTCTGAATAACTCGAAAACTACGACCTCGAGCGAAAAAGTATCCTTATACAAAATTAAACTAGATAAAACTTTCTACAAATAAGTTCCTATTCGTTTTTTATGTAGGATAAATACTTTACGAGATACAGAAGGTGAAAAAATCGCGAATTAAAAAAAATCAAGTTTTAATGACATAAATGAAATTTTAATACTAAATGAATTTAAAACTAACAGAAAAACTATGTTATTAATAATAAACGAATGTTATCTTAAATCTAAACATTTTAAAAGTCAGCAAAATCATCATCATCGTCGTCGTCGTCCAAATTGTTGTCTAATTGTGCACCATTCGTACACGTACCATGCCGCACACTATTTTCCCCTCGGTTCCGTCCCCACTAATTCGGCGGTAGGGGGTTGTTGAGCCATTGCTGTATCTGTAAGTAAGTAAGCGAACCACTGTAAGTAACAAGAAATTTTTTTAAAAAACAGTTGATATACCTGCAAATGAACTCTGAAAGATTGTTGTTGCGCAGCTCCTTTGGTTGGTGGCAGGTTTTGGCTTGGTGGATGGTTTTAGGAACGCAGCATATCGGTGTTTATTTAAGTTTCGCTCATCTGCAGTCGCTTAGTAGATCGTTAAAAACATCTTCTCATTCCATTTTACGCGGTGAAGCAGCGGATTAACAATTTCGGAGATATATAAGTTTATATTTGGTATCCAAGTGTTTCGAAATTACCTTTAAAGTTTAAAATGAATTTTAAATGAGCAAAAAAAATTGAGCATGTAAGTAATGCTACATCTTAACGAAAAACTGTATTTGAGATAATATTTTTTAATTACTGGCTACTTAGAGTAACAAAATGGCGACCTTTTTTATATAAAAAAAATATAAATACGCACATGTCTCCGTCATAACTTCTTTATTTTTTATGCTACAGGAACGAGTAAAAAATAATTTGAAAGCGCAATTAATTGTCTTTCATTTCATTTCTTAGCATGCGTGACGTAGGTGTCACAATTTCTGAGATATTTAACATTTAAACTGCATTTTTCGTCTTATAAACGTTCGGACGACATTTGTAAACTTTCATATCTCCGAAACTATTAAATCTATGTAAATAAATAAACAAGCGAAATTCATTATCAGTTTAAGAGCTTCATTTTTAGTCTCTACCCATTTTTCAATAAAACTAATATTTATTGAGATATTTGGAAAAGGAGAGAAAAATTACGTTTTATCGAAAATACCTTTATAGTTTAAACTGTATTTTTTTCTAAAGCAAGTGCTGTATACAAACCAAAAAATTTGAGCATCTACGTCGTGCTATATATTAATGAGAAACCGTGTTTGAAATTCCTTTTTTTTTAATTACTGGCTAATTACAGTAACAAAATGGCGACGTTGTTATTAAAAAAATGTGTAGACGCACATTGCTTCGGTCATAACTTCTTTGTTTTTTATGCTACAGAAACAAATAAAAAACAGTTGAAAGCTTAATTAATAACCTATTATTCTACCTATTAGCATTCTTGACGTAGGTGTCACAGTTTCTAAAATATTTAACTCTAAATAATTATCTTATGAACACAGTTTCTAAGATATTTAACTCTAAATAATTATCTTATGATGCCAAATGTAAACTTAAATATCTCCGAAATTATTAATCCTACATCAATAAACAAAAAATATAATTAATTCCCAGTTTGTGCTTTCTGTAATTGGTCTGTAACATTTTTTCGATAAAGTAATACTTTTAGAGATACTTGACGAAAGCCGTTTGGAAATACCTTTTTTTAAGTCGTTATAACTTAAAAACTATCAATTTATCTGAAAAATTGCATAGAACCTTTTCTTATTAAAAATTTGATTCTACTTCACTTCCAATAAATATATATATTTTTTAAGTGCCACCCCCTGAGAGGAGGTGGCATCTATCCCCTATAATTTAGCAAGCCTTCGCACAATATAGAAACTTTTCTGTGAAGCATTTACTATTATACTGCCAAAAATGAACGAAATCCGTTCAATATGACATTATTCCGAAGTTTTTGCATATTTTTTACCTCTAGGCACTGTACTACAATGGCATGTGAGTCTGTTTCATACGCATTATGGAGTAATACATTATATTTATCTGTGTGTGAAGACCGTCTCTGGCGTAACTACTTTTGAGCCGAGGTTTGTTTGTAACTGAGCTTCTTGGAAAAGTATTTCTCATAAAGTTAGTAGAACTTACAGCTAAGTGCTGTAATACTGATTTATTACTGCTTCTGTAGTGACCTTCTTCGAATTCTTCCATGAAACCATATTGTATTTTCTAAAAATAAATGTTATTTGTTATCAGTTAGAAATTTATTTTTTGTGAGTTGAAAGAGAATTTTTTTTATATATATTATAATCAGTCACTTCCGTGGTATTCAGAATAGGTGACTGCACCATTTTATAATAATAATAATAATAATAATAATAATAATAATAATAATAATAATAATAATAATAATAATAATAATAATAATAATAATAATAATAATAATAATAATAATAATAATAATAATTACCGAAGCCGCGTAATGGGTGTAGAGGGTCCCTGATATCAACTGCAGGACCTGCCGTCAGGCGCCGGAATCGCTGATGCATTTGCTTTCAGCATGCCCGATATACGCGATTTCGGCCTACATCCACCGCCATAACGCGGCTTTACGAGTGCTATACTACCATCTAAGGCACTCGTACGGGGGTAGATCAAACACCAGTGCTGCCTTACATCCCCGGAGATATTGAGTCCGTTGTCGAGAACGAGAGGTGCCGAATTTATTGGAACTACTCGTTCCCGACCGTCAGGCTCATTCAAGCCAACAAGCCTGACATAGTCCTCCTCGACCATCAGAACAAAGTGATGTTTGTCATCGAATTCTCAGCACCTGCTGAGACAAACATCGCTTTGAAGGAGGGGGAAAAAACGGACCAAATATCGTGATCTCCGGTATGAGCTCCAAGTGCTGTACCCAGACTACTCGGTCAAGATGGTCGTCCTAATAATCGGCGTACTCGGAGGGATGAAGCCTTCGCTGCTCTCAGAATTAAAGATCATACCGGCCTGTCAGAATTCGGCAGAATGGTTGGCAGGTCAGATGCAGAAGGCGGTTATCTTGGGGTCCCTTCGTCTGCTTAGGGCACATGATTCAGGTGTTTACAGTCACTAACTCCACAGGTCGTGGAGAGTGGCTGTAATTAATTAGCCGGCGCGGCTACCGTGTGGTGTCGGAGGCCACGGAAGCCCTGTCCGGCAACGGGAAAACCGAAAAAAAAAAAAAAAAAAAAAAAAAAAAAAAAAAAAAAAAAAAATAATAATAATAATAATAAGAGACTGTATCCAGACCATACTGTTAAGATAGTGGTACTGATTATAGGAGCCCTCGGTGGAACGAGACACACACTGCTTTCGGAACTCAAGATCATACCGGCAGGCCGAAACTCGGCAGAAGATCTTAGCCGGCAGAATGCAGAAGGCCGTCATTCTTGGTTCATTACGTCTGCTCAGGGCACACGATTCCCGGACCCAGTAGTCACTTACCCCACGGGCGCGGGGAGTGGCTACCGGTACTACCAGCTCCCCTCTGTGAGGGTCGGAGCCACAGAAAAGGGTGACTGGTTTTTAGCTCGCTAAAAAAAAAAAAATAATAATAATAATAATAATAATAATAATAATAATAATAATAATAAAATAAAAGCAGGAGGGGCTAACCGTCATCTTTCTAGCCTTTGGTGAGTAGCGCCACCACTTACTCCAGCTGGGGATGCAAAATCGAACCGGCAGCCCTAGCGCATCCGGGAGGGGAGAGCATCTTCCCCTCTGGTGTCGGTCGTGGGCTTGCTGGGCTAACCACCCACAAGCCCAAACCTCCGGTTCCTATTGGCCGAGGACAGGGCCCCCACGATCGACCCCGTTCGGATAGGGGTCAAGGGCAAGGTGGTGGGGCCCAACAAGATCGACAGCCCATTGTTGACAACCGCGATGAACAAGGACGCTTTGAGTGGACAGATGAACTGAGGGACGACCTTATGCAGTGCTACGAAAGCAGTGAGCCCGCGCGAAGGGGGTACATGGGGCGAATGCACGTTCTGTGGTGTGCAAGGCACCCAGAACACAACGCCTTCACGCCACAAAACCTGCGTGATTATGTGTCCCACCTTCGTCGCAGGGGCTACGTGAGAACTGCTCCTCAGCCGATGAATGAGGTGGCCGAAGGTCCACCGAATGAACCGGTTGAGGTTGCAGTCCCAGTCGTTCCACCAGTACCAGAGGGCCTCAGTACCAGAAGGGGGTTGCACAACATAAAACCCCCCGGGCCACAAGATCTGGCCAGAGTGGATGCGGAACTTCGTGCAGCGCTACCAGAAGAGGCTGACATCTGGCACATAAATTGTGCCGTGTATGCTGCCGCTCAACGCTTGTCTCAGGTGGAGAGGCGGAACAGTGCTTCTCCACAAGAGAGAGCGAGACGGCGCATACACAAGATGGAAGCCAAGATCCGGTCGGCGAGGCAACACGCATCCCGTATCCAATGTGTGATGGACTATATGGCGGCCAATAGGCCTTTCACGCCTAAAGTGCGGCGAGTAGCTGCTAACTTAAGACGCGTCCATCACACACTCAATGGGGCAGTGCTACAAACCACCAAACAGCACTGCCTCGACAGGATACGGATGCTAGTGTCTTGTAAGAAGTCACTAGTGAGGCGGGCGAGGGGGCTAGCGGAAAATCAACTTTTCCGCAAAAAGCCCTCGCGCCTTTTCGAACCGCCTCAGCGTGTTGCTGAAAATCCGCCGACTGCAGATCAGGTGGAAAACTTCTGGAAAACGTTGTACGAACAGAAGCTTCCACTCAACAGAGACTCTCCAGCCCTGGCACACTTTGAAACCTTTTGTCAAAGGTTTCAGCAACCACAACAGGTGTGCCAACCGATAACCCCAGAAGAGGTTCGAAGAGCTCTTGAGGGCTCTAAGAACTTTGCTGCTCCAGGTCCCGACGGGATCAATAACTTTTGGTGGAAAAAATTATCCAGTACCCACCACCATTTAGCCAGAATTTTCAATTCATGGCTAAATGGGGAGCAGCAAATTCCTTCTTGGGTTGTCGAGGGGCGGACAGTGCTGATCCCGAAGAACGGAGATTTGTCTAACCCAAAGAACTACCGGCCGATAACCTGTTTAAACGCATGTTACAAGGTGTTTACGCGCATCTTGTACATGCGAGTGCTCCACGCAGTTGAACCGGTTTACGAGCGGATATATGAGCAACGAGGGGTCAAAGAGAGGTGTCGCTGGCTGTAAGGAGAACCTGCTGATTGACAGGTGTGTCACGCAGGACTCCATGCAGTATAAGCGTAACCTCTCCATGGCCTGGATCGACTACCGCAAGGCATTTGACATGACATCGCACGAGCTTATTGTACACTTGCTCCGATGTCTTGCGGTACCTGGTCCCGTAGTGAGATGCATCGAAGAACTGATGCCGCTCTGGAGGACTCGCTTTACCATTACATCGGGTAACGATAGAGTCCAGACGGAGTCGGTAACATTCAGAAGGGGAGTATTTCAGGGAGACTCCCTCAGCCCCCTTCTATTTTGCATCTCATTACTGCCATTATCCGTTTCGCTCCGGAAAACCCGTGGATACAACTGCGGTACCCCTGGCGATAGGAGGCATAAGGTCACCCATCTGTTTTATATGGATGACCTTAAACTTTATGCCTCCGGAGAGAGGGACCTACACCAGTCCCTCAGGGTGGTACAGGAGTACACGCAGGCTGTCGGCATGGAGTTCGGATTAGACAAATGTGCACTGGTCCATCTCAAGAGAGGACGATGCGGGAACTACGGAGAGGACGCGCAGCTCGTGGATGGAAGCATCTTACATCATCTAGATGCCGGAGAGTCGTACACTTACTTGGGTGTCGAGCAACGCTCCACCCAAGAAGTGAGTGTAGTGAAAAATGCTCTCCGCGGCAAGTATCAGCACCGACTCCGACAGATCTGGTCTTCAGAGCTGTCGGGGAAGAACAAGGTGTCTGCTACCAACATGCTCGCCGTTCCGATCCTTCTCTACTCCTTTGGAGTAGTGAAATGGACTCAAGAAGAGTTGCGTCAACTCGACGTAGGAACCCGCAAGAAGATGCATCTCAATAGGAGTTTGCATCCTAAATCGTCTGTTCCACGGCTATACCTCCCACGACATCGGGGAGGCCGTGGGACTCTTGAGTTTGGAGAGTCTCCATAATAGAATGGTTCTGGATGGAGCCTGTAAGGTCATCAGGAGTTCGGATCCCCTCCTCTGCATGGTCCGAGACCATGAAAATGCAGGGGTAGGAGCCTTTCTGTTTAAGGCAGCACAGAGAGCAGCCGATGAACTTGGTCTCTCCTTCGACGTCGAGCGGGTAAATCGCGACTCTGTCACCGAGTTGGAACCTGCTCGGCGAAAAGCCCAAATTAAAGCTGCAGAACACAACAACTTTCTGCAGCTTCACACAGCCAATGCATGGAGTTTTCTATAAAAATATAGAAAACCTTGGCTTATCCGAAAGGCTGACCTTTGCCTTCTTAAGGTCAGCCGGGCTGAAGTCTGAGACCGAGGGATTCATAATGGCTTGCCAGGATGGTGTATTTAACACCCTCGTCTATCGTAGTCGTGTCATGGGTATAGAGGTCCCTGATGTCAGCTGCAGGGCCTGCCGCAGGGCGCCAGAGACTCTTATGCACTTGCTGTCGGCTTGCCCGACATATGCAGTCTCGGCCTATATCCAAAGGCACGACGGAGCATTACGAGTGCTTTACTACCATTTAAGGCACTCGTATGGGATAGACGAAACACCAGTGCTGCCTTACGCTACGGGGGATATTGAGTCCGTTGTGGGAAATGAGAAGTGTCTAATTTATTGGAACTACTCTTTTCCCACCGTCAGGCAAATACAAGCCAACAAGCCCGACGTAGTACTCCTCGACCATCAACTCAACACAATGTTCGTCGTGGAGTTCTCGGCTCCCGCGGAGAACAACATTGTCTTGAAGGAGGAGGAAAAACGGACAAAAATATCGAGATCTGCTCTTCGAACTCCGCAGACTGTATCCAGACCATACTGTTAAGATAGTGGTACTGATTATAGGAGCCCTCGGTGGAACGAGACACACACTGCTTTCGGAACTTAAGATCATACCGGCATGCCGAAACTCGGCAGAGGTCTTAGCCGGCAGAATGCAGAAGGCCGTCATTCTCGGTTCATTACGTCTGCTCAGGGCACACGATTCACGGACCCAGTAGTCACTCACCCCACGGGCGTGGGGAGTGGCTACCGGTACTACCAGCTCCCCTCTGTGAGGGTCGGAGCCACAGAGAAGGGTGACTGGTTTTTAGCTAGCTAAAAAAAAAAAAAAAAAAAAAAATAATAATAATAATAATAATAATAATAATAATAATAATAATAATAATAATAATAATAATAATAATAATAATAATAATAATAATAATAATAATAATAATAATAATACGGACCGACAGCCTCCCCGCGGTGCTCCCCGGGCAACAGGTAGAGATGACTCTGCCTGGCAGATGTCGGACGTGGGTCCCCAGGGCTAACCACTCTGAGGACTCAAGTCTCTGGTTCAAGACGACGACAGAGAACGGGCCCCTCACAACAGACCCCAGTCGGAAGGGGGTCGGAGACATGTGGGAGGGGCCATACCGGACGGTCTTAATGATGACGAACCTGCTATTGAACACGGACGCTTTAAGTGGACGGGGGGATTACGGGATGACCTGCTTATCTGCTATGAGAGCAGCGAACCTGGACGCAGGGGGTACATGGCGCGATTACACCGGTTGTGGTGCGATATGCACCCGGAGTATCGCGCCTTCTCTCAACAACACCTGAGAGATCAGGTATCCTTCCTGCGTCGAACAGGCTATGAAAGGGCACCCCGTCAGCAGGAAGAAGGGCCAGCCGCATCACCACCGCGGCAACTACCTGCTGACCGAGAACATCGCCTAGAGTACACCGACGACATCCTCAGGGCGAGGGTTAGCCTTAACACCAGGGTTAACCCGAAGCCACACGACCTGGCAAGAATGGATTCGTTACTCAATGATGAGATTCCAGAAGATGCCAACATATGGCAGATCAACAGTGCCGTGTACGCAGCCGCTAGACAACTCGTTCCCCAGCAACGCCTGGCAAGCGTGCTGGGTAGGGTCGAGAAGACTAAGCGGCGCGTACAAAAAATCGAGGCAAAAATTAAATCGGCGAGACAACACGCATCTCGAATCCAGAGTGTGGTGGAGTATATAACGGCAGCTAAGCCATTCACGCCGAAAATTCGGCGTATAGTTGCCGGTATAAGACGACAAACCACACTCTAAATCGGACAGTGCTGCAAACCATCAAACAGCACTGTCTAGATAGGATTCGAGCACTAATGGCCATTAAAAAATCTTTGGTCAGACGAGCACGGGCCTTGGAACAAAACCATCTGTTCCAAACAAGTCCCTCTCGTCTGTTCCAAGAGCCGCCGCGTGTTGTCGAAAATCCGCCGTCTGTTGAGGCTGTCGAAGCATTCTGGAAGGGAATCTATGAGACTACGAGTCCATTCGACAGCGACACTCCAGCGATAGCACGCTTCGAGGCGCTCTGCAACAATCTGTTGGGAGAGCAAGACGAAGTGTGTCCGGCGATCAGTACCGAGGAAGTTCAACAAGCACTTGTTGGCACTAAGAACTTCGCTGCCCCGGGTCCAGATGGCATAAACAACTGGTGGTGGAAGAAATTCCCTTCCACCCACCGCCATCTGGCCCGAGTTTTCAACTCATGGTTGAACGAGGGGCAGCCGATTCCGAACTGGTTCGCCGAGGGGCGTACTGTACTGATCCCCAAAAAGGGAGATCTGTCCGACCCGAAGAATTATAGACCGATCACTTGCCTCAATTCCTGTTACAAGATATTTACACGTATCTTGTATGCCAGGACATTGAGGTCAGTTGAGCCGGTCTACAGACAGATACACGAGCAGCGTGGTGGCAAGAAAGGTGTGACAGGCTGCAAAGAAAACCTATTGATAGACCGCTGTATTGCACAGGATTCTGTGCAATACAAGCGTAATCTATCAATGGCGTGGATTGATTACCGCAAGGCATTTGACACAACATCCCATGCACTATTGTTACACTTGCTTCAATGCCTTGTGGTACCTGCCCCACTAGTGAGATGCATCGAACAGCTGATACCACTCTGGAGAACCCGCTTCACCATAACATCTGGTGCTCAGCGGGTATCGACAGAGTTGGTAACATTTAGGAGAGGAGTTTTCCAGGGTGACTCCCTGAGTCCTCTCCTATTTTGCATCTCACTGCTGCCGTTGTCTGTCGGACTTCGCCAAACCCGCGGATACCAATGCGGTCCACCCAGCAATCGGAGGCATCAGGTCACCCATCTATTTTATATGGATGACCTAAAACTTTATGCCTCCGGAGAGTGCGAACTCCAGAACTCTCTTAGGGTGGTCCAAGAGTATACGCGGGCCATTGGCATGGAATTCGGGTTGGACAAGTGTGCGGTCGTCCACCTCAAGAGAGGACGAAGCGGGATATTCCTTGAAGACGCGCAGCTCGCAGACGGAAGCATCCTACGACATTTGGATGCCGGAGAGAGCTACACGTACCTGGGTGTGGAACAACATCACATCCAGGACGTGAAACAGATCAAGGATACTCTCCGCGGCAAGTACAGACACCGGCTTCGAAAGATTTGGTCTTCCGAACTTTCGGGGAAGAACAAGGTGTCTGCAACTAATATGCTTGCCGTTCCGATTCTGCTCTACTCCTTTGGAGTAGTTAAGTGGACACAAGATGAGTTGCGCCAATTGGATAGGGATACCCGCAAGATGATGCATGTTCATAGGAGCATCCATCCTAGGTCGTCCATTCCTCGAGTGTACCTCCCACGACAACGAGGGGGCCGAGGACTCTTGAGTCTGGAGTGCACGCATGGCAGAGTAGCGCTGAGTGTAGCATGCAACATCCTCAGGAGCTCGGACCCACTCCTGCGGTTTGTGAAAGATCATGAAACTGTGGGAGTTGGCGCATTTTTATTTAAGGCAGCACGCAAGGCCGCAGATGATCTCGGTCTCATATTCGACTTCAGGCGAGGAGGCCGGCGAGGTGCTGATCCAGAATCAGTAACTGAGCTGGCGCCAAATCGTCTGAAAGCCCAAATTAAAGCTGCCGAGCAGAGAAATCTGTTCAGGCAGCACGTCGATAAGCCCATGCACGGTGTATTCTGTAACAACATAGAGATACTGGGTTTATCGACGAAGCTGACCTTTGGTTTTTTACGGTCAGCAGGGCTAAAGTCGGAGACCGAGGGATTCATTGTGGCCTGCCAAGATGGTGTTATTAATACCTTGGTCTACCGCAGTCGCATTATGGGTGTGGAGGTCCCTGACGTTAATTGTAGGATCTGCCGTCAGGCGCCGGAGTCGCTCATGCACTTACTATCTGCATGCCCGATTTACGCGACTTCGGCCTACATCCATAGGCACAACGCGGCTTTACGAGTGCTATACTACTACCTACGGCACTCGTACCAAGTAGACCAAACACCAGTGCTGCCTTACGTCCCCGGAGAGATCGAGTCTGTTGTCGAGAACGAGAAGTGCAGAATATATTGGAATTACTCGTTCCCGACGGTCAGGCAGATTCAAGCAAACAAGCCTGACATCGTCCTCCTCGACCACCAAACCAAGATGATGTATGTTATCGAGTTCTCGGCACCTGCCGAGACAAACATCATCTTGAAGGAGGGGGAAAAACGGACTAAATACAGAGATCTCCGGTATGAGCTCCGGGTGCTATACCCAGACTACTCGGTCAAGATGATCGTCCTGATAATCGGTGTACTTGGTGGAATGAGGCCTACGCTGCTCTCGGAATTAAAGGCCATACCAGCCTGCCAAAAGTCAGCCGAGTGGTTGGCAGGCCAAATGCAGAAGGCAGTTATCCTGGGGTCCCTCCGTCTTCTTAGGGCACACGAATCTGGAATCTACAGTCACTAACCCTACGGGATGCGGGGAGTGGCTGTGGATAGTTCGCTGGCGCTTCTCCCGTGAGAATGTCGGAGACACGGGAGAACTGTCCAGCATCGCGCACGCGAAAAAAAAAAAAATAATAATAATAATAATAATAATAATAATAATAATAAGCTAGTGGTTTGTAAAAAATCACTAGTGAGGCGGGCGAGGGGGCTGGCGGAAAATAAACTCTTCCGCCAAAAGCCCTCGCGCCTTTTCGAACCGCCTCCGCGTGTTGCAGAGAATCCGCCGACTGTAGATCAGGTGGAAAATTTCTGGAAAACGCTTTACGAGGAGAAGCTTCCACTCAATCGAGACTCTCCGGCCCTTGCACACTTTGAAACCTTTTGTCAAAGGTTTCAACAACCACAGGAAGTGTGCCAACCAATAACCCCAGAAGAGGTTCGAAGAACTCTCGAGGGCTCTAAGAACTTTGCTGCTCCAGGTCCCGATGGGTTATTTATCCCCTTTTGGTGGAAAAAGTTACCGAGCACCCACCACCATTTGGCCAGAGTTTTTAATGCCTGGCTAAATGGGGAGCAGCAAATTCCTTCTTGGGTGGTTGAAGGGCGGACAGTGCTAATCCCCAAGAACGGAGATTTGTCCAACCCAAGGAACTACCGACCGATAACCTGTTTAAACGCATGTTACAAGGTGTTTACGCGCATCTTGTACATGCGAGTGCTCCACGCAGTTGAACCGGTTTACGAAAGGATATATGAGCAACGAGGGTCCAAGAGAGGTGTCGCTGGCTGCAAGGAGAACCTGTTGATTGACAGATGCGTCACACAGGACTCCGTGCAGTATAAGCGAAACCTCTCCATGGCCTAGATTGACTACCGCAAGGCATTTGATATGACATCGCATGAGCTTATTGTTCACTTCCTCCGATGTCTTGCGGTACCCGGTCCCGTAGTGAGATGCATCGAAGAACTGATGCCGCTCTGGAGGACTCGCTTTACTATTACATCGGGTAACGATAGAGTCCAGACGGAGTCGGTAACATTCAGAAAGGGAGTATTTCAGGGAGACTCCCTCAGCCCCCTTCTCTTTTGCATCTCACTACTGCCATTATCCGTTTCGCTCCGGAAAACCCGTGGATACAACTGCGGTACCCCCGGCGATAGGAGGCATAAGGTCACCCATCTGTTTTACATGGATGACCTTAAACTTTATGCCTCCGGAGAGAGGGACCTACACCAGTCCCTCAGGGTGGTACAGGAGTACACGCAGGCTGTCGGTATGGAGTTCGGGCTGGACAAATGTGCACTGGTCCATCTCAAGAGAGGACGATGCGGGGACTACGGAGAGGACGCGCAGCTCGTGGACGGAAGCATCTTACATCATCTAGATGCCGGAGAGTCGTACACTTACTTGGGTGTCGAGCAACGCTCCACCCAAGAAGTGAGTGTAGTGAAAAACGCTCTCCGCGGCAAGTATCAGCACCGACTCCGACAGATCTGGTCTTCAGAGCTGTCGGGGAAGAACAAGGTGTCTGCTACCAACATGCTTGCCGTTCCGATCCTTCTCTACTCCTTTGGAGTAGTGAAATGGACTCAAGAAGAGTTGCGTCAACTCGACGTAGGAACCCGCAAGAAGATGCATCTCAATAGGAGTTTGCATCCTAAATCATCCGTTCCGCGGCTATACCTCCCACGACATCGGGGAGGCCGTGGACTCTTGAGTTTGGAGAGTCTCCATAATAGGATGGCTCTGGATGGAGCCTGTAAGGTCATCAGGAGTTCGGATCCCCTCCTCTGCATGGTCCGGGACCATGAAAGTGCAGGAATAGGAGCCTTTTTGTTTAAGGCAGCACAAAGAGCAGCCGATGAACTTGGTCTCTCCTTCGACGTCGAGCGAGTAAATCCCGACTCTGTCACCGAGTTGGAACCTGCTCGACGAAAAGCCCAAATTAAAGCTGCAGAACACAACATCTTTCTGCAGCTTCACACGGATAAACCAATGCATGGAGTTTTCTATAAAAATATAGAGAACCTTGGCTTATCCGAAAGGCTGACCTTTGCCTTCTTAAGGTCAGCCGGGCTGAAGTCTGAGACCGAGGGATTCATAATGGCTTGCCAGGATGGTGTATTTAATACCCTCGTCTATCGTAGTCGTGTCATGGGTATAGAGGTCCCTGATGTCAGCTGCAGGGCCTGCCGCAGGGCGCCAGAGACTTTAATGCACCTGTTGTCGGCTTGTCCGACATATGCAGTCTCGGCCTATATCCAGAGGCACGACGGAGCATTACGAGTGCTTTATTATCACCTAAGGCACTCGTATGGGATAGACGAGACACCAGTGCTGCCTTACACTCCGGGGGATTGAGTCCGTTGTGGGAAATGAGAAGTGTCTAATTTATTGGAACTACTCTTTTCCCACCGTCAGGCAAATACAAGCCAACAAGCCTGACGTAGTACTCCTCGACCATCAACTCAAGACAATGTTTGTCGTGGAGTTCTCGGCTCCCGCGGAGAACAACATTGTCTTGAAGGAGGAGGAAAAACGGACAAAATATCGAGATCTGCTCTTCGAACTCCGCAGACTGTATCCAGACCATACTGTTAAGATAGTGGTACTGATTATAGGAGCCCTCGGTGGAACGAGACACACACTGCTTTCAGAACTTAAGATCATACCGGCATGCCGAAATTCGGCAGAGGTCTTAGCCGACAGAATGCAGAAGGCCGTCATCCTCGGTTCATTACGTCTGCTCAGGGCACACGATTCCCGGACCCAGTAGTCACTTACCCCACGGGTGTGGGGAGTGGCTGCCGGTACTACCAGCTCCCCTCTGTGAGGGTCGGAGCCACAGAGAAGGGTGACTGGTTTTTAACATAATAATAATAATAATAATAATAATAATAATAAAGGATTTTATTAACAAAATTAACAGTTCTAAATGCAGACAACTTTATTGGGCGAGGTTCAGTAGTGCCTAATGGCACTCTGTTCTTACACCTAACCCAAATGATGCCAAATGGCAATTATGGCAATTTTATAAAAAGAAAAACGAAAGAAAAATTGTAAATAAATTTTAACAATATCAGATTCAAATGAATGTTGGAGGTGCATCTATTTATTCGAAGAGGAATACGATTTTTCGACAAAAAAGTTTCCTTCTCATGAAATATTTGGTTTCCTACGAATGATAGCATCTACTAATTTGCAGACAAAGATCTTCTTCAGTTTCCTAATAATTCACCATAACAATTTGCGTCACTATCCCCGCAAAGTTAATACAATGAAGTTGCTGCAGACACTCTAATATGAATGCTTTAAAATTTCAAACAATAACACATATAAAACTGCATAAAGACTTACTTGCAGCTATTGTCTATAATTAATTACATGGGTCTGCGAGGTTGGGCAAATGGGGGTCATTTCCGAAGTAATTTTTCGCACTGAATCCGAATCAGAATTAGCCCACCACGTCAGGATTTTGAAACATTTGAGGTTAAATACTTCAAAAATGGCTTTTTGTCTACTTTTGAGAATATGTATAGAACTCAAAAAAAAAATCAGATTATTTCTAATAAATATATCATTTAGAACCATCCTTTCTCTTTAAAATAAGCTTTCGAATGGTCACCTACGATGTTTTTTCGCAAAGTTATAGCAATCTTGTTTCGTTTAGAGTCGTTTGTTTAAGATTGTCGGCTTATCTCTTTTGTTTTGTTAAATCTTGATTCGTTTAGAGCCGTTTGGTTAAGGTTGTTGGGTTGTATGGGATCCTGGTTTCAAATTCCTTAAAATGGCTATAACTTTGCGAGAAAACATAGATGATCATTTGAAAGCTCATTTTAAAGATGAGGGATGGTACTAAATGATGTATTTATTAAAAATAAGCTGAAAAAAATTTTGAGTTCTATACATCACGTCAAAAGTTGCAAAAAAGGCATTTTTGGTGTCAAATATTTCAAAATATTGACGTGATGGGCCAGTTCTGAGGCTAGATTCAGATTCAGCGCGAAAAATTACTTCGGAACCAATCCTCAGCCGCCCAACAACATTCATGACCCCTTTCGCAGACCTGTGTTATTTGTGGCATATTAATGATTTCTTACTGTTTGTTGGGTATTTTGCCACTATAAAAATATTCAAAAATTTTGATGAAAGAAACCTCGGCGCCAAAAGGATCAGACAGATGCTCGTTTTTAATACTTCTAGTACAAAATATCTCACACCTAAAAATATTTAAGCTGAAACAAAAATGTTGAATAACACAGCTCCACAAAAAAAAAGTTCAAAGCAGCGAATCAGACCCATATATTCCTATGTATTTTCGGTCGTTGAATCTGAATCCGGGGTAAAAAAAATCCTACCCCCCCAAAATCATTAGCTAAAGCCAAAAAACACCCCTGAAATGGGGTAAAAAGAATATTAAGCTACGAGAATAGTTGTTACATCTTAATCAATCGAATTATACAAATTAAGGTTAAACAGTAGCGTACATACAATAGATATGAAACACACCCCCAGGGAGGGGCGAAAACTAGCCCCCATATAGAAAAAAATCGATCCAAAACAGCAATGAAAAAGCTCAAAATTTCTAAGTTTTGTTAAAGTGATAAGAAACTGCATCAGGTCTGACGCAATCTTCATAAACTGCCCCTATAGAGTCGAGAACAATCACCCCCAAGTTTAAAGGACACGAGAAAAACAAGAAAAAACGTAAAATGCAACAGGATTTCTATTTTCATGGATGCTGTGATTGGCTGAAATTGCGTAGTACTCTAAAATAGAACTAGAAACTTACGTACCATCAACATTCTACAGTGTCAACCCTGAAAACTACCCCCTATGTAAGGTTTGACTATAAAAAGTTCCAGTGACTTCTATAAAAATTCGAAACACCTGCGTAGTGTGGAAGAGAGAAGAAACTAGACTACGTTTGACGCTGTGCTTGAAAACCACCTATAAAAAAAAACTATGGAAATGAAAGGAATAAACAACAGTATAGCTTTTTCGTTACATCTTGAATTTCGGTAGTTTACATCCTTTCTGGGGGTGTTACTTAATAACATTTATAGGAATGAGTTTTAAACTCTAAGTGTGCAACACGATTTTTGCCAATCATAGCATCCATAAAAACGTAAATCCGGTTAGTTTCTTTCTATTTTTCCAGCATCCTACAGATATAAGGGTAGTATCTCGCAATCCCGTGGGGGTGGTTTTCAAGCACATCGTCGAACATAGTCTAGTTTCTTCTCTCTTCCACACAACGCAGGTTTTTCGAATTTTTATAGAAGTCACTGTAACTTTTTATAGTTGAATCTTACATGGGGGGTAGTTTTCACACCCTCTGAGGGTTGACAGTGTAGGATGTTGATGGTACGTAAGTTTCTGGTTCTATTTTAGAGTACTACGCAATTTCAGCCAATCATAGCATCCATGAAAATAGAAATCCTGTTGGATTTTACGTTTTTTCTTGTTTTTCTCGTGTCCTTTGAACTCGAGGGTGGTTGTTCTCAACCCTATAGGGGCAGTTTATGAAGATTACGTCAGACCTGATGTAGTTTCTTAGCACTTTAACAAAACTTAGACATTTCGAGCTTTTTTAGCAGGCATTGCTGTTTTGGATCAATTTTTTCATATATGGGGGCTAGTTTTCGCCCCTCCCTGGGGGTTTGTTTCATATCTATTGTATGTACGCTGCTGTTTAACCTTAATTTGTATAATTCGATTGATTAAGCAGTAACAACTATTCTTGTAGCTTAATCTTCTTTTTATTCCATTTCAGGGGTATTTTTTGGTTCTAGCTAATGATTTTGTGGGTGTACGATTTTTTTTGACCCCGGATTCGGATTCAGCGAACGAAAATACATAGAGATACATGGGTCTGGTTAGCTGCTTTGAACTTTTTTTTTGTGGGGCTGTGTAATTTAATAAAATTAAATTGAAGGCTGTTAACATCGCAGCCTCTATACAGCAACTTCTTAGCAACCATATAACATGGTTTATAAAAGCTGGAAAAACGAAACACCAATATCGCCATAATACTATTTAAGTATTTATGTACCATTTATAGAGCTTACCGAAGCTGTAAAAACTGCCTATTTTGGATAGATACTTCATTAATACTGGAATATTGTTGTTAACTCTTAATAATTATACAGTATTAAGCATTATAGAAGGTGAAGTAGATATTGTTAGCGTTTATGAAAAGCTAGTTGGGCTACTTGGGATATTTTTCATTGTGTCGAGAACAATTTGTAAAGCAGACTTCTTAACAGTAAATCAAAAATGTTGTAGTATAAATTACTGCATTTACTTGTAATCTAAAAAAGTTAGTTGTACTCCAGATACATATTCGTGCAAGAATTGTATCTAATAACCAATAGTTATTTTTGTATCTAGGGTGCAAAATACTACTTTGGTGATCGAGAACAAAAGTTTTTTGACGAGGCGCAGCCGAGTCAAAAAATCGTTCAAGATCACTAAAGTATTTTGCACTCGAGATGCAAACAATATTTTTCTACAACTTTCATTTGATTAAACTAAAACCTTAGTTAATAAAATCATACTGTTTTTAAAATAAAATAATTTGAAAAATTCTACTTTCAGTTGATTTATTTGATAAAACAATAAATATTTTTGAACTAGATGTTTGTTTAATTCTCGTGTATACATTAAAAATTATAAAAAATAGGCAATAATAGTATGTGATGTGCAAAATATTTTGCACCCCAATGCTCAAAATATTTTGCTCACGGTGTCATGGTAACGCAAAAAAAATAATGTCAATGAAAAAATGTCTCATTTTACACACTGACATTAATGCGCAAACATAGCCTTTTTTGACAGTTGTAGAAAAATATTATTTACACATTACCTTAGCTATAACTTAACTGAGGTAGACTGCGGTTGCGATCTGGACAAGGGGCCACGGAATCTCATAGTGAAGAACCATCGGCGACCAACACCTCCTGACATAAATGTTTACACCGAACTAAATGTGCAGATGGTTTCAATATTATCGCTGTATTCAAATTAAATGGAATTACCAATTCTCTACATTTTAGAGCAATTAAATTACTCCCATAACACGGAATTTATATCAATTTGAATTCAGCTCGTTACACTGTTAGACCACATTGAGACAATAAATGTGATCTGAATAAATTTTCGCAGATAAACGATATTGAAGCTGCCTTTTGTGTATTTGACAAATATTTGGTAAGTAAAGCAATCGCCTGGAATTGGCTTAAAGGACAAGGACAATGGAAAATATTCTAGTTCTAAATATCAAACATCAGCTACTCCAGCTACTATTTATATACTTATAAAAATGCATAAGGTATGCCTGTGAAATAGTTTCCACAAACACCAAAACACTTGAATATTAGACCCAAATAGTATCACTCGAATCGTGTTTTGCTAACCATGTTGGCATCAACTGGAGATGATTAATACTTCGGAGTTTTAATTTTAATTATATGGCAGATATTTATTCTGGTAAATACTAATACGTTATCAAAGGTATAATAAAATCTCCTTAAAGAGGCAAACAATATAGGCATTTTGAAACCAGCAACAACTGTCTTATACCGTATTATATAATGCAAATTTAAATTCTCAAAAAACATTTTTAACGAAATTGCACCACTATAGACTACGAATTAAGGGTAATTTATAAAATTCCAAAATAATTTATTTATGTCCCCTAAAGTTACTTATACCTTTTAGTCTATGAAAAGAATAAATTAAGCAGTTACTTCAAACCTGTCATATCTTGGAATCTGATGAAGCAAATTTGAAATCTCTCTCTAGAAGCATTTTATAGCGAATTTTAGAACATTTAATATTTACCTTTTTATCATTAGATATACTTAAAATAGACATACTGGCAAAAAACGTGTAGAATAGTAGATTGTAATACAAGTGTGGCAAGGGCTTCATTGCAAAACGATGTATAAAAGTAGGAACACGAGCGCAGCAAGTGTTCCTATCATACGAGTTTTGCAATGGAGCTTGCCACATGTGTGTTACATACTATTTTTTCTACGGTTGTGAAGTTGTTTCTCTTTTTTAGAGTCTTTCCAAAATTTTAAATTTATGTACATTTATAGAATTTAATTGTTATTACCAGTAAGTAATATAAAATTCTTTAAGGTAAACACACTATTTTATTTCGGTGTGTGAAGATGTAATCAAGGCGTGAGGCAAATTCTTTGCCGCACGGCGTGCGGCAAAGTGATATTTTCTGCAGTCATTTTGAAGATAGAAAATCTGACTTTCAGCACAATCGTAGAAAAAGTCCATTAATGTATAGATTCATCAAGAAATGGGATTTTTCAAACCAATTAAGTTTTCTCAAGTTCTTAAAAAGTTAAACTTTCAAACTATAAAATATTTAAAAAAAGAACCGGCTGCAAAAAAAATCGGTGAAAGTTATGAAATAAAATTTCACCGTTGCCCAGTTAATTGAACCTAATTACCTAATACCGATATTGAATTTGATTAAAAATATAATTGAATTTACCATTTGTTCATTTTTACACCAACTTCAATATCCATGTTTGGTAATAAGGTTCAATTAACTCGGCAAGAGTGAAATTATATTTCATAATTTTTAGAGATCTTTTTTGAAGGCAGCTCAATTTTTTTCAAAAATTTTTTTCTACCCTTCTTATTGGCTTCTTAGATTCTCACATTAAAAGAAAATATCCAACGTTATGAATGTTTAATCTTTAACGTCAGACTCGCCATCAGTGAATCGTTAAATATCCATGAATCAAATTTTATGTAAATCTGCAAAAATATTGCAATCATGGCAGCCATATTGGATTCGACATTTTGAATTCTTAACTTTTGACATAAAATTCGGTATCTCAGCTACTCCTAAAATACCTAACTACCAATTTTAATGAAATTCCGTATGTATGTAAATTATCTGGAAAGTTTCCCTATGCAGCTCCTCAACTGATGTAGCTGTTTGCTTTTCTGCGTGGTCTGGATTCTTTTTCGTTGAGTATCGGATGCTGCGGTTCAAACTACACAGACGTTTCACAATTGGGGATTTTGCTATACTTTTTTCAAAATTCTGTAAGTCACTCAATTTTGAACAGAGTTTGATGCAGTTGGGCTTAAAATGTTTGAAAAATTTCACTCTTTGACGTGCAAGTGCCACTTTCTCATAAACTATCACGTACAACCCCTAGAAAATGTAATATGTAAAATAGAGTAAATTAAAAAAAAAATTCAAATAGAAAGACCTATCTGACATTTTAAAAGCCCCGTGCCATTTTTCTTACATGCAGTAACATTTTTAAAAAAATTGAGATTTTATTTAAAATTTACCCTCTTTTATATTTTTTAGGGGTTGTACGTGAAAACGGACTTCAGAAATGGAAAAAGGAGACCAGGGCCATTTTGAGACCCCAATATTCATTTTTTCCATTACACCCAAAAGGGTGTGTATAATTAATTTGCATATACAGTGTGTCCCACTTTTCACGGTAACACCTACGTAGCTCAATTATTAATAAATCGATTTAATTTAAACTTGGTTAAGGTATACACCTCTTGAAGGTAACTAAAAGCGCGTATACCTATTTAATTTATTTCACAGACGTGCGGACATTAAAACAAGTAAACTGTATAGGGCCCGTCGTATAAATGGGCAGAATTTTCTTAGCGTTTTTTTGCGAGTACGAAGATATTTTTGAATATTACTTCAAATTTGTAGCAAAAAATGTGAAATAACTTTGTTTCTAAATTCACCTCGTTCCGAGTTAAAGGCCATTAATTCTTGACAAAACGTCATATGGACCTGTTTATACCTCTAAAACTACTAGAGATATTTTAACAAAATTTGGCACAAAAGGGTTTTAAAGGATGCCCTATGAGATGGTAGTAATCTTTAAAAAAAACCCTAATACGATTTACCTGAAAATTTACCTCATTTTCACCCCCTTAGTCCGCACGCCTATGGAATAAATTAAATAGGTATATGCGCTTTTAGTTACCTTCAAGAGGTGTATACCTTAACTAAGTTTAAAACAAATCGATTTATTATTAACTGAGCTACGTAAGTGTTACCGTGAAAAGTGGGACACACTGTATATAGTATAGTGTGTCCCAGGATAGATGTAACAATAGGTGTAATGGACCAAAAATGTTGGAATTTTGGAATGGTATTTGGGGATTGAGTCTTGCTTGTTGTAAAACTAAAGTATACCAAAAATGACTTGATTTGGTGTTCTACAGGGTGTTTTATAAGCAAAGTTGTAAAAATCACCACTAATAAAGTACCTTTATTGCCTTAAACATAATATCTAAATGGTGCTCGTCAGAGGGTCTTAGTGTCAATCCGAGCAAAACAGTTATTGTTCCATTCACCAAAAGGAGAAAACTCAATTTGAGAGCTCCTATGTTAAATGGAACAGTACTGAATTTTTCCAGTGAAGTCAAGTATCTGGGCGTAATCCTAGACCTAAAACTTCCTGGAACTCACACTTAGAAAGGACACTTACCAAAGCAACCACGGCTATTTGGAAGTGACGTAGGTTGTTTGGTAAGACTTATATTGTTCCTACCTTTCGGTTGTGAGACCCATGGTCACCTACGCATCATGTGTATGGTGGTAAAAAAGCAACACAGCGACTAGACTACGTGTAAGTTCGGTAATATTATTATCGCTCTGTGTGTGTTTTTCGATAGAAAAAGAAACGTGAGGAGTGCCAATCACTTCCTAAGAAGTGTACGAGCGACAGCGAGTGGAGGTGGCCCACGGGACGCCGACCTGTGAGTTTATTCATCAAAATAACAAAAAGTGACAATGACATTAAAAGTATAAACACCATTTTCGCCACTTCCGGCGTCCTGCCGGAAAAATTATAAGACCTTAACCTAAAAAACAATAAAAGTGCCATAACCTTAAAAGTGAACATTCGGAACCAACCATAAAATTTTGACGTGTCAAAAATCTTCCCCCTATAAAAACTCTTTGGCATCTGTCAATTAACAAGTGACACTCGATCCTAGGACTTTTTAATTCGGCAACATTTCCCCGACCAGTCCTGGTTGAAACCGGTTGAGGCGGCGGCGCCATAGAAGGCGAAACGCAACCCTGCCCAAGAGACTCGTTGCAACGGAAAATAACAGGATGGCATAAGGAGGACTGGCCATATCTACCAACCCTACCGGCCTCCGGTATGGACTCTGACACGTCCTGTGTCAGTTTAGACAGGTCGATCATAAAGAGGAGCCTCAAGAGGAAATCCCCGAGGGTAGAAGCAAAAATGAAGCCGAACAGCGGCTCCGACAATTCACAAAGTAGCGTCAAAGCGGCGCCGGCGCGCGCAACGCCCCCGAAGACCCAAGAACCCCAAAGGATGGACACAACATCTGTCGAACCACAAAAAAAAAGAGAAACGAGGAGCTGGTGAAGCTATTTAGGACAACCCAGCTAAAAAGAAGGAAGATCGCTATCTCTGAGGAGGGCAATCCTCAGTTCACTCATCCTGGATCATCCAAGAAGACAGCGATGCCGCCACCGGCGCCGCCAGTAAGGACCGAAAACAGACACGTCGGTCAGATCAAGATAGACGAAGACATGGACGTGGTGCTTCCGCAGCCGGCCCAGTCAGAGAAAGAGTCAGAGAGACGAACTCCGCAGCGCATAACTAAAAAACCACCACCCATTATCATCCATGGGCGGCTGGTGGATCACAAGAAGCTCACTGCTTTTTCAAGAGCCAGCTGCGGGGAACCTTCGTGTGGAAACACATTGCTAACGCTACCACCCTACAACTTGAAAATAGGGCTGACTGGATCACGGTAAACAAGTACTTGGAGGATGCCATAGTAGAATATCATACATACACCCCCAAGGACGAGAAGAATCACGCTTTCGTCCTTAGGGGCCTCTATCATGAGGTGGGGGTGGAAGACATCAAGGAGGAATTGAAGAACACCCATAAAATCGAGGTGAGGAGCTTGTATACCCTAAAGGGTACGCGTCAACCCACCTTCATGATAGTCACCAATAATGGGGCGACGCTCAGGGATTTACAGGCGAAGGTCAGGTGTCTTGACAACACTGCAGTCTATTGGGAGCGCCAAATCAACTCAAAGCGGATCATACAGTGTCACCGGTGCCAGCAATGGGGGCATGCTACCTCCAATTGCTATACTGCCCCCAACTGCCTGAAGTGCGCTGGTGGGCACTTAACTCGAGAATGCGCCAGGACACGTAACCAGCCTGCAGAATGTATTAACTGCGGGGAAGACCACCCCGCAAACAGCACTTCTTGTAGGGTATACAAGCGAAAAATGGAGGCAATTGACGAGAGATCAGGAAGAGTCCCACCCCCACCTCAGACACGATATGTGGCGGCGCCACCCTCTAAAACCAATGTGTGGACCCAGAGAGCAGCTCAACAGGGAACCCAGCGGCTAGTACAGCCGATGTCCAAGAGACCGTCCATATCATACCAGAGCAGCAGTCAGCCCAGTGCCGCCGTCAACGTGGAATCCGGCATGGACAAGCTGCACGTCTTGAAAGAAACAACAGATCGACTGTCCTCTCTTATTGACATCGACCTCATACTGTCACGGATGACAGAGCTCTGCAAGGAGCTCGAGAAGGCTACCTCCTCCCAGGCTAAGTTCCAGATTGTGGTATCCTTCTTCCAAGGTCTTCCTGACAATGCGTTCTAGTCTTTTACTTTCTTCATGGAACGCCAACGGTATAGGTAATAAAATTCCCTTTTTGATTAACTATTTAACGAGGCACAAAATCGACATTATGCTTCTGAATGAGACGAAACTCGACCGACGGAACAAGCTACGCGTACGTGGGTATACGACAATCAGAAAAGATAGGGCGGACATTAACAAAGGCGGCGGTGTGGCCGTGCTCATAAAGTCTGACATTGCACACACGCATCGTACTCTGCGAAACACGTCCGTGGAGAACGTGTGTGTGACGCTAGATGGCGGCATGAGCATTATCGCCGCGTATAACCGGCCTTCGAACGGGTTCACGGCGGGTTGTCTAGAGAATTTGCTGAACCCAAGCCCGCGCTGCTTGCTCGTAGGCGATCTTAACGCGCGACATCACGCATGGAACTGCCAACGCTATAACGCAAACGGCAACACCCTGTACGATTACGTAAGTAACCGTAATGTCGTGGTGCAGTATCCGGACGACCCCACTCATTTTCCGGATAACGGCACAACGCCTTCCACCCTCGACATAGTGGTCAATAAGGGTGTGAGGAACTCCACACCACCTGTGGCGCTGGAGGAACTCACATCCGACAACACTCCGATTCTTTTAGAGTTGGATAATATGTCGAGGGAAAACATGACACGAAAAATCACTTCTTATAAAGACGCCGACTGGCGTCTCTATAAAACACACATAAACATACACTTGACACTCGCAAACGATATCACTACAACCGCCGAACTGGAAAATGTGGTGGACGAGTTCACAAGGATGCTGCAGGACGCCAAGCAGCGTGTTGCCACTACGATAACAATAAACCCGTACAGAGACCGACTCGACGCGGCAGTCATACAAGACATACGCGAAAAGAACAGACTGAGACGGCTTTGGCAGCAAAATCGTGATGTCGACGCTAAGGTCGAGATGGGTAGGCTGCAACAGCGGATCAGGACCGCCATCAACACCGCAAAAAACCGGAAATGGCGGGATAGGCTGGAAGCGTTGAATCCTCAAGACAACTCGCTCTGAAAACTGTCGAGAGCCATGAAGAATACGCGGGAGGCCATACTCGCGCTGACATACGCAAACGGACGGACGGCTCTGACGGACTCGCAGAAAGCGAACGACTTAGCTAATCACTTTGCGGACATACACAACGTACAAATACCTAATAACTTATATCACGACCGCATAGAAAACAACATTAACGAATTAATTGGCCATGACGTCCAATTGACAAGACGTGAATTTCTAAAGGTCACGGCCAAGCCCTCGAAGGTGGCCGGCATTGTCCAGACATTACCGAAAGACAAAGCCCGGGTTGAGACGGCATCGAATACAAGCTTCTCAAATACCTCCCGAGAAAAGGCATTGTGCAATTGACGTACATTGTCAACGCGATCCTGCGGCTGCATCACTGGCCTAGCCAGTGGAAATGCGCCGTGGTCGTGCCAATCCTAAAGCCGAATAAGAACGAGAAGCTCGCCGGCAGTTATCGACCGATCTCGTTACTGTCGGCGATCTCCAAGTTGGTGGAGAAGATCATCCTGATCAGACTAAACTCTGCTCAGGATGAACTTGACATCGACGATGAGTGCCAGTTCGGCTTCAGGTGGGGCAGGGGCACTATGCAGCAGGTTGTCAGGATCGTTAATGACGTCAAGGTGCAATGCAACCTCGGGAAGAGCACCGTCATGGTGCTCCTCGATATCGAGAAAGCCTTCGATACCGTATGGATCCCGGGTCTTCTACACAAACTGAACGCACTGGATTTTCCCATACACATAACGAAACTCTTCACTCTTTCCTGACAGGTAGATTGCTCCTGTTTAGGGTGAATAATAAACTATCAACGTGGCGGGACATTCGCGCGGGCGTCCCCCAGGGGTCGTGCCTGTCACCTAAGCTATATAACTTATACGTTTCCGACTTTTCGGAGTTTCCGAATACGAAACTTGCCAAGTACGCCGACGACACGGCCATGTACGCGCACTCGCACAACGCTCAGGCGGCGAATATGCTGCTGAAGGCGCACATGGCTCGTGCCACGGCGTATTACGACAAGTGGAAGATTCGGATCACCGCCGAAAAGTCAGAATCTATACTCTTCACGCGCCGGTTCACTGAGAACCGCATTTTAACGCCTATTTCTGTCGGGGGTCGCCAAATTCCTATTAAACGGTGCGTGAAGTACCTTGTGGTTAATCTGGACAAGAGACTAACATACAACACTCACATCAACGAGACTATACGGAAAGTCTACTCCATGTCCAGGAGTCTGTATCCGCTTCTGGCCAGGGGTAGCGGACTGAACAGGACTAATAAAAAATTGTTGTACACGATGGTGATCAGGCCGGCCGTCACATACGCGGCGCCGGTGTGGTGCAGCATCCCGGCCACGACAATGAGAAAACTTCGTGTTCTAGAGCACAAATTTATGCGCCTCATTTCTGATTCAGGCAGATACACCTCACTCGGAGATTCTACGAATTCAAACTGGGCGATAGTCCGTTAACCCGCAACATAACACACGCCAGACAGCATAATGCAATTCTATTTAATTTGAAACACCCATTACCATACCAGACTATTGCCTATTTTCAGGCAACTTCCACCTTAGCCAACTTCTTCACTCTATCTTTATCCTCACCTATCAACTTTATAATCTTAACCCCCTCTCTATTCCCTTTCTGTTTGTTCATTGTTTTATCTTTTTTGTTCTTTTTGTCCTCTTGAACTTTTAAAATCCACAACTGTTTACTTCCTCTACTTTCCTGGAGGCAGGAACACCACCAGGGTGGAGAATTAGGAAGTTTCCATTTTTCTCATTTTCTCATAATAAATAGTCGTAAAAATCTAAAAAATATCCGTATTTTTTTTTAAATTATCTATTATAAATTAATTTATAATTAATTATCTATCTATAAATAAAAAAGTTATGGTCCTTCCAAGTTTAAAATGCTGCGATCATCTGGGCTGAGGCTCGATTACGTCACAATACATGAGTCCGCCAACAGCGAGCGGGCGCGGGCATCTTTATACTCGCTGGCAGGCACCGGCAGTTTACAGCCAGCTTGCATTTGAGAGTCGAAAAAAATTGCTAAAATATGCAATTTTGGTACGTTCATATTTTTCGAGAAACACCATTGGGACGGCCGTACGATGTCGCGACGTAAAGAGGAAGTCTTCCAGATAAACCTGATCGTAAATTGCGCGGCGAAATTCGAAAATTCGGCTCGGCACGAACGAATCAAAAGTGACATTTTGTGACATTTCAGAAAATCGAGCATATACACTAAATAAAGGGAACATACGGCGCGCCGCCGGCATGGCAAGTCAGCGCGTTGTGTATTGTGACGTCACGGTGGACTTCAGCCGAGGCGAAGTATTCAAATAAGAAATTGAATAAGTTAATGAGTTTTTCAGATATCGAGATAATTTTTTGTTTGTTTGACTAGTTATATGAAAGACTACTAAATGAGGTTGAATGTACATGATATTTCTAAAACAGGAAACTTCCTAATTACTTCGAACGGGTTTTTTCGTTGTGTTTTGTTTTCCCGTAACAGTAACCAAAATTTCTTTAGTGTTTTTTGTGCGTGCACAGTGCGACAATTTTTAAAATATACATTAATGAGTTTTAGGCTCTTATGGGCAGCCCAGTTTTAAGACATAGTTGTTTTTAAATTCGCTTGGCGAATAGGAGTTACAACTCCTCACCTGAATTACCGTTCTTAGCTGAACCGGACCTGCTCCGCTCAGCCTTACACCCACTACGGTGCTGCGCATCGTGGTTGCCAGGTTGGATCCGGGTCAGGTTCCGACTAGGCGCACCTGTACTTTTAATTATAAATAAAGTCTTGTTGATTGATTGATTGATTGATGTGTATGGTGGCCAAAAACAGAAGAAAAAGTAACAGAAGGAAAGTTGCAGAAATTGCAACGCCTTGCCTGTCTATGGACTACAGGAGCAATGCGCTTGTGTCCCACAGCAGCTATGGAGGCAATGCTGGACTTACTTCCTCTGCATTTGCATGTGAGGAAGGAGGCAGCACTTAGTGCATTAAGGCGGCATCAGGCACTTAAATTCAGACCAGGCGACGTGGTTGGTCATTTAAGGATTCTGGAGTGAATCCAATTCGAATCCATGACCAAACCCACTGACTCAATGCCAATCAAGCATGACTTTGACTGCCCGTTTGATGTGCTGATTGAAAGCCGTCAGGCGGGCAGGGTCGGAGCACTGCGGTTATAGAAAGAGTCACACATCTGGTACACAGATGGATCCAAGATGGATGAAGGGGTTGGTGTGGGCGTAGCAGGGCCTAAATGCAGGCTATCTAAAGCCCTTGGTAACACCCCAACCATCTTCCAAGCAGAAATTTATGCTATAGATCTATGTGCCCAGGAATGCCTAAGTAGAGGCACTCGAAGGGTAAAGATCTATATACTTTCAGATAGTCAGGCAGCATTAAAGGCTCTCAGGTCATATACCTTCGAGTCAAAAATTGCCTGGGAATGCAGACAATCCCTGAAGCAACTGGCAAAAAACAACAAGGTTACCTTGATGTGGGTGCCAGGGCATGAGAGGATAGAAGGCAACGAATTGGCTGATAGCTTCGCAAGAAAAGGGGCTGAAGCCCCGTTTTTCGGACCCGAACCGTTCTGTGGCCTATTCAAGGGACACATAACGGAGGAGGTCCTAAAATGGGAAAAGGAACAAAGAGAGTCCTACTGGAGGAACACTCCAGGCCAAAGACAAGCAAAAAGGTTTATAACCTATTCAACAAAGAATGCCACAAGGCTTCTCGAACTTGAAAAGTCCGATCTAAGGCTGATCACAGGCCTTCTACTTGGCCATTGCCCCTTGAGATATCATCTCAAGAACATGAGCATGGCAGAAGATGACAAATGCAGATACTGTGAAGCTGCAACTGAAACTGCGGAACACATACTTTGTGAATGCAAGGTGCTAATCCGCATTAGGCTAAAGTACCTAGAAGAGGCGGAATTAACGCCTGAAGACATAGGGAAATTAGCTCCCAGGAAAATCGCAAGCTTTGCAAAAAGTTTTGGAATCCTGAGCAACAACTAGATGCAGGGTAATTCACAAAAGACCTTTTAGGTCGAGGCGAAGAAAGGCCAACCCAGCGCCAAGCGCTCTTAAACAATCTACAAATCTACCTTTATTTTTCAAAATATGAAAAAATTCCACTAAGAAAATTTATTTAGAATGCAATTTTATATCTCTATACCAAATTTCAGGAATATAGAATTATTTTTTTGAAACTTCCCATTTTCTGCGAATTAAGAGTTGAATTCATATTTAAAGTTGTGTAGGAGCAAATGTTAATCATCTCAAAAAGTAGGCTATTGGTAAATAAAAAATTGAATATACGAGATGTAAGAAGGTATAATGTTAATCGAACTAATTGTAAAACAAGAAACAACAACAGAAGATTAATGAGGTGTAAAATGGGAAGTAAAAATAATTTTATATTCGTGAAACTTGGTATAGAGGTATAAAATTGCATTCTAAATAACTTTTCTTGGAATTTTTTCATATTTTGAAAAATATAGGTACTTTATTAGTGGTGATTTTTACAACTTTGCTTATAAAACATCCTGCAGCAGGCCTGTAGCTAGAAAGTGCTTTCAGGGCGGGCAAACAATTTTTCAGGACGGGCCCGTAAAAAAGTCCGAAAAATTTTTTGATGAACGGGGGGGAGAAATCCAGAAAAAATTTTTGACGAGCGGGGGTGGAGAAATCCAAAAAATTTTTTTATTAGAAAAATCCAAAAAAAAACTTTTTAATCCGAAAAAATTAAAAAAATTTTACCCAATCTCTTTCAAAATATTAAAAAGACAGTTAAAATTGCCCCCATTACGATCACCGTAGGTCGGGCGAAACTTATTCCAGGACGGGCACCGCCCGTCCTGCCCCCCCCTAGCTACAGGCCTGTCCTGCAGAACACCAAATCAAGTCATTTTTGGTATTCTTTAGATTTACAACAAGTAGGACTCAATCCCCAAACACCATTCCAAAATTTTTGGTCCATTACACCTCTTGTTGCATCTATCCTGGGACACACTGTATATATATTTCACTTCCAGGAAATGCCCAGTGACCTTTTTCTTAAATGCATTAACTTTTAAAATGATTTTAAATTTTTTTTTTTTTTAATTTTTCCTATTTTAGGATATTACATTTTCTAGGGGTTGTACGTAGTTTATGAGAAAGTGGCACTTGCACCGCCTGTTAACTAGATACAACTTGAGAGCAATAGTAGCGCATAGATAGGCCTTGTTTATAGTGAGATTATAGTGTACTTGACTCTCTACTACAGTCATACTATGTCTGAAGAATAAAAGATCTTGGTCTCGATGACGATATTCACTCCATCAGATTAAAATAATGTAATATTTTACAATGATAAGACACTGAAATGCAAGGATCTTATTGTTTTCAAGGGAAATATTAACAATAAGGTAACAGGTTCTTGGAAAACAGATACAAAACAGAGAGCACGCAACTAGCCCAAGCTGGTGAAATCACCAGAGGTCAGATATTTGCTCACCCCTCTCGTAATGACGTGATAGGTATGTCAGAAGCCAATATAGAAAATCGAATTTTTCTTACATGTTCGGCCATTGAGACTAAGGATAACATCGAAAATCAGGCCTAACAATTTTATGAGCAGGAAGAGAGTTAGTTGTAAGCATGCTGTACATTTACATTCTGAAATGAAAGCATTAAAGTTTCGTAGCCAAAATCTTTTTTTACCTGCATACGTAAAAAGTAGTATCCTAGAACAATGCCTTCTTAACTCACATATGCGTAACACCGTGTTAAATAAGTAAAAGCAAATTCCCTGCTGCTAAAACAAAAACAGAGATCCCATTTTAAAATACTAAGTAATATCAAGTTAAAAACTAAATATTAGCGTGATTTATAAAGAGATGAAGACTTATGATGTTTAATGATTTTAATATAGCGAGATTTAAATAAAATCAGGTATTAAAACATCTTACAAGAATTTTGTCCGAACAGCTAAAACCAATATAAAAAATGATCTGCTAAGTAATTTCATCTTCTATTAACAGTAAAAAGAGATTGGGTAATATACGTTTTCAAATGTCCTACAAAGGGCGGCAGCTCGATGATCCGAATGATATCCTTAATGCAAACGCATTAGGGATATCATTCTTCTGTAAATCTTTTTCACCCTCATCCAATTTTACTAATAGGTCGACGGATGAACAAATCTCTATTCACTTACAGAAATTTGATGAAGGTGAAATAACGGCTTCCTTAAAGATATCAAAGCGAGAGTTACTGGTCCTGACGTAGTAGCCGCCTTTCTTCTGAGGGACTATGCACCCGTGCTTACATATGTATCCTCTACAAATTATATTTAACATTTGTATAATTAATTGTGAGTTACCTGAACTATAGATTCGGTCGAAAGTATGCCATGTATCTGCTTCTTATACACAACGTCATCGCAGACATTTTGTGACTCATTCATTATACAGGTTGGTCTCTCTTTGCTGGATGCTACACCCGATATTATCACGCCGTCTGCGCGGTTGTTATGTCTTTATAATAAAATAAAATTACAAATTTAAAAAAACCCCGACACAAAAATATCGACTAAATAACTAATATTAAAAAAATAATTTAACACAACTTTAAAAATTATGAAATAATTTTGATTCCAAATACGAACTCTTATGATTTATTTAAATTCAGCTTACATTTTCTTTTTGTCCTCGAGATTTGCTTTCTTATATGCATGAATATATCGGGAGCTGCTGTTTTGAATATAACTATTTAGTAGTTTGTCTTTACAGACATATTCACGCGTATAAGAAAGCAAATCTCGAGGACATAAAGAAAATGTAAGCTGGATTTAAATAAATCATAAGAGTTCGTATATGGAATCAAAATTATTTCATAATTTTTAAAGTTGTGTTAATTTATTTTTTTTATATTAGTCATTTAGTCGATATTTTTGTGTCGGGGGTTTTCTTAAGTTTGTAATTTAATTTAATTTTATACTTTTTGAACTGAACATATACATACAACATAGCGTATTATTGTATCACGAGTCCCACACAGAACTTTTTTACCTTTAAGCCGACGCGGTCCAATTTTGTATTCTACTAGTCACACACGGTCTACAAGACCGATTCTATTATAAATATATTTATGTGTTATATTTAATTTTAATAAAAACTGCATCAAGATCGGATCTCTCGTTGAAGAGATATAAAGCCACAGACAGACAGACAGACAAACATACAAACATACGAGTCTTTGAAAAAGAACATTTGAAAATTTTTAAAAACTCCTGATCAATGTATCTAATCGTACCAGTTTCATATGACCGAATCAAATGAGGCCGAAATCATATTCGGCTACCATAATTGTCTGCACATTTTCAATTTTACTTCAATCGGACAATTTCTAGAGAAGTTCAACATGGCGAATTCAAGATGGCGACCAAACATCAAAATCTAATATGGCCTAAAACCTTCTCGACAAAATACTCTTTCAAATAAAAAAAAGTGCATCAAAATCGTTGAAAAGATATGAAGCCACAAACAGACAGACAGACAAACATACAAACATACGCGTCAAACTTCTTTTTGGGTCGGAGGTTAAGAATTAACTAACCTCAAACTTTTGGTTATTTTTTGGTGGTGTGTTAATTTCTTGGAGAAGTGTATATTCATTGCATCGTTCCTATCCGATGAAAAACTTATAGTTTAAACCGAATCCTTCATCATTTCTTAGAATGCAACGTATGAGCGAATTCACTATACGATAAAATTATAGTGTTAAAACTAAAAAATTTTGTCCGCCAACTTGGGACGTCCGCCATATTGAATTTAGTGTGACGTCATTTTATTTTCGTATTCTTCTCAGGAAACCCTTTCATTTGATACCCATATCATGGGGGTGCATAAAAAATAATTGGTCCGCCATCTTTGGAAGTCCGTCATATTGGATTCGGAATGACGTCATTTAGCTAACCATGCATTGTCATCCAAACTAAACGGGTACGCAAAATTTCAGCTCAATCGGTTGGGGATAACTATTTTAAAAGTCAGTTGCAAAATTTGACCCACAAGAATAAGGCAAGTTAAATAAAAGCTTGTAATCAAGATGGCGACCAAACATCAAAATCTAATATAGCAAAAAACTTCTCGACAAAATACCCCTTCAAATAAAAAAAGTGGATCAAAATCGGATCACCCGTTGAAGAGATATGAAGCTACAGACAGACAGACAGACATACAAACATACCCTTTTTGGGTCGGGGGTTAAAAAAGGCTGTAAACTGTCATCAGTATTAGTAACTTTTGTAAAATTTTACAAATTTTGCATTATGATTTCTTGCCGTATAATGTTCCATAAAATATAAATTAAACAACATGGCGTAATGAAAGGCAGAATGACAAATTTTTGTTTTTCTACGGAGTTTATTTAACTGTATACATCGAATATGCAGTTAGAAACTGATGCTTATACAGCGTGATCTACCAAGAAATGCTGAAAATAAAATGGTGTACTAGTCTTCAATGTGGGAAAGCCCCTGCAAAATTTTAGAGGATTGTGAGGTAATTTAGTATTTTGAATTATTAGTAAATTTGCGAAGATACACTACTGATGTTAGTAAGTCCTGACCTACTCCTGAATAGGTCGATGAACTTACTTGTGAAAGAACGTATTCGAGTTGTTTACATTCCCTTAATTGGCATAAAAAGTGAAGCCGACCGGTGAGATCAAAAAGAGATGTCTACACACGATTCAGCGGCAGGGAGCCAACATTGTCGGTACGCTTTGAAGATAATTGGAATTCCAGTGAACCAGTTCACTTTTACGAATGAGTTCAAAGCATGCCGACAAGGCTGGCTCTCTGCCGCTGCATCGTGTGTAGACCCCTAAAAAGGCTTTGACCGGTTTAACTAAATATCTCATATATCTGCTTATCGATTCAGCATGGGGTCAATGTCTTCAATTTATTTCGATTTATTTCGCTATTTTTGTAGTATGATTTGATTAAAATCAAAAAGTTACTTCTATCTTATCCAGCTTTGCTGCCCCGGCAATCCCAAGTCTGATAAAGTGAGATGGTTGAGCCGCATTACGTTAGATTAGTTAAAGTCATTGGCGGCGCATTTCTACAAAAAAATAAGGTGATTTTTTTGGTCATTTCTTTTTAATTTTTCATTTTTTAACTCCTTTCGGTGTTAAATTTTCCGCATGTCATGGTAGATCACGTTGTATGGACTTTTCCCAAGCATTCGACAGCATCTAGATACTCCACGAACATCGGGATTTCTACAAGATTTTCATTGTTCAATATTTTCATTAATAATATTGTAGCTAGATATCCTAGCTGTAAATTATCTAATTTATGCCAATAACTTAAAGATCTATGGCTATTTTCTCTGTTTCTTATTGGGATTCTAAACAACGTCCGTGAAATCTACAAACATTTATATAACATGCTTTAAGAAAGGAAACAGATTCGGTTTCCGAAACGTCAGCAAAATACGTTATTTTTATATTTTTGTTCTTATTCATTATTTGTCAAAAACGCCCTCTAACTGCTCCTTTGATGTAAAAGTCACAGGCATAGAGGTTATTTTCCAGTAAAATACTGGATAATTGTATTATTTTGTGAATTTCACGGACATTGTTTAGAAGAAAATATATGCGACATAGCATCCCAAAAAGAAACAAAGAAGAATTAAGAAAATGCCACAACCAACATCTAGGCAATATCTATGCTATTGTTAAATAGTTGTAGTGATTTTAGTTTTAGATCTACAGTGGAACTTGAACAATCTATGTTTGATAATACAGAAACAAGTTACCTTTAAATACTAACAAACGTAATATCCAGATGTAACTTTCGATTACAACTTTGACAATATCAGTATGAATTGCTCATCAACTTTGATTTTTTCGTAATTTTCTTTTATACCAAGCTCTGTTTTGGCACCAATGGGGACGCCATCGCCATAAAAGCCAGTAAGATGTATGGATTTTTAATGTGAAATTGTCATGGCTTCACAAGTTTCATCAGCTTTAAGCTTGGGCACGCTTTTCTTGTCCCCTTATTAGACGCCAATATTCTTGGCTAAAGATGTCGGTCTCGGATGTCTGGGGCCGGGCAGGACTATTGCCCTTTACCCCAGTACATCGCTGTAGACCGGAGACCAGCCTCGTGCAGGGCGGACGAACTTACTTTACGTCGGCCCCACTCAAAAATGTGAGCGGTGCAGACGATTTCGGCCCACCTCCCTGGGTCCTGGCTCGTTGGACCTTGCTGGCTAAGGCCTCTTCTGGCGTTCTTCTGTCTTCGTTTTCTTTTCTTCGCCAGCTTGTTTCCCCCCGGGGGGTAGTCATCTGTCTGTTAGGTGTGTTGGAAGTTTTGGCAGGAGAGACTGCCGGTACACAGGATGCCAAATGACATCCTGTCATCCGGATCATCGGTAAGATAAGGATGAGCTATGTAGCTCGAGGAAGGTTCTAAATGCTATTGGTAGCATTTTTGGTCTGCCCGGAGCCAAGGGGACTACAGGTACTGGACGGTGTGTTGTCCGGTACCCGCAGGGTCGTGGGTGAGGTGTCGGGTATCGTCATGTCTCTTCGGGTAGCTTCTCCGTCGACGGGGTGGTCCGGATGGCGTCACTGGGGGGTGAGGTGGGGCAGGCTTGCAAACAGGGCCCCCATCATGGTGCACATCTGCTGCATTTGGGCCATAACAGCAGCGAGTTGGCCGGCCTCTGGGGACGTCTGTGGTGGTTGGGCAGGGTTGGTGGGCTTCCCTGCGGGTCCCTGGGCTGCCCTGGCGTAGCTAAGCCCGGGGGTCGTCCTTCTGGTGGCTGCGTTGGGAGCTGTTTGCTTCCGGGGGGCAGGTGTCTGGGCAGTCTTTTTGGGGCAACGGGGGCATCCTCTGTAGCTTGCGGGGTGTGCTCCCTGGCAGTTTGCACACTTTGCTGGGGTGTCCTTCGGTTTTTGGCAGGTGGTGGAATGGTGGGCTTCGCCGCATTTTACGCATCTTGGAGTCGCCGTGCATCGCCCTTGCGCATGGCCGAAGGTCTGGCATCTGTGGCATTGGGAGATAGTTTTCTTGGGTCTCTGCATCTCCGTTTTAACTACCAGGTAGCAGCAGCGAGTCACTTTCAAGATATCTGTTTGGTTTTGCGGGACCTGGACAAGCATCATGGGGATGTCCTTTTTCGTCCTCCTGGACGACATCCTTTGGACAGTGGCTGGTGTGTATCCCTGGATTTCTAGGTCTGCCTTGACCTCATCGCTAGTGACCCCACTGGGGATCCCTCGGATTACCACCCTAAGTAACCTCTCTTCTGGTAGGGCATAGGTGTGGTATTCTTTCTGCTCGGTCTTGAATAATCTGGTCATGTTACGGTGGTCATCCGGTGTTGTGGGTTCTATTGCTATACCATCTCTGACAGCTTTGGCGTTTTTGAATTTTATTCTGGCGTCTTGCAGTTTTTTGGTTACCACTGTCCATGACTCTTGGGACAACTGGGGGCATCCGGGGGGGTTTGGGGGGCTCGGGGGTCTCTGAGTCTGTGTCCATTTGATTTGTCTTGTCCTGACTTGTGGTAGGTCCGTCTGGGGGTGACTGCTGCTTGAGTGTCTTTGTGGGGGGGGGTTGTTTCCCCCTTGTCCTGTTTGTTTTTCCTTTTCGTGGCTTCTTTCTGTCGTTGTTCCGGGGGGGTTTCCGGGGGATTCTCGCTACCCGTTGTTGGTTTTTTAAGTGCCATCATGGTTTCCATTAGTTCTTTGTGTTGTTTTGTGTTTTGTTCTGTTATGGTCCTGATTGAGTCTCTTAACTGCGATATTTCCTCCCGCAGTTTTCGGTTCTCATCTTCTAATAATTTGCATCGTGACCTTGATGACAACCTCCCTGGTGAGGATGCTCTGGATGAGGCCCTGGAGGATGCTGACCTAGCGTCTGCTAAGGCTATCTCCATCTCTATATCCGCCTCTGACACTTCGTATTTTGCCATGTCGTCACTCACGTTCTTTTACCTAAAAGAGAAATAAGGATAGGAAATGGGAAAGGTTTATTACACAGTGTCCCCAGGCGGGGGACTTTATTTATCTTTTTATATCAGCGTCTTAATAAAGACGACTGATATTTCTCCTCTTGCTCTCTGTGGGGCTTCCACTTCGCTAGTTCACTTCGCACTGTCTTCAACTGCACACTGGAGGTCTGCACTCGTCGACTGCCACTTGAACTATGCCTTATTAGAATGCGCGTATTAATAATCTAGAATACGATTTTTAAAATTCTTTAACTATTAGTTTGATGGTACTTATTCATTCATATGTTTTTCTCAAAAAGTAAGAATTACTTTATAAACACTGTACAACCACTCTGGAGAACAGGTATAATAGGTATTTTCTCATATATTTCGGTTTAAAATGATTCACAATATTGGTGTATATATAAATGAAGTAAAATATATAAATAGCGAGAAGTAAATATAATGTATTAGGAGATTTCGTGGTAATACACAAGATACAATTATGATGTGCGATTGAGCGACTTATCTCAATTTTTGTGTCGGTGGCGCCAAATATCTGCAGACTATTTTCTGTGCAATTCGGGGAATCTTTTGCTCCCTGGGACGTATTCCTATTGATCAAATTGTAAAGGTCAACAGACACTACATATAAACCTCCAACAGAAAAAATGTGATAACAAAGAATACTTGAATGTGAGAGAATAGAAAATTATATAAACGCAGCACTATGCAAATGGGATAAAGATGATATATAAAGACCAGCACTAACTCATTTAAGCCTACGTATATATGGCTATTAATTAGCTAGCTTATAAGTGTTAAACGCTAGTTACTTTTATGAGTAAAATAAACGAAAAATTCAAGATAATTGAAGAAAGAACAATTGCTAAGAACTCTTATCGAAATTAAATGTTATTGTACCTAGAGTAAACTCTAGGAACTTAACGTTCTATTTGCCAACACCTCGTAAAACTGTACTTAAGTGTTCCTCTTTTTATAGATCTTGCAATAACTGTAATGCAGCTGGCATCCGTATTTGTACATTTATTTGCAGTCTAGATGAGTTAAGGCAAGTTATTTTAAAGTTTTGCTTTTCCTTTTAAGTATGCATTTGAATGATTTTTGTGCTGCATTAATTACATTATTTTACAAACTTATATTGTTTAAAGTTAATGTTTTTATGTTCTGGTCCATTCTCATGTAATCAGCTTCTAATTGTTCTTTTTCCTACCTTCCCATTCCATAATTGAGTTTTACTTGCAGAAGTAATAACTAAACGAGCAGAGATTGCAGTCGGACGTAGCCAGCTGCGAATAAATATTGGATGATATAGGATGATACAGCACATTCACTTTTACATGGTGCCACTGAGAATAAGTATAGAGCCAAAACTTTTTTCATTTGTATTTTTCAAACATTCATTCGCAGTCGGCAACGAGCGACTACAATTTTTGATCGTTTCATAATGGTCTTATTAAACCCTTTAATAAGCACCTTGTAGTGTGGGTTCGGAAATTATAACACCAGGGTAATAATAAACACTAATGTATTATCTTACGTACTAATTACAACAAATAATTATTTCACTAATATATCAGTACTGCTACTACTGCTACCTCACTATATAATTCACTAGCTTGTTCTCACTTAACTTACTGAAATACATTCTGGTTGCCATGGATTATTTCAGTAAGTGGCCGGAAGCCTATGCAATTCCAAATCAAGAGGCTGTTACTGTAGCTAAAGTTTTGGTGGATAACCTAGTATGTCGATTCGGTGTACCCTTGGAGTTACATTCTGATCAAGGGAGAAACTTTGAACCAGGAAATTTTCAAATTACTGGGAATCCACAAGACACGGACGACAGCTCTTCATCCTCAATCAGATGGAATGGTGGAGCGACATAACAACACCATGACCATCTGTCTAAAGTGGTTCACAAAAATCAGCGAGATTGGGGTCGTCATTTTCCGTTTATCGTTTTTGACATACAGGACTCTATGAGACTACGAAACAGACACCGGCTTGTGTGGTATTTGGACATAAAATCAGACTGTCGATGCCGTGTGGCTTAATGTTTGGAATACTACGTCGGGAACCCCCTCAGTGAGCAACTATGCAGATGAAATTAGACAACGGTTAAGAAATGTCTATGGATTAGATCAAGACCCAATCACCATAGTCAGTGACAAAATGAAAGCTCGTTGTGACCGTAAAGCTACTTCAGGAGGATTCAAGGTGGGAGATCTTGTTTGACTGTACAATTCGCAGCGGAAGAATGGATGATCCCCTAAGCTTCAACCGTCTTGGGAAAGACCGTATTCTGTCATCACTTGAATCAGTGACGTTGTTTGTCGAATACAAAGAAGTAAAAAGTCGAAGATGGAAATTGACTGGCTAAGTACGTTGGAGAGACTGAATTGCCTACCTCTTCGTCCCTAATGCCATCTAAAAAGACCTCCCACGGCTAATTATTCTTGGAATCCTTTTGGTGCTTTCGGGTACGCCAAGTGTGCCAGTCTCCCTATCGCAGCTTCAATTTCTTATAAACTTTCCCCAGACTTTTGCGTCCGTGATTTCAGCTGAGCCTGGTATACTTGGGCAAGATGTTAGTCACCGTATCTCAAGTCCAATGCAGCTTTCAAAACTTTGAAGTCCTTTTGTTTTTCCACTGGGATAGTCTGAAGTAACACTATAATGTTACTGAGGTTTTTGATTACGCGCACAAAAATATGTTCGTTACAAGGTTCTCAGGTTCAATCCGACTTTATGTAAGTTACATTATATAGCAATGTTAAAAGGTCATTAAAGTATTTTTAATATATACTTAATAAATTATGAAATAAATAATAGCTGCCGTATTGCTAGCATTTATTAAATACGATAATTTCTATCGGACTTAAAATTTTCATTTCGAATTTAATATATAAAATAGTATGGTAGAATACTTCCTACTGAAGTTGGATCATATCCGTTACAGGGTGATCGTCAGAAGCGTAATGTAAATCTTGTGTGTCATGTTTATATAAACTATATTTTATTATAACCTTAGGGACCAAAAGTTTTTGATTGAGAACATAAAAAATCAAAAGTACACAAGATATCTAAACTGCAATACAGTACGTCTTTCAGGTTCAAGGGAATTGTCGCAGGTTAGACGATATATCAGTTTTGTCTTAAAATATTATTGGGGTATTTTTAATAAGACTATTACGAAAGGAATAAAAGTTGCAATTGGGCGTTGCCGAATGCGAATGTTTATTAAACATGACCATTTCTGTTGAACTGAAAGTCTTTGATACATATGCAAAATACAAAACGTATATAAAATACTATGGTAGAATACTTCCTAGTGAAACTGGGCCATCTCCGTCATACGGGGTAATCATTAAATCATTTTATATAAACTATGAATTATTATGATTTAGAGAAAAATGTTCTAAGGATTTTTTATTAAGAACATACAATGCAAATATAGTATAATTGCATTAGTATAATATAGTAGTATTGTATATAAGTATATACGTCTTTCAGGTTCGAGCGAACTTTATAGGTTAAATGATATAACAATTTTACCTTAAAATGTTATTTAGGTATTTTTAATAAAACTATTACCAATACAAATAAAATTTGCAGTCAAGCGTTGCCGAATACCTGATAAACACTGTGACCTCTGACAGAAATATTTTATAGATTAGCATGACCGACTATTACGAAACGAACAATAGTTGCAGTCGGACGATATCAACATCGAGTATCTATTTCAAAAATAAAAATAAAATGTATATAGACTGTGTCTTTAAAGGTGAATCATGCTGTGTTTGTGCAAAGTATGAATCAAATAGTTATTCGCAGTCGGCTACTCCGACTGCAGCTTCTACTCGTTTAATTAACAATTTTCTTGACATAATGTGCCATAATTTACTTTTACCTAATGCCACTTGAGATTGAATTCGCAGCCAATATATTTTCTTCTTATAGTAAGTACAAATATGTGTTCGCAGTTAATAACAATATTTTAAAATAAAAATGATATGTCACCTAATCTACGTAAATTAGATTCAATCACGTCAAAGTAAAGTTTATAATAAAAATATGTGTATAAGATGCAATATATTAAGAAATGTTCAATTTAAATCATATTAAGGTAAAAATAAAGCCTATTAATTAACAAGTAAATAAATGTAGGGCAAAATTTAGTTAATTAGATAACATCTTAAGACAATTTTTTCACTTTTTTTATAACAATCATTTAAAATATTATTTTTCATTTTTCAAGGATAGTTTGTGGCAAAAGAAGTAGGTACAAACTTCTAAAGTGAGATGAGATAATTTTCAAAAAACAAATATCTACTTCTGCAATAGCTATGTGTGGTTTTTTCATAAGTAATACCAAAAGAGGATACATTTTTATATACACGTTGTGTCTCGGGATGCTTTTAGACATTCGTTTTGGCCCAAATTACTATCATTTTACGTTGAGAAAACTACTCCACTAAATAATGTTTTTGTTTGTTTACTTTTGAGCTAATTCCAGCAGCTTAAATGTTTTAAAGAGATGGATTTTCAATAAGAAAGGTAAATCGTGTTTGCGAATAAATCAATTGCTGGGGCTCGAAGAGCGCGAACGTAAGCGTATGTTAATTAATTTAGAATTTGTGGGAGCGTAGACTAATTTTCTTATAATATCCAAGTTTTCTTATTAATTTTCTAAAGAAGCCACTCATGTACTTAAAAAACAAAATGATAAAAAATTTCAGTTTATTAATTTAACAAAGTAGTTTTACAAAAAAAATGTGGATTGAATTTGCTTTAATTTAATTTGATTAATATGTATACCACGAAGTTATCTTCAATTTACTCTTGGGAAGTGTAAAATTATTTTTTTTTTGTTAGCTAAACATTTACGTAATAGATGAATTTTAAATAAATGATATATAGTGCGACAAAAAAATCTAAGCGATCAGGGTGAACGAGGCGGTAGCATAGGCCCCGTATCAGCGAAATCTCAGACGCCTAACAAAGGAAGGGTGGCGATGAGACCCTTCTTTGGCCCCAACAACATTACTTTTAAAATACGAGACAAGATAAAAAAATTACTATTTTACTTCAACATTTGAAGATATGACGAGCAATATACATTTTACGTAGTTTGAATTTTTACCATCGATAAAGATCCAAAATGCATGAAAAATCATCATTTCTTTGTGCTTTTGGTTGGTTGTTTTACACCAAGCGCGAGTGTACTGCAAAAATTTGTAAATATATAGTGCGAAAACGTAAAATCTTTGACATATCTAAGAATCAACGTGGTACTCGCTTGTGCTCAGCTGGGGCTAAATAAGGAACTTATCACCAACCCTTCTTTAAATATTTAATAGTTCAGTAATATATAACGATTTATATCGGACAAAATTCATAAAGTTTTGAAAATTGGTAGAAATGCTAAGAATAGCATAAGAATTAATAAACGGAAAACTTCCACCCCTAAATATTGTGCTTCATCCCCTAGGACGTCGTGTCCACCCCCAGTTTGGGGTTTTCTAGATTATCTCGGGAACGGTGCATTTTTTTATAAAGATACCTATATACAAAATTATTCCTTATAAAATTCTCTATCAAAAATGCCATACTGATAATGAATTTCGTTTTTTTATTTTTTACATAGATTTAATAGTTTCGGAGATATGAAAGTTTATAAATGGCGTCCGAACGTTTATGAGACGAAAAATGCAGCTTAAATGTTAAATATCTCAGAAATTGTGGCACCCTACGTCACGCATGCTAAGAAATGAAATTAAAGACTATTAACTGCGCATTCAAATTATTTTTTACTCGTTTCTGTAGCATAAGTGATAAAGAAGTTATGACGGAAAAATATGCTGTACTATATAGTAAAGATTGCAATTTATTGTGTTAACTGGAACCAACCCTTACGTGTGTGCGCCTTATTTTCCACGATACTATCTATTTTATGAAAAAAATTGTAGAGACGTTTTTGATAGAGGAATTATTTTGTATATAGGCATTTTTATCAAAAAATGCACCGTTTATCGAGGTAATCTAGAAAACCTCAAATTTGACGTCCTAGGGAATGAAGCACACATTTAGCGTGGAACTTTTAGGTTTAGTAGATATCCTTAACATTTCTACCAATTTTCAAAACTTTATGAATTTTGTCCGATATATTACAATATTAACTGTTATATTACTGAACCATAAGAAATATTCTTGTCATTTTGTAGATGATAACGGTTCACGCTATCGATTTTTGGCGGAGCAACTCCCGTCAGGTACGTCACGATTACCATTTAAAAATTAGTGGAATTATATCATCATTGCAAAGTCCATTTTTCGTGTAAGTACACATTTTATGCCTAAAATAAAGAATATAAAATCGACAGAAAGTTTGCTACATCGGTAAGCGCAGCTTAATGGTAACTCAGTAACTCGAATCATGTAAACAAGCCTTTACAGACCAGGAAATGCGTTTAGCATGAAGCAACGCGGTTATAAACCTCAACTAAGCAGATCGTTCCGAAAACTCATCTTGAATGGCTTGTTTTTAATTTCCCATACACAGAATCGATTTTGAATATTTATTGAATTTACACAGTTTAAGACTCCTGAAGCGTAAAAGGTTTTTTTTTTTATTGACTCTCTGTCGTCTGTTTTTTGGTTGCACTGTACCTAGAGCTGAAATCACTGGATCGAATTAGGTCAAATTTTGAATGCGGGTGATCATGTAGAAGAAATCACCACCATCGTCTGAAAGTCGTGATACTACTTATATTATTAAAGGTGTCGGCCGCGCTCCCCCCTTTGGGGGCGTGAAAATAATTTTAGAATAAGCCTTGATAAATGAGTAATTTACGATGAAAAATTCAGTGTGGCTTTCTTTCTAAGTGCCAAAAAATTCTATGCAAAAATTTGCAATTTTTATTTGCATACGTTTGCATTTAAAAATTATGAAAAAAAAATTGGTAAATAGTCCAACATGTAAGTAACAACTGTGAATTTTTTCGGATTTTTTCGTACAACGGTATCCGAGAAAATTTTAAAAAACGAAAATCAAAAACCCCACCACCACTCCTCCAATATGGCGGCGGCTGCAGGCTTGAATTTTTTTTTTCAAATAGTTTATAACAAGCAAAATTTTGTTTGGGGGCAGATTTTACATGCTTATTCTGCTATGCCCTTTGATCAGTTGTGCTCTAAAACGTAAATAAGCAAATATTTTTTTCTCTAAAACTGCTTTAACGATTTTCATTAAATTTAACGCATGGATACTTATTTAATAGCAGTATGAAATGGCATGATTAGTTAGTTCCTCCTAGAAAATGCAGAGAGGAGGGCAGGTAGAGTTTCAAAAATTAAATATTCTTTTCTTTAAAATGTCTCTAACGCATTTTATTAAATTTCAAGGACACTCCCTTAGTACCAGTACGAGATGAGACGACTAGTTTCTCTTAGGAATGTAGAGAGGGTTATGGAACGTAGGAGATAAAAGAGTTGTAGCAACGGATTCGCCTGACTATTGCTCATAATGTATTGGTGTAAGAAAAAAGATCTATATGACCTCCCTAGAGAATTTACTTAACTTCAGTATTGTACATTAACATTGTGAGTGGAGTGTTCGATAATTCATACCGTGTATAAATTTATTATACTGATCGTCAATATGTTGTTCATAAATATATCCCTCTCCCTTATATGCGTAACTCCAGAAATGTCCGTAAATTATAAGTTAACGTAAATTATTCGACGAAATGTTTGGTATTAAGATAACATTAATTTTATACGATTTACTGTTGATGCCGTATGCTCAAAGACATATACATCTGTTTATTCAAGGAGTATTCAGTATATTACGATATTTGATGGCTCGGTTTGATGATAATTATGTACCCACGGCTTTAATTAATTTTCAATTAGTTAATCTCTGGATACGTAGAACGACATTAGGGAATGTCAGGCCCGGATTTTCCTATAAGCTAAAGAAGCAACTTCTTGGGAACCCCGCAACGCGTATGTCCTGAGCTCACTTTGTTAAAGTTCAGTATATAAACTCAATTGACTTATTTTAGTTATTTTAAATTCAATTTAGTAATATCTTGTATTAATGTTAATTTAGTTTTTAATACTAAATAAAAAGACTAATTGCTGATAAAATATCTCCAATAGTTAAAAATTAAACTTTTTTATTTCATCCTTACTTTTCAAGGTTTTATATTAAATTTCACAGTCATCATATGCTAAAGGAAAATGCATTTTGTGTGACTTTAGAATCTCGAGAAGAATCTAAAGCCTCGAACCAATTGTTGAATTATCTTCATAAATTCACGATTTGACTGAGAATGGAACGAGTAACAGTTTATAGCAAAACTTAAACATCAATGAGATATAATTTAAAAAAATTACACAAGCAGCACAGCTTAACTTGTGTAACACGGCTCACAGTTCACGTCGTCTCTTGTGGTTATCTGTTAGATTGTCACCTATCGTGGCTGTCTGTACAATTATACCTACCATTTCTTGGCAAAATCAGCACAATATACTGGAGGACGTCATCTTCGCCATTTATCATCTGGTTTTCCCTAAACTATTAGCAGTTCTATACTTTTCAGTTTCCGTTTGACATGCCCAAAAGATGACAGGATGTAGAATATGAGGAAGATTTGTTTTACAAGATGTAATTCCTAGAGAATAAAGCTATTGTTGCTGCCGTAGCAATTCGCAATAAACAACTCCAAAGCCACATCTTGAAAGCATCTATCCATCTGTCTGTCTCCGTAACTATGTTAATATATCAAAAGCCGTAAGAAAGATTGAAAAAACGAAAGCGCTAACAAACCTCAGTCTCTTGCGCGGTAGCTCAATCGGTTAAGGCGTATTGAGTGGCGAATATCCTGATCGACTGCCTACCGCGCTCTGGGTTCGACCCCCAGTTCCGGCATTGACAACACCGGTGGGTGTGCATGTACATCTGCGTTTTTCTAAATGTGTAACCTCCTTCCGTACAGCCTTGGCTATGGATTTGTCTACTATCTGTGGTGTGTTTATTATTATGTTTATGAAATATTTCTCTCACTCCAACTGGTAAGTTTCCTATCTTTTTATCTATAGTCCCCGTCGAGTATGATATTGTAACGTGTTTCCACCCCTAGGAAACCACCCTTGCAAATTCCGTGGGTTCCAAAAATTATAACAAGAGATAACCACTAACACACTTTATTTAATAACTTACTGGATACTTCACAATACTGTTATTAATTTAAATGTACTTTACTGACTACAAATAACAACGTTTATCACTTTGGAGTCTTAACATCACTTGCCAAATCCAAACTTCTCTACTTTCTATACTTTCGCAACTACCCGCCGAGAATGCAGTATTTTATACCTAAAAATGACAGATCTCGATTTTTCTGTGATGACGCCACCATTCTCTAGATAATTCCAGATGTCACTTTAGAACTTCTGGTAGGTTCTTTCTCGAGTAGATGCAAATACATCTGAATTAACTGAATTCATTCTAGGGGTTGCAACACATCACACTGCCCCCTCCTTAAGCCTGAACGTCCCGGTCAGGCAATTCAGCCTCTTTAACATACTTCGCCAGTCTATCCAAGTGTACGATCTTCATCTTGGAGTTTTTGTTTCGTTGAATCCGATAGACGACATCATTAATTCGGGTAATAACAGTATACGGTCCTTCCCAAGGAGTTTGAAGTTTCGGTGACTTCCTTTTCTTTCGCTGTGGGTTGTACAGTCAAACCAGATCTCCTGCCTTGAACCCTTCTGAACTACCCTTACGGTCGTATCGAGCCTTCATTCGGTCACTGAGTGGGAATTTAAATTAATGGCTCTAATTGGAATTTTGTCTTTAGTCCGGGTTAAAGTTCTTGCCACAATAACATTGGGTAGGGACTTAATCGATTCGTCATCTTCAACTAGGCCAACACGGTACCCTCCAGGATTTCCTTCTAAGGCAGCATCGATCATTTGTTCTGAATGAGCAGGAATCTTGATCGTCCGTATTGTTAACAACCTCGCTTTATGGAATTGGTCGTCTGCGGTTGCCAGAATAAATTCCTCATTTCCAATTTTTAAGACTCGCTCCCTTACGCCAACAATAAATCCCTGCTCTCCCATAATGTCCAGACCTAAAATGAAATCATCCGTAATGTCAGCCACAATGACCTTGTAATTGAACTGCAACCGTCAAACCTGCAGTTCCAAGTTGACCTCTCCATGGACCGCAGCCCTGTCCCCCGTGGCTGTCCGAATGATTACTCCATTTTGCTGCTTGTCAATCTGCAAGCCTAATATAAACCCTGGCCACACTATTGATGACGTAGCACCGGTGTCAATCGTAAACACGCATTTTCTTCTATTCACATATCCTTGCAACAACAGACTGCTTGGAATTCTTTGGAGCTGGGAAATCTTTATTTCTCTGGGGGCACCGCATTCCCTAGCCATCACAATCCCCTTGGTGCTGGCTATCTCTAGTTTTCCTGCTTCTCTTCAACACTCACAGCATTTACTCGACTTTCCGAGTTCTGCTGTCGACAGTCTCGTTTCATATGTCCCACCTTGCCGCAGTTGTAACATTTAATACTACCACTCGGCTTTCCTTTATTTTCCTGCTTTCCGAGGCCATCCAATTTATCAAATACTTTGGTGAACATTTTCTGTATCTCTGTCAACATGGGGTTCTGGTTCATTTCTGGTTGCGATTCCTCGAGAGTCACAGCTCGCACTCTCGACCTTGGAGTATCCCTATAAGCGGCTTCTACTTCCAGTGCACGCACCAAAGCTTCGCTACTACTTTGGTATCTCGTCAGCCTCAGAAATCGCCTGACCTCTTCGTCCCTTATGCCATCTAAAAAGGCCCCTACGGCTAATTGTTCCTGAAATTCTCTAGGTGCACTTGGATACGACAGGTGTGCCAGTCTCTCTATTGCAGCTTCAAATTCTTGTAAACTTTCCCCAGCCTTTTGTGTTCGTGATTTTAGCTGAGCCTGGTATACTTGGGCAAGGTGTTGGTCGCCATATCTCAAGTCCAAGGCAGCTTCCGAAACTTTAAAGTCCCTTTGTTTCTCTACTGGGATAGTCTGAAGTAATTCCGATGCTTGGCCCCTTAGTGCTAAAACTAATGCCATGGCTTTTTCTTCATTATCCCAGTTATTCGCAGACGCAGCTGCCTCGAATTGTCTCTTGTACGTCGTCCATGAGCTTTGGCCGTCAAAGGAGGGAAGTTTTAGCCGAGGACCCGATGATGTTACTAGCTGGCCTCATTTTTCTCTCAACTGACGTTTAAGGCGCTCTACCTCTCCTTCGACCTCACCCATTTTTCCTTTTATTTGACTAACTTCTGTCTCGACCACACCTACTTTGTCTTCGGCCTTGTTTATCTCCTCTTTAACTTCTTCCTTGACAGAAATGATTGCGTCCTGTTGTATTTTTATTTGGTCGCTCAGAATTTTCCTTAATTCTTCCTGGCGTCTTTCTTGTTCCTCTTTTTCTTCTTGACGCTGTCTTTCTTGTTCTTCTTTTTCTTGTTGGCGTCTTATTTCCAGATTTTCCATCATTTTCTTTAATTCATCTCTTTCTTCTTGACGTCTTGTTTCTTGCTCTTCTTTTTCTTCTTGACGTCGCTTTTCTTGTTCTTCTTTCTCCTCTTGGTGTTGTATCTTGAGGTCCTCCATAATTTTCTTCAATTCGTCCCTTTCTTCTTGACGCCGTTTTTCTTCCTATTGACGTCTTTTCTCCTGTTCTACTTTGTCTTCCTGGCGTCTTCTTTCTTGTTCTTCTTTTTCTTCCTGACGTCGCTTTTCTTGTTCGTCTTTTTCTTCTTGACGCCGTTTTTCCTCCTCCTGGCGCAGCTGTGCCATCATCCTCGTAAATTTCGCAAGTAGGTCCTTCATTTGTTTCTCCGTAGCCATGCTTCTTGTTGTAATGGGCATAAGATTATGTTAAAATAAAATAAATTTAACTGCCACGTCAATATCGGTAATGGAACTTTCCAGAAAAATCTCGAAACAGCACGAAAAAGTCTTATCCAGAGTGTTGTCACTATCCAGTTCAGTGAATTTAATAATCTCCACTAATGTCCAAATAGAAAAGTTCTCTTGCTGTCGTATCTTCAGGTCTTCCATAATTTTCTTCAATTCGTCCCTTTCTTTTTGACGCCGCTTTTCTTCCTATTGACGACTTTTCTCCGGTTCTACTTTGTCTTCCTGGCGTCTTCTTTCTTGTTCTTCTTTTTCTTCCTGACGTCGCTTTTCTTGTTCGTCTTATTAATAATTTCTCAAAAATCTTTCTCAAAAATCTTTGAAAGGTGTCTAAAATCAAGATTAAACGATTTTTTAGAAAGAAATAAAATAATATCAAACAAGCAGTTTGGATTTAGACAAAATATGAGTGCGGAAAACGCAACTATGCTAATAGGCAATATTATTAAAGGTTTAAATGATAACAAAAAATGCCTTGCTGTATTTTTGGATTTAGCCAAAGCATTCGACATGGTTGATCAGGAAATATTAATAAAAAGATTGGAGAAAGTCGGTGTCAGAGGTTCTGCATTGGATATATTTAAAAATTACCTGACGAACAGGCAGCAAAAAGTAAAAATAAATGAAACATTGAGTGACCCGTTAATAATTACAACTGGTGTTCCCCAGGGCACAGTATTAGGCCCAATATTATTTTTAATATATATTAATAATATAACAGAAATTATGAATCCAGAAGATAACATTGTAGCATATGCTGATGATACAGCCCTTGTATATCAAGGCAAAACTTGGACTGAAGTATATACTAATGCAGAAACCAGTTTAAAAAGGATACATTCATGGTTAAATGTAAGCCTTCTGAGCCTCAACACCAGTAAAACAAAATTTTTAACATTTACCATATCAGCTGATGATCAACCGATAAAAGATAAATTAACAATTCATAATGACAAGTGCAAAAATGTGGAAATGTGTGATTGTTCATACATAACCAAAGTTAATAATTTAAAATATCTTGGTCTATTGGTGGATCATCACCTGAGATGGAATGTACATGTGGAATATCTTGTGAAAAGGCTAAGAAGAATTATACACAAATTCTATCAACTAAGAGACATTCTTAACAGAAAAAATCTAATCATTACGTACAATGCTTTGGCTGAATCTATTATAAGGTACGGTATTACAGTCTGGGGTGGACTCTTTAACAACTCATTAAAACATTTAGAAATTGTCCAGAATTCCTTATTGAAAATAATATTTAATAAAGAAAAACGATATCCCACAGATTTATTGTATAACGAAATAGGTATGTTTACTGTAAGAAAATTGTATGCTTATGAGTGTCTACTGTACATGTTTAAATCACCACCAAATGTGGTAAACCATAACTATGGAACCCGCTGGAATACAAATCTTTCCATACAAGTGCCGATATATCGGAAGATGCGTACCCAGCGATTTATTTTCTATTATGGACTCAAACTATATAATATGTTACCCGCAAAATTAAAAAGCATAAAAAACAAGCATGAATTAAAAAAAAATCTCAAACTATTTCTAAATGAAAACTACAGACAAATAAAAGTCATTTTCCAGTATTATAATGTTCAATATCTATAATAATTACAACTATATTTATAAACCTACCCCACTTACTAGTAAATTTAGAATATAATATCCTCCTTCTCACACCACTATATAATAATTAAAATTAAAATTAAAATAAATTTTAAATGTAGGTATTTATCTAATTCTTACCATGTATATAAAATTTTCCACATATACTATAATCCAGTTACGCTGCTGCTTTATTTGTGAAAATCACGCACAAGCTCCTTAGAGAGTTCAGATGATTTCATAAATGTGCAGCAACATCTGTATAAGGTAATATGAATGCTTATCTATGTATTGTATTCTACATGTTTTATACAATTTTTATGTTACTTTATACAATTTTTATGTTACTTATTATCTATTTACTTATTTGTTATTTTATTTCTTAAAGTTTGTTAACAAGAATTTGTATTTTTCTAAACAATAAATAAATAAATAAATTTTCTTCTTGACGCTGTTTTTCCTCCTCCTGGCGCAGCTGTGCCATCATCCTCGTAAATTTCGCAAGTAGGTCCTTCATTTGTTTCTCCGCAGCCATGCTTCTTGTTGTAATGGGCATAAGATTATGTTGAAATAAAATAAATTTAACTGCCACGTCAATATCGGTAATGGAACTTTCCAGAAAAATCTCGAAACAGCACGAAAAAGTTTTATCCAGAGTCTTGTCACTATCCAGTTCAGTGAATTTAATAAGCTACACTAATGTCCAAATAGAAAAGTTCTAGTAATTTTCGCGCACTAACACAAATTAGTCTTTTTCAGTGTCTCTATTACTTCTCAGTTTAAAGGATTTAATTATCACACTAATGTCCTAATAAAATGTTCTACAATGTCTAAAAAAATGCACTTAACACTATTTTACTGTTCAAAAATAACCCCCGAACAATGTCCAGTAAATTAGTCCTCTGTGTTAGCACTAACCCTCGAGAATAATTCTCGAACACTTCAGCACAACTTCAGAGCTCCTCTTGTCATAAAATTCCGCTTCCTGACACCAATTTGTAACGTGTTTCCACCCTAGGAAACCACCCTTGCAAATTCCGTGGGTTCCAAAAATTATAACAAGAGATAACCACTAACACACTTACTGGATACTTCACAATACTGTTATTAATTTAAATGTACTTTACTGACTACAAATAACAATGTTTATCACTTTAGAGTCTTAACCTCACTTGTCAAATCCAAACTTCTCTACTTTCTATACTTTCTCAACTACCCGCCGAGAATGCTGTCTTTTATACCTAAAAATGACAGATTTCGATTTTTCTGTGTGACGCCACCATTCTCTAGATAATTCCAGATGTCACTTTAGAACTTCTGGTAGGCTCTTTCTCGAGTAGGTGCAAATACATCTGTATTAATTGAATTCATTCTAGGGGTTGCAACACATCACAATATATTCGCAATTGCCAAAATAATTATTAATAATAATCATTCTCTTTACTACCTTGCGCTCACATACCCTAAACGCATTCAGACCATTTTAATTTGCTCGGTAGAAAGTCACAATTTCTGTTTTGTTGTAATTTACTGTTAAATCGTACTCTAATGGTTTAAAGTTTTTAGAGTAGGTGTATGAGTTTATAGTTACTTGCTGTAACTACACTAGTATATGTAAATCTCAAGTTAAATATCCTTTTATAGCTACGCCGCCCTGCCCTTTCTCTAGCGCACATCAATTTTGGTGTTTTGAATGTTGAATCTCTCCGGTCATCGAGCTTTACACTATACGCGGGTTTCACCAATTAAGTGGGCATTATCTGGGTATGATTGGATCTTAAATTAATGAGTTTCAATATTATTTTTAAAAATGTGTGGACGCTGATATAACTATTCATCCTTTAATCGTTTAGTGTAGATTAACATTCACTCTAAAAATATGTATAATATTATATAATAGACGAATTATCGTGTTCATTTTGCAATTTGTTCGTGTGACAGTGCAGTACAAGTTTATACCTTTCCTTTACAGATTGAAGTACGGCAAGTTTTTTCTAAATTTATACATTTTAATGTTTTTTCTAAAACCCGGAAGTTACAAATGTTATGTATGGCAACGCTGTATTCATACAAAAATTGTCGTCAATTAGTAAATATTATTTTGCAAGTAACGACTGTAACGACTTATAAAAAGAAGTCAAATCAAGAAGAGTTGTTTTATAGATAAGGTTTTGTATTTTTGTACATTTAACGATAAAAGATTTTAGGTTGATATATTTTTTTAACAAATAGTGTATCAATTTTTCTTTCTGACAATAGTGAAAACTACATTCCAAATATTATTTCCCACAGTAACATATTAAGAACAGTAATGGAATGTGTAAATTAGCTCATTTTAATTATCTCATCCATTGTTATTTCTAATAAAATTACAATTTAGATATTCAGATATTTTTATTTTATGTACTGTAAACAATAATATTCCAAATCATATAAAGATAATTCAAAAAGCCACAAACAAGTGGTTTTTTTTTCAGTAAATAATATAGCTATCCAGCATTTTTGTTTGCCGATTTAGTCCTCCCAAGAAAAGCAAATAAGTCGGCTCTGGCCAATACAATTTGGACCAAGGTGGAGAAATGTCAGATACTAATGTTTCAGTACAAAGATGGCTAACAAAAATATGGTTAAAGCTGTTCAAGTCCAGTCACTGCCACTGACTTCAGCTGCTGTTAAATTCCATAATTTACGGATCTACTACCAAGTTCAGGATTGGAGAGGAAATACATCTTTTCGGTTGGCAATTACAGGGTGGTCAACTCCTACCAGTACTCACTGATCTTCAACCAACACCACCAGTTCTGCTCGATATCATAAGATGTAAATACAAGACAGATTGTAGTACTTCGAGGTGCTCACACAGAAAACATAGTTTGGAATGTTCATTAGCTTGCAATAAATATCAAGTAACTCAAATATAGAAGATTATACGACGATGGTGTTTCTGATGGAGAGTGATACATGTCGGAAATGGCAGTAGTGTTTTAATTGTGTTAGTAGTTTTTTCAAATTGTTTTCAGTAATTGAAACGATTTTGTACAAGTTTAATAAAGTTTATTTAAAAACTTATACCGTATCATTATAATGATCATAAATTACCTTCCTTTATTATTAATATTTTGTAATAAATGGAACATGATAGAAACAAAATTAGATAGTCTTTATATGATTCTTGGTTCAAAAAACTTTCTATTTGGTCTTACATATTTGAAGTTAATCATAGCAATATTTGCATTTTATAGATTTTGAGAGTAAATACAAGATGTCGGCTAATATGGCGGCTTTCCCATACTTAAATTTTTCTAGACTTTTGATTATTCGGGATTTTATTCCAAGTTTAAAAACCTTAGTTTATTTCTTTTACAATTAGTTTGATGTTTAACCTTTTGTTCACCTAAAATGACTCGCCTATAGGTAATCAATACAACAAATCTGGAAAAAGAAAGTAATTCGATTTACTTATTTATTTATTTATTTACAATAAATTTAATAACCTATTTTCTCTTTACCTCAAGTCTGTATTAATTTACCCGTATTTTGTCTTTTCATCTTTGGCGTTACCTTTCTCAAAATCTAGAGTAGTACATGCAACAGAAAAACTATGAATACTTGAAATAAAATGAATTATTGATAATAAATGTGACAATTATAAAGTACATTGATATGAAGTTCTTCCACTATTACAGAACCGTTACCTACTGAAATTAAATTATTCAACCATTTTATGAAAATTTCGACATCACCCGTCATCCTATATTTTCAAAATAACTTAAAATTAAATTCACTTTCGTCGATCGAATAATCCTTTTAATGGAACAAATTTTCAAGTATCTTCATTATGATTATATCCTCAGAATTGGATGGAGCACTCAAACAATTTGCAGGCATTTATATCAAGTTATTGTTTTAACGCTGTAAAACTAATTTTCAAATTACTGAAATAAATTAGCTAGTTAGTAAAGTTTTAAGTACTCGATCACTTATAAGAACAGTCAAGTCATTTCGAAGTGCCAACGTTACCAACATCAGCGATGGATGAAATATACAAATACTTTTATTATTTGTTTTTCTCGTAAGCAATTGTAAAATAAGCCAAATGAAAATAGTTATTATTTAAAAAAATTTGACGATTTCAATGAATCTACGATATATCTGGACTTTTAAATTACTTTTTAACCAATAAATAAAATAAGATTGATGAATCAAATATTACCCATCATAAATTAAATGGAATTAAATTAATTAAATTCTTTAACTTTCAGTCCGATATGCATACGCCATTTTATTACAGATTTGCATTCTGGTAAATATAAATAGTTCTCTGGTATTTCCATTTTATTTAAAGAAAGTTGGCCTCCCTATGCCCTATAGCATTTTTAACAGCATCATGCCATATGTCGCGGTTGCTTATTAGGCGTACGATTTCACGTAATTTCTTTACCATCAGTTCCATAGTAACGTCAGCCCAATATTTTGGAAGACATCCTATTGAGAAGAAAATTTTGGCACTCACAGAGACTATTGTCTGGTACAATAACTACAAGTTTGAGAAGGTGCCAAAATTTTTTTTTTTTTGAAAAGCACCAGTTTTAGCCAGTTTTAGGCCAAAAGTCCAATTTTTGGCAGAAAAATCTGGAAAATGGGCAAGCAGAAAATGTTGGCATATGGTTTTCCAGCAATGAGCATTGACAACGAAAATTTTCCGCCTGGTCAGAAAGTGTTATACTACATTCCAATTTTGGCCATAATTGATGTCGTCAGTGCTGCCAATTGCACGGAGAAAAAATGTTGGCATATATCGAATGTTGATCACCTAGACTATCTTGTTGTCTGGTTTTCTATGAACCATTAGCTATGTCTATATAATTTTCTCTTCGCTTGATGTGATCAAATAATGATAGGTTTCCGAAAAATACGATGCTGGAGAGTTACTTTGGTAGATTTATTTCTTGGAGAATGAACTGTTAAGGGACTATCTAATGAATTAATAACCTCCAAACCCACATCTGGAAAGCATCAGAATCAGCCGTCTGTCTGCCATCCCAAAAGTTCATATTTCAGAAGCTTAAGGAAAGATGGAAAAAACTAAGGCACTAGGAAACCTCATTACTTCCACATTCACGTAGTGGAGTGGAAGTATTTAGTCATCGTAAAAAAAAAATTGAAAGTAAAATCAAATAGGCTTAGAATGTCATGAAATATCGAAATATTAAGTTTGGAAAAAAATTCTGTCTGTCGGTCTGTTTGTCAGTCTGTCTGATTACTCAAAAACGGTTTATAATATTGACTCTCACCTATGTATTATAACGAGATCTAGAACTATATTATATTTTGATCTTATTACGTTGAAGGGTTGTAAATGGGGGTAAATAGATAAAACAAACAAGTAAAAATCCATAATATTGGGGTTAACTGTATGTACGGAAATCCAAGAGCTAAAAATTTTTTGAGCATCAGTCACCTCCATTATCACACCCACGTCACTATTAAAGGGAGTAAAAATAAAATTGTGATTCAGTATGTATACAGGAAATAAAAGCTTCAATTTTTTTTGGTACTAGCCACCCCTTTACCATCCCCACCCTATTATTAAAAGAGGTAAAAAAATAAAATTATGATTTAGTGTGTATGTAAGAACCAAAGACCTCAAATTTTCTTTTTGGCATTTTACAAACACAATCTGGATGTGGAAGTAATGATTACTTAGGTACCAGCTGTCTTGTACGATATCTATGTCACACAAAATTTTGCTCAACTGGCAAAGTTCCTTATCTGTATTCTCCGGTGAATGTCATATTAGCAGTTGCCGATACTCTCAATAACGAATCCAGAAGTATTCGTAGCTTATTATTTGAAATCTCTTTTTTGCATAATTATTTTTTCGTTATCTATTTTTACAGTGCGGATATAAGAATACTTAGGGGAAAATACCACTCTCCTTTAGCCACATTACTAAATCTCTCATCTCTGTTATACTCTTCGCAAATACGAAAACGAAGATTATATTGCATTTGGCACATTTCTAAAAAACCGCTGCCCAAGGAATCACTACTTCCACATCCAGATTTTCTATCCAAGTCTCTCACAACGAAAAAAATCTGTATGTGGAAATAATTGTTTAATGAACTTTAATAATATAATATTCGTCTATCCCAAGAACCCATAAAACGATATTCCACATTGATAGTGCAGGTGGGGGTGGATAAAGTAAAAAAAATGAGGCCTTTGGCTCTTGTACACACACTAAATGACGATTTTATTTTCTGACTCCTTCAATAATGGGGTGGGGTGGTAAAGGGGATGGTTAATGCCAAAAAAATTTTGAGACCTTACCCAGCAAAATTTAAACGTTGTACAACTATTTTGTTTTATTGCAATTTTATAAATGTAAGAAAATAGCAATAAAACAAAATTGTTGTAGAAATGACAATTATAAAACAAATTGGTTTACTGGGTAGCTTCTCTTATATTCACTAAATACTAATTTCATGGACTCTTATTTGCTTGATTTGCCCCAATTACCCCCGCAAACCCTTCAACGGAATAAGATCAAAATATAATCTAGTTCCAGATCTTGTTAAAATACATACCTGTACCAAATTTCAAGTCAATATACGCACAAAAAAGTTACAGGCAGACGGACACACAGAATTTTTTTTTTGCTCAAACTTAAAATCTCAACGTTTCATGACAGTTTAAGCCTATATGAACAATAAAAATTTTCAAATTTTTTTTTTTGTCGATACTATACTTACACTGGATGTGGAAGTAATATAAATATCGCTAGTAGAGAAAAAATTTCATAGTGATCAACTTTTAAACTGTTTGTCTGTGCGTCTGTGCGTCTGTCTGTCCGTCCGTCATGGTAACTTAAGACAGCAAGGCTCGATCGAACTGAAATTTGGACAGTATATTAGTGTTAATTAGAAAAAGAACTTTATTGTCTTTGAAAAAATCAATCAGAAAATGTAAGAGTTATGAAACATTTTCAGAAAAAATGCACATAAAGATTGTTGCAACCTTTGATAGGATGCTACTAACACAAAATACTGCATAGCACACTGATAAACTTTTCGTCATCAATCAAGATTGCATCGGGTGGAGATTATAATTATGATATAAATAATTAACTTATTTTCATTGCGAAGATTATACTATAGAATGTTCACCAATTATATAGAAAGTTGAGTAACCCTGCTAAGAGTACAACGTTTGCACCTAGTTTGCATATGCAGTATAACGAAAATCGAGAAAAGACATGAAAAATTATAATTGTTGTTGGCTTCTGTACTGTAGAAATAGAAAAAATTAAAAATATAACCTTTCATTCATTTTCTAAAGAAAACGCAGAATGAATTGTTAAAATATATTAATATACTTCGTCATTCAACCACATGTAAAATGCTTACCACCTCTTTTAACGTGTTTCATCTCAAACGTGATATTCCTACCCTTTTCTTTTTTTGCAGGGACACATTTCGGTTATAAGAACAGCAGTTAAGCACGACTCTATCACATTTTTTATTTCAGTTTTCTCCACGTCTAAGCTAAATTAGTACAACTGAAAAATTCTAAAGATTTCACTTTATACTTATAAACCTATAACCTGCCTATAACTAGATATTTTCTTACATTTATAGTTCGCGTTATCCAATCATTAGACTTATTTATAGTACTGTACGATGTAAAAGTCACTAGTCTTGTTATTTTTACAAAACAAAACGTAAATAATTGAACTGTCTTCAAAAAATAAAAATTATAAAATAAAATTTCACCCATTTACCTGTTAATGGGACCTTATACTACCTAATATCGATATTGAGATCGGTTAAAAATCATTTCATTTCATCGTTTATTCATTTTTATTCAGTTTTACTAAAAAAGTCAAATAACAAATTATTTGATCATTTTGCATGAGAAATTGCAAACCGTCAAACAGTCCTGCAAACTGAAGGCAATATTCAATAAGAGGTTTCCTGCAATGCATTAGATTTGCAACTAATTAGAAGGCGTAACATTGAAAAATTGATAACTTTCCTATTTATTAATATCTACGAGGTGAAAATATTAGTGCTGAAAACTTGTAAAATACTTTTACAAATTGCTCTCGACAGTTATATAAATTTGGAGCTATCTACATCACATGTAACGTACATTAATTTACATAAACAATATCGAAATTGTTTGTATGTATTTCAGCGAAAAAAATCTTAAAAGTTGCGAAATTAGAATGCAAATTATTCGCCCTTTTTTCACTATATTTTGCTTAATTTTCAACTACTTACGCCCCACAAATTTTTTTAATTATCAAAAGAAGTAAATTTTGCACTTCCCAACTAAATGCAAAAGTTTTGCAAAATAAACACAAGGTTTTAAACACCTTCGTTATTGCGAATATGCATTTGCAGACTGACGCAAACTATTGCAAAATAGGTATAATAATTGTTGATATAAACATTGAATTAGTGACCTTGAGAAGTATTACAAACTACACGTAAATCGTAAATAATAACGCATTTCACCTCAAATATTAAGCCAAGTCAAATATTAATCGATAACATTGCTGAAAATGCACGTAAATAGATTTTGAGTCATGAAATGGCTACAAATGACGAGGACACTGACGTTTACTTATTAAAGTTAAAAAAATAAAGTTGGCAAAAGTCTTCGTCGATCTATAACTTCTCAGGTCGCATAATTTTTAATACCAAATTTGTTTTTATTACTGAGATAGAAATTGGTTATAGAATTTACAAATCATATGGTTGATTTGTAAGGAATGATATAAATGATAAATAATAAATAAAAAATTACCAAACTCAACGTAAACATCTCAAAGGGTACTTTCATTAGATCCGATTGACAGAATATTGGTTTTTATGGTCACATTATTTCCTTAATGTGTAAGATTTTATTTAAAGAATATAGTATGATATTAATGCAAGAAATAAATTGAAAAAAATTGAACCTCCTAATAATTTTATTATGAAACAAAATTTCACCATCACCCAATGAACTGAACCTTATTACTTAATATTGATATTTAAGTCTAGTAAGAATGCATTTAAATTCGTTATTTGTTCACTTTCACTTCTAACTCAATATCAATATTAGGTAATAAGGTTCAATTAACTGGGAGACGCCGACGGTGAAATTCTATTTCATAATTTTTAGCGATCTTTTTTGAAAGCGGTTAAATTTCTTTTCAAATATTTTTTTCCTTATTATTATTTAGCTTCTTTATAGTAAACCAACGTATCCATCGTTTTGAATTTTTAAGCTTTAAGGTCAGGCTCATTGTCAGAGGATCCTGAAATTTCCATATCTCAAATTTCATTGTATTATGAATTCACCGCTTTGGATTCTTAATTTTTGTGACCAGATTCAGTATCACCTGGTCCTAAAATACCTACTAACCACCAATTTAAATGTAATTCTTACGAAATTTGCGCGATACCTTCGTCAAATGTGGTCAGTCTCAACAAAAGAAAATCTTATTTCCAATTTTTGCTCACCTTGTATTAGACATAGTTTGATGAAATTAATATTGGACTACCACCGAGCGATACCTTACCGCTTCTGAAGAATTTCATAGAACTCGTTTAAGGTAATCCTGAGTAATAATTGTCCAAATATAAAAAAAAAACACATTCATACGGATCGAATTGAGAACCTGCTCATTCTGTAAATTTTCGGTTTAAAAGATGTGCCGTTTACTTTAATATTCTGCCAAAATATAATAGTTAAGTCAACGAATGGCCCAACGGGTGGTGTAGAGTGCGTGAGCAGGGACCTAAGCGATTCCTTTAGAAAGTTGTTCAGGGTGCTTAGGGAGTGAGTGAACATACTGAAAGTCCTGAGGTCTAGGAGGTGAGCTGGAGGCGGGGGCACAAAAAAAGTCCCACTTTTGGTTTTTTCGTTTATATCTCTAAAACGGTGCGTCGTAGGGAAAAATACCTTATACTAAATAAAATCTCATGAAATTCTCTACAACTTTCATTTAACATAATTTTTTAGAATTCGCAAGCGTTTTCGAGCTACACGCTTCGGAAAAGTGAAAATTTTCGAAAAATAGATTTTTACCTCACATTTTTCATCAAACATTCCTTCATTCCTTCATATCGTCTAAATTATTAATCTGAGAGGAAGTTGTAGAGAATTGAATTCCCTTCAGGAATATATATGCCAATTTTAAGATTTTTCGTAAAATTTCGTCATTTTTTATTATTATTATTATTATTATTATTACATATATACAAGGCAGGCAGCCTAGGGCTGTTTATGCCTAAAGCAAGAACAAGTGCATGTGTATAAAACTATAACTAGTGACACAGACAAGTAAATATATTACATAGATAAATGTAGAAAAACGAGATAAAATACACATAATATATAACAAAATGAATTTGAGTAAAAATTATATTATTGTACATTATTAGTGTTCAGGTATAAGGTATTTCTTTCAGAAAAAGCTGTTTTTATTATTCCAGAGCCACAACTAGGGTAGATGCACCAGTTGTGGCTACTATCGTAGTTATTTTAGTTTTTTTTTTATATTAAAAAGCTTCTATAAGGGAAAAAAATTGAATTTTTTGGGACTATTATTATGTTGGCACCCTTGCTTACATAAAAGTTATATTATGTCAGAACGTATTAATTGAGGTTGAAGAGGCTGGGAAGATTTGCTTCCTCAAATGGTATGGGGCACCAGCAAGACAGACCTCCCTCAACCAGTACCGCTTCCAAGTCGTTAATGGCACAAAGAAAGTCCCACTTTTGGTTTTTTCGCAGTGGCAAATATTAAGCCTAACATCAGCTCCCTCCCACCAACTGAGAGCGCAGCTAAACAGCATTCCCGGCGCACCTACCACCAAGTGCAACAGTGGCTCGGAAATGAGCTGCCCCCTCAAAAATGGGGATGGAAACATGTAGGAGACACCCTGGTGCCAATTACAACAGAAGATCCACCAGCACCGGAGGTCCTATTGAAAACGATATATTGCCGCTGCACCAAGGATTGTGGTAGTGGCAAATGTGGATGTCGGAAAGCAATGCTGAACTGTTCTGCGGCGTGCCTCCACTGCCAAGGGAAATGCCTCAATGGCGTACCTGTTTACGACGATGAAGACGACGTAGAACCCCTTCAGCAAGAACCACCCACCACTGAGGATAAGGATGCCATGGACGAGGAACCCTTGCCAGGAGCCTCACGGCCAAAGAGGATGAAAACGTGAATCCAGAGAAAGTTGAAAAGTTGAGAGTTGAACATTAAGAAGTTATTGAGGGTGAGAACAATGAGAAATATTGAAATCGAATAAAATTACTTACCTTATATGTGACTTTTTTTATCATCTTTATTGAAATACAATTTTCTATTTTTCAGGTAAAAATCTGTTTTTCGAAAGTTTTCACTTTTCCGGAGCGTGTGGCTCGAAAACGGTTGCAAATTCGAACAAATATATAAAACGAAAGTTGTAGAAAATTTCATGAGCTTTCATTTGGTATGAGAAAATTTCTCCCTGCGACGCACCGTTTTCGAGATATAAGCGAAAAAACCAAAAGTGGAACTTTCTTTGTGCCCCCTCTGGCTCACCTCCTAGACGTCAAGACTTCAGTATGTTCACTCCCTGAACAACTTTCTAAAGAAATCGCTTAGGTCCCTGCTCACGCACTTTACACCTCCTTTATTGAGTGAACTATAAATAAAACGCCAAAAAAATAGAATTTATTAAATGACTGAAAAAGAATTCCTCCTTTGATATACTGTTTTATATAAAATGATAATCAATTAATACCTGCTACTCTAATACTAATTGTTTTAGACTGGTTCCCCGGATGGGCTCAACATGGACATTATAACAAACAACCTAATGATGATGGGTTAAGTGAACAAGACTGTGTAGAAGTACGAAGGATATATTCTCTTCCTGCCTCTTCCGCACGTTTAGCGTCAACTTTCATGTGGAATGACAGGGATTGCTCAACTCCAAATTATTTTATTTGTGAACGCCTACAGAATGATGGTATGTATAATAACTGTACGTATTTGCCTTGTTGAAGTTTATATGACACGCAGCTTAACTTAATCACTGATTTATTTATAAGTCATATCTATAATTATTCCATTCGATGCTAAATAAACTTGTTTACATAGAAATATTATATTTAAGGAATCCCGTTCAGCAATCCATGTTTTCATTCAATATTTGAATTCTGTCATTTCAAAGCAACAGATTTAAAAAGTTAAATAGGGGATGTAATTAAATTAACATCAGAAACTTATAGTTGAATATTCCGTCGGTAAACTTGTAAAGTATAGTATCACTTTCAAACACAAAGACAAGAGAGTTTTTCTTTGAGAAGGTCGTTCAGCTCAAATTCCATTGTAAAATGTACAAAAACCCTCTCACAGGATAATAAGAAGAATCAATCAGGGACTGAAGTAGTCACTTGAGAGCCATCGAAATGGCGTATTTTAAAGGTTCACTTTCAATACAATAAATCTAATGGAAAACTAGAAATGATTTCGATGCTTTTTTTTAATATCATGTAATATTTTAAGATTTTAAGCTATTGGTCATCTTTCTACGGCTTCAGGTGACTAAGTAGTGACGTAAAAACAAACAAATGGTATACCACGGAGCGGGCGTTTACCACTGTCAAAAATAGAGTTATATTTAGTTGGTAGAGTTAAGAAATATGAGTGCCTTCGATTGAATCATAGGTATAGATTAACTGAAACGCGTGCATAGTTTTTTTTTATAGAGGAGTTTGTGTTTTGTCTATCGACTAGACATTTGCTAACTAACGCGCATTTACTCTACGCTATTTTATGCTTGTGGTTAATCTCAGTAGCTAGTAAATTGTTTTCAAATTTCTACCTCCATAACCTCCAACTTTCAAATAAATTACCACTAAAGCCCATAGGCGTTGTTTTTAAATTTAATTAACCTTTTTATTTGGCAGCGCCACGTCATGTAAATTAGACGACAGTTGAGTATGGACTGTCTTTATTATTGTATAAAAAGGATAAGTACAAAAAGTAAAAATATAGAAACTGTTGTATTATAAATACATGAGAACTATTGTCTTCCCAGTCTTTTTTATATTGATATATTGTCATAAAATCCACATCATGTAAAATATTCTTACTTTCAATTTTTAATGGTACAGTATAAAATAAAATTATAAAATCTATGAGATAGACAAATATTTGAGCAGTGCCTCAGGTAGCTGTAAAGGAGAGCTTATAATTTTATTAGTATTTAGTTCTTTTTGTTAATAGATGTTGCATTCTGAAATAATTACATCTAGTACATCTAGATTTTATTTTAAAATATTCATTTAGGGCTTTTGTATTTCAAAATTAACATTTCGACATTTTCATAAATAATTATCTTCATATAAGTTTTTAATTTAGTTTTGGTGCAGGATAAATGTTTAATGGTAACAAACAAATTTTGAAGCTAGAAATTGGAATAATCATATTCTAAGGGATTGTATCAGCTGTTTGATAGAACAGAAGAAAGATGATAAAAGGTACACTTCTGTGCAATAAAATCCCGTACACCTATTTTTCGCTATGTTAAATCATTCTTTTTTATTTGTCAGTGTCAGTGTCATATTTTCGGAATGCCGAAATTAACTGAACATGAAAAAATTCTAATTCTCTCTAAAATTGAAGAGGGATGGTCTATCAGAGCAGTTGCTAACCATTATCACTTAAATAAAAGTACCGTTATGAGTGTGAAGAAAAGGTGGGAGGAGGAAGGTATCATAAAGAGGAAAGACGGTTCAGGCCGACCGAGAAGTTCAAATCTCGCTCAAGATGAAGCGTTCCTTGGCTATTTGAGAGAAAATCCGTTTCAAACAGCAGTAGACGCTGTGTCCATGACAAATTTTCCTGCATCGAAGTCAACAGCTAGCCGAAGGATAGGAAAATCGGAATTAAAAAACTGTGTAAGTGCCAAGAAGACCATATTAACAAAAGAACATGAACAAGCCCGCATTCATTTCGCTTTTTAATGTTTTAAGCTTTCAGAATTTGGCCTTATCTCGGACACAATTTTTCAACGTCAATTTTTACATTTGTTATAAATCGAAATCATTAAATCATTAACATTTTTCCAAATACCTTACTTATGACATTTCACAATCAATGTCACTTTTTTATAACCTATAAATTCCTCTAAGTTCCAAAAAGACTGATTCACATCACTTAATATTAGTAAAAACTGGATTACTTGATTTTTCAAGTGTACGGGATTTTATTGCACAGAAGTGTACCTTACTATTCAAACAGTGCATCTGGAATTATATTTAAAATAAATTTAGAATTTCAAACAAAAATTAAAGGTCCCGAACAAAATAAAATTATTTCCATTTGTATTTAACCATAATTAGTTTTAAGTGTTGCTTGCTATTTATGTTATGTAATAAATGTTTTAAAACTGACATGTATGCTGTCCATTATACATCAAAGTAAATACAAAGATACAAGCTGAGTTTGAGAACTTGCTACAGGGATTTGAGTTATAAATAGAGCTAGTCGAAAGTGTTTACTTCATTCGCTTACTGAAGCAAAATATTGTAACCGTGGAAAAATCACCCTCCAAGATTTCTCCGGATTTTCACGTTTCAGAGTACGTAGATTACGAAAATTAAAGCCATTTAATTCCGTCTGTCTGTCTGTTGGCGCTATATCTACAAAACCACTTGACGGAGAAGGATAATATATGGTAGGTAGTTGACGCCACTGCCAACGAATAACTGGGTGCAGTTATGTTAAAAATTATACAAGGTTAAACGCATAAAACTTATAATTAAGGATAAAGAGACGGAAGTCTATAATATTTGACATAGTTAACATAACTGTCGAGGAAAAATATGAAAAGAAATGTGGAGGAGCACGATAATATTTCGCATGCAGTTAACACAACTGTGGAAAAAGAAAAATATGAAAAAAAATATCATTTTTGGTATACTTTAGTTTTACAACAAGCAGGACTCAATCCCCAAATACCATTCCAAAATTCCAAAATTTTTGGTCCATTACCCTCTTGTTACATCTATCCTGGGACACACTGTATAGGGTGGTACACAAAAAAAAAATCAATAATACGATGGAGGACGATAATATTTCACATGCAGTTAATACAACTGTCAAAGAAGAAAATATCACAAAAATACAGGGTGGTCACCCTTATAAAATTTTAAAGAAAATGTCATGGAGGACGACAATATTTCACTTGCAGTTAACGCAACTGTCAAAAATTAAAAATATGAAAAACATATACAGGGAGGTCACGCTAAAAAGATAATGAAAACATTTGACTAAGAACGATTAATATTTGGCATGTGGTTGACACAAATGTCAAAGGAATATATAAAAAATTTGCACAGGGTGGTAGCTCTAAAAAAATGTATGAAAAAATGTGAGGAATAATATTTCACACTGTCAAAGAAGAAAAATATGAAAAAAAAAATATGAAGGGTGGTCACCCAAAGAAAAATTAAAAATATGTAACGGAGGACGATAATATTTCGCATGCAGTTAACACAACTACTGTCGAAGAAAAATATGAAAATAAAAATAAACTGGTCACCCCAAAAAAAAATTTTAAAAAATGCGACGAAGGACGGTATTATTTCACATGCAGTTAATACAACTGTCAAAGAAGAAAAATATAATCACCAGTACAAAATTAAAGAAAAAATATGACGGATGGCAATAATATTTCGCATGCAGTTAATACAACTGTCTAGGAAGAAAAATATATAGGGTGGTCACCCTTATCAAAATAATGAAAGACGTTGTGATAAACAGAGAGGGAAGTTTTGGGTAAATACCTTTACCGATTTTTTCTTTAAGGATTTATTATTGTGAAAATTGGAATACAAGATAACAATAATTGGAAGTAAAAGATATTTCGAATTTTAAATTCATAAAGATAAAAGATTAAAGCAGGTCTAATCTTTTATTAAAATTTTATTACACTTGAAAATATTTTAGACAAAAACAAAATTAAACAAAATTAAATTTAAAAATAAAATATAAAATTTCATAATATAATAATATTTATATATTTTTTGAAAAATAACACATTTAGAAGCAAATCAATCATTCTTTGTGTGATATGAAAATTTTATCGCAGATGTACAACTTTCTTTTCTTCCTTTTCTTCTTATTAACAGCGATCTTGACAGGCGTTTTGTGATTCATTCATACTCGAATTGTCCTCCCTCTGCTATATGGTACGTCTGACAGCATCATGTCATCTGTCGTGGTTATCTGTTAGATGCACAGCCTCACCAAAGCTCTTTCCCATCAGCCTAACATTTTAAAGGGCGGTCTCTTCGGCTCTGATCATCTGGTTTCCCCTGAACTATCAACATTTCTATATTTTCCTGTCTCCGGGTGATGTGGCGAAAAAAATAGAGGATTTGGAAGAATACGATGCTCTAGAGTCGCTTGGGGACTCTTTCTTGGAGAAACATGCTGTTGGTGCCATGACTGTCGAAGAATATCGTAACAAACGCCTCCAGATCCATAACTGGAAAGTATCAATACGTCGTCTTTCTGCCTCCCTAACAGTCTCGGAGGTATAAAGAAAGATGGAGAAAATTAAGGCGTTTGGAAATTTTATCAATTGATCATTGTGCCTTCTTTGTGTTTTACTAACTTTTCAAAAAATTTTATTTCCATAATTATTGGAGGTAGCTACTTTTGGTTGAGGCACACTGCATTTACTATTTACTCTGGAGTAATTTTTTCTGAAAATGTCCTGCATATGAAGACTTGAACCTTAGAATCATCATAATAAATTTTTGCACATCTTCATGACACATGAGACTAGGATTTCAGTTGAGAAAATTCTCATGAAGTTGTTATCTTCATGTTAGTAGATCACATTTTCAAATGTTGTATTCAATGGCAAAATTACGACAACCACATAATAAGACTTTGTCAGAAGCTTATTAACGATCAAGAAGACCGCCGCGCGCCGTCTGCAAAATTTCATTTATGGTAAATGTAACTTCTGGGTAGACATGAATAAAATTGATTGACCTTGTAGTAACTATGTACACCATTCGTAAGGAAAAACCTTCGCAATAAACACATTTCCATAGGAAAAGCAAATTGCAATGATAAGGTACAAGATAATCTGGGAACGACAAACCATTTTTAGCGACGAATTTAAATTATGCAGCTTCATGTCGGAGGAAACGAGTGAATTTTGGGATGGCAGGACTGGCTGTTGATATAATGTGATGCAATTTACGTTCATAGCCTTTCAAACTATTAGAAACAATATAGCTTACTCATATACAGGGTGTCCCAGATTTGAGTCCTCAAATGGGAACCTGTGATGCCATAGAATTCAACTTACCACAGTCCAAAAATGCATCCTCTCAAAGTAAGAGAAAAACATTTATTTTTCGATAATTCCCATATATAAAAATAAAGTTTTAAATGTCTCTCTATGAGTACTCGATGTATACTTGACATCGATCAAATATGTTCTTTTTGCAACATCTCTTCAAAATATTTAATATACAATTTCTTTTTCTAAAATTGTCCATAAATCTTAATAGAAATAGAGGATAATACGATGTTTTCTTGTATTTTGATTGATATTTCAAAAATTCAAAGATTACCTTTTTGCAACTCTTTCAATGCTCTGTAGAAATGTTCAAGTATTCAGTACTTTTACAGGGTGATTAAAAAATTATAACCAGTTAAATATTGTGAAAAAATGTCGAGAAAAAAAAGATATTTGATAGGTGGCAAGTATACATCTTTACCCCGTCAAATTTTTAAAATTTTATCTTCTATGTAACGGAAGTTATTAAAATTGATTTTTTTTTCTCTCGCACTTTGGGAGAATGGCGTTCTTCAGGAATGCATTTTTGGACTGAGGTAAGTTGGGTTATATGTCTTCAGGAATCATAGGTTCCCCTATGGGAATTCAATTCTGGGACACTCTGTATAAATAATGTAAAAATTAGTAGATCTGTCTTAGATTTAAAGAATTTGTAATTTTATATTTCAATACGGAAGAGCTATTCCTTAATCGATATCTTATTGTTACCAATTTCTTCAAGATCTCCAGATTTGTCACCCATTGAATATCTATGGAACATAATGAATAGAAAGTATTCGAGAAAATGGGTCACTAATTTTTAATCTATTATTGCAGCTATTTGTTTGTTCTTCAACTTTTTTTTGTACAAGTAAGTATAGTAATGATAATCTTAATGGCCTAATCGAAAATATTACGATTAATTCAATACAACACTAAATTAAAATTAACTATTAAGCTCTGTCAATATATTATTACACAAAGTTCAAATTTTGTATTCAGCATCCTCATAATTTGTTTTAAATAGAAAAGCTTGGTTAACAGTAAAAATTATAATGCAAGATATAATTCATAATGAGTAAAACATAATATTTGAAATTCAAATTGAGAATAAACAATTCGACATCAAGTATGTCCCTACATTTTTTGACATTGCTGGGAATGCGACTTATTACTGGCATTATTTATCTTCGGTTATTTTTTCAATTAACTCAGAATTAGCTGTAAAAACAGACAGTTGACCGAAGTGTGAAAAGTAAGATAATTAAGAGCATTGGGAACACTAAACTCTAATAGAATGAAGAGAATTTGACCATCCATTAACATTTTAACATTTGAGTGTCACCATCATAGGAACGCCGTGAGGAACGTTAATAGTTACACTTGCCAGGTTACATATTACACGTTTTTTGGCGTTGTTACAACAGATAGCATTGTTATTTTTCTTTCTTATTTACAAGATATTAATGCATTGTACAATGTGATTCACAAGTAGAGTGTCCTCGGAGTTTCCTAGATAATAAAAATTACCTTGGTTAGTAATTAATAAATTGTATAATTATAAGACAGGTAGCAATCCCCTAAATATTTAACTGTTTTCAAATAGTAGTAATAATTTCAGTAGGCCTTGAATATTAGATATTACCGTCATTTTAATCGTAGCATTTAAATAAAAGTTTTTTTCATGCGAAAATCTTCATTTTGAATTTAAATACTATTTTTCTAAAAAAATAAATGATAAATGGATTTTTCTAAACGGAAAACCTTTTTTTTTATTTACCCTAGCAAAGCCCAAAATATTAAACTTTCATTTAATGTATTTTAATTTAGATACTCATTTACGTTAAAATGATTCATTTTCTTCTCGATTTTCTTTATGTGGGTACTACTTACTTTCTTCAGTAATGTAGTAAAAGAGGCAATGATGTATATATTAAATTTTGTAAGCGGGACATTCGTTTTTCATCAAAAAAACTTAAGGATTAGGAAGTGAAAATTCGCAAAGCTTTTGCAACAACAGCTGCTTAAATATTAGAAAAAGTGGCAGGATAAACCATCTGTAGAAGTCAAGAATTTGTTGAAACCGATTTGAAACCGCATTTTGAACAATTTCTATAATTTTGCTTTTCCCCCAATTTAGTATAGATCATCTTCTTATTCACAATATTTTGTCAGACGTTCTTTGATCCATGCATTATAGTAGTAGGCCTCTGCTTACTGTATACCACGTCTGACGGCAGCATGCTAGATTCAAATAAGAATGCTATTATATCGAGGATGAATTTCGTTTTTTTTCTAATTTTTATAGAAACAATGATTTCGGAGATCTGAAACTATAAAGGTGACGTCCGAATATTTATAAGAAGTAGTATTTATTTTAAATTTTAAATATCTTAGAAACTATGGAATTTCCGTAAAAAATGCTAACAATCAAAATGAAGGACTATTAATTAGGCTTTCAAATGATTTTTTTGACTATTTCTATAGCATAAAAAACAGAAAAGGTATGACAGAAATAATGTGCTTCTGTCACGGTGGCCTGTTAACGCACTTTCCCATTACCACTTTTGTGACATCAACCCAACGTTTTGGAGAGCGTCTTCTTCGCCTCTTGCCATCTAGTTTTCCCTGAACTATCAACCATTCTATATTGATCTTTCTCCAGCTGGTGACCAAAAAACGAGAGAATTCGATAGAAGACAATGCTGGAAAGTCGCCTTTGCAGACGTATTTCTTAGAAAATCGAGCTATTAGTGCAATGGGCTGTCCAAAAAATTCATGGCAAATGCCTCCAGATCCACATCAATACTCCTCTTAGCTGCTTCCCTAACTATCCATGCATCAGAGGCGTACAGAAAGATGGAGAAAACTAGGGCGTTAACAAGTCTGATCTTTATGGGATATTTCTCCTCGCCAAATTTTGCTCAATTGGAAATTTGCCAATTTTCCCATCTGATATTTACAGTTGCGGGTATTGTCTACAAGGGCTCCAAGGTATACCATCTTGTTTACTACCTATCCTAATTATTAATAAATTCATTCATTAAATTAAATTAAACAGGTAGTAGGAAAGTTAAGAGGAATACTGTCAAGAATTAAACACCTTGATATTAAGCAACTTAAAACTATCTATAATGCACTAGTTGTGTCACAGTTAAAACATGGTATAATTGGTTAGGGGGGACCGCTTATAAGTCTCGTCTCAATGCCTTGGACTCCATCCAGGGGACAGCGCTCAAGCTCGCAGTTGGTGCTTTTCGTACAAATCCACATAAGGCTCTAGGCATCGAGGCAAGCGTACCCCCACTATCTTTAAGAATGGACCATCTACTCCTGAACCATGGAACCAAACTATGGACACAACAACAACACCCAAACTATAAGCTCTTCTTTACAGAAAACTTTGAGATATACGAAGGAAAACCTACGATATCAAAACCACAAGGTTATCACTTCCAAAATATAACGAGACGCTACTTTACTCCAGGTAGTGAATTACGGTTATACAAAAACACCTTACTGGAAACTGCCTTCTTCAAAAGTGGATATCCAAATGAAGACAGCCAATAAGAGGGACCTTAGTAATTCCATAATTAGAGTCATATTCCACGAACACATAAACAAGTACCCACAACATAGACCATATCTGGCTTCTCGATTTTACAATATTATACCTACAAACATAAAAAATCCAATTAGTTCAAAAGTATCTAAGAAACAAATTAAAGAATTTCTTATTCAAACACCTAGACAAATAATACATAATATTGTAAATCAAAATATAGTTACCTGACTCTATTTCCCTGATGATAACACTTTGACACATTTACAAACGTAATGTAATATTCCCCCGATTGAATCAGTACCTCACCACGTCAATACCTAGGTATACTTCGGTTACTGAAGGGATTGGATTCGTGCGCTTATTTGCATGTCACTCGTGCTCTTAAGTGGCTGAAGTTTACTAACAAAACACTTAAAGATAAATATACTTCTAATGTCGTCCATACCAAATTTAACTTTAATATTGGTAACATGTTTTGTGAACATTTATTTACAAACATCTTAATCACGCAGAAACAGAACTAGGTATTTCTGTTTCAGTAATTTTTTTGTTTATTTATGACTTTTTGTTTAAACTTTATTATATTGTGTATATTTTTATTATTATTATTATTATTATTGTTACAATAAACAATTTATCCTTTGTTTGCGTTTTTTCCAGCAATAATAATTTGTAAATGTTATGTCTTTATGACTGGCACTTATATATGATTTATAAAACAACTAACTGAAAAAGAAATCTAATAAAGAAATCGAATGCGATTTAATAGTGAGACGTATCGCCGTTTTATTGAAGATTAATCTTTTGGTATTGGAAAATATGCCAGGAAAGAAAACATGACACACGAACTACAGAGCTGTGGCACATTTTAATTTAACCCGAGAAAATTTAAAGGCTGCGTATCCTAATCATTCGACCTCACGATCTCCAGAATTAAATCCCATGAATTATTTTTTGTGAGGACATCTGAAGGCTTTGATTACAATAGTCCGATTGAATATATTGATGTGTTGGTGAAGCACATAGTTACATCACGTTACATCACAATACAAAATAGCCTTCGAGGCAATTAATGAGAATGCGAATGGTCGCATAGCTATTGTTTGCAACAATTTTTTGATGTTTTGCTTAGGATGTTTAAACAACAATTTTCCGTTCATTGTCTTCTTGAGAATTTCTGCAAACATTAATAAATTAAACTTTATTTTCGAAGGTTTTATTTCTTTCGTATAGGTATTTATAAAAAAAATCACTTGACATACAACAAAAAAGCAACTGACAATATTTCTGTAGATTGTACTGAATGTTCTAAACAAAACATCAAATTTAAAGGAATTTGAGGCATTCTATACTTTTTTAATAATAGATAAACTTCAACTTCCATGTATTTGTTTCACGCCGCTAAATTTGAGACTTTTCTCTATTCAACACATCAAATTCTAACCCAATAAATCCGAAATATTTATCAACTACCTATCTTAGTTTTAATGGAAACATATACTAACTGATGCCGAATTCGGCTATAGACAGAAGAGATCCGCTATTGACGTAATTTGTGAAATGTACGGAAACATTACAGAAACTTTTGAGAAATATGAACTATGTACTGCAAAATTTTACGACATGTCTAAAGCATTTGATACAGTTAACCATGGTGTTCTAATACAAAAATTGGAATATTATGGGATCAGAGGAAAAGCCTTAAGTCTATTTATCTCTTATCTTGCGGATCATCAACAGTGTGTTAAGTTGAATGATAGAGTGTCAAAACTTTCTAATGTTGATTATGGAGTGTCACGAGGGTCAGTTCTGGTCCTATGCTTTTTATAATATACATTAATGACGTATCAATCAATTGTGCTACTGAAGTGTCTCCAATAATGTATGCTGATGACATGACATTTTTGTTAAGCAACGAGCTGTTTTCTAACCTATGCACTAAGGAAGAAGAAGCTGATAATTTAATAAAAATCTGGACAAGGAGTAATTATCTTACCATAAATAATCGTAAAACTAAATCTCTAAATTTCGCAGTGAAAAGAAGAGAAATAAATAACGAACCTATTAAACTCCTCGGTGTGCATTTGGAAAATTCATTAAACTTTCAGTTCCAAATTCACAGCTTATCAAAACGGTTATCAGCTTGTATTTATATAATAGGACAACTCAACAATAAAATTGCAGCAGATTGCTTAAGAATAGCCTATTTTTCAACTTTTCACAGCATAATGACGTACGGAGTAATAGTATGGGGGTCATCATGTCATTCGAGTAAAATCTTTAAATTACAAAAAAAAGTTATAAGAATAATGACTCAAGCTAAATATAATGACCACTGTAAACTCCTTTTTAAAAGTCTCCATATATTAACATTGTCATCATGTTAATTATATGAATGCCTGTGTCATATTAAAAAGTAACAAAATTACCAAGCAGGAGGACATACATAACCATGACACTAGGACAAAAACAAATTTAAGCTTGCCCAAATATAGACTATGTAAATCCCAAAATTCCTACCTAGATCTATCAATAAAATTTATCAATGTGTTGCCTAAAGATTTACAAAATCTTGATATGTGCGTAAACACGTTTAAATAAAAATAAAAAGTATCCTTCTACAGAATGCCTTCTACTCATATGTCGAAGACTTTGACTGTTTTGTACAGCATAAATAAAATTCTATTCTATTCTATTCTATTCTATTCTATTCTATTCTATTCTATTCTATTCCATTCTATTCCATTCTATTCTATTCTGTTCTATTCTGTTCTATTCTGTTCTATTCTGTTCTATTCTGTTCTATTCTGTTCTATTCTGTTCTATTCTGTTCTATTCTGTTCTATTCTGTTCTATTCTGTTCTATTCTGTTCTATTCTGTTCTATTCTGTTCTATTCTGTTCTATTCTGTTCTATTCTGTTCTATTCTGTTCTATTCTGTTCTATTCTGTTCTATTCTGTTCTATTCTGTTCTATTCTGTTCTATTCTGTTCTATTCTGTTCTATTCTGTTCTATTCTGTTCTATTCTGTTCTATTCTGTTCTATTCTGTTCTATTCTGTTCTATTCTGTTCTATTCTGTTCTATTCTGTTCTATTCTGTTCTATTCTGTTCTATTCTGTTCTATTCTGTTCTATTCTGTTACATTCTGTTCTATTCTGTTCTATTCTGTTCTATTCTGTTCTATTATGTTCTATTCTGTTCTATTCTGTTCTATTCTGTTCTATTCTGTTCTATTCTGTTCTATTCTGTTCTATTCTGTTCTATTCTGTTCTATTCTGTTCTATTCTGTTCTATTCTGTTCTATTCTGTTCTATTCTGTTCTATTCTGTTCTATTCTGTTCTATTCTGTTCTATTCTGTTCTATTCTGTTCTATTCTGTTCTATTCTGTTCTATTCTGTTCTATTCTGTTCTATTCTGTTCTATTCTGTTCTATTCTGTTCTATTCTGTTCTATTCTGTTCTATTCTGTTCTATTCTGTTCTATTCTGTTCTATTCTGTTCTGTTCTGTTCTATTCTGTTCTGTTCTGTTCTATTCTGTTCTATTCTGTTCTATTCTGTTCTATTCTGTTCTATTCTGTTCTATTCTGTTCTATTCTGTTCTATTCTGTTCTATTCTGTTCTATTCTGTTCTATTTTGTTCTATTCTGTTCTATTCTGTTCTATTCTGTTCTATTCTGTTCTATTCTGTTCTATTCTGTTCTATTCTGTTCTATTCTGTTCTATTCTGTTCTATTCTGTTCTATTCTGTTCTATTCTGTTCTATTCTGTTCTTAACAAATACTTAAAACAAAGAATTTTGATTAAATTTTTTATATAATTTTGTATAATTTATATAATTTTTTTCTTATCTTTAAAAAATATTTTTATTCAGTGTCGCGTTATCATGTTGGTTACCATTATTTTATTGACAGCCGCTGCACTTGTCATTTGTCCAAACCACTGTTACAGGTTTTTCAGCCAAGATGCTCTTCCTTTTCCTGAGATTTGGCTTTACTTCGGCTTTGATATTTATTTTGGAAGACGACTAACCAATTCTAATACTGTGCGTGTAATTTTCCATTAGGTATGTGCATTCACGTAGCGCGAAAGATATGACAACACAGCTGCCGTAAATTCCTCCGTCGGGCGGAGCATCCAGCTCTGTTATTTCATTTCAGCCAGCTGGCACGCGCGATGTTGTCGTTTTACTCCCTATGCCTAGCGCTCCGCAACACGCACGGTATATTGAAATTGTCAATTTTCGAAGGCGAAGTGGGAAAAAAAAATATGATGGTACAAACGACAAAGTATCATTGGAGCATTTTTGTTTGCTATTAAGGGTGGCCAACAATATCGATTCGTAAAGGTTCCAACAAACTAGTTATATTATTAGTTTAGTCTTGTTTAATTAACTAATTAAGATGTATTTGATCATAAACAAAGTATTATCAGTAACTGGCAGCCGCTGAATAAATTTCCCGACCACTTTTTCTTAGAGAAATTAATTTTTCCGTAATGAGATGTTATTTACTGCAGGAAAAATATTATTTAAGTAATGTTTGTATATAACAAAAGCTTTCTGACTTTTATTGGTTTTCTCAACAGCAGCTCTTAGCCCTACAAGGAAGGGGTGATTAATAGGCCTTAGACCTGAGAGTACTAATTCACAAATTATTCCAGCATTTGACTTGCAGAAATTCAACATGTTAAAATAACAGTCAGAAGCGGTTCAAATGATAGACAGAGAAATCCATTCAGCCAAGTTATATATTGTATTTATTTTACAACTGATTATATATATCTATAATAATTCATATATCTTGGTTGTTTTTCTGGAATACTGGTGAATTTTTATCATATGGTAAAAATAAATGGTTAACCTAAAATTTAGCAGTTGTAAATCAATCTAAATTGACTAGTTTAACCATATTAGACATCCGTGCTTCCAATTAATCCCAACAATTTGCAGCAACTATGAATAATTGAGAAAAAATAGTCTACTGAGTAAATAGAGTAAAAAACTATCCGTACTCTTTTTGCAGGGCATAACATTATCTACAAGAATGATCTTAATTAACAACTATCATCGTCAAGTGACTCGTTATTTCTCAAAAAGTACTTTTCAAGGCTTAAAAAATTTTGCATTCATTTTATAGGTGTGGATATGGAAAACAAAAAAGGTAACTTTTTCGTTACAACAATTTTCTGCTGCTTTATCAATCATTTAAGAAAGATCTAATCAGATGCTTCTCTAAACGATTAGTTTTCTCTTCAGAACTATACGTTACTGTTTTGGATGCGAGCTTGTAATTATCCTATACAATCGAGTAAAATTAAGTTAAAAAATTGCCATATTATCGAAAGGTTCATGAAGTTTTGAAACTTGACAAAAATATTGGGAAATGCACCAGAATCACAATAATGAAAAGTTCCCACCCCTACGGTGGTTGCATCATCCTTTAAAATTGCGAAGACCACCCCTCTACATAGCTCGTTTATCTGCTAATCCGTTCATCTTTTGGCAAAAATACTTGTATACAAAAATGTTCCTTATAAAATTTCTCCATGAAATGAATAGTACTCTTGCAAGAAGTGCGACGCGAAGCTAACGGTAAATCCGCTCAGCTAATACATACCTAACGCGGGTTTTGACTGTAAATTACTCGGAAACTGCTAAGTTCACACAAACACTAAAAAAAAACTAAGTCTGTAGGACGGTAAATGAGGTATAGAGTACGCATATTACGGCTTTATTCCTTAAATGTTTTTCTCGATTATAATATCTTAAAAAAAACGTGAATTTACTTGCATACCATGGAATACCATTAATGGAATTAAAATGTTTTAGCATTTTGATTCAGCAATCAATCAAAATGCGAGTTCAAGCCCTGGGGCCACGTCAAGGCGTCTACCAACCCAGGGTAAGTTATAACCTGGATTTAAAAAATACCTTCCGTATGTTACCTAGCTTAAAGTTACTTAAGAGCTTAAAACATTTTGGAAAACAATGAAAAATTTCATCAATGCTAGGATGCTAACCGTAATTTGCAAATGCTATCTGGGGGCGAGCAAAGGGAACTTGTAGTTCAAAATTATTTTTTAGTTTTGGTTTTACCGACAGATTTTATAAAAGTTATAACGGTTGCCACGTCTGATTTGTATTTATTTTTATTATTGAAACAAGCAAGTGAGAGATACGGATAAGTAGGGGGATCCCTCACGTCCAAACAATTTTTTTGCCATTTTCGGATTCAGCTATTTTTACAGTTTGGATTTTTTGAATTTTTGGGAGGTATGGAGAGGAATCCATACGTCAGAATTTTTTTTTTTGTATCTTTTTCGGATTCAGCGGAAAATTTTACCAAAGATAGGTGGGTTGGATAGCTAGTTTGGATTTTTGGGGGGAATTGAAGGTGTATGGGGGGGGGAATCCATACGTCAGAAATTTTTTTATCATTTTCGGATTCAGTGGAAAATTTTACCAAAGATAGGTAGGGTCACGTCTCGAAAACAACAAATTTTTTTTTGTCGGCCTGTGTTATTGAAGATTACTTAGCACGATATCTTGCAAATCCTCCTTTTTGTTGAGTGCATTGATTGTTTGAACCTTTTCTTTAGAACAAAATGCCGACATAGTTTCACAACTAATGGCGTAGGCAAAGAGCATAGTTTCTCAAAAATGTTGACGACTACAAATCGCGAAAACTGTTAACTCTTTTCTTGATATTCCTCTGTTGTTGTCTTAAAAATGTAATGTCTTTGTCGAAAGAAGAAAAAGTGATGAGAGGGGCTAACAAGTCGATGTCTTGTCTCACAATTACAGCTATTTCACACTGATAACATTTCTCTACATATTATAAATCGAGCTAAACTTCTAAGGAAGGAAATCTAACAGGCGTATTTTGTACCCTAATTTCTGTTCTACAGATTGAGTCCTTTAGACTTTTTGTGTAAAGGTAGTAGTTTCCCAGTCAAAACCAGTGACTCACTTGAACGGGATAGTTGTTATGACTATTTTTTAGGTAATTTTATACCCTACATAACGTAGTTTTCATGAACAGTAAGACGCTTGAAGACGACAATTCAGTACTATACTGGACAAGCGTTTCGCCAACCATGTTAGTGCCATTTGGAGGTGAGTAAAACTGAAGTTTTTATTTTGTAATTTCTTTCTAAGCTTTCAGAGGCATTCTGCTGTCTATTATTTGTTACATTCCTAATTAGAAGGATAAAATTACATCAAACAAAAGTCCCTGGATTTATGAAATCAGTTGTAAGAATTGTAATTTGATGTATGTTGGACAAATGAAAAGCCAATTATAACTAAATTCAAGGAGCATATAACCCGTCTCATGTGCAAAAGATCTCGAAAATCTAGTGTTGGCTAACGTGTTTTTGATAACAATTATAGGATAGATATCAATAACCTAAGGTTAATTAGGAATAAAGCGTACAATAAATAGCTGGATGCATTTGAAACCTTAGAAATTTCAAAACGTAAAGATAGTATGAATACTGATAAAGACCTTATCCCAAATAGCATTTTATTGGTTAGTGGTTTCGTTGAACCATGACGTTAATCTAATATATATTTATTGTTTAATTTACTTTAGTTTTAATCATATCTACCTGATGCCAACATAGATGGCGACACACACATGTTGGGTATAGTACGAGTGCTTTGGTGTTTGTAGAAACTAATTAATCATCTGTGAATTCTAGTGCAGTAAAAAGGGTTTGAACTACATAAAAATTAGTCCGTTCATAAAAATTTGGTTATAACTCCTATTCGACATGTAGTTTAAGAATCCAAATCCAAAAATTGGACGGGTGGAAATGAGGTTTTTGGGGGGAAGGGTGAGAAATTTTTGAAAATGTACTTTTTTGAAAGTAGAGGAGTCGTTCTCTATGTTATTTTGCATGCTGAATCGAATAAGACCAAAATCAGTCGATAGGATCAACCCTCAACGAATAAAAAATGATTCTAAAAATAAAAATACGATAAAAGCAAGATATTTTATTAAAAAGGAAAAAAGATGTATAATATTAATGTAGTACATACAAAATCTGTATATGAAGTATGTAATACTTGGTAATAAGTATTTTATACATCGAATATGTTATACTCTTCGCTAGTGACGTCATCAAAGTCTGAATCTTCATCAAAGGCCTCTGTTGATATGGGTAACACGTCTGACGAAACTGCAATTTCGGTGCAACTGTTCATACAAGCCCCTCCCTCACAAATTTTGCACAAAATTGAGCATTCTATACCGCTTTTTACACAGGAGCACTGCGAAGTGGAGCAATTTCCCTTGCCAGCACAGGAAATCAACTTAAGGATGGCCTCTGAAGCAGCGTCAAGGGTTGTCTTGATTGGGTGCAAATCATTGCCACTGTTGTGGATCCAGTTTATTCCCGAGCCACAACTGTACTTGATAGAAGGTACGATATGAATGTCGTGCAGCACTTGCTGATGTAGGAGGAAGTGATTCCAGCTTCGCTACATTTTTAGTGTCTCTCCGGCTTTTTCTACTTCACTGTTAGTTGCTGTAGCTGTTTCGAATACGTGTATGGTGTGGCGCAATCCAGGTTCTGTCGCAAGCAGATTGATGATGTTCTTTTTCCCTTTTCCATAAATTGCATTTTGTCGCAACTACTAAAAGAGTGAGCGAGTAGGATGTACGTGTTGATATGCATAAGTTGTTTCTGAAGGCTTACTGATGAAAAAAGTTTTTTCTTCGTACGTTCGATGTTTGGTTTGAGTAAAAATGTTTCTTGATTCAAGGTCAACAATACTACAAACAATGGCGGAGCTGTGTTTTCCTATAGCTGTCTGGACTATTAGTACGTCAGCATCTCCACTGAACTGTCTTACATCAATGTTGCTGTCCCCAATTTTTTTTAAGCAGCTCGATCAATTATTGCCTTTTATTTTCCACATTGGAAAGAAATTATTGTTGGTTGGAATAGATGGGGGTGTACTCTGATATGTGGAATTGAGGAGTACAATGTGTGTACCTGCGTAGATGTTCGGATCTCTTGATACTGTCATGATCATCGTATTCATCGAAAACAACAATAGCGGATTCATAATGGTTTTTCATGTAAGTGAAATATGTTTCACAGACATCTGAATATGTTTGATTTTTTTCTTCATATCCCACTTAACTGCATGCAGCAAGTGCCCACCATCAATGACGTAATTTCTGACGCTGTCGTCGACACATTCAAAATTTTCATACAATGCAGATTTGACGTTCTTCCGCATCCCACTGCTGGTGAACAATGACAATGGAAATGGCGCTATTTCGTATTTAAAGAGCGTGGACAGGTCTTCATATTTTCTCAATAGCATCCTGTGGCGATCAGTTCACTTGCTGGGTAAATATAAGTCACACACCAGAAGCTTAAGTAACCAAGGAGGGGAATAAAAAACAAAATACATTGAATAACAATTTTTATCAAAAAATATAACATGTTTATTTAAAAATGTTAATTTAAAAACAACTTATTGGAATATATACATATATATATAAAAGTTTTATTATTGAATTTTAACCCTGCTATAAATTGGTGACCCCGACGAGGACAACAAGGCAGCGAATTTAAAAGGAAATCTTAATATTTATAAAGCAAAAGTTAAACGACAGCACAAAATAAAGAATCAAGCAAGAAATCTCTCTTAAAATCCTGGAAGATTAAAACTACAACTAGGCCTGATATTCCGCATGAGTCTAGATTCAGATTCGTAGACTTGGAACAATACTCTCCTAAATCAATTCTAGACGGCGAAGAGGCAAAACTTTATTTATCTGGTAAGTGAATTGTTTTGCCATTGATCATTTATTCTTCGTTATTAAAGGGAATCATGTCAGTCATGCAACGTTGACGTTTTTAAAAAATCTTATTCAAAAGCATAGCAAAAAGCATAATATATACAATCAATTAATCATTCAATCAATCAGTCATCGATTTATTATTTCTTTGTTTTAAAAATTACACCACCAACAGATAATATTTTATTAGATGACATTCAAATTTCATCAGGTGCAGGGACATCTCATGGTAATTACGTCGCGACCATTAAATTACCACCTTTCTGGGTATCTAAACCAGAAATATGGTTTACTCAAATTGAGTCGCAATTTTCTATTCAAAGAATTGTTAGCGATCGTAAAAAATACGATTATCATTGCCAGTTTACCCCCTGAAATTATTACCACGGTGTATGACGTTGTCACTAATCAGCCAGAAAAAGATCTATATGACAACTTAAAAAATATACTAATTTCTCGTTTGACCTCAAGCGAGGAAAAGCGGTTGGAGGACCTACTCTCTGGTTCCCAGATGGGAGACCAAAAACCATCAGATTTTTACCGATCAATGCTATCAACGGTCGAAGGTTCCCATGTGGTGAGCCAGGAGCTCCTGGTCAAGTTGTGGAAGCGACGACTACTCAAAACAATCTTCATTGCGATTACGGCGTCGGGAAAAACTGAAATTAAGGAGTTAATCGACACTGCCGATCGTATATGGGAGTCGTGTCAGAATTCTATGACTTCCCTTACCTCGAATTCGATTTGTAACATCAATCCAACAGTTTCTACATCTAGTTTGATCGCAACATTTCAAGACACGTTAAATCAAGTCTTACACAAAAAGAAATCTTTACATCTCAATTACTTGCTATTGAATCTAAAGTTTCTTCAATTCCTTCCACTACTCCTACAGTTTCTGGCACTTATTGCGATAGTTGTAGAAGTCGACTCGACTCAAGAAATCGCAGAGGCTCAAGGCCCCGTTCTAATAGTCGAAGTGGTACCAGCGTTAGATATAATCCTTCTAATGCCAAGGTTTGCTATTACCATCAACTTTATGGTCGTAAAGCATTTAAGTGTCTCGGAGATTGGTGCACGTTCGCCAAAGATTTCAAAACCGACAATCAGAGATGACTAAATGTCAATAATATTTTGACAACTGACGTTAAAATTTCGAATAGTAAACCTCGTCTCTTTATATTTGATATTGCTAATAAAATTGAATTCCTCATTGACACGGGCGCTGATTTATCAATTATACCTCGGAATCTATTAACGAATACTAGAAGAAACCCTGATGTAGTACTAACAGCAGCTAATGGTTCAGTTATAGATACCTTCGGGAAGAAATTTTTGAAAATCGATTTAAACTTACGTAGGTTATTTCCTTTCGTTTTTAATATAGCAGATATAAATATCGCCATTATCGGAGCAGACTTTTTAGCTCATTTTGGTTTAGTTGTTGATTTGAAACATAAATGTTTAATCGACAATATGACTAGTTTGTCAACATATTTATTTTCAAACAATGGTCCGTTACATTCTCCTAAGTTATTTAGCGTATCAAATGAATTCACTGCATTACTTTTACAATTTCCTACTTTAATTAGCTCCCCAAATTACAATTTGCCAGTTAAACATTCAGTTGAGCATCACATTGTTACAGAAGGTCATTTACCTTTCTCACGCCCACGTAGGTTGGATAGCGTTAAATTCAAGATAGCACAGGACGAATTCAATAATATGGTAGAATTAGGTATTTGTGCACCTTCTTCTTCTTCCGTTTCCTCACCATTGCATATGGTTGAAAAAAAAGAAAGCTGCGACTGGAGACCTTGTGGGGACTATCGTCGTCTGAATTCAATTACTGTTCCTGACAGATACCCGTTGCCCCACCTCCATGATTTTAACTCGCAGTTGTATAATTGTGTTATTTTTTCAAAAATAGATTTGGTACGTGCTTATCACCAGATACCTGTCGCAAAAACCCACATTTTTAAAACAGCGATTACTACTCCTTTCGGTTTGTTTGAATTTGGTCGTATGCCTTTCGGTTTACGTAACGCCGGTCAAACTTTCCAACGTTTCATGAACGAAGTTTTAGTAGGTTTACCCTTTATTTTCGTCTATTTAGATGACATCCTGATTGCAAGTAAATCTAGTTCAGAACATTTAGAGCACTTAAAACTTGTTTTTCAGAGGTTAGAATTGTACGGCATAAATATTAAACCGTCAAAATGCATATTAGGTGTCAGTCATTTGACATTTTTAGGACACAATATTTCTTCAGCCGGCATTTTACCTTCTTCTGAACGTATTGATGTCATAAATAATTTTCCCTTACCTACTACAGTCAAACAACTTCAACGTTTCATAGGTATGGTTAACTTTTATCATCGTTTCATACCTTCTTTCACTGAAATATTAATTCCTTTACATGCACTTTGTACTAAATTACTGCATGATAAAGTTAAAATAATAAACGATTGGCCTACCGACTGTCTTGACAGTTTTTCCAAAGCCAAAGCTGCTATAGCTGGTGAACCTTTTTAGCACATCCACGTTGTGATGGTAGCTCGTTTTTATCGCTAACTGTTGATTGTTCCAATGTCTCTATGGGGGCTGTTCTTGAACAGCGCGATGACGAAGGTATTCTTTCCCCATTAGCCTTCTTTTCACGAAAGCTTACCTTGGCACAGACCAAATATAGTTCCTTTGACAAGGAACTTCTTTCTTTATTTACAGCGATTAAACATTTCAGATTTTTACTTGAAGGTCGCACATTTATTTGCTTTACCGACCATAAACCTTTGGTCAAAGCATTATTCACTAAAACTGAAAGATCTCCCAGGCAAACTAGACATTTAGAATTCATTGCTCAATTTGCCTGCGAAATCAGACATATCAAAGGGAAAAATAACATTGTTGCAGACACTTTATCACGCGAACATGATACGTCTTCTTTGCAACAATTCGTTTCCCCAATCGTTACTCAAAAGTCTAACCTAGTTGATACTAACTTTGACTTAAATTTATTGAGCAAAGCTCAAAAAGATGATTCTGGCCTTAAATTTTTATTATCAGATACTTCATCGAACACAAAGAGAACTTTTCATTTAAAGAAAATTAAAATTCCATATTCTGACAAGTTTATTTGGTGTGACGTTTCTCGCCCTAAACTTCGTCCTTATGTTCCTATCGTTTATAGACGAACAATTTTTGATATATTTCATGGTTTATCTCACCCTGGTATCAAAGCGACTAGAACATTAGTTTCTACACATTATTTTTGACCTAAAATGACTTCAGATTATAATCTCTGGGCAAAAACTTGTATTAGTTGTCAAACTAATAAAGTGACAAGACATACGAGGAGCCCGATTACTGACTTCGATATACCTAAAGGACGATTCGATCACATACATATAGATTTAATAGGACCATTACCTCCTTCTAAAGGTTGTTCTTATATTCTCACTGTGATCGAACGTTTTACTAGATGGCCCGAGGCTTATCCACTGCAGGATATTACTGCGGAAACTGTAGCGCGTACGTTATTTCAGAATTATGTTTGTCGATTCGGTGTCCCTGTCACAGTGACAACCGACCAAGGCATTCAATTTGAATCAAAACTGTTCAAAGAATTTTCAAAATTTTTGGGATTTCATAGGATTCGTACGACGCCATATCATCCTTCCTCGAATGGGATGATTGAACGGTTTAATAAATCTCTTAAAACTGCTCTGAGAGCTAGGACTTCTACACCACATTGGGTAGATGAACTTCCTATCATACTATTAGCTCTCAGAACTATCCCTAAAGACGATTTGCAATGTTCTTCCGCAGAACTCGTTTTTGGTCAAACATTACGAATACCTGGTGAATTTTTTATTAAATCATATACTTGTCCGGATATTCCTTATTTTATTACTAAATTACGTACTTCATTTAATAATTTAACGTTCATTCCACCAGTTCACCACGTTAATTACAAATCATTTGTCAGCCCAGACATCTCGAATTGTAGTTTTGTTTTCGTTCGGAAAGAACGTTTTAAAAAATATTTTACTCCGCTGTACGATGGACCTTTTAAAGTGTTGTCCCGTACAGATAAATTGGTTACTTTTGTTAAAGGAACTAAAGCCGTCACGGTAAATATTGACAGGATCAAACCAGCATTTTTATTATCTGACAAATGTGATGTCACTCCACCTTTGATTAAGAAAGTTCGTTTTGCTATTGACGAATTGAATGACTGACTGATCTTTTTCTTAGCGGGGGAGTAGTGTGGCGATCAGTTCACTTGCTGGGTAAATATAAGTCACACACCAGAAGCTTAAGTAACCAAGGAGGGGAATAAAAAACAAAATACTTGGAATAACAATTTTTATCAAAAAATATAACATGTTTATTTAAAAATGTTAATTTAAAAACAACTTATTGGAATATATACATATATATATACAAATTTTATTATTGAATTTTAACCCTGCTATGCATCCTTTAATACAAAATCAATGGGTCCACATTTATAACTTTCTCTTTAATTTTAAGAGACGAGTTAACTCTTGCAAGAGACTTCACGTTGTCACATCGTTTCAATTTAATTTCTCTGAACTTCTTATTCGCAAGCTGCTTTAATTGTTGTGTACCAACCTCTTTTGCTAGATGACAATTAATGGATTCGTTTCCAGTTATTCCAGTTGCTAGCGAAACAACAACGTTACTTGTGTTTGAAACGGGATCACTCAACTCCATTGTTCTCATTTTGCCACTGTTAGAACCATTTTTATTCGTTAAGGATTGATTCTATCGACTCGATTTTGGTATAAACATAGAAGACGACTCCCACTTTCAAAAAAGTACATTTTCAAAAATTTCTCCCCCTCCCTCCCCCCAAAAACCTCATTTCTACCCCTCCAATTTCGAGTAGCACTAACAACCAAAGTTTCAAGGACGGACTAATTTTTATGTTGTTTAGGTACTATTGGCTGCAATTTTCACTGTACTATTCCGAAATGCAATTGTGAATACCGAGATACAGAATTGTAAATTTCGATTTAGAAAAAATAACCTTTCTATGATTTCATAGTCACAATTATTAGGTTAAGAATAATACATTCTTATTAATTTTCAGAACCCTTGGAAAACAGCTGGACTCCAGATTGTAACAGAACTGTGATCCTCTCAAGAGAGCAGCCAAAATCTTCTGTATCTAGCCCTGGATTCCCTCGGCAATACCCAGACAATGCAAATTGTGATATTGATATCATTGTCTCTTCTGGATACAGAATCATACTCGATTTCGAGGAACTGGTACTGGAAAATGAACCCTCGTAAGTACTTCTTGTGATACTAATAGTTGCAAGTACAGTAGATTAAGTCAAAATACAGGGTGTTTCACGAGGAAATGGGCATGCTTTAATGGAAGATAGAGGACACCGAGGTCAATCAGTATCACCCATAGAAAAGGCTAATTGGGCCCCCGTTGCTGAAATACAGGGTGTTTTATTATTTTTGCTAAAATTTCTTTTGGTTATTACTTTGCAAAGGAATAGAGTAATGAGTTCATGTTTTTTTTTAAATTTCAATATTAAATTCAAAAGTACGTAAAAAATCGAACAAAATGGTTTCATTAATTTTTTTGCCATACTTTTTCCACCTTCGAAATAAATTCTACTAAATAATGCAATATGAGAGATATATCTTTGCGCAAAAAATGCCCTCACAATTAAGTTAGGCATCTACTTTTTTTTTCAACAATAGTTACTATGTTTTAATTGTCAATTCTTAGGAGGGGGTAAAATAAATAAAGAAATAATTGTTAGAAGAACACAGAATCAATAATCTATTTCATTCCTCTCATTTATTGAAGACTAGTAAAACAGGTAACATACATATTAACAACAATAATAACGGTAGCAACAAAGTTGCATATCGATAATATACATAAGTAGTAACAAAATAACAACAAAATATTAACAGAATAATTGTACTAAAAACAAAAAATGCCATAAAACGTATTTACAAATTAGAATTATAATTAAATTTTCAAAATGTCCTCCTCAGCTTCAGTGCATTTTTTAGTGCGATTCACGAGATGACCGATTGATCTTCTTACCACATCTGAACTATTTCTAATTTCTTTGCGTACTCAACAATCCTTTGAATTAATTGATACCTGCAATTAATGTCCACATTGTAGACCTCACACTTTAAGTGACCTCAAAAAAAATAATTTACATGGTTGAAATCCGGAGACTTTGTCGGTCATACAATGAGTGCCTTCGAGACTAATCCATCTGTTTGGATGTGTATCATTTCAATGGTTTCTAATTTGGTTCGAGAAATGTGGTGGCTTCCACCAAGTTGAAAGAACATTCCTCGGATATTTACATTTTCTAAGAAAGATTCGGTAACGTAAGTTGTAAAAACCTAAATTTGATATTCTTATCCAAACTAACTTGCAAAAAGAACGATCAAAACAGGTATTTTGACCTATCGTCACCTTAAAATCAACTTCACATCATTTGTTTAAAAGTTTTCTAATAGTTGTCATTTTGAAGTAAGGCTATTTTGATCAACAGTGACAACTTTAAGCAATGCCTTTAAACGTTAAATCAGTTAGTTTTAGATTATTATACTCTTCGGAAATACGAAAATGAAGAGTATATTGCATTTTATTGGCACATTTCTAAAATAGGTATGTTATGTTGCTGTTTAACTAGTCTTTCATAAATGAGAGAAATTAAATAGATTCTTGATTCGGTGTCCTCTAACATTTATTTTACCACCTCCATAAATATTGGTAATTAAAACAATATTTATTGTTGCAAAATAGTCAATGGTTAATTTAATTGTGGAAGCATTTTTTGCGCGTGTCATTCAATGATATTTTTTCAAATCCATTGCATTATTTAGTGGAATTTATTTCGAAGGCGGCAAGAGTATGGCAAAAAAATTATTTAAACCATTTTCTTCGCTCTTTTATGTACTTTTCGAATTTAATATTGAAATTTAAAAATAAAACATATACAGTTTTCTTGAAGAACAACAAAAACATTTTTTTTTCAAGTCCGAATCTGGATTTTTTTTTTGTGTCATACATGTGCTTATTGAGTATCACTAGTGTATTTATTATATGTGCCAAATATGAATTTATTATTCCGTTTTTGTGCAAAGTAATAACCCAAAGAAATTTTGGCAAAAATACGAAAAACACTCAGCATTTCAGCAACGAGGGCCGAACTAGCTTCTTATTCTAATTACCCTCGGTAACCTCTATCTGCTATTAAAGCATGTCCGTTTTCTCGTGAAACTCCCTATATAAAACTAATTTCTAATGAATTCAAACTTTATAGAACGAGAGAAATAAATATTCAATTAGAACTAATTCATCAAAATTACTTGTAATGGATGGATGTACTTTTATCATTATTTTCGGAAACGACGATGGCCGCTAAAACTAAAGACAACTTGGACTTGTCTTAAATTAATGTTAGATACTTTTTCAGAATATATTACTAATTGCAAAATAACCAAAAGTTTGAAATTAATTTTTGTCTAGACCTCTTGTTCGATTTCGATGATTTTTTTTGTATGATAGTCTCTTTATTCAAGAATGTGAATGTTCTATTGTTTTTTCAAAGAAATTTTGTTTTATTCATTACAGGGTGCAACAATTGCACAAATTTTGTAACACCCTGTGGAGTTCAACAGTTACACCAGCAAGTTAGAATTTAAATCGTACTCTAGCTTTATCGTTTCTTAACATTCTCTTTTTTTATTCAATTTATTATCTTCATTAATACCAGAAATACACAATTTTAAAGCATAACATATTTTTATTCATTTCATTTTGGAAAAACAGAAGTAAGTAGCATGCTATTGAAAAAAGGAGAGACATGTGGATTAAATGTCAAAAAGCATTTGAAAGGAGTGTGTTTATTGTGGTAATAGCCGTAGTTTTTTCCAATATTTTTGTCAATATGGAACGTGAAGCACGAAATCTTAGTGGTGAAGAATGTGCTCAAGCATTAATATTGATTGAACTAGGTTGGAGTTATCGAAGAATTGGACAGCGATTTAATATTGCGCATAAAACTGTTTCAAGAGTGATACAAAGACATAGAGAGACTGGAAGTCATGTTCGCAGACCGGGACAAGGAAGAAATCGAGTAACAACCCCAATTAATGACCGATATGTGACACTCTCAACGGTGCGACAACGTTTTGTAACAGCGCGAAGTTTGCAAATACAGCTTCGAGAAGTAAGTGGTTTACAAATTAGTGGGGAAACCATTAGACAGCGACTTAGAGCATATAATTTGAGACCAAGAGTTGCTGCTCGAGGTCCAGCTTTAAATAGAAATCACCGAAGGAAATTTTGCCACAGAGCATGTTAACTGGACCGTGGCTCAATGGTAACATGTGTTATTTACGGATGAATCCCGATTCCGTCCTTATAATAATGATAGACGTCTCCGTGTATATAGACGGTATGCTCAGTGCAATTTCTCCAATACAACATTATTTGGGGGCGGATCTGTGATAGTGTGGGCAGGAATTTCTTTGACCGGTCGCACGGAACTTGTCTTCATTAATGGAAGCACAGCTGTACGGTACATATAAGACATTTTAGACAACCACGTGGTTCCATATGCGCCATATATAGGGCAAGGCTTTATGTTAATGCAGGATAATGCCATACCTCATGTTGCTCGAGTTGTGCAAAATTATATGGCAAAAGTCGGAATTGACACCATGATATGGCCAGCTAATAGCCCGGACTGAAATCCAATGAAAAACCTCTGGGACAAACTTGGTAGAAAATTACAAGAGATACGTAATCAATTAGACACCTTAGAAGACGTTGGGCGGAAATTGGTTCAAATTTGGGAAGAATTGGACTAAAATGAAATAATGTCGCTTATTTTAAGTATGAATTGGCGTTGCCAAGACGTCTACCTAGAATAATAGAGTCCTAACTCCATTTAAGCAAAAAAAATTTTATTGCACTAAGTCCACATTATGGAGGTAGGACACTATTAGTTTGAGTTTTATGGTGCTAAGAGATTGAGAACAGAGGAGAAAATATTGTTCCCTGGAGTTGGGGGAAGATTTATATAATTGTACCTCATCTGAAATCCGGGAAAAAGGAGTTAAAACAGTACTGTAGTAAAATCTCTTTTCGGTAAAAACTGGAGTTAGGACACTATCATTCTAGGTAGGCGAAGAGTTAATCGTGGTAGAGGCGGAATTACGCGCTATTGACATTCCTGTTTTGCATATTGTTCATTTCCATTTAACTTTTTGTTTCGATATTACCTTTAAGTAAAAACATGTTATGCTTTAAAATTGTGTATTTCTGGTATTAATGAAGATAATAAACTAGGGATTGCATTACCGGTTAACCGGTTAACCGGTTAACCGGTAAACAGGACAAAATACACATGACGATAATTACCGGTTATTTTAATTTTTTACCGGTTATTTCGGTAAATTCTGAACTTACGATGTGTCACGTATTCACCGTTTCTATTTGTCAGTGACTAGTATTCACTAAATATAAGGTGACTGTCCTAACACTGAGCACTTTTAAAAATAAATAAATAATATTATAAAAGGTAAAACCCAAACACCAAGCTCTAAGAAATACAAGTAAGAGAGACATTGACAATATCTTGCGACAGGAAATTGAATATTTCACTGCCTCAAATATCCGTGGAAAACATTTAGAAGAATGTTATTACCAATTCCTATTAACTTGTCGACCTACCAATATCGATAGAGGAAGGGCATTTCAGTTGGTGGTATTCTATGTACAAATATCAGACGACTAACAGATACAGCTTTGAAAAACTAGCCCTTTTAATGGGCTATTTTTAAAAAATATTGTATTTTTAGATTAGGTATTCAGTAAATGCCCTATTATTATACTCTTCGCAAAAACGAAGAGTATATTGTATTTGATCGGCACATTTCTAAAATCGTAAATATCGCTCGTAGAGAAAATTTTTTTATATCATTGTGTTAGTGAACGAATTCTGAACAACTTTCAAAATGTCCGTCTGTCCGTCTGTCCGTCTGTCCGTCTGTCCGTCTGTCCGTCTGTCCGTCCGTCTGTCCGTCCGTCACGTTTCTTGTAAGCACGATAACTTAAGAAAGAAAAGTCCGATTGTATTGAAATTTGGAAAGTAAGTTAGTGGTAGGTAGAGGAAGAACCCTATTGTTTTTGAAGAAAATCGATCAGTAAATAAAAAAGTTATTAATTATTTAATACTAAAAAAAAATATTCTCATAATTTTTGTCGCTTGTACTTAAATAGAAATCTTGCGAAATGTTATCTCCATAAACTTTTGCCTTGCAATCCTAAGATCGTGTGTTCGAATCCCACACAGTTTGGATTTTTTTTTCATTTTTTTTTTCATTTTTTTTTCATTTTTTTTTTCATATAATTTTTTTCACAACAAAGATGGTATTACAAAATTTAGTATGCCCAAAAACTAACATTATTTACAAGAAAACTGCGAAGAGTATCCTATAGAATGTGTAACAATTATATAAAAACTCAGTAAATTGGCGAAGAGTACATTTTTAGCTTGTTTGAGTTTATGTTTGTAATTTTTGTTATTTACAGAATAGTTATTTATTTAAATTTATTTCATTTATATTTTTTCCTTTTGATAAAAAAACTTTTTGTTTGTTCATTATAATAATAATACATTTATTTTACTCAAAGTAAAAATGGTACAAATTGAACTGTAGAGCTCTTCTTCCATTTGCCCAAATACAAATAACCTAAATCTAAGATTATAAAAAAATATTAATACATATAAATCTAAAAAATAATAATTATATTATTTGTTAATATTCAGTAATGAATTGTAATAATCTAACAAATATTATATTTTATAATAATAATAACAATAATAACAACAGCAGCACTCAGACATGCGAGCAGACAAGGGGAATGAGCATCAAGTCTCCTGCTTCTGATCAGCCAAAATGTAATTTTTGACAACTTTAATAATTTTTTGATTTATATTGTTTATATTCATTTGGAAGTTCATTCCAAAGATGAGATGCAAAATACGTAAATGATCTTTGAAAAATCGCAGTTTCATGCTGAGGCACCAAAAAATTTTGTATGTATCTTGTATTATGCACGTGATCTCGTGAAATTAACTTATTTCTTAAGTACTGAGGTTCGTCATTATGAATTATTCGTCAAATAAGTGTGAGCATGTGTAAACGTCTGCGGTTTTCCATGTTTAATATGCTATATTTATTTAGATGTGGTGATATATGTTGTCTATATGGGATACTGTAAATATAACGCATACATGAATTTTGAAGTTTTTGAAATTTCTTTTTTGCTATCGCCGATAATAACTTTCCATATACAACATCACCATAATCAACTAAAGATAATACCAGTGAATCACAAAATTTTGATTTACACTCTCTAGATATGTCTTTCGCAAAACTGTATAATTTTTTCAATCGACTGTGAGCGAATTTCAATTTGAAAGAAATATGTTTCACAAAGCCTAATTATATTAATTATAGGTATATAAAAATATTTTTTGTTAAATTTAGATAATTTTGTACATGGAAAAAGACAATTGCCATTTTGGCCACCCTAATCATTCATTCTAAAAATTACCGGTAAATACCGGTTAACCGGTTATTTACATTTTTATTTACCGATTTACCGGTTATTAAAATTTCCGGTAAATTGCAATCCCTATAATAAACTGAATCAAAAAAGATAAAGTTAAGAAAAGATAAATATAGAGTACGATTTAAATTTTAACTTGCTGGTGTAACTGTTGTACTCCACAGGGTGTTACAAAATTTAATGGAAAAAACACGTCGCAGTTGATACACCCTGTAATGAATAAAACAAAATTTCTTTGAAAAAACAATAGAACATTCACATTCTTGAATAAAGCGGCTATCATACAAAAAAAAATCATCGAAATCGGACAAGAGGTCTAGACAAAAATTAACTTCAAACTTTTGGTTATTTTTTGGTGGTGCGTTAATTTCTTGGAGCATCATCTGGAGATGATTAAAACTGACTTTAATCACCTTGCTCTAGTGATTGTTTACACAATTTCCATGCAATTTGCTCAGAACCTAACGAGTGAACTTTTAGAAGTTCCCAAACTATCCTCTGGTATTGGAAAAGCACTTCGACCAATACCGGACGCTTACAAGTATTTTGTTGTGGCCAAATAGTCTAGAAGATAGCTACCTATATGGGGCCTGGGATATAACCTGTTGATATTGCTGTTATGTTTTAGCAAATATTTTTCTGATTATTTTATCTTATGTAAGTCAGGCCTCCCTCCCTGACCATTTTGGCGCTAGCCGCCCCCGAAAATATTCAATTGTGGAACAGAGTATAACACTTTGTGGCTTGGTGTTACATTGAGAAAAAAATGTTGGCACTCACAGAGACTATTCTTTGGTACAAAAACTACAAGTCTGAGAAGGTGCCAACATTTTTTTTGAAAGGCACCAGTTTTAGCCCGTTTTAGGCAAAAAGTCAAATTTTTGGCCAATAAATCTAGAAAATAGTCAAGCAGAAAATGTTGGCATATGGTTTTCCAGCAATGAGCATTGACAAAGAAAATTCTCCGCCCTGTCAGAAAGGCTTATACTACGTTCCAATTTTGGCTATAATTGATGTCGCCAATTGCACGGAGAAAAAAATGTTGGCATATATCGAATGCTGATAATCAAAATACCATCTTCAACTAAGTGTTATACTCTGTTTAACAATTGAATATTTTCGGGGGCGGCTAACGCCAAAACGGTCAGGGGGGGGAGGTCGGACTTACATAAGATAAAATACTTGCTAAAACATAACAGCAATGCCAACAGGTTATATCCCAGGCCCCATATATGTAGCTATCTCCTAGACTAAAAGATGAATAAGACCTTGCGTTTGGCTTCTCTACATCACACATCTGAAATCGGTATACAAGGAAGCAATAAAAGGTCCTACTTCTCGGTCAGGCGTACAATTTTCAAACGATTTCAAGTTACCTGGCTTTCTTTTAACAAAACACAATTTTCGAGAGGCATACGTGATCATGTCATATCCAGATGTGTCCTGATGTCGGGATAATGTTCTAACATTTTCTTTAAAATAACTAAATGGTAAGGTAAATAAAACGTTACAAAAATTGTAAATAACTAATAAATATTACATTTTTAATGATATTGCTCAGCCACGATCCGATTACCGAGAGTTTCTGGAACTTTGTGGTTTCTCTGGGAGCAGAAATTACTGAATTTTCATTCAAGGTTCGATGCATTGTACAAAAGAAGGCTTTTGAAATATTAATGCGTACGTTCTTACTTTATGTGTACATTAGAGCGTTGTTTTCAACTCCTGCAACTGAATTTATAATTACATGCAAGTTTAGAGAAATTAGAAAATGAATTACCAGTTATTTTAAGAGTCGCAAAAAACAAACATTTTCGAGCCACCTATAGCATTTGTCAAAAGAATTTGTTAATGTACCTTTTTTTACCAAAAAAATTTCATTGATGCTAAAGAAAAAAATGGTTATTGCTCTGAAAGAGAATTCAGGTATTCTTGGAACCGGAGAATGCGAAAAATGTGCACAAAATTTACAAATATGTGAGATGTTCAGAGGCAATCGTTGATCAATTTGTTAGAAGAAATAGCCAGATGTTTTTCTTATTTACTTACTCTTACTTACTTTTTTGTATCGGAATATGCTCCTAGTGTTGAAATATAATCACGGGTATGTAAGATGGTTCAGTTCTGTTCTTCATTAAACGGCTCAATGACTAACGATGATGCGGAAAGATCCATCGCGCTGGTTGAATAGTTCAATAAGATCATAATAGGAAAATTTCAATATATCTTATAAGTTGTTAATAGAATTGTACTAAAAACGTTTTTCATCAAGGACTCTAATATTGCAGAAAGACCCTGCTGATGTATTTACAACAAAATAAATGCATATAAATGTTAATGTTATTTTATCATTTCCTTCTCCCTATGAGACCTTTAAGCATTGCACTAAATTATCTACATTTTGCAAAAAATTTCTTCTTTACCCCGTGCAACAAAATAACAGAGTGAGCAGTTTAACTTTGCAAAAAAATGTTCTATTAATAAGGGCCACCGTAATAAATATACTATTTTTTTTCTTAATTACATGTTTCCATACGTTGTTATCATAATATTAGTAATTGTACATCATTATAATAATCTGATACATTTTTACTAATTTTTTAGTACAGTCTTACTGAGTAAGTAATAAATAATAGATTCATATATAGAATAGTCTGTATTTGTTCTTGTAAATTACAATACCCATAGGGTGTAGAACATGTCATAGTGCTTAAAATAATACATTAAAATACAATACAACAGTAAAATACATTACAACAATAATTGTTAAAATTAAAAGTGAAGGTGAAAACAAAGGGTACATCAAACATACAAAAAAGGATAAAATAATTGAATATATTACATAACAACAGGAAGCGAAAAAGAAACCTAAAGTCTACATCAGTAACATGATTATATAACAAATAAGAAAGATAGAGCGAGAAAATCTATGTGACTAAAAAAACAGTACAAATTTTACAATAATTTTGTTACATAAAGGAAAAGTTTTGATCCTTGTAATACTCATCCAGACTGTAGTAGGCCTTCTGCAGTAGTAATTGCTTGAGTTTGCTTTTTAATTTGTTTGTAGGTAAAATTCTCATTTCAGATGGAAGTTTATTAAAGACCTTTATTATTGAACATTTTACATTTTTTTCTATATATGTAAATTTTACTTTTGGTTTTGTAAGATCTGTTTTATTTCTCGTGTCGTATTTGTGATTTCTGTCGCAGTCAGTGAAAAGATTCTTGTTTTCTTTTACAAATATCACAGATTCATATATATATATATATATATATATATATATATATATATATACTAGTTAAAGTCAGTATGTTTTTCTCTAGGAACACTGGTCTGCAGCTATCTGTTTGTTTCATCCTTATGATATTACGCAAACATCTTTTTTGTAGAACAAATATTTTGTGGATATCCGCGGAATTCCCCCAGAACATTATGCCATATTTGATTCTGCTTTGGATATACCCGTGGTACGCAGTCAAGGCTGCCTTTACATTAACTGTTCGTGAAATTACTTTCAATGCATACATGTACTTCGATAAGTTTTGTGCTAGTGTCTCAATGTGACATTTCCAGTCAAGCCTGGAGTCTATTTTCACGCCCAAAAACGATACATTTTTAACCGTTTCTAGTGTTGAAATTCCATTGGTTAAAGAAAATCATCATTATGTTGGTAGCAGAATTTAATGATTTGGGTCTTTGTAACATTTAGTTGTAAGTTATTTGAGGTAAAAAACGTCTCCAGATCAGCAAGCGTACTATAAATTTTTGTGTTTGTATCTATGACATCAGATTCACTAAATATTATTGAAGTATCGTCTGCATATTGTAACATAGTTTGACTTACAATGGTAGGTAGCTCGTTTGTGTACAATAAGTACAATAACGGTCCTAAGATGGACCCTTGGGGCACACCTACTGTTACGGGCTTTGTTTCTGATTTTATGATGTTGCCTGATTTGTCCGTTTCAACAGTACATTGTGATCTTTTGTGCAAATATGATTTCATAAGTTCTAGGGGCACTCCTCGGATTCCATAAATTTCCATTTTTTGAATCAGTATGTCATGGTCAACACTATCAAAAGCTTTAGATAGATCTAGACACATAATTGAATTGATTTAGTTAAGATGGGTTCCATCAAATGTAAGATTAAATATAATAAAATGAACATTATTTCTGCGCTAGAACTACAACTACAACATAAACCTGCAAATCGATAAATTTTGATGGTAGCAAAAAATAAAGTAATCTATCATATATATAATCAAATGTCCATTTTTTGTCAATACATACCTAATACAAATTCAATGTCTTTATTTAGTTTTACGATAATTACTTTCGATATCAATGAGAAATTGTGGACCTAAGTTTACCCTGTAATTTTACCTAAAATTTCTGTAATTTATTTGAAATCTGACGTTTATTCGTTTTTTTGATAGAGAAAAACTAATTGATAAAAACATGGTTTTAGTTCGACATGCCGTCGATCATTAAGTTTACAGTCCGCAATATCTTGTACTAATAGTGAGTGCGGAATGCCGCATAAATAGGGCGAATACTGCACTTCAGCTCCATGGGGTGCCATTTTGCACGGTTGGTCCTTACACCAAAGAGGTTCATTATCGATTAGAACGCGACAACATTTTCCTTAGGAACCAAGATGTCGGCTATTTTCTAAAAAAAAATTTTTAATTACAATCATTCATATTGGCGCAAAACATACGTTTGGAGTGTGATCTCTGGTTAAATTATATCTGACTAATATGAATACGGTGTCTATTTCCTACCAGAAAGCAATATAATCGCTATGTTTTGATCAAATGCACTGTACAATTTTTCTAAAAATTAATATTTTCAAATTAAACATGTTGGGCAAGGTGTTCGACTATTTTTTTGCATCCTGAACGCAAATGTGAATTCCTTTTTCCCATAAGAAGCTACAAAAAACTACCAATTGCTTTATTTAAAAAAGTTAAATTATCTATGTATCTATTTGTGATTTAAAACGTTTTCTTATTTCCGTACTTGGATTACATATACTAACAGGCATCCCAACTCCACGGAATGTCATTTGGCATGGTTATTTCTTACTCTAAGGAGATTAATTTTCGATTGAGACGCGTCAGTATTTTACCTTAGGAACCAAGATGGCCGCCGTTTAAAAAGAAATACCTTGCTTACGTTTTTCATCTAGGTTACAATTTATAGTTAATTTTAACCTCCTGAACATGAAAATAATATTTATAAATCAATATGGACAACATGTTTTAAGAAAATATAAAATAATCAAATATTTCGCACTCGAAAAAGTTGGATATGATTTCCGACTGCTTGTGCTCCCTGATCATTAATTTGGAGTTCTTATTTCCTGTTAGTTCAAGTTAATAGTTTTTGTTTTAAACTAAACTAATATTAATAACCGAAGTATGGAAATAAAAGTGAAACGGTAATAAAACAAGATGATTTTTATGTTCATATTATAGAATTTTATGCAACTTAAACTTACTTGAGCTATCTACTGCACCTATCCAGTCACAGCCTTCCATGAACTTTCCAATTAATCTTAAAAATACTTGCTCAGTATGAAAAGGAGGAAATATCACTACATGGATCTTCTTTCCATAATATTCAGGAATATTCCATTGTAGCAGCTGAAAATATTAATTTTTTAAAATTTGCACCATGTATTTCATCAAAATATAGCGACCAGATTACTTTCTAATGGAAAATAAAAACCGTATTCGTATTCGCCAGATACGATTTAACCAGAGATCATTAGGGCGGTCCTTATTTTTCGACTTTATGTTCTTTTGCGGTTTCAATACTTGAAAAAATGTTCTGTGCAAAATCTGAACTCAATCGGATAACGAGAAAACGTGCCACCCAACCCTTGATTCTGGGAGATTCAAATAAATTCTAATAAATTTCGATATTTATTTTTTCAAAGATTGCTACTGACATTCGAGTTAGTAGTGACTGAAAATAAGTAATATACATACTTAAAATCATTTTATTTATGAAAAGTCGTTAATTTGATTATAATTTTTGGGATAAGGTCTCCTTTTTAAAATCGGGAAATCGTGTTCTGTAATCTTTTACAACTTGCAAGATGAATTGTTTTTGTTCCTCATATTTTGTTACTACATTATTGTAATCTGTCATTAACTTAACACCCCGCTCTGCTGTATCATTAACAACTTTGATTTTTTTAACAATATCCAACCCTTTGTTAAAACTATCGTTTTCAGTTGAAGGGTGCGTTTTAAGAAAGTCATCATTTATGTGAAATCGTTTGATAGAAACAAAATTTTCAATAAATGTGTTCTCCACAAACTTTGGAATTTCATTTTCCCCTATCTCTATTCGCTAATGCCTTTTCTTCCACATCCGATGATTCTTCTTCCTCGTCCAATGTTTCTTCTTCCAGATCTTTCTCACCTAGGGCTTCAACCATTTTCACTTTGGATTCCTCTGACAATTTTGAATCGAAGAATGCGAAGGCAACTGCTTCTGGACTTAGGTACCATAAATGCTTATGAAATTTTTTCAACGCAACACTGGATATCTCGGGATCGACAGCCTTATAGTCGTAAAGCTTCTTTAAAAAGCGGAGGTCCTGATAAGGCGCTTCGGTGGCAAGTGGCGCGCAAAACCAGGCTTCGATATAAATGTTTAAGACAAAAATACATATATCTCAATAGGAATTCATCGTGGAACAAGAAAATCCTTAAGCAATAAATAGCTTTTGCCATCCATCTCGCGTGGTGAATGGCCCCAGGAACCCGAAAAGATATTCCACGAGGAGGAATTTCACCCAAGAATATTAAGGACAAATTCAAAAATTCTCTATAATCTTCTGGAGGCTGCTTTTGCGGATTTTCCAGAGCAGATGTCACAAATGTGACTACCTCTTTTGTATCATCTAAGAATGGAAGAACATATCCGTCTTCAAATCCGGACTTAAAATAATGTTTTTTAATCTTAGCCCAATACTATTGAAAGCGTTTAAAGATTTGGACAGTTGGTCCTGTGGTTTCACCCATTTTTTCTTCGAGGACTCCTCTGAGAACTAGCTCGTAGATATGGTTCCACAAGAAAGGTACAAAAGTTCCCTGTCCATAAGCTGCTCCAATAAAATGCAGGTTCCTTTTAATCGTCCTGTATTTGACGCAGTTGTGTCGAAGCATAGCGCCTTAACAATTTTTAAAAGGCCTCAATCATCAAGCATCTCATAAACAGCGGATGCCTGCTCCTTTCCGGTTCCAGCTTGTAATGCAGGTACTCCGAGTATTTGCTCAGAATCTCCACTCGTAACAATAACAGGAAGTCTATCAACAGTCTCCTTACCCGTCATTGCGGGAAGCATTTTTCCATCCCAATGGACCACAGCCGCTTGTAATTCAGATTGTTTGAATTGGGTTTTAAGAATGCTAGCCCGCTTTTTATGCAGTTTTTCACTACAGCGCCGAATAGAGGATTTGTTTATTACTAAATTTTGCATATCTTGCCCAAAGGCCTCCGCAGCCGCGAATAAAATATGAACCGCGTCGCCGTTACTAATTCTACATTTATCGAACACTGCAACCAATTTTGGGGTGATTATTTTACGGCGTGCTCTCTTCTTCTTGGGTTGCGATGGCCCTGGTACTCCAGGTTCAGATGGAGGTTGCGATGCAGGTACTCCAGGCTCAGGTTCCGATTGCGTCATATATTTTGAAGCATCATCTTGAGTTTCTTGTGTTGAACTCGAAGCACGAGGACTTTCACTGCTGCTTGAAGGTGTCGTCATCTGGACGGTTTGCTCTAAGATGAAATAAATACATTAAACTCATATAACATTAAAATAATAATCACAAAAAACCCTAAGCAGTTGTATGAAATAATACAATACTATTAATTTTGGTACTTACTTGCTTCTTCAAGTTCTCGTATCTTGCGTTCTCTTCTTTCTGAAGCTTCGCGTGCTCGTTTTTCAGCTCTTATTTCTCTGCCTTATAATTCGTAATCAATACCGTACATAAATACTGGTCGGTCTTTTTCCCGTTGTCGAACGAAAAATTGCCTATCTTCCTCGATAGTCATCGTCTCAAGCATGTTTTCGTGGGCTATGTCGAAGAGATCATCTTTGCTACAAAATTTGCCTCTTTCTTTTTTTGAAAGTTCGTCTGCTTCTTACACCTCTTTTGAAGCGTCCGCCATTCTTCATACAAAGATACTAGCTTATCAATACAGTGGTTTTGTTTTCTAGTGGGAATTCTTGCCTTTTCCCAGAAAATCACAACTGCTTGTATTACAAGTCTGGCACTTTCACGTAAATTCAGCTTCACTTCTCTTAAGTTAAAAAAAAGTTCACTCAAAACTTGTGTATTAGAAGGCAGTTTACTTCCAGTAATCTCGTTTGAAAAATGACCGAGCAAATAAACACTATCACGACCACGCAAATTAATTTGTGCTGCGTGCTGCTCTTTTCACTGATAATGAGGTACTGAAATGCTTTGACGCACTTATTGCCATACGGGTCGGCTAAAATTACAGTGGTTTATGCCGTTCAGGTAGAAACTCAACCCTACAGATTAAAGATGGCCGATGGTGATTCTACCAATATAAGTGTATTCTGTGGTTTTTGTAAAACACCAGCTGTGAACAAAAAAGTTAAATGTTCAAATTGTTCAACAGTGTTCCATACAAGCTGTTTTACAAAAAAAAACAAAAAAGTGTTGTGATAAACAAATTCTCTTTGAAGAAAATCAACAGGACAATTCAGTAGAGCAAGACTCTCAAAATGATTCGTCGATAGAAAAGTCAATTAACCCGGAAAACATAATGCTAAAAGAAGTGAACAGTGATCTAAGAGCCACTATTAAATTACTAATAGAAAGAATTAACAACTTAGAAATAGAAAATGCAAACCTGAGACAATCTCGAAGTAATGAAGAAGATATATATAACATACAGGAAAAGTTATTAGATAATGTAGCCAAAACAATAAATTTAAAATTTCAAGTCTATTTTACTTCATTAGAAGAAAAAATTAATAATTTAGATCTGAAAATAAACAATCTGAATATAAATATAAAAGACATAAAAAGTAATAAAGATAATGTGTCCACACAAAATCCACAAACAAATATAATCAAACAAAGCAGCAATCCAGTGACCCCCAAACAATTTCAATCAGCAAACAGAATGACTCAAACATGGCATCAAAAACAATTCATTTGAAAATATGGAAAAACACCAACAAAACATCATGAATGATATCATAAACTTAGAACCGCAAACTATAACACAGCAGAAACAAGAAATTAATATGCAGCAAAAAAATACTGACATGGATAATTGGCACTTAGTTCAAAGAAAGAAAAAATCTTACAGGAGAAACATAGGAGAAGCAGAAGAGAATAATGCAAAGTTTAAGGGAGTAAAGCCAAAAGTATGGATGTACCTTTATAAAATTACAGAAGACGTCACAGAAGAAGACATAAAGGAATACTTAAAATCTAGAATTAAAGACGATGATGAGGAATTTATCGTAAAAGATCTCAAAGAACCAGGATCGAGATTTAAAAGCTATATGGTCGCAGCAGATTTCAAATTTAAAACAGAATTTTACAAGCCCTCCTTTTGGCCACGTGGTGTTCGTTATAAAAGATTTGATTTTAATCTCCACCAACAAAAATATAACACTAGAAATATTATCAACAAGGACACCGAGAACGAAAGACCGAATTCTTTTTTAGGGGTACCAGAGACAACATAGTTCCCAATAATTGCCATAAAGCATCGTCCATCCCAGTACATCTTAAAGGTATTCATTTAAATGTTCAAGGCGTCTCAAATAAAATCTCAAAATTAGAATTATTATCAAAAAATGAAAAACCTCATTTTCTCCTATTAACGGAACACTGGATGAACTCGGAACAGGCAGAAGTTACAGGTCTACCTGGATACACCCTCTACTCACATTACTGAAGATCTGCATCAATACATGGAAGTTCAGCAATCTATGGGCGCAATGATATGAAAAATATCAAACCAATCAATAACATCAATCAGTTTTCTAGTGAATTTATTTGTGAATGCTCTGGTGTCAGTGTTAAATATAATTCTTCAAACATTGCTATTCTAGCTATATATCGGTCACCAAATTCAGAAGTAGACTTGTTCTTAAATTCATTAAATTCCATCATTTGCTTAGTATCAAAATCTCATAAGTACCTTATTATTGGAGGTGATTTTAATATAGACGCCTTGGGTGACTCGAACTCAAAACGCCTACTTTTGATCTCTTTGATAACTTTAATTTAATCTCAACTTTACCATCAGAACCAACTAGAGACTTTAATAATAGTAAATCTGCATTAGATTATGTTATTTCAAATATTCCAAATGTTACCAGCATAAACCAAGACATAGATATATCAGATCATAAACTTCAAATGTTCACAACAAATATTCCAAATTTTACTCAGAGTGTCGAGAATAAGCCAGTGTATGTCTACAAAAGGAATTTTACACAACAAAATCTCTTGAACTTATATAACTTACTTTCTTCCACTGATTTAAGCCATCTGTATACTGTTTGCGAGCCAAATCAAGCCTGGAATATTTTTTGGCAAAATCTATTATACTGCTTGGATAAAACCTGTCCACTAACTAAAGTAAAACTTATTCAGACCAACCTAAAAAACAACTGGATAGATGCAAATATTATAGAAGAAAGTAACATGCTAAAAAATTTATATTGGCTTTCAAAAAATAGTAATAATCCAAACATTAAAGAATTTTATAAACACAGCAAGATAGCTTATGCTGAAAAAATAAAAATGAAAAAAAAAGATTATTACCACAGCAAAATAAACGATTCTTCCAATGTCTCAAAAGAAATTTGGAATATTGTAAATACCAATACTGGCAGAATAAAAAAACCAGTTGAGGTTGGTTGTATAAATCTCAATGCAAAAGTTGTTTCTGATAAACTTGAAATTTCCAATTCCTTTTGCAAATATTACACTGAAATTATTGAAAAATTATTAAATGACACTTTTGGTGACCTCTCTGGGGATTGTACGGTTGGTGTAATGTGCAACTCTTCTCTGTTTTTCTATGATATCACACCAGAAGAAATATTAAATGTTTTAAACAACATGCAGAACAAAAAAAGCACGGGTTTCGATCATATTTCTATAAAAGCACTTAAATATATATCTCGATTCATTATATATCCTCTATGCTTCATTTTTAACTTATCCATTAAACTAGGAATATTTCCTGATAAACTGAAATATGCTTTAATAGTACCACTTCATAAGAAAGGTGATCCTGAACTTATCGAAAATTACAGGCCAATAGCATTATTATGCTGCTTCTCAAAACTATTCGAGAAAATTGTTCATAATAGGATTATGAGTTTTATCAACAGTTACAGACTTTTATCAGAACGACAACATAGATTCAGAGCTGAACACTCTACAAATACAGCTGCTTTTGAGTTTACAAACTTTATATATAATGCAATTGACAAAAAAGAGCTAGTTCTTGCTTTGTTCTTCGATCTAACTCGTGCTTTTGACTGTATTTTAACAAATTTTATGTCTAAAAAAATACAAGCATTGGAGATTAGAGGATCATTAAATGAGTGGATTATATCATTCTTGTCGAACAGAAAAATCTCTGTAAAATTAGGTGATACTATATCCAATACATGCAACCTCAATCTTGGAGTTCCTCAAGGGAGCGTACTCTCTCCTTTGCTTTTCATATTATTTATCAATGACCTCGAATTTCACATTTCAAATGAATTACAACTATTTTTAACAATGTTTGCCGATAATACTACCATTTGTATTACTGCAGAATCTATTGAGATACTTGAAAATACAGCTAACAATTTACTGACTCGCTTTTATAACTGGTGTTCTTCAAACAAATTGGTTATCAATACTTCCAAAACTAAATATATAGTATTTCATAACAGAACTTCAGAACTGCAAAATATTACACTTCAGCTTAACAATGCTACAATAGAAAAGGTCACCAATACTAAATTCCTGGGACTCCACATAGATGAAAACCTGTCTTGGAGAATACACATTAACCATGTAATAGCCAAATTAAATTCTGCTTACTATGTAATTCGCAATCTTAAATCTATAATGGATGTTGAATATCTCCTAAATATTTATTACTCTTTATCATACTCTCATATAAAATATCTAATCTTGTATTGGGGTCAATCAACAGACATAAATAGAGTTTTTGTTCAACAAAAAAGAATACCCAGACTTATTTACTCATATGCTCCACTGGAATCCTGCAGAACTCTGTTTAAAACAAACAATATTTTAACAGTTGCTTCCATCTTCATTTATGAAGCAAGTTTATTAGTAAAAAATCACTTAGAAATATTTTATCGACACAATAATATTCATAATCATGACACAAGATTCGCAAACAATATATATATTAATAATTTTAGATTGTCCTTCTACAAGAAGAGTGCACTTTACACTTGCAGTACAATTTATAATAAGCTGCCAAAATCAATAAAAGATATCAACAACCTAACTAAATTTAAAAAAAAATTACGTTCTTTTCTCTGCACCCACTGTTTTTACTCCCTTAAAGAATTTCATGAATTTGCAGCATGAATAATATGTAATTTTACCCATCCTGTTAAAGTTTTTTTTATATATTTGATCTGTTCAAGTTTTTAATTTGTTGTTTTAAATGTTTGGTAATCTTATCCCATTTATGTGTTTTATTCAAACTTTTAAATATTAGATGTACATTATATTATTTAAGAATTTTATAATATCTATTTTGTATTTTGCTGATGACGTTCCATATCCTGTAAGGCTTACATGAAATAAAGTTATTATTATTATTATTATTATTATTATTATTACTGCAGAGACAAAATTCGAGGAAATAGATCTTAAAACTAGGGCCTTCCGGTCAATATTGTCAATATTTTCAAGGGTAGTGTTTAGAATTCGCTTTCCTCTTCCTTACTAGTATAAATTATCTTCAGGATGTCAATTATACCTATTGTTTACTTAGAAAAACCAAATATAACAATGTGGGGAATTTCAAGAAATATTAAATCTAGGGTGGCACGTTTTCCCCGTATCCGATTTCGCTCAGTTTTCACCCACATTATTTTTTCAGCAATTGAAATCGTTGTGGGGGGTGACCCAAACTAAATTCGAAAATATTTTTTTCCTCAGGTATAAATAAGGACCGCCCTAGAGATCATATTCCAAATGCATGTTTTGCGCTAATATGATTGTATTTAAAAAAAATTTCAAAAAATGGCAGCCATCTTGGTTCCTAAGAGAAAATGTTGAACCGTCCTAATCGAAAATGAATCTCCTTGAAGTAAGGAACAACCGTGCCAAATAGCATCCTGTGGAGTTGAGATGCCGAGACCTCTACAAGTATATATTGTCGAAACACGGAAATAAGAAATATTTTAAATAATACATAGGTACATAAAAAATTTTACTTTTTTTAAATAAAGCAATTGGTTGTTTTTGTAGCTTCCTATGATAAAAAGGAATTCATATTTGCGTTCAAGATTCAAAAACAGCCAAACACCATATACCCAACTTGAAAATATTAATTTTCAAAAAAAATTGTACAGTGTATTTGAACAAAATATAGCGATATTGCTTTCTAGTGGAAAATAGACTCCGTATTCCTATTCGCCAGATATAATTTAGTCAGAGATCATACCCCAAACGTATGTTTTGCGCCAATGTGAGTGATTATAACAAAAAAAAAAAAAAATCAAAAAATGACCGTCGTCTTGGTTCCTAAGGAAAAATATTGAAGTGTCCTAAACGAAAATGAATCTCTTTGGTGTAAGTACCAACCGTGCCAAATGGCACCCCGTGGAGTTGAAGTGCAGTAAAAAAGTTGTACCGCACCCACTATAAGGAATAGATGAAAACGAGTGGTTGTTAAAGAAATATCTTCAGATAGCTTAACCTAATCCGGTCAGTCTAATGACTTACTTCATACGTCTATGTACTCTGGTAGACTGACACACTGTGTTTGAAATAGTATAGGTGGAACTATAGAAAAACATTAAAGTATTAAAAAAAAGAAAGTACATGTTAAACTCTACTGAATAATGTTAATTTTGGTTAATTTAATTGTTTTAAAGAGAACGTATGAAATCGGTGCTTTAATGTAAGGTGCATGAATATAACCGTCACTCTGTTGAGAACATATACATTTTTCTTGAGACTAAAATGAATATATTTATATCCGAAATGCAAAACAATCTACAAATATCTCTTTAATTTTTTGTATGCTAAACTTTTTAATAATATTGTTAAATAATGTGCTATTTGTTTTCCTATAACATTTAATATTTATCCTACTGCGTATAGGTATTACTTCTATTTTCTATCTTCCAGTAAAAATTTAAATTTAATATAGTGGTTCTAATTTTAAAATAATATATACAGTTTCCACTTAATGTTGCAATGTAATGATAACCACATTATCATTATCATTATGATTAAAAATTAAGGCTTGAATATCTAAATTCCAGTTCTGTTTCTGTAATTAGATTAAGTAAATATAATGGTATTAAACCATCACGAGGATGATATATGTATAATTTAAAAGCATTTTTATTAACTAAATGATTTTACTTTAATGGATAAGTTCTTTTTATACAAATAATAAATACCGGTGGATATAAAATGCTTCTAATTGAAACATCGCGTTAGTACTACCTAATGCTATCATTATAGATGAAACACCAAAATATGCTTACTCTTCATTGCTATTGTTACTTTAAAATTCCCAACGTCGAGAGATTTTTTAACATTAAATACTACAGAAAAAGCAAGCCTCCACATTTCTAAACAGATTTCATGAGGAAAGAGACTACCCATTTGCAGGTAAAGGATACACACACGTATTCAAATATACTGGGTTAGTTTCTTGTTGAGTGCCACAGCCAGAAATCGAACCAGAGATCCCAGGGTAAGAATCGGGTGTGCTTAGCTATTAGTCATTTGTGCACATTAAACAAAATTCCGCAAAATTCTATAATTAAAGCCGAAGATTTTTAGAATGTATTAGAGTTTGATTACATTGGTTTAAGGCAATCAGCATGCCTTGAAATGCATTGGGTAATATTTTCTTAGGCAGAAATATCGTAATGGGTAAGCCATTGAAACTCATATTTAAGACAAAATAATTTACATATTATAAACGCAAAAAATCTGTAAAGGCTATTTACATGCTATTAGGCCCGGCAAATCCGTCCACAAGATTGGTCTACCGTACAAATTCGTTTGTATGTATCCAAGTGCTTGCTGTCTACGAACCAAGACGACGAGCAGCAACAGCGAGTCAGGCATATCCGTTCGTGAGTAATTATAACAACGAATTTATTCATCAGCTTCAATATCATTGAGAATTTCTTCTTAGTCATGATTGCGTAACCAGAAACATACAGTAGAACACGTCGATTGAAACTAATGTCCGTACGTCTGTTGATAATTGTCCCAGCGTATGTAGTCAACGACGGGTAGGTCTGCCGAACAAATCCGGGACTATTATCGCATATGAGTGGGCCCCTTTACGTATATACAGAGTGCCACATAAGTGTCCGTACGTCTGTTAAGAATTGTCCCAGCGTATGTAGCCAACGACGGTTAGGTCTGCCGGACATGTCCGGGTATATTATCGCATATGAGTGGGCTCTTTTACGAATATACAGAATGCCCCAGAATGTGGATAATCTCTTGGGCGTGTAAATTTATGTAAAAGTATGCTTATGTATCTTTTTTCGATAGGGTGCACCACCGACAGGGTGAAATATTTATCTTCGAACTCGGGGTGGAAAAAACGGTTTTTCGATAATAGCTTTTTTAGTGCTTGAGCTCCTCGATCACCTAATCTAAATCCATTGGATTTTTATTGTGGGGACATCTCAAGCTTTGTTTATTCTCCAATAGAGATCAGAGAAGAACTACTACAACAAATCATGTTTTATTGCGATAAAATACGAAACAATGCTGAGGTATTGTGGAAAATGCAGCAGTGTTCAATTCGTCGAGCCTGAAAGTATATTAGATGCAAATTTGCAAAATTTGATCAAATTATAAAAGAGTTATTATTTAAAAAACCTCCTTTGATACCTTATGTTCAGGAATGAATATCTCATGCCATCGAAAGAAATTATATGAACATATGGTGTTATTTTTAGCTAAAATTTACACTCCCGAGAGATTGCCCACATGTTCTAGGACACACTGTATAAACGTAAGGGTCCTAAATAGAAAGTTCTTTTGTGGTTTAATAACTTTTTTAATTATACTCAAAAATCGCCATTTCTCACTTACATCCTTTAAAATTGCACATGTATGCCATTTGCTTTTCGTTTAATTAGCTCAACATTGTATTAGCTTTCTATACGTATATGTTAAATTTTCTTCGAAACATAAAAGTATATGTAAAAATGTAAAATATTGGAACAATTTCGTGGATATCAATTTGTATTTAGAATAAAGTAGCCTTGTGTTTTGAATTATAGCACAATAAGTATGTTTCAAACAGATTTTTTTTATAAAAGTTCTGCCAATAAGATTAGGTATATTAATTACAAATAAACATTTAAAACTCTATATACTGTTACGGTACGATGATATGCATCTAAAAATCTACTCTAAAGAGTTATTTAACGTTTACAGAAAACTATTTTAAAGTTATGAGGGAACAGGCAAACAAGCAACCAAACAAGATCACACTCCAAATACATATACCCGCTTCGTTATGTCAGCGGTAGAAACGAGGGTAAAAATAAAAATCAAATAAATTGTGGTAGAAAATATAGACTGTATGGGGAAGGGCCTATTTAGGTTTATCGGTTTATAATCAGTTATGTTTTTCCTTCTAATCAGATAGGTACTTTGATGCAGCCTCGTGAGAAATTCCACTAGTCTGAATGGAGAAATCTAAATATATACAATATTGATACCAGACATTAAAATGTAAACTTAATGCTATTATAGTACATAATCATACATGTGTTACGTCATATGAAAATGTCGTTTGTCTCTATGGTAGTTTCTTAACCTACCGCAATAGCACAGGTCTACAAAAAAAAATAGTCTTGTTCTAAGATTCTTATCTAACTTTACTGAAGTATTTTGACGCGCTGAAGCCGATTTTCGACTAAAAAAAATCTTATCGTGTCAGTTTTTTAGAGGAAAACTGACACAATAAAAAAATATATCTAAAAGTGGGTTCAGCGCATCAAAATACTTCAGAAAAATTAGATCAGAACCTTGGAACAAGCAAGACCTGTGTTTTGCCCTTTATAGAGGATAAAGGGAGGTGACAGAGGGAGCTGACACGATAGAATTTTTTTTTTCAAAATTGGCTTCAGCGTGTCAAAATACTTCAGGAAAGTTAGATCAGATCCTTAGGACAAGCAAGACCTGTTTTTGCCCTTTTTAGGGGATAAAAGGGGGTGACAGAGGGAACTGACACGATAGAATTTTTTTTTTCAAAATTAGTTTCAGCGTATAAAAATACTTCGAGAATGTTAGATCAGAACCTTAGGACAAGCAAAGACCTGTTTTTTGCCCTTTTTAGGGTATAAAGGTAGGTGGCGGAGGAAACTGACACGATAGAATTTTTTTTTATTAGCTTCAGCATGTCAAAATACTTCAGGAAAGTTCAAAACCTTAGAACCTTTTTTTTGTAGACCAGTGCAATCTATGATATAAAATCCCTGATATTCTGTATGTCAGCAATAAATGTCCACGCTCCAGGACTTTTTTAGTACTTTCCGACCTCTTAGAAAACTGAAATTCGCCACAGACATCCCTTGGCACCTAGGGTTAGTAAAAAAATTCAAAATGGCGGAGACAATATGATGGCTTTAACGAAGAGGCAGATTATCATGTTTTGACCACTTCCAAAAAAGATAAAAGCTTATCAAGAGACCATATCATCGCAACAGCTCCCAAAAATCGAAAATTGATGAAAGGATACGGCGGGGCTGAACCAAACGGCAAGGGATCGTTATCTATGATTTTTTATTAGCTTAATGGTTTCGATAAAGTCCTAATTCACTTTAAAAAGCAAGAGAAAATCAAGATCAAGAAATTTTCTCGACGTTTGAAATAAAACTCAAAAGTGGCGTCTTGAATGTGACACTGATGTGCGAGTATTTTTCCTACCTTGCTTTTTTCATTAAATTAATGACACATTGTCCTTTCAACAAAAATTGTAAGCTGAAGGTATGAAAATGGGGTTTCACAAAAAACATTATTACCGTGTAATATTTGTTAAAACTGTGAAATAATAATTACTTCGATATCTTCAGCCATTTAGGAGATATTTCAACATTCATGTTACTACTCAGTTCTCAATAAGGACGTAATAGACTAGGCCCATAAGTAGGAAATCCATCCCTATAAATTGAAATCTGGTGAAGATGAACTAGAAATTGAAGAATCAGTTGCAGAAGAATCTCTTCAATCAGAAATTTCCAGCTCAGTGCCTGAGTACAATGTGCACGTGCAAGAAGAATAGACTGACTTTCACCAAGTTGTGCCACCGCTCTCGCCAATGTTTGAACTTTGAAATGGTCGTTTTCTTATCCTCATTGCTTCCTTGCTTACTCCCGAGCAACAAAGTTTCGGCGGCCATCTTGGTCGCCATCTTGGAACCCATGCACTCCAAAGTTAAGGTAAGTAAATTTTGAGCATTGCAATGTGTTTGGCATCCGAGAAAACCCCTAAGCAGACGTTTAGATCATTATTTTAAGCCAACGGACAAGGGAGATATAGGGCAACAGAGTTTCGCCATCTTAGATACCGGACTTTCGGTCCAAATTTCGCTTTGACTGCCTGAACGTCATATTCCCTAAATACCCTAAAAACGTTATTTTCCCAATTGTTACATGAAATGCTTCTTGCATTGTTCTTTATCGAAAACTTAGTCTATAATACCGCTGCGCCCTTGCGATCTTGGTTTCCTTATACTGCCGTACTGCTGTTATTAAGGTTTATTATCGTGTCATTGGTAATTTTCATCCACTTGTTTATTTTTATATTTACTGTGAATTCATGTTTATTTAAATCATTACTACCGTGTAGGTGCGTAGGATAAGGCAATAAGAACAGAAAATAATTACATGGATATCTTCAGCCATTCAGGAGACAATTTCGTTGGATTTTTTTAGCTTAAGACTGTGATCTAAATAAGCTAAACAAGAAAAAACATTTCATTTCGCATCCCTCCAGAGTACTGGAACCATAGATAAACACTCAACATGGCACCTCCTAGAAGACATAACTTATAAACTAGTAACGTATATAAAATTCAATATTACAATATTCAAAATATCATGGTTCTCTCCGACAAATTTCTGTTCTACGATCAAAGACAATCAGCACTAAATGAGTTTTCATAATGGCACATGTAGTCTAGGAGATAGCTACATATATGGGGCCTGGGATCACAACTGAATATTTTCGAGGGCGGCTAGCACCAAAACGGTCAGGGGGAGGTCTGACTCACATAGATAAAACGTAACAGCAATGCCAACAGGTTATATCCCAGGCCCTACATATGTAGCTATCTCCTAGACTAATACTAATATTTTATAAAAACGATACTGTGGTTATGGACATTAGTCCGATCTCATGAAGCAAGACTGTTTCTTAAACGTTTTTTTATAAAAGTATTTACCATTTATAGCTTTAAGATTTGTCGAATTTTGTAAAATGTTCGTATGTAATATCACTAGGGTTCAAAATTGTATCGAAAATTTTTTCGAAAGCGTTGTTACCTGGTAATATGAAGAGTGTAAATTGACAGTTTATTATCTGATTAAATCCCGAGTGCTTTAGCGGGAGGGATTTAATTTTTGATACACTAATGCTTAAAATTTTATCTAAAATTTTTTCGAAAGCGTTGTTGCCTGGTAATATAAAGAGTGTAAATTGACAGTTTATTATCTGACTAAATCCCGAGCGCTTTAGCAGAAGGGATTTAATTTTGATAACAAACAGCCAATTTACACGAGTTATATTACCTTTTGGCAACTTAGCTTGAGAAAAAATTTTAGATAAATTTTAATAGCACTAGTGGTATTTGCTGAATTTATTCCTTATAGAAATGATATTCAATTTTGATTTTTCGGCCATGTTTTGGTGCTTTCTATTTTTTTCAAAGTTGGCAGATTGACCAATACATATCAAACAGGTCTATATTTTTTAAGAATTTTATTTCAAATAAGCCAGTATTTTTTAAATTCCCGTCCGATTACTAGTACAAGATATATTAAGCAGATAAGTTAAAAATCAGTGAAAGCCCGTCAGAAAGTGCATATAACTTTTGACTCACAAGGGATTTTTGGGCGAAAATATTTTTTTCGTAATCAGGAAGTCATAATACATAAGAACCAACAATAAAATTTCAGGTGGAATGTTGTCGTCGAAAGAAATTTAATTAAATCAATTCGAGTGTACTATATAATATGAAAATGTAGATATGCAGAGTGCAGACTTTATCTGGTATACCACGATAACATATGAATTTAATACTTCATCACTTATTTCACTTCCCTTTTTATTCAACCAAACTTCCCTCTATTCAATTCCGTTCATGGTGATGATCGCGAATAAAATTCATGTATCTACCTACGTTCACATTTACATTTAGTTTCGGTTGCAGTTTAAATTCAATGCTTCAGACTCTTTCCGTTTATAGGTGATATAATGAAACATATTACAATATTACAATAGAGTTCACATAATTAAAGCAACAGCTGAAATTAATATATTACGTTCAAATGATCTACTCATTAAAATCACTTATTGATTATTATTATTTGGATCTCTATTTGAACTTCACTTTGTTTGAATTTCTTACTCAATAATATAATATTAAGCAAATTCAATATTCAGATGCAAAATATTATATATAGTTTATAACCAATTTAAATTAAATATACAAATGCATATCTATAAGTTTTTATAACCTAATCTGTCATAACATATATTCAATGGCGCGATCTTGTTTATCATTGATTAGTTAATTTTTTTTATGAAAAAATATTATCAAGAAGTTTAGTTCAGCATTTGGCTCTATCTCTGTTATGATGTTTAAAATTAATGAAACAAAGATATAATTAAGAACAATTTAATACTTTTGATGTTCAAAATACGAACCACCAACACTAACACATCCATGTGCTCTTCTCACTTCGGTGGTGGTGACGCCTAATCTCATTTCTTCCTTCATTCTTGCACCTGCTCATTAATTCTCTTGATGAGGCGGTTATGATCAGCTATTTCAATTTTTTTAAATAAGTAAAGAAGTACCGTCAAAGGACCCCGTATCTGAACCTATGTAAAAAGTGATATCAGTCAAACGTCATAAGTAGTCCAATCAACGAAGGAAAAATAGAATTAATTCGTGTAGTGACCAATTTTTGTATAGCTATCGGCGGGACTGCCCTGAACAACATACTAAAAGTTCTGATAGGTGGGGGGTGTGCGGGGGGGGTGGGGGATAGTTTAAAGGTCCCCTATTCACGTCTTTCTTGAATAACTAGAAAACTACGACTTCTAGCGAAAAACTATTCTTATACAAAATTAAACTAGATACAATTTTCTACCAATAAGTTTCTATTTATTTTTTATGTAGGGTCAATACTTTACAAGATAATTAAAAAAAAATCGAGTTTTAATGACATAAATGAAATTTTAACACTAAATGAATTTAAAACTAACAGCAATACTATATTATTAATAATAAACGAACATTATCTTAAATCTAAATATTTTAAAAGTCAGCAACATCATCGTCTAATGGTGCACCATTCGTACACGTACCATGGCAAGTGCCACACACCATTGAGCATGGAATGTCGGCTTTTCGACAACCACAGCTTCCCCCACACCCAGTAGAACATCGGCAAAAGATGGAGTTCAAGATCGCTTCAGGAGCTACTGGTTCTTTGGTGGTAACCGGGGTTAGCGATCCATTGTCCCATCGGTTCCATCCCCACAGATTTGGGGGTAGGGGATTATTGAGCCATTGCTCTATCTGTAAGTAAGTAAGCGAACCGCTGGCTGTAAGTAACAAAAAATTTTGTAAAAAACAGTTAATATACTCTGAAAGAGGGTTGTTGCGCAGCTCTTTGGTTGGTGGCAGTGTGGCTAAATCAGGTTTTGGCTTGGTGGATGATTTTAGGAACGCAGTATATCGGTGTTTATTTAGGTCTCGCTTATCTGCAGTCGCTTGGTAGATCGCTAAAGACATCTACTCATTCCATTTACGCGGGGAAGCAGAAGAAAAAGAAAGACGTGAAAAGGGGACCTTTAAACTACCCCCCTCCGTCAGGACTTTTAGCATGTTGTTCAGGACCCCCCCCCTCCCCCGACAACTGTATAAAAATTGGCCACTACACGAATTATTCCCCCTAATCGGCCTTCATTTAACATCAAACTTTCATTTTATACTATTAAAACATGATTTTTAAAAATTTGCGATTTTCCCACCACCTCTATATCTCGTAAAGTACATAAAAAATGCATATATCCTACATAAAAAATGCATATCGAGTTATTCAAAAGAGACGTGAAAAGGGGACCTTTACTACCTTTAGCACTTTTGGGTTAAGTTCTCTCGAAATCTTGACGTGATGGTGCAAAACGGACTACGGCATCGTGTTCAGCACCTCAAAACCTTCGGGGCACGGTAATGGTATCCCATTGGTCGGACATTTTTTTTTGTTGTAAACCTGTGTTATTATTAGATAAAAGTTAGATCTGGTTGCTAAGATATTATCTAAAAATCACCTTTTTGACGCCATCTTTATAGAGCTGTAGCTTGCTTACAAAGCATTTTACGGCATACCTTCATTAGCACTCTTATGCTTGAAATTGACCATATTATCACTTCCTGAATTTTCTTACGCACCCTGTATACTTGGTGGAAATGTACTGCCCCTGCCAATGCAATTCAAAAAGGTTTTATTATAATTAATAATACAAAAGTGCGCCTGAGTCAAGTTCCGATTTAGAACCGATCACACCACCACGGCGTGCAACGTCGTGGTAGATGGGTAGTCGGGTGAAACGGGTTTAACTCCGGCTTAAACGATAAATGGAGAAGTATAAGGTTAGATCTCCTGTTCTTTGGAACAAAAAACTTAAATCTAACAATTTGGCGAACTATAACTAAAGTGAGTGCTGCTTTTTAAAACATTATACTTAAATATCTTAGAAACCCTTGACTATACGTATTCGGACCCATTGAGAGTTTTAATCAACATGGTTTGAAATACAACATACTCCAGTTTTAAGACATTTGACTAAAACAACTTTTTACATGTCCTTTGGGAACCTCGCTGGCCACAATATCTAAAAAGGCCAAGATCTTAAAATCTGTGATACTTTGTGCACAGGTATATATGATCGTATAGGTTCTGGATGACCTTCTCTATTACCTCCACAAAACTTTCTAACGATTTGCCAAACACGCTGTTTAGTATGTTTCTTTGACTATATTTCACATTGAAGAAGGTATTCCTTTCTCAATACTAATAAGTCTGTAATTTTATAGAACAAATGTCCTAAATCGCTTCGTTAATGAGATAGAGGATGTTAAACTTTTTCCGGAGATATCGATGTTTGATATCTTTAGAACGGTGTGGCGCTTATTGGGACCAACTTTCCCGTCACCGCTCTTAATTATAAAACTATACCAGCATTGACTGGTATAGTCTTATAATTCCCTTAACCAGCGAACATCGTTACAGTACACCTCGCAAACATCTGCATTTATTTGGATAACAGTTTCTCTGTAGGTGGATTAGTAGAGGACACCTCGTTACTTGGCCAATACTATCGCCAGAGCTCCCATCGCTCAGCTTTTTCCTTAGAGGTTATGTCAAAAGTAACGCACGGTGTGTAACACACAATAGCTTTGTTCAAAAATCCTCCACTATCTGCACCAGTGTAAATTATCTCTGTTCAACTTCTGTATAGTCTCACTCTATCTCCTATTATCTGCACTAGTGCAGATAGTGCAGAATTTTTGAACAAACATATAGTAAGGGGACATGATTTCGAACAGTTAAAGTCGTGGAATTATATAATTCTTGGTCTATGTTTATTTTGTTTTTAAAATTATTTGTACTTTTAGTTAAAAAATATATTACTTCGAAGACGGTGATGCATTCTATGGCCAATTTTTTGTATTACTTCCACATCCAGTGGAACTATAGTAATTGTTCAAATAGGCTTAAAATATCATGAAACGTCGAGGTTTTAAGTTTGAGCAAAAAAAAATTCTGTCTGTCGATATGTCTGTAACTTTTTTTGTGGAGCCGTTTAAGACATTGACTTGAAATTTGGTAGTCGTAAGCAAAAAAAAAAACAGGACAACTATTTTTCTAATGTAAATCTGTCTCTATTTGCACACTTGCAATGAATTTTGACAAATAACTGACAATGTCACAAAAATTAAAGTTAGATGTACACAACTAGATTTTAGCAAAAATACGTTATAAGACTGGTCCCATTTTTTTGCGCACGACAGTACACGTATGTGTTTTAACGAGATCTGGAACTAGATTATATTTTGATCTTATTCCGTCGAAGGGATGGGGGGTAAATAGGTAAATCAAGCAAATAGGAGTTCATAAAATAGTATTTAGTACACCGGGTGTAAACGAATAGTGGGCCACCCCTGTAACTTCCTTGTTTTTAAAGATATCGGGATGAAATTTTATATGGTGAAATTAGGTAAGATTTCCAACTTTTTGAGACGTATCCGCCATATTTATCACTTCCGGTTTTACCGGGAATGACCCCAATAGTTTTTTCTAAATGGACCACCCTGTATGTTTTTACATTTTTGAAATAAAGATCATATTTTGGATACATTTATACTATTTTGAACAATTTATACAGTGTTGCACGTAAAATAATTCGAATTTTAGTTGTCAATCTAGATGGCTGCGAATATGTTAAAATTATTTTTGTTCCAATTTAATTCATATAAAAAATATGAAAACGTGAATATGTCCAATAATATATCATACAGGGTGCTGTAAACTCATTAAAATCACATTTTTCAAAATGACTCATTTTTTAAACATTATGATATGGGCCACCCGGATATTCAGAAAGCTCTATTTAGTAGGGGTTAAAAGGTACCAAAAGTTCCGTAATGTGTAATCGTTACCGGCAGAAATGGCAATTTTTCTTAAGAAATTTATGATCTAACTTCAATTAAATTTTGATCAACCCTGTATATTTGTGTTAATATTTTATGATATTGGAAATCTTACCTAATTTCACCATACAAAATTTCATCCAGATATCTTTAAAAACAAGGAAGTTACAGGGGTGGCCCACTATTCGTTTACACGTATATAAGAGAAGCTAAGGTCTCAACAAAATTTTGGCATTAGCCACCCTCATTACCACCCTCACTCTATTATTAAAGGGAGTGAAAAAATATAAAATTGTGATTTAGTGTGTGTACAAGAACCAAAGGTCACAACATTTTTTTTACTTCACTCACTCCCACTAGCACCTCCACCCCCACTTTCTATGTGGCATATCGTTTTATGTGTTTTTGGGGTAGACGATTTCAAATATTATATTATTAAAGTTTTTTTTCCTAGTTTAGATTGGCCTCGAGTATTTTCTATTAGCCAGCTGCTCAGATTGTCGCAATTTGTAATATAAAAGAGAAATATAGAATCAACCAAAGACTACAGGAAAAATTACAGTTGGCAAACATTACAAGTAAGTAGGCCTCGATAAGGAGAATAAAAGAATAACAGAGAAAACTACAGAAGTAGGCTGGAGTTCGGATTTCACAAATATTTAAATCTCTTAAATGAAAAAGTTGCATGTTTGCAAGTATTCACCGATGATTTGAAGCGCATCAAAATTTTGTTTTGCAGGAATGTAATTTACGTTGAGAAGTAATACAAAGCCAATGTCCTGGACACAGAGCTGGAGTACTTCAAATAAAAGTAATTGAAAAAAGTATTTCAAATACTTTCAGTATTTGAAGTACTTTGCTTCAAATCCTTTCGATTCTTAGTATTTGGTACTTGGTATTTGAAATACTTTGCTTCGAGTATTTGGATTTGGTATTTGGTTTTCAGAAATACTGGTATTTGAATTACTTTGCTTGGTATTTCAAATACTCTCCGGTATTTCAAGTACTGTCCCGGTATTTGAAGTACTAGAATTAACAATTTATAGTATTTGAAATATGTTTTTTGATATTTCAATTAGCTAAAAGTATTTGAAGTCCTTGTAGTTCCTTGTTTTAGATATTTTAAAAAACAAATTTCACTAAAAAATTGTTACTGCATAGCTGTTTTTATTCAGTAATCAGTGTTAACATTATGTGGGCAGTGGGGGATTTAGGGGGTTGGCTATAGATGCTATAGCCCAGGGCGGCAAAATCCAGGTACGGCAAACTTTTTGAAAAATAGCAAAGGCACATAAAAACAAAAAAATATTATTATTAGTATGTACTAAGTATCAGAACATTAATTTATTTAAGAATGTGTTTTTTTTATTTTAACTAGACTAAAGTTCCTTATTATAGTCAACTGTACAGGGTGGTCACGCGAACGTTAGAACCTCATTTAACTTCGTTATTTTTGGAGTTACGTAAAAACGTTTAAAAATAAAAGTTATGAGAAATCACGTTTATTTTCCAAAAATCATTTCAGAAAAACAATTAAAAGTCAAATTTCTGAGATACGAGCTTTACTTTGTTTTTTTTTTTAAATGGAATACCCCATATATTTTTACACCATTAGAAAGGCCATAGAAAAACCTTTTTCAATGATGTATGACGTATGGAATTTTTCTTAAAAACTATATAGATATTATAAGTTTTATATTTTCTTACAATAAGTCATGGTAGTCCGAAATAGTAGTTTGTGCAACAAGAGTGGATTTGATATCCATATCGCGCGATAAAGAAGTTTGAGCACGACGCCGTAGGCGGAGTGCTCAAATCTTTTGAGTGCGACATGGATAATCCACTCGAGTTATATGTACAGCATACTTTTTCTACGACCAGCTTAAAAAACTACAATATTTATTAAACATTAATATATTACACAAATACACATTGACAGTTACTTTGACAGCTTACGCACTAATTTGATTTTAAAATGAATAGTTGCATATGTACTTAATACACGAACTGTGATTGGTCCGTTTCATTTCATATCCATCCTAGAACTGATATGAAATATATCCGTTCAGTTACCTGGAATTGCATACTTATCCATTCTACAGACTGTACAGAAAACAGTAAATTTATATAAGGGAGTAGAAAAAATATGTATCAATTATTGAAATTCTCCATTTTATTTAAAATAAAGTGAAATTAGATACTAACATGTATCTTGACAGAACTAACATATTGTTTATTTTAATTTACATACTTTTGTTTTCCATGGATAATTTGATAAATTGTAAATTTTTAGTAAATTAGACAAATTTTTTTTAAGATAAATACCATGTATATAATTAAAAAGCTTTTTTTTATGGCTTTTCAAATGGTGTAAATATATATTGGACATTATTTTAATCAAATACATTTTTTTATTTTGATTATATTTTGGACTTACGGTTTTTTGACAATTCTGAATAAGTTTCATTAACAAAATTTTCCGATAAAGATATGGCTAATATGATTTTTTTATTTTCCCCGCATAAATTGGTACTGCAGGTGGCTTTGCATTTGTAGGAGGCGAATGCTTTTCTGGTCATAAGTAGATCCTAATTGGTTCCATACTTAAGTAAAATTTGATTCAAATCGGAAAAAAATAAAAAGTTATTGGGTTGTTACCATTTCAAGTGAAACACACTGTATAAAAACCAGTGATAAAAAAAGAATTGAATTAAAAAATTTTCAATACTTAAATGACTTTGACACCCAACTTGCTTCTCAGTAAAAACAGTTTTTATAGGTTTAATACATGCCTTGCATCATCAGCTGTAGAAAGACCCTTTTCATTTACTGAAATTATAAATGCTCCTAGAAGAAATGCATTAACTAATGGAAATTTCGAAAATTTGGTGCTATTGAAAGCTAATGGAAATAGATAGATCTCAATTTTATTATTTGTACTTACCTAAAATTATTACTATGTTTTATATACAGTATCGGAAAGTCTTGCCTTAAGTGTTGCATAGTTTCAACGACTTAACCGACCGCCCACAATAAAGAGCTCTAGCATAAAGGCAAATAGTGACACGAATCATCAAGCATCAAGGCGGAAACAAATTGAAATTCCACAGACAGGCTGCCCACGCACATGTGGTGGGGAAAGCAGGTGGCACGATTGTAGGATGTGTTATATGATAAAAAAGAATAGAATAGTTAGCTTTACTCTCGCTTGCTCTTATTGTCCATACCCAAGCGAACATTTTCCGATAGTGTACAAGTTGATTTTCTTTATTACTTTCTTGATATTTGAAGGGAAATCGACCGCAGCAATATTTATTTTTGTTGGTTTTTATATTTATATAATAATAAATTATTTTTCCTATTGTTTTTGAATGATGCTGAGTTAAAGAAAGCTGTTAATAAATAAATATTAATAATAACAAATTATTAAGAGAAAAACTTAATAAATAAAATTTTTTATGGGTATTGGAATAACTGTGGAGCATTTGAAATATGTTAAAGTACTTGAAATACTTGAGTATTTGAAATACTTTAGAGTAATTGAACTACTTTGAGATTTGAAGTACCTAGTGAAGTACTTCAAATAATCTGAAATATTTGAAATACGGTACTTGCGATTTACTTGAAGTACTTTCGACAAGTATTTGGTATTTGAATTACTTTGCTTCAGGTCATAGTACTTGGGAATTGGAGCAGCAAGTACTTCGTCAGGTACTTGGTATTTGGTACTTCAAGTACTTTCATTGGGTACTTTCAACAGCTCTGCCTGGACATGTATTAAACGGTCGGATTCTCTCTGTTTGAGTCTACATGGTTAACGTCACCAGTATCTCCACATTCGCAGAGATCGCTCTCTATTATTTTAATTTTATACAGGTGAGAAGGAAATCGGTCATGGTTAAATTGCAGACGAGTTATAGTCGAATAGATATGCCTGGTGATGGAGAGCCCTTTGTGCCATTTGGGTTTAGATATAAGCGAGTTTAATAAAAAGTAATTAGTGGGTCTATCTGAATATGCGTCTTGGTATCTGCGTTGCCATTTTACGTGTAGTTATTTTTAAAATGTGACGTGTAAATCTGATGAAAAATCTAAAAAAGTATCGCCGTCTGCGATTACACTCTTGGCTAATTTGTCCACTTTTTCATTATGTGGTAAGTCACAGTGAGCTTTACACACAGAGTTGCCATTAATGTTGCGATGTACCAACTGTGAGACTTTACTTACGACGTCTAATACATAACATGAGGAGTGGATTCCAAAATTGGAAATACTCCCAAGTAGCACAGAATTCTTTAAGATATCTTTAAGAAGTTCTATTTACTGCCCGCGAGGATATCTTGTATTTATGTACTCTAGAAGTCCTTCCGAAATCAAAATGAGAAATCTTCATATGTGCTCGAATTTTATGCACTGGGGAAATGTAAACTGGGCATTATATAGGAATTTCAACTTTCGTTAACCCACAGACATCTACTAGAAGTTCTAAAAGGGAATTACCATACAGCTCAATTTTCTAAGTATTATAGAAATCAAAGTATTAAAAGGGAAATAGTAGTATTATCCTTAACGGAATACTTGTAGACATCTAAAGTATTAAAATGGAAATATTATTATTATCGCTAATAGAACACCTATAGAAATCGCAAGAAGAAATTCTTTTAATGCATAAAATTTGTTTGCTTACCACGTAGTTTGTTACAGAAATTATTCCTAGATGACGCCACGTACAGACCACTGACGATAATCAGTCATGCATTATGTTATACTCATGAATTTATAGAACATTAATAACATTACTGCAACGTTCAAATTCTCTCAGGGATCATCGATTTATTTGGATGAATCTTACAACGATCTCTAATCTTTGGTTTGATTTGGGCCTGATGTCTCATACTGAGATTTTGATTAACCAACATTTCACCAGCTGCCGCTGGCAATTCTATAAGAAGTGTGTGTTGGTACACCTAATAGAAATCCTATAAAGATGTTTTCAGTACCGTTTATATTGGTAAGCGATAAAATACCCGAAAGATTACTACAGGAATTAAATCTGTTTGCAGGATCAATGCAGTACATCTAACAGAAATCCTATAAAGATGTCCTCGGGACCATTTATATTGGCAAGCGATAAGATATCCTAAAGATTACTATGGGAATTCTATAGGTATGCAAAAGGCTGCTCACAGGATTCTATACTAATAGCTTTTTTCGATTACCATGGGAAGTACTATTTAATACTGATATGCTGACATTTGCCCATCTTAGGGAACTCTTACAGACCTCTAGAAGATATTTACTAATTCCTAAATTTTTATCCTCGGGATATCTTGAGGAATTAATTGTGCTACTTGGGACTATTTAAAATACTACTTGCATCTCAAGAAATTGTGATGTTAGGGTAATTTCCATACAAAAAATTAAGTCGTCGGCGTCGTTAAGTGGTTCAAAATTGGCTTACAAGATTTTACCTAAACATTCTAACTATCTAACATACAAACAGGACAAGCCAAATAAAAGTTTGTAAAATACAATTCTCAAGTACTGTTTTTCGTTAGCATATAGCATGACACCTGTTCTTCTGTTTACAGCACTTGCTTTAGAAAAAAATTGCATATTAAACTGTTTTCGGTAAATAGTAAAATATTTCTTTCTTTACAAATAACTCAATTAACATTAGTTTTAGCGAGAAAATGGTGAAGGTCAAAAATAAATTTTATAAACTGAGAATTAATTTGTTTTTTCATATATTTATGTAGGATTAATAGTCTCAGAGATATTTAAGTTTTAATATGGCGTCTGAACGTTTATTGTATGAAGTAGTTAGTTTAAATGTTGAATACCTTAACTGTGACACCTGCGGTGGCACCATTCTCTAAGGATCAGAATTAAACATAATGAATCATTATTTAAAATGATTCTTTGTTTTTTTATGCGTCTTCACATTTTTTTAAACAAATTGTCGCTATTTTGCTACTGTAATTGTTCAATAAATAAAAAAAAATCTCAAGAATACTGTTTTTTGTGAATATGTAGTATGACCTAGATGCTCAAATTTGTATCTGTTTTAAACACCTGGCTTAGAAAAAACTGCCTATCCCCCATATTGTAGGCGCAATTTTGAATTTTCGAAATTTAACTCCGAATTCGTAATCAATGATCCCAAAAACATTAATGTCCTACGTTTCAAAAATATATCAACAAGTGTTGGGACCATATAGAAACATAATTACCCATAAAAAAAAATCATTACATATGAGATTATTTCTAAATACTACATATTTTATACCACTAGGTACCATTCTATATTATTATATTATAAAATTAAATACGCACTTTCTACTGTTTTTTTATCTACAACTACAACCGATTTTTATTAAAAGAAGGAAATTAAACGCGATGAGAAGTAAGGCAGCGCAGAAAAAGTAGTATCGGGTAACATGTGCTGTGTCTCACGCTTTCCATAATTATTAATTAAAACAAGAAAGCCAAATTATTTTTGGTATAGTTTTTCGGCTCAATTTAATTTCGTTTAAATTATGCCAACCATAAAATTTTCAAATATGGATAGATTACATAGAAATAAAATAGCAGGATTCCATTATCTTAAAGCTAATTCTTTGAGTTTATAGTTTGAATTCAACAGAAACAAGCCATTTTACCATGGGAGAATACGGATATGATAAACGACATCCGGTTTCAGATGCTTTTGTGGGATTATTAAAATATATATACAAAGTTCGTTCATTACGTCTAGTTCTAAATAAAGCAAATGATATACTTTGTGTTATGAAAAGCATGATATTCATGCAAATGTGTACTAAATATTGAAATATTTATATTTATGCTGTTTTCTTTTAAACAACACAGTAAACAATCTAAATCGTTTATAAGTTACTTTAAATAAACTGGAAATAGAACCAAATCTAAAATGAATTACAAAAAAGATTGTGTTTGTGAAAACTTCTTCAATGTCAATATCTTCATATAAGTTTAATATTTTTGAAATAGTCAATTACGTATGTGAAAGAGAACATTTTTCTTCTTTTTGCCGGACTGCACTATGCAAAGGATGATTACATGTTTAAGTGCTCCTACATGTGCACCTGTGCATATGTATGTATAGCGTATGATAGCACAGTTTAATACAAATGTGCCAGTCAGATAGAAGTTAAAATTAAAGAGAAATGTCAAACTTCGCCAAAATGTCAAATAGAGCAGGCAGAGCAATGACCTCCCCCATTATATATATGAAGTGTTGGTGTACTTCCGGGTGTTTTCCCACGTAGTTGATAGGCTCCTACTGGAGCCATTGTTGTCTAAACGACGTTTCGGCAGAATCCCATCTGCCATCTTCAGGTTCTCGCTGAAAGCTGCCTACTGCTGCTCCTCGTAGCTCGAACTGGACTGTCCGGTATGTGGGATACTAGCATTGAGCCAAGGATCTTAACGAGGAGAGGGAATAGTCTAATTGAACGGTAACTATTAGAATTTTTAGGATTAATGTGTGTAGGCATCCTATACACTCCATATGCCAACTGGCAACACTAATTCAGCCACTAAGTCCAAAATCCTCATCCCAATATCAATGGTAAACTTGGGAAATAAAAAATTAATAAAAACTGATTTATTTTTAGAGGATCAGAAACGAAATATTGTAAAGTTTAGATATTTCTTATCTGAACACAACTTTGTCCTTGAGAGATTTTTTTAATGTTTTTTAACGTCCTAGCAGCTATAACTATTCCACCACTTTTATCCAGGATATACATAGACAACATATTTTTTTTTCGAATTTTGAATGTATAATATGGATTAACTGCTTTAGATTTTAAATGTTGTTTAAAATGTTCTATTCTTTGCAGTGATGTAAAATAAATGCTTAAACATTTAAAGCTAAACGTTTAATTATCACTAAACGAGAATACTCGGAGGAGAAGGATGTAATTACTTCCACATTCAGTGAAGTATAGTAACGACAATTTATTGTTCAAATAGGTTTATAATGTCATGAAACGTCGGGATTTTAAGTTTGAGTGATAAAAAAATTTCTGTCTGTCAGTTTTTCGGTCTGTCTGTCTGTCTGTGGAACTAGATTATATTTTCTTCTTATTCCGTCGAAGAGCTTAGGGGTAAATTAGGGTAAATGGGAGATAAATAGGTAAATCAAGCAGGTAAGAGTCCATAAAATTGGTATTGAGTATATACAAGAGAAGCTAAGGTCTCAAATGTTAATAAATGGGATAAGTGTGAGACATTTTGGGCTTAGAATTATTAAAAACCAGCCTCTATTTGATCCATTCAGCGCAAATATTTCTCTCATTATTTTTTAAACATTTTATAGAAAGAGGCAAAAACCCAATAAACAGTAAGAAATAAGGAAACAATTACAAGCGATAATCTAGGAGGCCTAACTTGTTAAAATGTTCACATGTGCCTTTCTCTTCCGTATGTAACGTAATCGAATTTTGGATTCGAATATTTGAAGAATTTTCTCCAAATTGATTTTACCGCTAAAAAATGGCCACATATTTTTCTGCATCTCTGCTCTCTTCTATTGATTACAGCAGTATTAGGTATTGGTAATATAACCAATGTTCCACAAATACGTAGAGAAAATTCCAGACCGCAAAAAAACGTACTTCGATTCCACCAACAATTTCGGGGATACTGAGGTGGTCTGTAGTAAAACAGACTATATTAACCCAGTTTTATAATGTATTGTCAGACCTTGAAGATGTGAAATGCTATCCCTACAACGTATAAGGAATTTATTGGTGCAGTTACAAAGTGATTTAAAATTTAAATTATTTCAGTCGTTACTGTGCCAAAAGCTCCATTAAAGGATTTTAAAAATTAAACAAAGCTATTTTTGTAAAAATTATCCGAGTCATTATAATGAATGCAATAATGATGCAAATGGGGAATTGGGGATGCTACCGTGCCAAGTTGGGTTCATTAATTAACTGTAAATATCCCTTAGTTACTTCCTTCCCGGCTACCATAAATATTAATTAAAAGGTCGTTTTACCCACCACGAAATGTAAACCGGTAAAGAAAATTATATGATTTATTAGTATCAATTTGGCACAATAAATATTTGCCTTTTAAACTAACAATAAGAATTATTATTTAAACTCATTCTTATAGTGTTAATATTTTATTCTGTATTTAGATATAATAAGGTAGGTATATTAAAAAACTTGCGAGAGACAAATCAAATATTTGTTCAGTCTCAACTTTTAGCTTCCTGGTGATAATAGAACTTAGGAATACAGATTAATCTGTGTTAGGGAGATAATGAGTGGAGATTAGTATATAATAATTTTCTAAATTATTCCGATCGTGGTTACAAATAATATACAAAAAAAATGTAAATAAATGAATAAAATGCTGTCAAAAACTTACAGATGTTAAGAGCAAGAGAATGAACGTTCATTATAACGTAGGTTAGTTTTTATGGGATTAATGACGATACTTACATTGTGATTAATATTACAGACATACTTTGGATGATCGGCTTTTAAAATGCATTTTTTCATTCAGCACTAAGTTTTCGTGTTTAAAATCTATTTTTCACCTACACTATTTTATATTTATTTATACAATACTTTCCAATTATGATGATAAAGTAATAGAACCCCTTCATATCCCCTTCTATCCCTATGAGTTTGTCTGGTATTAATTTTACCTCTATCTTATGGTTCCCATAATCTTATAAGAAGAGTTCAAAATTTTGTCAGGTAATTATTCTAGATAGATAGATAGATAATAATATTTATTGGATCAAATGTTCCAAAAGGCCAGTTTTTGAATAAGTAAGCCAAAATTGACACATTGAGGCATATATGGCACCCACCCTCCGTACAGGAGGTTTATTGGGTACTGAGTTTAAGGGCCCGGTCTCCCGAGGGGCCCGTAGCGGAGGCTCGCCAGAGATTTTGACAATCTTTTTTTCGAATTTATTCCCCCCGCTCATCAATTATTAAGCGCGGGAGCCCGCCACAGATTTAGACAAAAAAATTTTTCCCATTCATCAATTATTAGTACCAGGGCCCATGATTTAATGTGGGGGGCCTGCACCCATGTGGCACTCATCAAGCCGTATGACATTCTGAATTTTCATTTTAAATTTCGTCACATTTAAAGTGCAATATAAAATTGATTGGTAATTATACAAAAAAATCGTCTATATTTATTACCTATTGGAATAAAATTTCCTTATGTGATTTATAAACGAGGCCTGCCTTTCGAAAATGTGGTAAGTGCCAATTTTCAAATTTGAGAGGAAAAGGAAAAAATTGTTTATTCTTTGTAAGATATGCCTTTATAGATACAAGTAATTTAATTTGCATATTTTATAGTTCCCTGAAGTACACTACATGTATACCAGGCTCAACATAATGAACACTTTGAGAGTATGGGGAACATGCCGAAGATGCTACGCAGCTCTAAGTTCAGGCCGCAGTTTCAGTCGATGCACCGAAGCCATCAATTTGTAAAACAAATCTGTACATTTAAATGTGACCGCACATACCGAGGATGCTAGCAGGGTGAACTACTGCTAGCATCCTAGCAAACATTTCAAAACTTACCTCAGAAGATACTTTTTTTTACCACATTTGCCAGATGCCTTGGTACTTAAAACGTTTTGACTTCTCTTTTGACTCTATATTGTATCTAATACTGGCACTTACGTTTTGGAAAGGCAGGCATCAAGCTGACTAAAAGTTCAAGCGCGGGCTCCACGTCTAAGTAGTTGTATGTAGGTACGAATACGACGAATCGAGTAGAAGGGTAATTCCTCTACTTATAATGTAAAGCCTATCGCTGGTCGCTGGCGGCGCTAACAAGAATTATTCTATTTCAGTAAGTAAGTACCGTTACTGAGACTGGGGATGTATTAGGTTATCCGGTTGCTGTCGTCAAAATTAATATTTTTAATGATATTTTTCATTAAAGGGCAATTATTATTAATAGCTAACGAAATAAAAATTTATTCTAATGTTTGGCGAATAAATTATCACCTCAAGCACTAAGATAAAGTATAATTATTCTGTAAAGGCGAAGTCCGCAATAAAACATCAGACAGAGAAACACATACATTGTTCCACGCGTATATAATCGAATAAAACTTTTGACCTGCCCATAAAGTTGACAAAGTCTTGTGCTGATCCAGTACGTAAGTTTTATCCTTTGTCTTGCTCTTGATCATGAATTAAACGGGGATAATTTCTGAAAGAGTAGAACAACTTATTTAAGATAAAAATTAATTACGCGTACCTACGGTCGTGATACCAGATATCTAACCAACTTTGTAATGGCTCCGCACAAGACGGCAATTTTTCGAAGATCATACTTCTATATAGCAGCCATTTATAGAACGAATTTTCAAATGAAATAAAAGTTGAAAATATAACAAAATTTCAACATATATTGAAAAATGTTGACCCAGCGTCAATAATTCTGTGGTGGTCCCTGTATTTTCAGTTATTTATGGGTTATGTAAGATATTGATCAAAGATCTCTGTGCCAGGACCTTGCACACATCCCCATTAGTTTGTAGCACGTCATTACCATAAAAATAAATATTTTAGATTTTAATTTAGGTGTGGTACCGGACAAATGGGCAGTTATTATGGAATTTGCATTTATTATTACTATCATTATTATTATCTCAGCCCCAAATTGTTCACCCCCCGGTTTTTCTTTTTCTGTGCACAACTTTTTTATTATTTTAGTTACGCCGGAAAGTTACTAGTAAAAGTTGTAGACAATTGCATTGTCTACAAAAATTCTCTTTTAAAATGTTTTCTCCAACTCACGGTTACGGAAAATAAAGAAACAAATTACACCTTTACTTACTTACCTCCACTTGCAGTGCTGAAAGTCAATAAAAATGAACCAAATAAAAAGGTAAATAGGTTAAATTGTGTATTGAGAAATGCTCTATGAAAAAGCTAACAAGAATTCTTATCGCAGAATTAAAAATGAGAGTTATCTCACCACAAAAATTCTTCATCTAATTTTTCGTCTATTTCTGGTCATATTTTTTTAATTCTTTGTGTTAAGTTAAAAAGTAACTAATTACAGTTTTAGAGAATTACATTATCTGCAAAAATGATGAAATATTTTCTCAAACTCTGTTGTAGATTGTAGATTGTTCAAGGGATCGCTCGGCTCTTTCAGCTCTTCCCCACATCGACCTAAAAGATCTTTTGTGAATTACCCTACAATTAGTTGTTGCACAGACCAGCATTATCTGTCTTGGCAAATACCTCCAAAGCACGCAAGGTCATAAAGGACGCGGTACCACAGAACAAATACTGAATTAGTGACAACCCATCGAGAAGGCAGGAGAATATTACTTGTCTAAGTATCTTTCTTTTGTAGACTACCCTAAGACTTTCGACAATGTGGAATGAGACAAACTATGGGCAGTATTATTAGCGGTGGGGGCACTTAAACATCCAATATTCATTATTCGACAACTGTCTGAAGAAAGCTCTGTTTTGATAAATGTGAAGTCAACGAAGGTGACAGGCAGGGCTGTGTTCTGGTACCAATCCTCTTTAACATCTATATTGAACACATGATGCGACGAGTACTGGAGTACTGGAATACTGGCGAGGTGGAGTAGGCGGAACCAAGATTCCTAACTTGTGGTTTCCAGATCATAACACCTGAGTTGCAGCATACATCTGTTGAACAGGCTTCAGACAATAAGCTTGACTGTAAAAGAGTGACCGTAAAATATGCCCGAAATCCGCCTCTTTTTGGGTAGTATATTGCGAGCGAAGGAAAGGTGCAAAATTAAACATAACGTAAACACACCACAGATAGTAGACAACCCCCAAATCCATAGCCAAGGCTGTGCGGAAGGGGGTTACACATTTGAAAAAACGCAGACATACATCCACACCCACCGGTGTTGTCAATACCGGGGCTGGGGGTCGAACCCAGAGCGCAATAGGCAGTCGATCAGCATATTCGCCACTCAATACGCCTTGACCGATTGAGCTACCGCGCCGGTAGATCCCGTTAGCCTCAAATTAATCTCTAGGAAATTCTAAGGAGATCATACCTTTTCGTTTTGCAAAAAAAACTATTTAAGCGTTGAAAATATTTAAACAATGCCAATATATAACAAATATTTAAAAAAATAAAATAATTATTTTAAGTTATTTTAATAATAATTGCAACAAAACAATACTTGAGTAATGAACATGAACCTCACTGCACTATGCGCAATGAAAAATCACCAAAAACTAGGGGGTTGAAAATCAAATAAGCATTTGGACTATAAAAGACTATATTGTAAAATATTAGGAGCATCATATGTTGCTCAAACTATTTAATATTGTAACGCATGTTACATATTTCAGGCTCGATCTCAATCTTTGAAATTCTGCATAGATTTTATCCATTTTCTTTTTCAACCTTCTGTATTTAAGCCTTTTTTCCTGAATCAGGCGATGCACTTTTCCTTTTAGGCATTATCGCTTTTCATCCACTAACTATTCACTTTAAATACGTAAATCCAAACAATAAATTAACGTCCACTCGATGGAACACGAAAAACGGAATGAGGAACTTATTTGCGATAACGCCGGCCCAGCAAGATAAATACTCTTTTCTTTCAACGTTCGCGCTGATGAGTGAGTCAGACGGAATCTACAGAATGTATATATGTTTGTAATTATATCGAGGACAAGCGAAGGAAAATAACCACTCAGACACGCTAAGGATAGATGAGTTAAGGTAGAAAATAAGATGGTATACCCTGAAGCCCATGTGGACAATACTGACGACTGCGAACATGAAATTCGGCAAAGAATACATATGGCAGGATCGGCAACTTGCCAGTTGAGCAAAATCTGGCATGACAGACATATCACAAGATGCACAAACATCTGACTTGCTAAAGCCTTAGTATTCTCCATCTTTCCTTACGCGTCTGAGGTATGGACCGTCAGTAAAGCAGACAGACGGAATATTGATACCTTCGAGATGTGGGTGGGAAGACGTTTGTTGCGAATTCCCTGGACAGAACATCATACTAATACCTCAATTTTCTAAGAAATACGTCCTCAGAACTGACTCTCCAGCATCGTATTCTTTCGAATCTCCTTATTTGTTGGCCACATCTGCCGGAAAGAGGACAATATGGAGCGGCTGATAGTTCAGTGAAAACCAAATGACAAGAGGAAAGACAGCGTCCTCCTTGGGCTGATGCCACTAAAGAGCTGATGGGAGAAGCCGCTGTGCGCCTAACAGGCGACAGGTGGCATGATGGCGTCAGACGTGCTACACAGTAAGCGGAGGCTAACTTAAATAATTCATGAATCACAAAACTTTTAGTAAGACGTTGTGAGTAAGAAGAAGAATCAAAACCAAGTGATTTAATAATTTTACTTTTATTTAATTTAATAAATATGTGGTAATCATGTTTAATTTAAAAGAATTGAAAAAATTGAATATGTATCAACATTCATAATATAAAGAAAACACTTTTACTTTGGAATATTTTTATAAGAATATAAAAAAATAGATTCTTATAGTATTATTGTAGGCTTGATGCTATCAAACGTGCAAAAGGTAGCCCAGTAGTATAATGTATAGATCACAATAACCTGTCAAGACGTCACGTGTAAAAAGGCCATGGCAGGTTAAGATAAGTGTCCGTGTCTTTGTAACCTTTTTGGGTGTGGTTCCTTCCAGTAATGTATCTTTACGAAAGATACTACCACAAAAAGTTTTGACCACAAAAACTTCATAATATCTGAGAAAAAAATTTTTTTTGATAATCCAAAAAAAATTTTTTTCTTAATCAAGTGAACCAATTTGTATTTCACATATATTGTAAATATACTCAAGACAATTTGTTACTGATATTTTCATGAAATCTTTTCATGAAGAAAACAAAAATTGATGCTTTTGAATTTTTCGAAAAATGTATCTACGTACTTACCCGTTAGCGTCCACCTCTATTTTTTTACTAATTATACACCATACAATAAGCTATAACGTATATTTTTACAAAACTCTATCGAAGGGATAACGTAGTCAAATTGGCAAAGATAAAGTTACGTGCTGTCACCTCCCCCTCCCCCCCCCCCTTCGTAAACACCCTGTATAGTGGGTTCGGAAATTATAACATCAGGGTAACACTAAACAATAATGTATTTACGTACGCACTAATTACAACAAATAAAGAAAAAGAGTATAAATTGGCTAGAAATTCGATATATTAATAAATATATAAATGAACAACTGCTTGGATTACACGTATTGAAAATTTTTTGGAGCAGCCTACGTATTTTTTTGAAACAACGAGATGTATTTTTCACAATACATATATTTTCTACAAAGCTCCATCGCAACGGTAATACATAACAAAATTATGTGTTTAATAATAAGGATACATAATAAAAAAAACATGGCATGCTAATGATATATGATAATATTAGTTGTCTTCATCACTGTCCTCATTTATTGTATCACTGATATCTTCTGCGAACAGTTTTACTGATGGTTTCGGAATATCGTCGAGAAACCTTGCATATAATAAATTCATGTTTAAGTTAATAATAATTAATTTTTTTTTTTCTTAGAGATGGATTTATCATATGCAAGGTCGACGATATTCCGAAATAATCAATAAAACTGTCTGAATTATTCGCAGAAGATATCAGTGTCACAATAAATGAGGACAGTGATGAAGACGACTAATATTATCATATATCATTAGCATAACATGTTTTTTTATTATGTATTCTTATTATTAAACACATAATTTTTTTATGTATTACCATTTCGATGGAGCTTTGTAGAAAACGTATGTATTGTGAAAAATACATCTCGTTATTTCAAAAAAATACGTAGGCTGCTCCAAAAAATTTTCAATATGTATAATCCAAGCAGTTGTTGTTCATTTATAAATTTATTAATATATCGAGTTTCTAACCAATTTATACTCTTTTTCTTTATTTGTTGTAATTAGTACGTATGTAAATACATTATTGTTTAGTGTTACCCTGGTGTTATAATTCCCGAACCCACGATACAGGATGTTTACTAAGGGGGGTGTAAGCACATAACATTATCTTTGCCAATTTGACTATAGAGTTTTGTAAAAAAAAAAAATTTCCCAGATATTATGAAGTTTTTGAGGTCAAAACTTTTTGTGGTAGTATCTTTCGCAAAGATACATCCCTGGAAGGAACCTCACGCAAAAAGGTTGCAAAGGCACGGACACTTATCTTAACTTGCCATTGCCTTTATTGAATATTTTAATAAAGAAAGTATTATTATATGTTTTTAGACAAACAATAAAAAATCTGCAAAAAATATCTTAAATCTCAGAAAAACTTTTCTTATATTAGTTTATTTTGATGTTGAAACAACTAGAATAATTATTTGTGAAATGAAATAGTGAATAAATGCATCAAATTATTGAAATTTAAAAAATATTTCCAAAATCCTCGTTTTCTTAGGAGAAGGTTTTCTTTGTCTTCTTTTTGTTATACGTTTTTTATTTTATTATGATTGTTATCATTATTTTTGTATTTTTAAAAGAATTAACAAAGTGACTTACAAATTGAGGAATTAATTTTGTTTCTGTATAATTTTTTCAATAAAAACGTAAATATAATATAACATTAATTTGGCATAATTAGATAGAATGTGATAAAAACAGGTTTTTAAAAATTAATTTTTATTTCTCAAAGTAATTTAAAAATTTTCAAATTGTTTCAGATGCAGCTATGATTATCTAGTAATCCTGGAAAACACATTAAATGTTTCAATCTCGAACAACTCAGTTTCAACAAGGCGTCTTTGTGGCGACTGGAGCTCAAAACTTAAACTTCTACGATATGTCAGCCAAGGGTCTAGACTCAAATTAAGATTCAGCTCGGATTATTCACACCATTTTGGAGGTTTCAAAGCTCGCGTTTCTATGGAAAATGGTAAGTAGAAAAGTCTTTTGATCTTTCCTTTTGAGTATTATTGCGGTAGAAACAGATATAACTTGTGTATTTTAAATAACTAAAACACAATACATCAATCGGCTTCTACCCTACATAGTATATTAAAAACATTTTTATTTTATAAGTAAATTTTTTTATTTCTATTGATTAATTTGTTTCGTATTTATTCATTTATTTTTTTAAATAATGTCTTTCAGTTTGTAGAAAGATTTTCTTATTATATCTGTAAGTATAAAATACCAAAGACAGGAAGTGTGGGGATGTGGATGCCCACCATCGTACCATTTGCAATCCTGAAATCTCAGTAATTTTGCTTTTGGTAAAATTATCGTATGAACTAAACAGCCTTATACCAAATTTAGTGTATTTTCCTCTGCTTACCTTTTACAGCATTTCCTTGTATCGTGTTTAGATATTAAATAGCCCACGGAAATTAGCATTTGACCTTGCACAGACGTTCTTTGAGGTGTCCCAAATCTAAATCCACAAAAATCACAAAAATCCCAACATGGCTACCCAAGATATTGAAGGTCAAATGTTTTTTGCAAATATCTCGCGTCCTATGCATCGGATACCCATGAGGTCAATGTGAGAATTAAATTATGTACAAGTTGTCTTTTTATTTTTTACCAAACGCCCTCCTTGTGGATAATTTAATTCTCTATAACTTTCATATTGACCTCATGGGCATCCGATGCATAGGACGCGAGATATTTGCAAAACACTTTGACCTTTAATATCTTGGGTAGCCATGTTGGGATTTTTGTGGATTTAGATTTGTGATTTTTGTGGATTTGAGTTTGGGACAACCTCAAAGAACGTCTGTGCAAAAATTTAGATTTTTACTAATTTTGTCTATGTTTCCTCGTTTTTTTAACTAATTTCTGTGGGCTAAAAGGAAGAACAAACATTTACTTTACTAATTCTAATGCCGGGTCCACACCAGACAAAACAAAAACAGGAAACCACATAAAAACACGACAAAAATTAGATTTCTTGGAAGCAAAACAAAATCGAATTTTGGGTCCACACTGCAGATGCAAAACATCCACAAAAATAAAACAAAACATATTTGCTTATAGTCCAGTGTTTGAAGGTTTTTCGCTCAGAATTCTTTCGTACAAAACCGATTGACGTAAAATTTGGACAGTAATTAGGGAATGGCACAAGGAACAAAAGTGATATAGTGCCGATGTGTGCTTTTACCCTGGGGGTGAACGCCACGCCACCCCTTCTCGGGGTGGAAATTATAACATTCAAAATAACCGCAGAAATCGACAGGGGAATAAATTCTAAGCAAAACAAGTCCTTTAAAGTTTTTTCGATGAGTCAATACTTTTTGAGTTAATCGTGATTGAAAATGTTGATTTATCGTATGTAATATCACTAGTGCTTGAAATTTTATCGGTAAAATTTTTTCAAAAGCGTTGTTGCCTGGTAATATAAAGAGTGCAAATTGACAGTTTATTATCTGATTAAATCCCGACCGCTTTAGCGGGAGGGATTTAATCTTTGATAATAAACTTTTAATTTGCACGAGTTATATTAACTTTATGGCAACTTGGCTTGAGAAAAAATTTATAGATAAAATTTAGAAGCACGAGTAGTATTTGTGGAGAATATTTTACGAATAAATAATTCATTAAGTACATCTTCAATATTATGTTCAGTAATTAATTACCTTCAGACGTCTCCTTGTTACTTTTTAGAGATTACTCACCTTTATGTTCAATTTCATCATTTACGTCACATAAAAATGCATTTCCAAAGCGACTCATCTAATAAAAAACAAAGTAGAGGTTTAAATTATGACAATCAAGAAAAACAATATACGTTAAACCATAGGTACTGTAACTTATAAGACTAGTCATCCCAACAAAGCATGCTTCGACCAATCACATTACGGGATAAACGACACAAATTGCATATTACCAATCTATCGCTTTTACGTTCTAAGGCTGCCGATTCAAATGGTATGGTACCGCCATCTAGTAACGCTAGCTTAACTTAACTGCTGGCCTAAACAGTGAATTGAATTATTATATTAAACTGTTTATTAATACATATTTATGTATTTAATCCTTGTTTCTAATTTGAGAAGTTTAATAGTTAAGTTAAGGTTTGCTTGTTTAAGCAGAGACACTTTAAGTACAACGAATTATAATATATATAGTGATATTGCAGAGTTTTGATTTTCCGAATAAGTGTTAGCTGTTTTGTGATGATTGATGAATTACCATACGTGAGTACCTACATTTGTGTATTTATCATGAAATAACTGATTTGTCTGCTTCGTGGATATTTATATTTAATTTTAGTTGTGAAAATTATTTTGTAATTACGTTAGGTATTAAGCCATTGAAAGCTGTGTATAACTTGTCCCCAACCTATATAAGTTCCACAGAACATTGGCTTTTTAGGTTATTAATACAATACTACAATTTACAATTTACGTTAACAATTAGTAATAAGCTAGAGAAGATATTTATAGATAACATTTAAAAGCACGATTTGTCCTATTTGCCGAAAATATTTGACGACACAAAACGTCAAAAAATTTTCGCAATATTTGCCGCTGCAGCGACCTAAAAAATTAGAGCGATAAATTTTGCATGGTGGTCCTGTCAAAAGCAGATCTAGCTTGAATTACCACTAATAATGACGTTTGATTGGTGCAATGTTGTGGAAAAACGGGCTGTCATTGGCTATAGCGTTAACGAGTGAAATAATCATCTAAAAATCCATGTTTTAGAACGATTTTTCGCGAATAACTCGAATACCTTACGATTTATCAAAAAAGTTATTATAGGCAAAACTGAAGGACTGAAGCCTATAAAATAATAAATCGATTGTTTCTTTTTTTTTCTCGTTTCTGTAGATGTAATACGAACCGAGTTATGGCTCGTTGAAGGTGACTTTTTGTTCGCCGAAAACTGAATTCGAACCTTTCAACGTTAAATAACGGAAAATTTTTGGAGGAAAACATATAAGACATTTTTAAAAATACGTGAGGAGACCCTTTATAATGAGCTTTGGTAAAGGTCGTTAGCATAGAAACTAACAGAGTTATGATGAAAATAAAATGGTTGTCTCGTTTTTTCGGAGAAAATATCAGCAATAAAACCAATGGCTTCACCGCAAGAATTGAAATTGGATGTAATTCATCTACAGTTTACTTTATTTAAGTACTAACAATATGTTCTAGAAGTTTGACCGGTTTAGGATGCCTATATTTTAAAAACAGTTTGATTCAAATTTGAAATGATTTTTGAAATGTCTTTAATAATTTTCGTTTTTTCACAATAATTTAAAAATTAAAGAAGATGCGTAAAAAATGCTAGAGTACAAATTTAGGTTTATTTACAGAAAATTTTGTTTTTTATTTGTTTCTCTAGAATAAAAATTAATTGAGATATCACTGTTCACACCTCTCCTCAACAATTTTAAGTCTTATCAAAATGGTGACTCAAAATAATTGTGGTATCTTTTCAAGTACATCAAAAATAGTCAAATACAACTTTGCAGAAAATCTCAGTTGCTGCTTTTTTCAAGATATCGACAAAAACGTTATTTTTCAACCAAGAAACACCGAATTTGCGAACTATATGCATATATGTACTTACACTTCGTATAAGTATGTCTAGGTATATCTATATACATGTAGGGATATACCGGGTATCTCAGCTGATAGGGACACTCTTGTGATTCTTGAACGGGTGAATGGATTTTTTTTCAAATTTCGTGTAGTGATGTGGGATGAAGTTTCCAATTATATGATGTAAAAAACCAAAACGGCCGACTCCGGTTTTGATGCAATTGACATGAAAATCAAATTTTTAAATGGGATAACCTGTATACTTTTGCATATTTGGATACTGCTAGCCAAAAGACAAATTTTACAAACAAAAAATATAGAATTTTTAATTTTTTAAATTCTAATCATAGAAGGCCCCGATTTTGCCAAAATTGTTAAAAATCAGTCTGAAAGTACTTTTAAAATATTATCTCATCAGATACTAACATCAAACACGATTTATTCTTTCATTAAGTTCAACGATATTGGTTTTTCAACGAAAACTTTTTTTTAATGCAACTCCTATGGTTAATTAGGTATTTAAATTACGAAGAAAATGACATGTATAATGTCTACCTTCTCTTTGTACTAAATTTACAATTAAATAAATAATAATAATATTTTTTTTATATTCTTTGAAAATCAAAATAATATTTGAGGGTCAGATCATATGTATTTTTGCCAGCAGGATCCAAATATGCAAAAATATACAGATTGTCACATTTAAAAATTTAATTTTCATGTAAATTGCATCGAAACCGGAAGTCGACCATTTTGGTTCTTTACATCATATAATTGGAAATTTCATCCCATATCACTGTATACGAAATGTAAGTACATATTTAAACAAAAATATTATTGATGAATATATGAATATATGCATATAATTAGCAAATTCGGAGTTTTTTTTATTGAAAAATAACGTTTTTGAATTCGGTATCTCGAAAAAAGCAGCAGCTAAGATTTTCTGCAAAGTTGCATTTGACTATTCTTGAGGTACTTGAAAAGATACCATGATTATTTTGAGTCACCATTTTGATGAGACTTAAAATTGTTGAGGAGAGGTGAGTGTTATAAGTTTGCATTTGAGTACGATAACCACCTTCCCCGGACCCTTTAAACTCAAGAATCGCAAAAAACGAAAGGTTCAAGGATGGTCAACTTTACATGCCTTGTAGCCATTAAAATACCCCGTAAAATGATTTTTGGAGCGATTGAATAGCTCAAAAATTGCGGTGAAGCCATTGGTTTCATTGCTGATTTTTGCTCCGAAAAAAAAGACAACCATTTTATTTTCATCATAACTCCGTTAGTTTTTATGCTAACGACTTTTACCAAAGTTCATTTTAAAGGTCCTCCTTCAAGTACTTTTCAAAAAAAGTCTTATATATTTTTTTTTCTCCAAAAATTTTCCGTTTTTCCGTTATTTAATGTTGAAAGGATTAAATTCAGTTTTCGGCGAACAAAAAGTCACCTTCCACGAGCCATAACTCGGTTCGTATTGTATCTTCAGAAATAATAAAAAAAAACAATCGATTTGTTATTTTATTGGCTTTATTTTTGCTTATAATAATATTTTGGTAAAACGTAAAGTTTTCGAGTTATTACTGAAAAATCGTTCTAAAACATACATTTTTAGATGAAAAATCAACATTTCCAATCAAGGAAAACTCAAAAAGTATTGACTCAACGAAAAAATTTCATAGAGCATTTATTGCTTAGAATTCATTCCTCTATCGATTTCTGCAGTTACTTTGAACATAATAATTTCCACCCCCGAGAAGAGGTGGCATCCACCCCCAGGGTAAAAGCACACATCGGCATTATGTAACTTTTGAAGAGGGGGGTTAGATGAGCTTAATTGCAAATTTTCATCAAAATCGATGTTGTACGAAAGAATTCACCATCAAACACTGAACTATTAGTTACAATTATTTTTTATAGTTATTATTAAAAATATTGAGATGCATTATGTTGTCATATATTAGTGACTGAAATCAAGTCAATGATAATTTTTTAACAGCAGCAGGTTTTACTTCCCTCGCTTACCGAAGGGAAATGTTGTAATCGTGAAAAATCACCCTGCGAGATTTGTCCGGATTTTCACGTTTCAGAATATGTAGATTACAAGATTAAGGTATTTCAATTCGGTGAGTCAGTATGTCTGTCTGTCGGTCTAATGTCTCTCTGTTGATGCTATAGCTACAAAACCACTTGACGAAGAAGAATCATATTGGGTAGGTAGTGACGCAACGAAGAACTGGGGAACTTCTGTTGAAAAATATACAGGATAGGCCCAATAAAAAATATAATTAAGGAAAGAAATATGACGGAAGAAAGTAATATTTGACATGCAGTTAACAAAAATGGCAAGGAAGAAAGATATGAAAAATATACAGGGTAGTCACCATAACAAATAATGAGAAAATGTGACTCGGGGCAATAATATTTCGCATGTAGTAAATACAATTGTCAAGGGAAAAAAAATGAAATATATATACAGGGTGGTCACACTAAAAAAAAATGAATGAAAAAAATGCGACGGAGGACGATAATATTTTGCATGCAGTTAACGCAACTGTCAAGGAAGAAAATTTTGAAAAATATACAGAGTGGTCATCTTATAATAATGAAAAAACTGCAACGGGGAACGATAATATTTCGCATTTTGCAACTATCAAAGAAGAAAAATAAGAAAAATATACAGGGTGGACGAAAATATTTCGCATATAGTTAACACAACTGTCAAAGTAGAACAATATGAAAGAAATATACAGGGTGGTCAGCCAAAAAAAAAATTAAGAAAATGCGACGGAGGACTATAGTATCTCGGATGCAGTTAATACACGGAAACAAAATATGTAAAATAATCAGAATTGTAACCTTAAAAAATATTGAAAGAAATGTGACAGAGAACGATAATATTTGGTACGTTAGGTAATTAATACAACTGCCAGGGAAGAAAAATACGAAAAATATACAGGGTGGTCACTATAAAAAAATATGAAAGAAATAATATTTGGGCTGCAGTTGACACAACCTAACATACTTTCAATAAATAGTATGGTGGTCACTCTAAAAAATAATTAATTAAGAAACGGCAGATGAAAATAATATTTTGAATATAGTTGTCACTTTGCCAGGACGAAAACCTTTTAGTTAAAAAAAATACACGGGGTAGTACTCCTACAGAAGAGATAATAAATAATTGAAAGCCGCTAAAGAGGAAGGGAAGTTTTGAGTGTATATTTTTACAGATTCTCTTTTTCTGTCGACGTTACTGTCGTAGAAGACAAAGATGTGTTTGGATATGACCGACGCGACTTTTAACAATGCTTAACAACCAAATTACTATTCTATTTTGTTTTTTACGTCTACAGTCATACCGAAGCAACACTCTCGCCTGGGATAAAAACCAAACAGAAACCTTTTTATCTTTACCAACTCGCGAACGGAAAAGGAAATGTTTCTAAAAATCTAAACAAAATGAAGACAAGAAAAATTTTCTAAAAATGTTTTCTTTATCACAAACTTGCAGAAAAACATTAGGTCTGATTTTAATTAATGTTTCCATTTAGTGTGGACCAAGGAGGTTAAATAAGTAAGGAATTGCCATAAGAAGCAGAATGTGGCAGCACATTCCTCATTTTAGTATGATCGAAACGTCAACAAAACGCGGCATGTATCTGGGTTTAATATTATTATAAAATAAATGTTTTTGATAGAAAATAGTGTTTTTCTCAATAGCATATGATTTCGTGTCCGCCAAGTAGCTGTACAAATCAAAGTAGTATCGATAAGAAGAAATGTTTTGGAATCACTTTTCATAGGTTCAAACAGGTCTGTACTCAAAAGATATGTTGAAACTATTTTCTATTTATTTTAGATTATATTTTAGATTATATTAAATTATATTTGCTTGAAATGTGAAACCGTCATCTCATTCATTACTCTACTGGCTTGATATATGGTAGTGTCAATGTGTAAAGTCAACTAACATGTATCTCCACAAATGCTGTATAAACTTTTTTTTAAATCAGGACCTGGCGAGCCGTTCATGACAGTGTGATCACAAGCCACGCCTTCTGCGGCCGTTTCTCACTGTAGGATATAAGCTTTATGGCTACTCCTCATTTATATTCTACCTCCATGGTGTGGACCCGACAGAAAAGCTAATTCAAATATTCGTGGTATAGAAAAATTCTGATAGTTCTAACTTAATTCCATACAGAAATAAAAAAGTTAGATGTGATAAATAATAATCTCGATGAGGATTTTGACATTTCTTACAACGTAATGGTCGTTAATTTCAAAATTCAGAATAAATTAGTAAATAAAAATGTCATACGTAACGACAGACCTGACAATAAAACAAATATGACACTGTAGTTTCATAACAATACGTCAAACTAGATAGAGCAAAATCTAAAAAAGATTAAGCATTTAGAAGTGAAATTGAAAGAAGTCTCAATAAATTTGGCTAATGCTTGTATTTAAAGTTCTGATAGTAACCTCGAATCTAAAATACTCCATATATAACAAAAAGTTTCGGTATCTATCGTCATTTACATGATAAACAGAATTAAATACTGTATTGGAAGGAATGTTTATTTGGGCTTCTAATTGATCACATGTGTTGATAGTGAACAAATCAGTTTTAATAAAATAGACAGATTCCAAAAAAGTTACTTTCGGAATAAGAAAAATACTTTCGTTTAATTTTAATAAATGTAGAAAGTTGCTTTAAAACATAAATAATTTATATTTTTAGTCTAAAATGTTAATAAACTAACACAACTAGGGATTTATTAGGAACAAATTTACATAAAGTTGGTGGGAAAAACGGAAAGTGGTACTACCTTCTAGTACTACTACTCCATTTGGTACTAAAATTTTGTAATTACAAGAAAATTCAGCGTCTTGGCATAGTCCCTCTCTTTTTACGTTTCATTGTCTATATACAACAGGTTTTTTCAGTTAGTTGATTTCCCGTCTCAGCGATCCAAATTTAAAATAGTGCATGAGATAATAGTTGTTTAATTTTCCAGTTGTGTCGAGTCTTAAGACATGTGAATACCTTACATTCCTAATAATCCTACTAGGTAGGTAGGGTATTATTATTAATATTTATTTCATTCTGTCTCAAGCTTTTCCCCAACCAGTTCTTCAATTGCCACGAAGCCTTAACCAGCAGATGTAAGGCTCGTACGGGAGCGAGCATCGAGAAGAAATAGTTTAATATACAATACATCTGATTTGATTTGATTTGATTTGATTTAAGAAGTTGGGGTACTAGTGATATTTTTAACATAAAAATTTCCCAAAGTCTCTTTGACCAAAATACCTCAAAATCGAATCACCGCGGCGCTATCTTGAAATCCGGCTATTTTTTCACAAATCTCGGCATAACTCGAAAAATATTGCAGATATCAAAAAATATGAAAGGAATAAAATTAATGAGAATAAGAAATACAAAGAGCGAAGTGCTCTCAAGTTTTCTAACTGTAATCTTTTTGATACGGACACCTACTGGAAAATATTGAAAAATTACTGAGCAAATAGTGATTTAAATGTAACTCTGTAACTCAAAAGCTATTACATATATCAAAAAACATGAAAATGGAAATATTTAGTATCCAGAAAATATGAATAATATAAGATATTTTTCGACGTGCCTCTCGTTTAGTGGTTTCAAACAGAACAGACGCTTTTAAAAAGGTTGCGAGAAATTTACCTGAAAACCCGACTAAAAGTCGATACAATAGAACGAAATTACGCTGATGTGTTAAGTGAAAAATTTCGTGTAATGTGATATGGATTAACATTACAACAGTTAAGTCATATAGCTAATATCTAATTAACACGTGTGATTAAAAATCTAACAGTGCACAAGTGACAGTAGAATTCCTTAAAAGCAGAGCCCAGGAAAAAATAAATCATAGACAGGCATCTGGCATATAAAAGAGATGAGTTTACATCCTATATTTTAGCACTACCACTTAACTAAACCTTATCTGTACTTTAAAAACTCGATAGTTCCTAGACAAATAAACTCTGGTGGATACTAATAAATAAAGGGTCGGTAATAAACTACAAACATTGTAATACATAACTTTCTTCCAGCAAAAATATAAAAACCGCTGCCCAAGGAATCACTACTTCCACATCCAGATTTTCTATCCAAGTCACTTTCAGCGAAAAAATTTTGTATGTGGAAATAATTGTTTATGGAACTTTAATAATATAATATTTGAAATCCTCTACCCCAAGAACCCATAAAACGATACCCCACATCGGTAGTGGGGTGTGGGTGGTGATAGAGAGTGGTAGTGGGGGTGGATAAACTAAAAAAATATTTTGAGATTTCTGGTTCTTGTACACACACTAAATCACATTTTTTTTCATCCCCTTTAATAATGGGGTGGGGGTGGTAATGGGGGTTGCTAATGCCAAATTTTTTTTTGAGACCTTAGCCTCTTTTGTATATACTAAATACCAATTTTATGAACTCTTACCTATTTGATTTACCTATTTACCCCAAATCTACCCCAATTTATCCCCCAACCCTTTGACGGAATAAGATGAAAATATAATCTAGTTCTAGATCTCGTTAAGGTACATACGTGTACCAAATTTCAAGTCAATATCTCAAACGGTTCCAGAGTAAACGTTCGCACAAAAAAAAGTTACAGACAGACAGACAGACAGACAGACCGACAGACCGACAGACCGACAGACAGAAATAATTTTTTTTCGCTCAAACTCAAAATCTTGACGTTTCATGACATTCTAAGTCTATTTGAACAATAAAAATTTTTAAAAAATTTCTTGTCGTTATTATACTTTCACTGGATGTGGAAGTAAAACTAAACTATTAAGGTAATCATAGGCGTACTATTAGGTCAAATAATAATTAATAGGCAAGACCGAATTTCTTTCAGCCAATCTATAAAATTGCACTCGATATAATAATAGTGATAATGATAATAAATTTTCCCAAGAAACAATACCTCCCCAGTACACAAAAAATAATGGATCCACTACAGAACGTGGGAATGAAGACACCAGCTACTGGCACAAAAAAGTGATGATGACGGGAATTGTCTATATGAAGCACTAAGTCATCAGCTAGATGCAGAAAACATAACCCGGCACACACCAACGCTATGAAAAATCTACGAAAAGAAGTAGCAGACTATGTAAAAGACAACATAAATTATTTCACCTCGCTCACGCTGGCGTTGATCAATGATCGCTACGATCAATACAGCACCAATAAGGAAAAAATTGAGACGCACTGAAAAATCTAGCACACATGTTGACTTAACAATAAGAAACACGTGGAGCGGAAGTCAAACATATCGTGACATATCGGAGTAATGGAAGCTCAGTCTCACAAACAGATTATATCCTGGTAGGCAGAGAATGAAGAAAAAGGATCAAGAACATTAAAGCAAAAAGGACAGCAGAAGTCAGTTCAAACCACAAAATCCTGTACGGAAAATTGGAAATAGAACAAGACAAAAGGCATAAAGAAAACAACAAAATAACACACAGCAAATGGAATAGCTCTCTACTACAGCAAGAAGTTTTCCAGAAGAAATACTGCGAAGAAATAGAAAGACAACTGATAGGATAAGAACTAGACTAGACATCAATGGGATCCAAAATAAAATTGCGGCAAGAAAAATGCTAAAAGAAACAGGTCACCTATAAGCCCGACAAGAAAGAAAAAAAACAGCAAGTACGAACTGCTAAATTAGATGAAGGCTACAGGCAAACAATGCGCGACATGGAACACAAATGTAAAACATTCTTTGAAAACATAGAACTACTTCCAACAGGACAACGACTAAACCAAACCCTCAGATATCTGAGAAAGTATAGAAGAAACAATAATACCCACAAGAGAAGATACATACCACTGCAAAATTGGACTAAGAAGTTGTAGGAAGAAGGGAATTCAACGAAAGAACGAGCAGAACTAATAAAAGAAACAGACCACTGGCCGATGGGCAAGCCACTATCAAAGGACCAAATGCTAGAAATAATAGCTAGAGCTAAAAGAAACACCGCACCTGGAGTAGTCAAAGTAAACAACGAACTAATATACTACGGACCGAAAAGGTTAAAACAGCAAACTCTAATTATCACCAGAGTATGAACAGAAATCACACCTCCGCCTACGGAATGGAGCACAACCATACAAAAACCCCTCCCCAAAATCAACTCGCCACCGAGTATAGGTAATTACAGAAGAATAACACTCTGCAGAATCGAATACAAATACTATGTACAATTCCTGTTCGAGCAACTAGAGAAGTACATCGGAAGACTACCAGATTACCCGACAACATTCATCAAAGGCAGATCAACGGACAATCATATGTACACCATCAAAAGAATCTACTGAGAGAACGGACAAAATTACACGTAGTCATTATAGATCTTCAGAAGGCATTTGCTACCATCCATGAAGCCACAGTCAACAACCTATATAACAAAAGTGTACCGCACTTCTAATAAACAGGATAATAAAAGCCTGCCTTCACGAAGACGCTGCCATACAATGGTTCGGACAAATGACGGAAACCAAGGAAAAGAACATAGGAGTCAAGTAAGTATGCCCCCTATCTCCCCGATTGTTCACCACGGTCCTAGACCAAGTGAATACTAATTTCGACGAAGAAACAGAAACACTAAGAACCCCAATCGTACTAACATACGCTTCTGATGTCCTAAACGTCGCAGAAGAAGAACAATACATTCTCAACTTCCTGGAAAATATGAAACCGCATCTAGACACATCTGGATTGAAAATGAACTTCAAGAAAAGCCTAATGATGGAGCGCCCTGTCAACAAAAGAGAGCCGGACCAGCGGAGAGAAACACAAAATAGGTGAATACTCCCTAAAAACAACGAACAATTGAAGTAATTTCGACGAAGACACAGAAACACTAAGAACCCCAATTGTACTAGCATACGCCGCTGATGTCCTAAACGTCGCAGAAGAAGAACAATACATTCTCAACTTCCTGGAAAATATGAAACCGCATCTAGACACATCTGGATTGAAAATAAACTTCAAGAAAAGCCTAATAATGGAGCGCGACCCGTCAACAAAAGAGAGCCGGACCAGCGGAGAGAAACACAGAATAGGTGAATACTTCCTAAAAACAACGAACAATTGAAGTACCTAGGAACATACCTGACGAACCAACTGAAACGGAGAGAAACTGTAAAGGAGCTAATCAAACGGTATACAGAGTTATAACGTTCATTGAGAAAAACAAACTATCATGGGACCTTACCAAACGGATGTACCTAGCCGTCATACCGCCAACGATGACATATGGAGTCAAAAACGCAGCAATAACAAAAGCCAACAGAAGAAGTTTGAGAAGAGCTGAAAGGGACATCGTCCAACTACTCGCAAAAGCAACAAAGATGAGGACAGCGACATAAAACATCAACACTATTAGGACGGAAGACAATTACAAAAAAGATAGAAATGTACGCAATGAAGTACTGAGGACATATCCAAAGAAGGAACCCAAGACATCTACTGAAGAAAGCGCTAGTACTGAACAGCAACAAACTAAAAATAGGAAGAACAACAACTGAGAGGATCATGCACAAACTAGGAAAAGACCAAGCATACTAGGAAAGAAAAGCGAGAGAAAAATACGAATACCACAAAGAAATCGCAACGATATATACACTACCGCAAGAGGAAACCGCGAAATTAGAAGACTCAGAAGAAGAATATTCGCAGAAGTAGAAGCACAAAAAAATGAGCATAAGCACTTCATCTCACGACACAACGCGGCAACACATTTCACAAGAAGACTCAGAAGAGACAGAAGTCTAAAACTAACAATACAAAAGAAAGGAAGCTTAAACACTCCCACACGACACAATGCGGTAACGCATACCTACACCTCCCATTCCACATTCCTTTGCCATGCACCATGTGGCTCTAGCTGCTAGCAACAAGCATGACCCTAATCCAACCCAACATGGACGTAGCAGACCCAGATGTATAACCCTGGGAGTAGCAGCAATGCCTACCGCATGCTGGTAAATGAATCAAATCAATCAATCAATCAAAAATATAAGATATATTTCGACGCCTAAAGTTATTGTTACCGAGATACAAATTTTAGTAGGTTACTCAATTAAACGAAACTAAAACTCGAAAGCTCGAGAAAAAAATTAGTACTGATATTAAGAACTATAAAAATCTGAAACTGTAGTTAAAGCAAGTTAAAAAGTAATATTTAATTATATTACCTAATAAAAGTTCGAAAGCACATTACATAAATTAAACAAAAACGGTCTTCTACGGAACTCCTCGACCTTTCAAACCGAATTCTAATTGTCTTATCAATTCCATATAAACTTCAGTTTACCCATGATCTTAGCAGGATTTTTAGAAACTTAGATATGACAGCGATTCATCCATCAGAAAAAAAATCGCAACAACTTTTAGGCAACCCATCGGATAAAATTGAATCAAACGAAATTAAGAAGATAAGAATAATTATAATTTGGACTATGTTGGACAATCAAAACGTTTAATTAACAAGATTCGAGGAACATATGGCTTATCTCAAAAGTTAAAGAAGCGAAATGTCTCGTGTTGCCCAACATACATTTAACAACAATCACAAAATAGATATCAGTAACTTAAGGATAATTGGAAATGTAAAAAATAATGGACAGCTTAGAAAGCTTAGAAATTGCAAAATGCAAAAATCATGTGAATAGTGGCAAAGGGCATATTCCAAATAGTCCGCTTTCTTGGTTAATAGATTGCGGTGCTTAAATCTAACCCCAGTTCATTAAGGTTTTCAGCCAATATACAGAAATTGACTTTCAGGTTTAATTATATTATTTTGATTGCCACTTGTATTTGGAAACCTTTCTCTAAGAGTTTGAGAGCAGATTTTTTTACCTTCCTAAACAAGCAGGAAGTAGTGTCACAACCAGACATTAAAGGAGAAAATAAAATAAGCTCCTTTAGAGTACCTAACTTCTCCTAATTACTTCCACGTCCAGTGGAAGTATAGTAACGACAAAAAAATTTTTAAAAATTTTTATTGTCCAAATAGGCTTAAAATGTCATGAAACGTCGAGATTTTAAGTTTGAGCGAAAAACAAATTTCTTTCTGTCTGTCGGTCTGTCTGTAACTTTTTTTTGTGCGCACGTTTACTCTGAAACCGTTTAAGATATTGACTTGAAATTTGGTACACATATGTACTTTAAGGAGATCTAGAACTAGATTATATTTTCATCTTGTTCCGTCGAAGGGGTAAATTGCGATAAATTTTGGGTAAATGGGTAAATCAAGCAGGTAGGAGTCCATGAAATTGGTATTTAGTATATACAAGAGAAGCTGAGGTCTCAAAAAAATTTTTGGCATTAGCCACCCCCATTACCACCCCCACCTCCTTATTAAAGGGGATTAAAAAAAATGTGATTTAGTGCATGTACAGGAACCAGAAACCTCAAAATATTTTTTTACTTCATCCACCCCCCACTACCACCCCACTACCGATGTGGGGTATCGTTTTATGGGTTTTTGGGGTAGAGGATTTCAAATATTATATTATTAAAGTTCCATAAACAATTATTTTCACATACAAAGTTTTTTCGTTGTGAGTGACTCGGATAGAGAATCTGGATGTGGAAGTAGTGATTCCTTGGGCAGCGGTTTTTTTTTATATACCTGTAACCTCAGTTGGTTTACCAGATATGCCGAGGGGTAATATTACTTTTTCCTCTTCACTCTGTATCTTAACGTACCTACAAGGTTGATATCAACGTCAAGAAATAGGAGATCCTTTCGCTTGAACACACTTTGAAATCGTAGCTACTATTATCTGCTATTAAGACGATATTTACCAGCTGCTATTTTGAATATGTAATCAGATGAAGAAGGAAATATTATTGTGCTATCGGTCTGTCGGTCTGTCGGTCTGTCGTTCTCCCGATCGATCTGTCTGTCTGTCTGCTACTTTTTTTTGTGCGCACGATTACTCTAGAACCGTTTATGATATTGACTTGAAAATTTGGTACACGTATGTATTACAACGAGATCTAGAACTAGATTATATTTTGATTTTATTCTGTTGAAGGATTGAAGAGCAGGTAGATGGCGGTAAATTGGTAAAGCAAGCAAGTAAGAGTCCACCCCCACCCAATCATTAAAGAAGGTAAAGAAATAAAATTGTGATATAGTGTGTGTACAAAAACCAATGGCCTCAAATTTTGTTTTACATCAGCCACCACGACTACCACGCCCACCATCACCCCCACCTGCACAACCGATGTGACATGTCATTTTTGTGGTAGACGAATTCAAATATTATATTATTAAAGTTCAATAAACATTTACCACATACTGAAGTGCAAATATATTATCAAAATTTTGACCGTTGTAGAAAACTTGGATAGGAAATCTGGATATGGAAGTAGTGACTCCTTAGGCAGCGGTTTTTTAATATCTACAATAGGTAGTTTTCCAAATGTTTGGCGATTTCTCAATATTTTTAAATATATTATCACAAAAATGAAGCAAGGTTTATTTCATGCTTTTTAAATTGCCCTCATTATATTTTTCATTATCTTTAATAATTGGAGTTATGGCGCGATTTATGAAAAGAAAACTGCTTTTTGTGAAGGCGTGCGATCTTGTCTACAAGAAAATTAAATAAAGTATTCAAAATATCTTTATTCAAATTTTGAAAACAATTATCAGGCGTTCTCTAATCTGAAGAAATTAAACTAAAAAATATTGTTCAGTTAATTTTTTGTTTTTTAAATAAATAAATATTTTGAATAGATTTGACAGGTAAATGTTTGTTCTTTTGGCGAAATGTCCATTTTTAGTATCAAACGCTAGAAAGAGTAAATTGGAACACGGAGATGGAATCGAAAATGAGACAATAATGTTCCCTAAGGGACACTGGAGTAAGGAAGGCACAAGAATCAAAAATTGTTTACATGAGAATCGGCCCACAAAAAGTACAACTTTAAAATTCAATTTTAATTTGCTACAGCAACTCATAAAAAGGATTAATAATTCAAAAATATTTAAATCTTTATATTCAAGGGGAAGGTAGAAAATATTAATTAGAGAACTTATGGTTTTAGCAGAGTTATTTTATTTCAATGAAATGAGGACATTTTCAACTCTGTTTATGTTGACAATATCTTCATTGAATATTAGGGACTTCTTTTATGATTAAGAATAATATAATTATTGTAAAATAGTTATTTGCCCTCCTTCATACAGTCGATGTAATACACGAAAGAAGGATATGCAACATTTATTTTTACACGATCGAGCTTTTTTGTCTATTTACAATATCTGTTGCCAAGACGATAGCTTATGTTTACTGATTGCTACACCAAAATCGTCAGTACGCAATTTACTTACCGACGTCTGAACGGTAAAGATAACACAGGCCCACAAAAAAAAAAAGTTGTCTGCGCCGGGGTACTGACCATACCTATCCCTTGTATTTTATGCCGCTGAACACGAATCTGACCTTAGTTTTTCCCCTATACGTCAGGTTCTTTTTAACAGCAAATAAATATATAAATATCACGATTCAACACGACTTTTTTTGCTGTAAAAAAAAAACCGGACGTGTAGGGGAAAAACTAAGGTCAGATTCGTGTTCAGCGGCTCAAAATACAAGGGATAGGTGTGGTCAGTACCCCCGCGCAGACCATTCTTTTTGGTTGCCACTGTGCCACACTCAGTGTGGCACAATCCCACAAAAAAAAGTCATCTGCGCGGGGGTACTGACAACATCTATCCCTTGTATTTTAAGCCGCTGAACACGAATCTGATCTTAGTTTTTCACCAGCACGTCAGGTTTTTCTTTTAATAGCAAATAAATATATAAATATTAGACTTTTTTGCTTTAAAAAAAAACCTGACGTATAGGGGAAAAACTAAGGTCAGATTCGTGTTCAGCGGGTCAAAATACAAGGGATAGGTATGGTCAATACCGCGACGCAGACAACTTTTTTTTTGTAGGCCTGTGTAATTAATATAATAATATGTACCTATATGATTTAACAAAAATAAGGACAAAAAATAGGGAAGTTTATATTTATTTTAAGAAGAATAACATTATTTTCTGCACGATTATATTAAAGTATGCTTCAATTAAAATAATTTTATCCAACACTTTCATATAAAGGGATCTTAATTGATGAGATGTTGAAGGTATAAAGTGGCCCATAAGTCACTAGTGAGATAAAGTAGTGAGCTTAAGTATACTTTACATCACTAGTGAGGTAAAGTGATTTAGTCACTAAAGAGTAATTTTAATATAAAAAACGTCTAAGTAATTTATTTATTGTCTTTATTATACGGAAAATTAACAAAACAAAGCATCCATGCACTAACACTTATTTATTTATATTTATGTTAACATTTATTGTCATCATATTTGATTTTTCACAAAGAAAACTGCTCTCCTGTTCATAATTTTTCTCTACACTAGTAACGACGTCTGTATCGCCTGACTCGTTGCGCAGCTCTCCCTGCATTTTTTAGCAATAACAATCTTGTTTGAGACTGAATCTTCCAAATAACCCTCTGCCACTGTGGATGATTTCCACCCACCGTGACGTTTAAGGGTGGTAATGTCACCCCCAGCATTGACCAAAAGAGTTGTCGAGGAACGGCGCGGCGCATGCCTTGGCCAGTATACAAATCTGCATCTGGCAATTACAAATAATCTGCTACAATTCTTGGAATTTTTGAGAGCTTATTTAATCCATCGCATTAGACAGTGCACTTTCCCCTTTGAAAATTTACGAAAAGCCTTTTGTGAGACACATTTTGCGGTCTTAAAGACACATATTTTCTAATCAAATCAAGTGGGTTTGCTGAAAATCCTTCATTTAAAACTGTGAAACTTCTTGATTTATTCGTCTTGTTATTTGTTATGGATATATATATATATATATATATATATATATATATATATATATATATATATATATATATATATATATAGTACAGATAAGTCAGTTAAACCTGTAATTTTTATATTCGTGTGTCATTTTACGCATCGATTAAAATATTCATAAGGACACCAATTAAACCGTAAAGTAGGTAGGATGCTAACTTAGCCTTTAAATAAATTTTGTGTATATCAGTGTGTATATTAGTGGATGCCAAGTGAGAACGTTATTAGGTAGGATGCCAACGGATATCTTATATAAATATATATATATATATATATATATATATATATGTATATATATATATATATATATATATATATATATATATATATATATATATATATATATATATATATATATATATACAGTTCTTTATCTTTTATATCTTTGACGCTTAAGTAGATCAGTTCACCGCAACGGCAGGCACCGCAAACTCCCAATATCAATGCAACCTAAAAAACCCAAACAATTAAACACATAAAAGCAAGAACATCATAATAAACACCTACCTTTGACATAAGATGCTCATCGCAGGGGCATCCATCATATATTGTTCGATATGTGCTCTTTCCAAAATGTTGGTCTCTTTGGGTTTGAAATTTCTTGATCGGCTTTTTAAGTATGCCACAAGTTTTCCATATCTTGTTATATTCAAGTTCCTGTATACTTTTAAACTCACCTTTATCATAGAATATTTAGTCCACATCGAAGAAGATGCAATTTTTTAACTCAAATGTAGAAAGTAAGCGAGAAGCACTTCTTCGATTGCAGCCTAACTACTCTTTTTTACAAGCTTTTGTTTAACTTGCTTTGTATGTATGTTAGTTTGTTTAGTTCAAATCTTGCAAGTCAATTTTAAAACGGTTATCCCCAACCGATTGAGCTGAAATTTTGCATACATGTTTAGTTTGGATGACAACGCTAAGTGACGTCATTCTAAATCCAATATGGCGGACCAGTTATTTTTTATGCACCCCCATGATATGGGTATAAAATGAAAGGGTTTGCTGAGAAGAATACGAAAATAAAATAACGTCACACTAAATTCAATATGGCAGACGCCCCAAGATGGCGGACAAAATTTTTTAGTTTTAACACTATAATTTGATTGTATAGTGTATTCGCTCGTACGTTACATTCTAAGAAATGGTGAAGGATCCGGTTTAAACTATAAGTTTTATATCGGATAGGAACGACACAATGAATATATAAAACTAATTAAGGCGTAGCTAAAAATTTAAAAATAGAATTAAATGTAAAAAAAACTTTTTAAAAACAAGCTTTTATTATTTAGGTGTACTAAAACGAAAAAAATAAAAATTGAAAATAAAAGCTTGTCGCGTGAATAGAAATATAAAAAAACTTACTTAGGTACTTACAATCTCTGTCAAAAAAAATTAATGCCTGTATGAACTTCTTGCGCGCGACAAGCTTTTAAGACAATTAATTTTTTTCTAATTTTTATTTTTTCCGTTTTAGTACACACTACACTACAATAATAAAAGCTTGTTTTTAAAAAGTTTTTTTTACATTTGATTTTTTCCATCCAATTTTCAAATTATAGATATTCTCTAAAATAGGTTACTCTGGAATTAAATTGGCTGTAGCTTCTTTGGTTTCTTGCAAAATATCGGTCGGAATTTCATATTGTATCTTTCACAATTTTCCATTTTGATGCTAGTTACACAAAGTTTATACAAACCCCGGGGGGGGGGGAATCTAAAAAAAAGTTTTGTCCGGGTCTCATAATTTATGAACGAGGATTGCGTTTACTAGTCTAACCGGGCCCCGGTACCACGGTACCTTGTGTTGCACCCCTTTGTGGGGGCTTGTATAAACACCGCAGCGAACGTTGAGGTTTGTACCGGTCTTCGTGCAAACATTGCCGCCAACCAGTCAACGCGCCCCTACCATTCTTGATGCTTAAAATACTAATATTTATTTATTTATCATTACAATACCAAACACGCATGCCCAATTAGAGAGTAAGCTACAAAGAAGCGTTTTACAGCAATTCAAAAAACTTACAATCTAAGAACAATTACAATCTAATAAAACTTGCAATCTAAAAAAAAAGACCAATAGAAAATTTACTAAAATAAATTTTGTTACTGCACATTACTTAATTTAACATTTTGTTACTATTAATCCTGTCTAGATTTAACTTTCGTATATTAGCAATAAATCTTTTTATGCAAAGTGAACCAAACATTCATTAACAGAACAAAACTATTGTTTCTCTTCTTGGGGATATTCTGGAGAATTTTTCAGTTTCATGCTCCATTACATTGTCACGATTTAGGTGTTTAATCGAAACGCTGTAGGTGTCGGTTTTTTTACATTCGGTCAACTTCTAGTAAGTCTGTTTAATTGTCTCTTAGTTGTCTTATACGTAGTTTAATGAGGAGTTTTGCATTCAACAACTAGATTTTTGATAGATGAGAAGCAATTACTTTTCACTTTTTTAGTGTTTTAGAGAAACGCTTAATATATATTCAAGCGGTTATTTCTTAATTGAATTCCGTAGGTGAAAGATGGTAAGGTGGAAGATAATTTATTATTACATATTTCTACCCCCTTTTACAGAGATCTGTAATATGCCCTCCTTCATCACAAACGTTCTTAAATAAGTAACTAAATAAGTTGGTAGTTCGTCAATAATCTTAGCCTAGAAAATTAGAGAATTTTTGAGAACATTCTAGACCTTCATTTTTATATAAGGGAATAGAGAAGCTGAGTGAGTTTTTCTTCTGGATTAACATTATTCAAATACATCACTTTTGACGTTTCACAATCAATGCCAGTTTTTTATAACCTAAATGATAATAAAAAAAATCTAGATTCCAAAAAGACTGATTCACACCACTTAATATTAGTGAAAACTGGATTACTTGATTTTTCAAGTATACGGGGTTTTATTGCACAGAAGGGTACATATATAATTCATTTGGATCCAATTTATTGCGTATTATATATAATTGCAAGTAAGAAAACGTAAATTATAGAGAAAGAAAAAGAAACTACAAAAAGTTTAGAATCGAAAATTTACCCTCAACAAGCACGTCTAGTTCTCATACTGTAGTGCTCAGAAATAATAAATGTGAAATTTTTTTAATTTTCTGCTTTTATGCCAACACAACCGAGTGGTACTGGACGGCACAAACTCGTCACTATAATAACGTATAAAGTAGGCGGCACGAGTGCCGTTATTTTATGCTCTGTCGTAGTCTCCTTATCCTATCACGATGTAAGCAGTATACAGTGTGTTCGAAAAAAAAACAATGAACTTTGAGTGAATATCACTCTGTTACTATTGAGATTTACATTCTTTCAAAGGACTATTACCATTATTTTAGCTCGTATAATCAACCACCTTAAAGTTTCCTGATGCATTTTCGAACACCCTGTATATCTCTAAACAAGTATAAAAATTAAATGTTAGCTTACAATGAACCTGTATACATTATACTTATGTGTTTCCAAATGGCACTAAATCGATATAAATTAGAAAAAACCGCTGCCTAAGGAATCACTACTTCCACATCCAGATTTTCTATCCAAGTCTCTCATAACGAAAAAATTTTGTAAGTGGAAATTATTGTTTATAGAACTTTAATAATATAATATTTGAAATCGTCTACCCCAAAAACCCATAAAACGATATCCCACACGGTAGTGGGGTGGTGGTGGTGATAGGGGGTGGTAGTGGGGGTGGATGAAGTAAAAAAATATTTTGAGGCTTTTGGTTCTTGTACATCCACTAAATTACAATTTTTTTTCATCCTCTTGAATAATGAGGTAGGGGGTGGTATTGAGGGTTGCTAATGCCAAAACTTTATTTGAAACCTTAGCTTCTCTTGTATACACTAAATACCAATTTTATGGACTCTTACCTGCTTGATAGTTCTATTTACCCTATTTTACCCTCCAACCCTTCGACGGAATAAGATGAAAATATAATCTAGTTCTAGATCCCATTAAAGTACATACGTGTACCAAATTTCAAGTCAATATTTTAAACGGTTCCAGAGTAAACGTGCGCACAATAAAGTTACAGACCCAGACAGACAGACATTTTTTTCGCTCAAATTTAAAATCTCGATGTTTCATGACATTCTAAATTCTAAACCTATTTGAACAACAAACATTTTCAAACATTTTTTTGTCGTTACTATACTTCCACTGGATGTGGAAGTAATTTAATGGACGAACAGTTGGGATACAATTTTTTAATTCCGTCGTACAAAAAAAAAATTACTACGCTTGTAAAATATCAAAATCACATTTTATTTGCAATATCCTTAATTCTTAAGGAGCAGTATACATCATTTAAAAATGTAACAATAAAACCGCTGCCCAAGGAATCACTACTTCCACATCCAGATTTTCTATCAAAGTCACTCGCAACGAAAAAATTTTGTATGTGGAAATAATTGTTTATGGAACTTTAATAATATAATATTTGAAATCCTCTACCCAAAAACCCATAAAACGATACCCCACATCGGCAGTGGGGTGGGGGTGGTGATAGGGGGGTGGATGAATAAAAAAAATATTTTGAGTTTTCTGGTCCTTGTACACACTAAATCACATTTTTTTTCATCCTCTTTAATGATGAGGTGGGGGTGGTAATGGGGGTGGTAATGGGGGTGGCTAATGCCAAAATTTTTTTTGAAACATACTAAATACCAATTTTATGGACTCATACCTGCTTGATTTACCTATTTTCCCCAAATTTACCCCAATTTACCCCCCAACCCTTCGACGGAACAAGATGAAAATATAATCTAGTTCTAGATCTCATTAAAGTACATATGTGTACCAAATTTCAAGTCAATATCTTAAATGGTTCCAGAGTAAACGTGCGCACAAAAAAAGTTACAGACAGACCGACAAACAGACTGACAGACCGACAGACAGAAAATTTTTTTCTCTCAAACTTTCGTGACATTCTAAGCCTATTTAAACAATAAAAGTTTTTAATTTTTTTTTGTCGTTACTATACTTAAGTAATATCAAAACCAAAACCTTTCTGCAGACTGATAAAAAAACCGCTGCCCAAGGAATCAGGAAAAAACTTTGTTTGTGGAAATAATTGTTTATGGAACTTTAATAATATTATATTTGAAATCCTCTACCTCAAAAACCCATAAAGCGATACCCCACATCGGTAGTAGGGTGGGGGTGGTGACTGGGGGGCGGTAGTGGGGGTAGATGAGGTAAAAAAATATTTTGAGGTTTCTGGTTCTTGTACATACACTAAATCACATTTTTTTTTCATCCCCTTTAATAATGGGGTGGGGTTGGTAATGGGGGTGGCTAATGCCAAAAATTTTTTTGAGACCTTAGCTTCTCTTGTATATACTAAATACCAATTTTATAGACTCTTACCTGCTTGATTTATTCATTTACCCCAAATTTACCCCAATTTACCCCCAACCCTTCGACGGAACAAGATGAAAATATAATCTAGTTCCAGATCTCGTTAAAGTACATATGTATACTAAACGGTTACAGAATAAACGTACGCATAAAAAAGTTCCAGACAGACCGACAGACAGACAATTTTTTTTCGCTCAATCTTAAAATCTCGACGTTTCATGGCATTTTAAGCCTATTTGAACAATAAAAATTTTAAAAATTTTTTTGTCATTACTAACTTCCACTGGATGTGGAAGTAATAAACATTATATTTCTGTTCCGAACTATGTAAAATGAGTAAGTTTTAATTTTTAGATCTACATATATTTCTTGTCCTTTAATAAATTTCCATTTTCAGCTATGCAGTGCGCTGATGATCGCCTCCATATGTTCAATAACTTCTGTTATCTGATTGTAAGCTACCCAGAAGTGACTTGGAATACTTCCCAGCAAATATGTAATGGCCTGAAATCCACTTTAGTTTCAATATTGACACCGCAAGAGGAAAGATTTATAACTACTAATATTCGTAAAACAGCTGAATATCGCACTAGCGCTTTATACTGGTTAGGAGCTAGAGCTGAGGGAGGTTCGAACTTTAAGTGGATTGATGGAAATCCTATGGATTACTCTGGGTGGCTTCCAGATCAAGTTCCTACCGAAAATGATATGATTAGAAATGCTGATGGCGTCAATTGCCTCAGCATGCAATGGACGGCCTCTCCTACTCCAATGCTTCCCAGTGGGTTTTACTGGAAAGTCCAGAGATGTGATGCGGTTGGTGGCTATATTTGTAAACGACGCCATCAACTCGTAGGATCTGGAATACATTTTAATAAAACTTTAAATGGGTCAGAGGGAACATTAACTACACCCAATTATCCTGGAAGTTATTATAACAATTTAGACTTCTCAGTAAAAATTTCCGGACCTGAAAGAACGCGACTAATTATCAAATTTGATAAAATGGACATTGAATCGCAGCCCGAATGTTTGTATGACTATGTCGAATTAAGGTCCATCTATAAAAATGTAAAACAACTAAATGATGCTGTTAAATGGTGCGGTAGTTATGATACTGACTTGGACCGTTTCGATTTTGTATCCGAAACCAACGAAGCTGAAATAACGTTTCATTCTGATTACTCTATATCAGGAACCGGATTCTCTTTGACCTGGAAAGCTGTCGATGTGTCTGCGTGTCCAATGCAAACACTCACTGCGAAAGAGGGAGTTTTTACGACTCCAAATTATCCCAATTTCCTGTTAGCGCATCTAGACTGCACGATAACAATACTTGCGCCAGCTGAACAAAGAATTTGGTTAGAATTTTCTTCGGTGTCCCAAAACAAATCTTTCAATAACAATGATTTTATATACAGACAGAATGACGACGCTACAGTTGAATTGAAATTAGGAAAACATTCACCCCTTCTAAAACCTTTTGAAACTGAAGGACTTCTCACTGAAGGGAGCTTTATATCAACTGACGAAATCCTTACGCTCATTCTTCGTACTGGAGACCATCCCCAAGGAGTTGGGTTTCGAGTTTCATATAAGCTCACAAGTGCTATTAAAGAAGAAAAAATAATTACTTTGAATAACTACACCTCGGGTTTACTGCTTCATTTGAATTACCCAGATAATCCCCCTGCCAATGTTGATTTCCTCCAACATTTTATAGCACCTTTGGGAAGCACTATTTCATTAGAACTATATTACTTGAAATTAAGTGATACGGAATGTTCAGACGGACATGGACTTATAGAAGTATATGACAACTACTCTGACTCCAATGGAACCTCATGGAAATTGTGTTATAATGAGTACAATGAAGAATCAGTCGTCCCAATAGCACCAATTTATATTTCATCATTCTTAAACACCTTGCATTTAAAACAGAAGAGTGGTAATATTGGTATTCCACTAAATGGATCGCTGCGTATTCAGCTTGACGAAAATTATAAAAGCAAACTAATTAGTTACAAAGAAAGGGACGTAGAATCGTGCTACCCAAATCCCTGCCAAAACGGAGGAAAATGTTTAGTAAAAAAATCCAAGAAGTTTTGCCAGTGCACTGGGCATTACACAGGTGAATGTGAAAGCTAATTATTAGTATTTTTACAATTAATTATTTTTTATTTAATTACTGCTATCATGATTAGAGTATATTATTTAGGTATTAAGCAAATCACAACTTACACACTTTTTAATTATTATGAAATTACTTACTTTATGTATATTATTGCCCTAGTCTGGGCACGCTATACTAGTTAGATAAATACTTTAAAACACTCGTTATTGGAGAAGCAATAAAAGCAACTACTCTTTTAGCTAATAATGACTGAATTGATAAATGTTTTAAGTGTTTTTAATATATTTTTTTGCTTTAAAATGCTAAGAATCCTATCATGTAATTCAATACTTCGTCAGTATTAGCTAGAAGAGGAGTTGTTTTGATTGGTTCTCCAATAATGAGTGTTTTAAAGTATTTACCTAACTAGTATATTAGCGTACCCATATTTGGGCAACAATATACATAAAGTAGGTAATTTCATAATAAATAAAAAGGTGTGTAAGTTGTGATTTGATTAACATCAAGTAATATTCGCTAATTATAAGTATTTTTTAATTAATTAATTAATACAGTCAATCTGTTATTTAGCTCGTAAATAATTCCTACAAGAAATTGTTTATTTGTATGATATAGGGGGAGTTACAATAATCAATTAATGTTTTCCACAAACATATTGTTGTTGCTAATTTTGCCCTAAAATTAGGTATTACCATTATAGGAAATGACGAAGCTAGAACTTTTATTTAAATTATTTTTCTCTATTATAAATACTTTAGGGTTTACAGCCGCCAGAAAGATGAAAATTGTGTTCTGTTGCAGATTTTGCAGTTAGCTTCGCCCCCCTTACTTCTTCGTAGTAATTAACTGTTATCAATATTATAAATTTTAAATTTTCCTAATACTTTTGTTTAAACAAATTATTTCCACTCTCAAATATTTAAAAAAATTTCTCGAATTTCGGAAACATGTCTGCCCCTTGTTCGGACCATTAATACTCATTACTAAATTTGCATAATCAATAAAATTTACTTGCCGCAGCGTTATTTGTTTAAAACAATGAATTTTATCCAAATTATTCTAGGTTTCACTGATCTGTCAAAACAACAATTTTTCTCTACTGTTAATAATTTAGGATTTACACCCGCCCAAAAAGGTGAAAATATGTGCTTCGCCGTAGATTTTTGCAATTCTCTCAGCCCCCGTTACTCCTACACAGCAATTAGTTGTTATCAATATTGTAGATTAAAAAATTTCCTACAGCGTTAGTTTAAACAATTTTCTTCCACGATCAATCATTTAACAATTGTAGCAGCTTGAACATTTATTAATTTTTAAAACTTGACGTTGACCATGAAAAAAAATGGTAAACAAAATATTTAAAAAACTTTATACTATACAATATTGCTGGAGGAGGCACAATGGGACAGAGGTAATTGCAAGAATTTGCAATATAGCCCAAATTTTTACCTTTCTGGCGGCTGTAAAGCGTAAAGTATTTACAATAGAGAAAAATAGTTTAAATGTATAATTGTGTTGCAACCTGTAAGTGGATTTTGTCTGTTGGTTGTCAGTGATAAATAAATAAATAAATAAATAAATAAATAAATAACTTTTTTAATTCCCTTCAATATTGGTAACGCCTAATTTTAGGGAAATAGGAAAAAGGATAATTAGTCTATGTAATGAAGCATTATAAGATGACTTTTTTGTAAATATTTCGTGCAAAGACGAGATTACCTTCTCCCCCCCATTTTCGGAGGTGCTAAACACGATGCAAGTGGTGAGAGTAGTTTTTGACCGCCGCAACCCCCTGAAACGGCCTTTTATGGATCCTTCTATGTTTTCATATATAAACGGATCTGGGGAGTGATTTATCGACGAGTTATACTCGAAATAACATGGAAGGGGGTTATAGAGTGGAATCCAGACAGCAGGCCAGGGGGTTGATTAAATCCTACCAAGAACATCATTTTTTTCAAATGATTCGGTTCAAACGCGTATCCCCCCGTTTTCGGGGTCGCTGATAACGGGAAAAATATTCATTATTAGCTTCAACCCCTGCTCATCCCTCAAACGGACAGAAACCACTCCTCACTCACCAGAAAGCCTGCTATCCAGGATTTACACGTTTTTCGACACATGATCGGTATTTCTGTGCTTCTTTTTTTATGAAAGAGAGGTGGTAGCGACCTCGAGGGTTGCATCAACCCTTCCAAGGGGTGTAAAATTAATTAATTACACTTTGAATCATCAATACGTCCGCCCCCGTTTTCGCAGGCGCTGATCAGGATAAAAATATTCACCTTCATCTCCGACTCTCCTCAACCCCTATAATGATAAAGATGTATGTACAGAAGAGAGAGCAAATTACGATGACGATAATTATGATGATTTTTATTTTAATTTAATCCCTGAAATTGGTTTAAGCGATTCCGATTCAGATTCGCTCACTGAAACGGCGGATGAAGAAGAAGAAGAGATTGCGTGCGATGTGCATTTTGAGGAATATAAGGACTGTTATGCTATTTGTAAACGACCTAGGTTTTTTAAATTAATTATAAGCAAATAATTTATTTTGTCATAAAAATATTTTCATCTAATTCTTTGAATAAACAACATTGCCATTGACGACAAAATTTACTATTCATTACTCCCCGATGAAGAAAGCATTATTCCCTGCTCAGCAACTTACAAGGTGAATATTTTTATCGTGATCAGCGTCTGCGAAAACGGGGAAGGGCGTATTGACGATCCAAAGTGTAATTCATGAATTTTACACCCCTTGGAAGAGTGTAAATCCTGGATAGCATGCTTTCTGGTGAGTGAGTTTCTGCCCTCTTGAGGATTGAGGAGGGGTTGGAGCTAAAAATGAATATTTTTCACGTGATCAGCGACCTCGAAAACGGGGGATACGCTTTTTAACCGAATCATTTGAAAAAAAAATGATTTTCCACTCCTCGGGGTGCTTAATCAACCCCCTAGGCCTGCTGTCTGAATTCCACTCTACAACCTCCTTCCATGTTATTTCAAGTATAACCCATCGATAAATCACTCCCCAGACCAGTTTATATATGAAAACAAAGGGATCCATAACTGGGGTGGTTTTTGGCTGTTTCAAGGGGTTGCGACAGTCAAAAACTTCTTCCACCACTTGCATCGTGTTCAGCACCCTCGAAAACGGTGGGAGAAGGTAATCTCGTCTTTGCACGAAATATTTACACTATTTTTTCCTTCGTTACATAGACTAAATCTAGAAAATCTATTTTGACTATCATTCTTCTGACATGGCCGTAGTGGTAGCGATATTTTTGTGAAATGCATTAATTAATGATATAACCCCTACTACATTATACAAACAAAAAAATTCTTGTAGAAACTATTCACGTATCCCCCGCTCTTTTGCTCTTCAGGCTGTATTAAACAAATATATATTATTTTTAGGAATATTTTGTGGTCTTACTAAATGTGAACTGGAGCCTTGTGCCTTCGGTACATGCAAACTAACAAACACTAGCTACAAATGTCACTGTAAGGCAGGCTATGTAGGTCCCACATGTGATCAAAAACGTAAACCTTGTGAGGGCAACCCCTGTGAAAGCCGTGGAACATGCATAGAACGCGGCGATGGATTCCAATGTCAGTGCCACGCCTGGTGGGAAGGAACACGTTGTGAGAAAAGAATGTTACATATTCCTTATAAGCCACTTAGCGAGAGAATGCTTCATGAACCGTTTTGGTTGGGACTGATGACAGTTTTCGTAGTTATGGCGGTAATAGGATTAGTTTGGTGTGCCAAGCGGCACTTTCCGGAGAAAATAGAAAAACTATTAGCCGAAGAAGACAGCAGAAACAGAAGTACAAGTAAGTTACATTATGATGTGTATTTTGATTTTCATATGTTTTTTCTCACAATAAATTGTAAACAAAAGAAGCATCCATTGACTTTAGAAAAATATTATCATACCTCAGTTATACAGTGTGTGTGTCCCCAGATGGACCTAACTATACTTGTAATTTTCCTTATTTCGCATTTCAAGAGAAAAAGTCATTCTTCATAAAAAGTTTTGCTTATCGTGAGAAGTCATTAGCCATACTCAGATTTTCAAAATAACATACAGGGTGGTTAGCAAATAAGGAAACGTGAATTTGTGGCAATAGTAAAGTATTAGTTTTTTGAGAGAAATATAAAAATGTTACTGAAATAAGCTGTTTCTAATGTTAATAGTATTCCTTTTTTTATCTATTTATTTAACGTCGGCCTATTTCCGCTACCAGGCTCTATCACCGACGCCAGGAGACGAGCTACCCTCAACCTGGAAATTTTGCTCTTCTCGTAAGAAGAGTAGGGATCTTTTACTTGCCTAACATTTAATAGACAAGGGACCGCCTGCTTTACATCCCCTCCGAAGGCTGGTATATCCACTACGTAATCCTCGTCTTCAAATTACGTGGCTTCCGCGTATACACTGATATACAAGCCGCTAGAAGGTGGGACAGGATGGCTGTGTTTCCCAAGATGGGTCACCCATCCAAGTACTAACCGCGCTCGACGTTGCTTCAACGGAATATCGACTGACATTTACATTGAAGTCGCCTCTACGCTCGCCCCATTAGTATTCAAGATATGAAATTTGAACGTCGTATCTCAAAGATGATATTTTTTCGAAAATTATGATTAAAATAATTTTATGAATTTAACGAAAGCACATAATTTATTGAATAAAATGATAACAAAACTATTCTATGTATAGTCCTCCTACTGCTACACATTTTTCAATATTTTCTCTAAATTTTTCATAAACTAAATGAATTGTATCCTGTATGTTATTTTAAAAGTCTGAGTATGGCTAATGACTTTCACGATAAGCAAAACTTTTTATGAAGAATGACTTTTTCTCTTAAAATGCGAAATAAGGAAAATTACAAGTATAGTTAGGTCCATCCGGGGACACACTGTAGATGCAAAGTTTATTTTAAACGATTTAACTGAAATGTGACGTGAAGTATCGTTAAATTACATTTGTCTACATTTTCGTGATAACTGAATACAGCATCATTTGAAAATCTCCCATTTTGATTTTAAACTTAAAATAAACTTCGTAGATACGAACATAAAATTAAATGTAAAATTACATAAGTAGGAATATTAACATATTTATGTTTTGCCGCCTGAAAATGTAGTACCAGAAATTCATTTCCCTATAATATTAGTCTCCGTATTCTACCCTTCTTATTAAAAGAGTCCTATCAAGCATTTCAGCATAATGTAATTAGGACATTATTAGTTGCAATTCTACCTGTTATGTGCACTTAGAGTAAACCAACTAATGATTACATCTCATACATTTTAATTAAGAAAAAGTTTAGAACGCATGCATATAGGACAGAAAATGTAATGTGAAACCTTGAAAGACTTAACTTTTAAAGATAGGACACTTTTCGTTGGAATGGCAATATGTTAAAGGATCGATCAAATATGACAATAAAATGAAATAATTATAATCTGCTAAAATTGAAAATAAATGATCAAATGTCATGAGGTAACTTATTTAAAAGTAACGTTAACTCAAATTGTAATTTTAAATATTGGATAGTTAAAAAATACTATAAATCATACGGCAACCGACTTAAAAAGTTTTTAAAAGCTCATACGTATCAAGGATTCTATTGTCTACAATGGACGTAAAATGTATAATCACGTACCGATCCATATTAAAGACATAATCTCCAATCATGATTTCAGAACCGCAGTAAAAAAATCATATTACAATTTATAAGAATATAGTCGGAGCAATGAGTCTTTGAACTGACGTCATCATTATCTTTTGCCTGAACTAATTCACTGAAGGATGAAAATGACTTAGCACCATAGGCGTAGCAAATTTGTAATAAGATGGTATTGGAAATTATTGTAATAATAAGTAATAATAATATAAATAATGATAAACTGGACTAGACTAGACTGTAAAATATAGCATTGGCATTGTCAGTAGGTTCAATATAAAATATCAAACATGTAAACTCTAAGAAGTTATAAAAACTTTAGATACATTTATATCATCTTTTCACAATATTTCAATTCTAATTATACTTTCTTTTACACTTGAGATAACCATGAAATAAAAGGTCGATTTTTGAAAATGTTCATTCATTCATATACAGTGTGTCCCATTTTGCTTGGAACCTCCCCCATAAAATGTTTATTTTAGGACCGATTTAGATCGGGTTTTTATAAAACGTAGACTTCTGAAAAGTACATTATTGCGGTATATTGCATTTTATAAAACATAAAAGCTACTGCTATCTTTTTTCGAGGCGGAAGGTAAAGAAACCTTATTAGGGATTTTTTTTATTTCAAATTTGAGGACTCCACTGGATTCGATAACCTCTCAATTCAGTTTGTTCCAAATTTTGTGAAAAAATACCTATTTTTGGATTTTTCTTGAGTGACACCAGTGTCCCATTTTGCTTGGAACCACCCCATAAAAATTTTAAGTCCGATTTAGATCGTTGTGTTTTTAAACGTAAACCTCTGAATTGTGATACATTAAATTTTATAAAGCATAAAAGCTCGGCCTACTGCGTTTTTTTGCGGGAAATAGGGGCAAGTGAAGAAATCTTATTTTTTTTGTTTGAAGTTTGAAGACGTCTCTGGCTTTGGCCTCAAATGGGTTTGTACTTATTTTTTAATCTATTGTGTTTCATTTTTATGGACAGAGTTTTTATAAGACGTTTGTTTGTTTTTATACATATTTATAAGTTCTTTTATTAATGTGTATTTTTGTGTATTTGTGTGTTTTATTTTAAGTTTTATTGCTGTAACGAGACAGACAAATTGTTTATTTCAATTTGTATGAATTATTTAACTAAATATTGTTTATTCAGACGTGCCAAATGTACATAATCTATGTATAAAAAAAATGGCAAAATAAATTCTATTCTATTCTATTCTACCAAATTTCGTGAAAAAATACATATTTTGGAATTTTTCCGTAAGAAATAATAATTCTGAAATAGCCAATGAAAATCCACTGTGCACGAAATTGTTCATTTAACAGAGTGCCTTGACTAAAACAACTGACAAAGGAATTCTATTGAATAATTTATTTATTGTAGATACGTTTTTGAACAAGTAATGAGGTTCATTACCCACGGCCGTGGGTAATAATTCATTACTCAATGGGCGAGAATCAATCACAAGACTTCATTTTCATTACTCAACAGTTGTGGAGCAATCACAAAAGACAAATTAAGGTTAAAAAATATCGCGTATGCCGCGGCCATGACTCAATTCAGTCATGTAAATATCAATAAGTCATGGACATCTAGATTTATTAACAGGTTCTCTTACTAATTTCCACAAGTTTGTTGTGAAAAAATGATTTCAAGCGATGAATAGTTGTAAAAAAAAGTATAGTATTCTACTAGCGCGTAGCCTATTATTTATAAGTAATAAGAAATATGAAATATCATTGAACAATGACCATGAAAGCCTGCATTCGACTAATAAGAAATACGTACATTAAATTTAAATACCTACCTCTCCAACAGCGTTAACAGAGATCAGTGTAGCCTTGATTTCTGTTTCTAATATAAAATATTGTATTATATTAGCTATCAGATTTCTAGCTTGCGTGTTCAAACGTTTTCCAGGCATAATGAATTAATTGAATTAATTGAGTTACGAAAAGTAAACAACATGCGCCACTGACAATTGATACACGAGACTGATGCGCTTCTATGTAGTATAGACGTACGCGTTACCTTTACTCTCAAATCTAACACGCAGGACAAGCATACGTAGGTTGTATCCTGTGGAAGACACACACCTTACATCCATTCCACGCAGTTCAATTAAGAAGTGAGGCTCCAACATACAAACGATATTCTTTGCTTGCCACCTGCATTAGTGACGTCAGTTCAAAGACCCATTGCTCCAACTATACATTGACGATACATAATATATTAATTTAAATATAAATGTTTCTAGAAATGCTTGTTTGAAAAATGTGCGTATACTCTTTCCACGTTTGTCTTATACAAGTTATGTATTACTTATATTCCCTTAAACTTTGTCAATAAGAATTTTGTATTCTTCTAGACAATAAAGTGTATTTTGATTGACCGATTGGTTGAAATGGTTTGGAGGAGCGTAGAATTAATTTTAGCAGTTGTTAACATTTATTATTGGATTATATTTTTATTAAATTAAATAATCCCTTCCAATGAATTATATAAGAAACACACAAATTATGAACAAGAACTGTATGAGATTTTGAATTCACAAGAATGCAACTCAAGACCGTATACAATACCATGCACGGCATAAGTCTAATTTCAGTTTGGTTGCACACTTAGCGCAAAATTGGCGAGAGACCTCTTCGTTGCAATTTTTCAGTCTAAGAAATATTACTTAGAATATATTTATTTATTCGACGAGATATGTAGATCTTTTTGAGATGTACCCTCTCTGGTGAATTTAAAAATAAGGAGCCCTTCAATATGTCACAAAATGACAAAATGGCTGCCATTTAAAACTGGCGCCTACTCGCTCGTGTAATACGCCGACTATCTTGGCTCCTATTTTACCTATTTTAATAATATTTTTAAATTATGGTAGCTCTTTTATGGAATTTTATTTTTAGTTATTAGAACTTTCTTCCTAATTTTACAAGTTTGATAGATAAATCTAGAAAAAGAGAATAATCTAAAATCTGTTATCTAGTTTTTACGAATTCTCCGTTAAACTGCTAGAAAAGAAGTTTTAAATAAGATAGGTATAATTTTAGTATCTTTCAGCTGTTAAAAAAAAATTTGCTGTGACATTGCCTACAACCAGTGGCGCAACTAGGATTTCGTTCTGGGGGGGGGGGGGTCTGAAATACTATTAATCTATGCTTCTGGATATAAACAAAACTTTACTTAACCATTTGAATACTTGCTCGCTTAGAATGTACTCAAGTTAATAAAATCTCCCTTTTCTAGAAACTGGTTTTCAGTGTTAGGGGGAGTGCATCTAAATTTGGGTACCTAGTAAGATATTTAGGTAGGGCATTATAGTTTGTGTGATAGGTGTCTATTATTTTAGACCCTATATGCATTGCATATAGCCCCCTTACCCCCCCCCCCCCCCCCCCAGTTGCGCCATTGGCTTCAACAGAGTTGTTAAGCATTTGGTAATGCAACGTAATGATAACTCATAATATTTCAGTGTCAGTTTAATTTAGTCCAGAAATAAAATTACACTTTTTAATGTAAATAATTATTTTCGGTGAAAAAGGTATACGCGTGATAGACTTAGTTCTCACAATTGCCCTCACACTTACACATTGATGTATGCAGAACATGAGAACTCTCATTTGCAATGCCTTGTACATATTTTACGTGTACAGCGACAAGCGATGATTTCTTTGCAGGATTTTAAAGCCTCTGGCAGTGTCATCCATATTGGTTCCCAATCTATTGTACCAGCCTCAAATCCCCATTCTGTAGGTGAAGGTATCATTGACTCTTTAATATTTGCTTGGCCCCGAACATAACCAACCTGATAGTCTGCCCTCCTAATATGCAATAGAAGTGCATCTCGTATAAGGGGGTATTCTTTCAAGTGTACGATTTTTTTGTGTAAAGATGTACCGCCTAGCAACATTAACATCAGTTTCTGAACATGTTTGATCGAACATTATAATTACAAAGCGTTGAAGTTTGTCAAAAACATCTGGCTCTATCTCTTCGGATGGTTGTGATATAGAACTGAAAGCTGCTGTAACCTGCAGGTATTTTTCCCACGCCACTCAGTCCATTTTTCCCACGTGAAGCGAATGAAGACATTGTATCGCATTCAGTTAAGGTATGAAAGTCTGGTAGCGCCGATGCTTTTCAAATCCCATCGCTGCAGCAATCCCATGTAGAGAAATTATTCGTTATTCTTCACTGTCCCTAATTCAATCCACAATTTTACACCTGAATATTGACTAGTGAAAGCAATGCCCAATACTAGTGTCAGAATCAACGGTTCTTAAAAGTGTTCTAGAGCATCCCTGCCCAACGGCAGCATGAGCATGCAGGATAAGTCTGGTGTCCGCCTCTTCGTGGGTAGACTAGCATACTGGTGCAAGGCAGATGTCTGTATTACTTACATCCTCCCCCATTACTGTTATAGTAGTTCCAACATCAGGAGTTATATTTTTGACATACATTTTGAGGAACCTAAATACATATCTCTACCTTATAGTCATCCACTCGCAAAAATTCGTTCCACATCTTTGGTAGGGGTGTTTTTGATATGACACGAGTTCGAGTACCAGTTCCCCGTTTCTGACGAGACATTGTTTTTAATGAATCAGAGTGGTAAGTATCCCAAATAACTTTTAGCCTAAAGTACGTCTAAAATATGTTTTGACATGAGGGAATAAGTCCTTGTTCTGCGTAATCCACAAAGTTTTTTATAGTCGGTCGGTCTGACGATATTTACGAGTACAGCCCCATCAAACAATAGTGTGTCCAATGTTTTAGGTTGGTAATGCTCCTGTAGCAGCTATTCCACACAACCCTGATATCACTTTGTTTCGATGTTCGAAGGTGCCCGTATTGTGCAAGTGATGAAGGTCACGCATGATTCTCTACGAGTGTTGTTTTAATAACTCATGGTTTACTTTTATAGGGACAGACCCCAGGACCTGAAAGTTAGTGATAGCAGTTGTTAGTAGCTCGTAACAGTCTTTGGGCATCACAGCTCCATTTTTCATAGAGTCTATCAAACATTCAGATAAAGTACACTGACAAAGGGCACTATTTTGCCAATTTATAATTTTCTTATTAATGGTATAATAGGTCTTCATCATATCCATACGTTAACTATAAATTAAAATACAGGATGTTGGGAGTGTAAGTGCTATTATATTAACAGGTGATACATTATGAGAATTATAAAGAACAAGAAAATTGTGTACAATAGAGGCCTAAAATCAAACGGTATATGTTTTACAATATGTTAGGAGAAGATGCAATAAAGCAGATGCAAAACGAAGCAGTTTTGCATATTTTTTTAAAATGGTTAATATTTAGTTATTTATTTTTAAAACAGATACAATGACCAAATGCCCCTATGTCTTTACTGTAACTACTTGGTAACAGTTAGAGGAAGGAGAAAATGTATTAACAATTTGCTAAAATATACTACTAACACCCTGCATATTTGTTTAAGTTGGGTTGTCTTAAGTACCTTTATTGCCTAGTTTTAAATATATCCTGCTATTTTTTGTAACACAAGAAGCTCGTTGATCTAAAAATAAGCAAACGAATCATCAAATCGTATTTAGAAATTATGTATAATTAAAATTTCTTACCTAAAGTATTTGACAAAAAATACTTTTTTTTGTTTAGCAGAAAGGTGCTAAATAAAAGCCACTTACAGTTCATCTCAAACTTATAGCAACATGAGGCCCAGTGTTTCAATGCAAAGTTAAGCACTTTATCCTACAACTAAATTAGCTAGAAGGTTAGAATATGTAGTTGTAATATTAAAGTGTTTAATAAAATCATATTCTAAACTTCTAGCTAATTTATTTGTAGGATAAAGTGCTTAACTTTGCATTGAAACACTGGGCCTCATGCTGCTATAAGTTTGAGATGAACTGTACGTTATTTTAATTTTTGTTATCTGACATAGTTTAACAGTGAACTAGTAAAACTAGATAGTATACTGCAAATTATTTGTTTTTTCGAGGTTTTTATCTCAAACTATAAACTTGGAAAGAAAGTTCTAATAACTGAAAACAAAGTTCCATTGAAGAGAAATCACAATTTCAAAAGATTATTAAAATCGAACAAACTGGAGCCAGAATATTTAAAGTATTATATGTACGAGCGGGCCTCATCTTCAAATGGACGCCATTTTGTTATTTAAAGGCATATTGGACGGCTCCTTATTTTTAAATGAGTAGAATTGTATTTAGAACAATCCCTGACAGTTTCATGCTTTCTTCATTAATAGCACAATTGTTCTGTTTTTTTACTGAAATCCGCCTAACTACCAGGCGTCCGGCTTTAGCCGGTTGGTTTTTACGGTTTCGTCCGGCTAAAAATTAACATGTCCGGCTTGTCCGGTTTTTGTTTTGCTTTTTGCCTAAGACTCTACAAATCATTTAAAATTAGAAAAATGTTAAAATACACACATAAAACAGAAGGCAGTATGAAGTACTTAAGTTTGTTATGTGATAAACTTACCAAAATAAATTTGTATGAATTAGTTTCATACGTGATTTTTTCGTTTCTTTTTCTTTCTTTCGTTTTTAGTTGCTTTTCTATAGATACATTTTATTGTTTTGCGGCGACTTTTTCTGTTTCTATGTAACAAATGTTTGTTTTTAAATTAATCAAGTTTAATAAATGCATTAAAAGACTGATTTTTTGTTTTAGTTATTTTTTTATGGCGAACGAATGCTGTTCGGCTTTTTGTGACAAATGTCCGGGCAAATTTATAAGTAAAGTCCGGCTTTTCGAATTTTAGGCCTGGCAACCTTAATCAGGTATCATATATATATTTTTTTAGTAAAAGAAAACTTAATTCATTCTTTGGCGTGCATTTTTAGGCATGTTCGTATTGAAAAACTAAAACAATATTATAGAACGATATGCTTCAGAACCTCTATGTCGAAAATTTAACATTTTGATTTATTGGTTTCGAATTACTGCCCCCTCAAAATTACATTATTAAAATATTACTTTCAAATAATTAATAACTTGGAAAAGAATTATTTTCCGAAAAAAAAGTCATTCCTCATTTTCTATTTAAATTCATTTTTTCTAATAAATTTACAAGACTGGACTGGTGTTTAAGATTATCTGATAATTTGTCAACGAAAATTATTGATCCTCAAAATTTTACGTTGAATGCTCGGTATACTGGAACTACTATAGTAAGGTTTGTTTTCTGATTTGTGACGAATATCGTATGTCTTCCGCTTTAATGAATAAGGAACAACCTATGGCCTGCACGAACGAGAACAATAGACTATTTTGTTGCCGTTACTAACAACGCTCGTTGAAGACGTATGCGCCAAGATCCATTGGTCCAACTGTACTGTGGGAATGAAATACTACCGTTGTCTTTAGACTCTGCTTTTTAGACGAATGAAATATACTATTTACAGCACAATTTTAAATCTACAGAAAGATATACCCAAGTGTAGGTCTTGCCAAAGTAAAAAAATAAATAAAATATATAATAAATCCACTTTAAAAAAAATGTATATATAATTATAAGAGGCATAGTTATTTAAATTAAATTTAAATACCGATAAAAAGCAACAGAAGCAAAAATTAGTAGATTAATTTGCTATTCAACAGAATAGAATGCTTGATATAATTAGCATACGACGCGACGTTTAATTCCTTTCCTATTACCTAATTCTGTGATCGATCCTTTAATAGATGATACGGGAAGTTTTCGTTAATGATTACAAGAACTACATGATCAATATGTTCCCTCAAACAACCCGTCAGGGTATATTGTGTCAGGAAAAATTTAAAATTCTATTTGAGGTGTAAATTCAGCAGGTTCCATAATTAGTTATTGAATTTATTTACACCAGACCAGCCTATACCAAATTCAAAGACTAATGTCTGGGTATAACAGGTGCAATCAGGACCACTCCAATGATTGCGAAGGAGAGGCCATTCTTGGACTCGCTCCCTTGCACTTTGAAGTGATCTTGAAGCCAGGGAAGCAGCAAACAGACTATTCAAAAATAGAATGTTAAACATGACGGGCTAGGGCACACAAATGTAGTGGCTCTACCGGCAAGAGGCCAGGTTATAGCTCAATCAGATGATGACCGATGTCTCTCCGTCTATTCTTTCACAATTCCATATACTGTCGGGTTCCCTAGTCGAGACGTTTGGGAACGCAATAAAATGCATCTTCTGAGTCCCGATGGTCTGGATGGTATACAGACGGATTCAAGTCTCAATAGGGAACGGGCGCAAGCATACACGGATGCAAACCAAGGGCTCGTATATTGATGCCACTTGTGTATTCCAAGCAGAAGTATATGCCATACTACTGTGCGCAAGCGAAAATCTCAGCAGAGGTTTGGCAGACGAACATATTTATATATGCAGCGACAGCCAAGCGGTTTCTTGCATCAAACAAGGTGACCTCTAGGCTGGTGCTGAACTGTCGAAATATTTTAACTGAGCTCTGTGGAACGCAACTCGGTTAAACTCATAAGGCCACAGTGCTGTGGAGGGCACTGAGAAACAGATTGTCTGGCGGGAGAAGGATCGAAAATTCCCTTTCCTGGCCCTGAGCCAGCCTTCGGTCTACCAAGGAGCCTGATTTATTCAGAACTGCGAGACTGGGCCGCGCACAGTTCAACAACTATTCAGCTCAGGCCCCCGGATTGAGGCAGTCGAGGCTCCACATAAAGGGGCTTTCAGCTGCCTCTACCGTAAAGTGGTTGCTTGAGCTCGATAAAGAAAAATGAGGCAGATGATGGGCCTAATAACAGAACAGTGTCCTCTGAACGAACACCTACATACAATGAGGTTGAGAGATGATCCTGTTTGTCGGATGTGTGGAGTGAAGGATGAAACCATCATTCATATCCTATGCAGTTGCGCTCCACTAAGAGCGTTACAATATAGGCACCTCAAGAGGCAACATTTTGCATCCAGAGGAGCTACGGGATGTACCCTGTCCCTTGGGGAAAGTGCTGGTCTCTTTTAGGGAATATAATTTTCTAAAACAAGAATAATAGTCATTTAACCCGTGAATAATTTCTACAAAAATTACTTTTTAATAATGTGGGGGTTGAAACAATCATTAATTAATGTTTTCCACAAAATTATCGTTGCCGCTGCGGCAGCCATGTTAGAAAATGACGGTCAAAATAGGATTTTTTCGACTATCTCCTTCCCTTACGTCAGTCATTTTTGGATATCCACTGTGTATCCTACAAAGGCTTTAGGATGTCAATTTAATAGAGTCCAGAAATATATAGACATAATTTTAATGTACTCCCGATTGTTGTAAACTTATAAATGTGCGACTGTAAGAGGACACTATTGACGATGAATGTTCCACGCTTCATTTTTGCAGAATGATATTATATTAGTTTTATCCTCAAAATTACGATTTTATGAAGAATAATTCTATATATCATATTCCTTTCAAGGAAAATCTCATTGCGAAAACTATAAAATCACGAGTAACTAATTGATCACGCAGTTTTTGTAACGCCTAAGATTTTTAACTATAACATGCATTCTGTATATATAGGTATAAATAAATATTTATTTTTCTCAGTTTCATCCCTGAGAAGTGCATCTGTTCGAGAACAACTTGCAGCAGCCGCAGGAGCAACAGCAGTTACAGTAACGCCCAGTCCAGGTCCAGGAGCTCCCCGATCTCTATTTGGCCGTCTGGGTATCCGAAAGCCATCCATTCTCAGCCTCACCAGTCCACACGCCAGTGGTTATGTTCCAGCTACCGCCCGAACTTTCAGTTTGGACGATTTGCTAAAACCTCCCCCGAGACGTAAGGCCCTGTGCCTGAGCTGTGATTGCCAACACATTTATTATTCTTTATTATTATTATTCTGTATAATCGCTCATTATCTATTCTATCTTTCTCTTCTCTCTGTTTGTAGAATTCCCCTTTCCTTCACTTTATTGCGTGTGGCTGGTAGGTTGCACATTATTGTGACGTAAAATTTGTGTATTATTTGTTGTCGCACCAATTATAGCAATTGTACATATACAGCACAAATCTGTACATAAGAGAATGTATAAATATTATATAATGAAAATGAAAACAAAGAAAACTACGCGAAAAAGGCATCTTTTTAAAAAAAAGAAAGCAATATTTGAATAACAACAAGAAAACTATATAACCCTTTTAACTCCAAATAAATAAAAGTCTTTTTCGTATTGTTGATAATTGTTACTTGCCGGCCTTGCTCTAAGTACATTTAATTAACATTAATTATTGAGTTGTTTAGTGAGTAGGTACTAGAGTGTACGACTGCATTAAATACCTCCATGATTCTTGTTCTAAATGCTAGGCTTGTTGCTGATTAACGAGTATATGTATATCGCTTTAAATTTTATTGCGACAGTAAGTATTTACAATACCCCATTTACTAATATATTTCTGTTATGTTATGCAGGTACTCCATCGCCAAAAAAGAAAAGAAATAATTCCACCCCCACTAAGAAGAATGTAGCAGAAAAAAAGCAAATCTTGCAACAACTAATATCCCCTGTAAATAAACAAAATTCAAGAAAAGTAAGTCTAGGTGAATTGATTCAACTAGCAGATATAAAATCAAACATTACGGGGGATGCAAAACAGGACAAAATTAAAGTAACTGAAACTAAGTTTGGTGAAAATTCTGCACATTCCGCACTAAACGATCCAAAGCTAGAGAAAAAGGTTACTTTTGCACGTTTACTAAACAAAGTGTCTGCAGAAATGAGCTCGGGATCGGAAATTGAACTTGGAATCATGCAGACTAATAAATTAGGTTGCATGTTTGCTCGTCCATCTAGCACACCACCGTCGCCCAATGTTGATGCTAGGTCTCCAAACAGCACCTCTAGCAATCAAGGTAGTGATTCACTCACTAGCTCTGATCTTGCTATCCCCAGTGCTTTGAGTTCAAGTATTTCAGATCTCCTTATCAACAGACGCGGTAGTAGACTTCCCAATGGTCGACAGAAACCCACCAGTGCTGATTCCATTTTAGCGATGTTCCGGAATTTCTCATCTAGTTCAGCAGGAGCAAATCTACCATCTTCCTTGAGGGTGTCTCCGTCTACTACACCTACAGCTTCTAGTCCACAAGATGATATTGTCGGAGACGATGATTCATCAACTTCTTCAATTCACACACCTGTATCATTTTCAAGTGGACCCTTAGAAAGTCCTATTATGCAGCGACATGGTCTTAATCAAAGTACCATAGAGGTCCCAGTGTTGGATCCACTAAGCGCACACAAATCTGCTACTGGCGGTTGCAATCTATTGCATCCGCCTACTATTTTATTAGAAATACCAAGCACAATCAATAAGTGCCTTTCACCAATAAGAGAAATGCCTACTCCTCTACCTTCACCTATGCCATCTCCCGCACTAACACCAATCATGCGACGCAGTGTGGCATCCTCCTCGTTAGAAGAAGCAGAAATGAGTGATGATAGAATTTCCGTTGAGATTCCTAACATTTCTATGAGTTGTAGTGATATTGATGACGATGATATTCACTGCACCGATATTGCGATAGATCCTCAGGCTGAAGATGGACTGATTTTGGAGGAAGCTGCTGCGATGCATCATACTGCCTTATTTAGAGCAAAAGTAATAATTTGTTTAAATTATTTTCACATTAATATTAATCACAAAAAACTATATTACTCCAGTGTATTTAGATAAAAGAAAGTCCAAGAAAGCTGCGTCTTTAGCTTTTCGAGAAAGCTCGATGTAAAAGTTTTTAAATAATTCGATTTTACTCTATTCTATGCGTAATAAATTAAGCCTTATATTAAAAAGAAAATAAAGTATTCTTGATGAAAGAGGTATTGGGGTTTATTAATGAAATCAATCATGATTGCTTTATCTAGGGGTGGAAATATGTCAGAATTATGAATATTCAAAGCATAATCATAAGTTATAAAAATCGATTTCATGTTTCATTTTCTTCCACGACTTCTTTTCTTCCTATTCTTCTTCTTATTCTTCCTCCTCTTTTTCTTCTTCCCTTTCGTTTCTTTCTCGTACATTCTCTTCTTCTTCTCCTTCTCTTATATTTTCCTAGAATTCATTATGAGCATTTACGCAAGACACAATTGTCCGCAACCTTTTGTACAATTGCAGACAATCTGTAGCAGGGGGTAATGATGTTTTTTTGTGGCTCCAAAAAATTGTTTATTTTTGGAGGTCATTGCCCAACCACTTCTGCACATGATGATATACTCGGAAACAGTACTCTTCAGTTGCTTTCGCTGTGGGTGCTATTGAATGGAACTTGACAATCCATTTTTAACAAATTGATTCTCGAGAAGCATCACTTCCATTAAACACTTGAACTGCAATTTCAAGTTCGGTTGTTTAATTTCAGAGCTGCTATTTTGCCTCTATGAAAAAGAGCAGATGCTGTATCACATCCGGAGAATTCATGTAGAAATAATATATAATACATGCTACCTGTATGTTTGTCAAAACTTCGAGACGAGCACATTTTACTTCCACGTCCAGTGGAAGTATAGTAACGACAAAAATAATTTTAAAAATTTGTATTGTCCAAATAAAATGTCATGAAACGTCGAGATTTTAAGTTTGAGCGAAAAAAAAATTTCTGTCTGTCTGTCTGTCGGTCTGTCTGTCTGTATGTCTGTCGGTCTGTCTGTCTGTAACTTTTTTTTGTGCGCACGTTTACTCTGTAACCGTTTAAGATATTGACTTGAAATTTGGTACACATATGTACTTTAACGAGATCTATAACTAGATTATATTTTCATCTTGTTCCGTCGAAGGGTTGGGGTGTAAATTGGGGTAAATTTGACGTAAATGGGTAAATCAAGCAGGTAAGAGTCCAAGAAATTGGTATTTAGTATATACAAGAGAAGCTAAGGTCGCAAAAAAAATTTTGGCATTAGCCACCCCCATTACCACCCCCACCTTATTAAAGGGGATGAAAAAAAATTGTGATTTAGTGTATGTACAGGAACCAGAAACCTCAAAATATTTTTTTACTTCATCCACCCCCCACTACCACTCCCTATCACCACCCCCACCCCACTACCGATGTGGGATATCGTTTTATGGATTTTTGGGGTAAAAGATTTCAAATATTATATTATTAAAGTTCCATAAACAATTATTTTCACATACAAAGTTTTTTCGTTGTGAGTGACTTGGATAGAGAATCTGGATGTGGAAGTAGTGATTCCTTGGGCAGCGGTTTTTCATGTTTTGCTCCACTGCACTGTTGCTTGATTTAAAAAATATGTTTTCATCAACAGACGTTCGAGCTGTTATAATTAGCAGAAAGTCGACATTTCTCTAATAATGAAAGTGATTGTGCTTACACTTTTCCATCATGTCTTTCGATTATGTCCATGTTCAACTATTACAGAGTGTTCGCTTCCAAACGATTCATTACAAATACAATACGAATTTTTCATCTTCTACACGACCTTATTTTCTAACACTGCAAAATACTAAAAACTAACTGAAACTATATAGTTTGCCAGCAAGAAAGCGGTGAGCAGCGGGAATATACGCAGTTGCTTAGTTCTATTCGAGGCCATTTATTATACCTACTTGATTTAACCAAAATGTTTGTTTCAAATTTGGCACGTGTGTAACATAGCATGAAAGGATGCTTACTATTGAAATTGGGCTGTATCCGTCAGGGTAATCGCCATAGGTGTGTAAACTTTTATTTTTTGTAAAACCTGTTTCATTCTAATTTTAAAGAGATATATTACTAAGGTTTTTTATTAAGAACACAAAAATGCGAAGATATACGTGATATTGAAACTGTAATATACAATGTGTCACTCAGGTTCGAACGAACTTCACATAGATTAGGACATATATATCAATTTAACTTTAAAATATTATTGAAGTATATTATTGAAGTATGTTTCTTACGAGACGAGACGAGTTGTAGTTGGGCGTTTCAGAATAAGAATACCCATTAAACACGATAATTTATGTTAGAAATAACATAACATTTTAATTTCTTTGAAACATATGCAAAATAGCATGGTAGAATACAGATTATTCTACCATGCCACTGAAATCGGGCCATATCTGTTACACAGGATGATCGCCGTAGTTGTGTAGTTTGAGGTGAGGTGAGGTATTTGGCGTCAAGCATGGAGTGCTCCTTCGCCACAAAATTATGTTACTATAAGGAAGTTAATTTAACGAAATTATTTTAACTTAACTTTAGCCTGACTTTCATTATTTTTTCTCAGTTTCTTAATTAATATATATGGTGACAATAATATCTACAAGGAGTAACAGGGACACATATTTTCACGCCCAGGGGTCGATCAGGGCGACTTGTTAATAATATACAAACAAGATAGACCTCGGAATGAAGGGGATTTTAACATGAGGTGAAGGAAACAATAGGTACTACATATATAATATACATTAAGCAAAATACTCATATATTATTAACAGGCATATACATTTATAGATTAATATTTGCATCTTTTAAAAAATTTATTAATGCCTTGTGGATTTTCATGCAATTTTTATTTAATAGGGTAGTTAGATTTGTAGGTAACTGAACTTGTTCCTTGAGTAGTGTAGATATCAGTTTTGTGGTAGCCAGATAGTTATTTTTACAATTAAAAAATATATGATTAAGGTCGCCGATTGATGTGTTATCACAAGGGCAATAAGGAGTAGAAGCGATTCCAATACGATTCAGATGATGAGGGAAACGCGCATGATTTAATTTTAGTCTAACTATTGTTGATGTGTAGTATTTAAAAGTTGTGTTGTCAATTGAAGTATTGGAGGGTAGATTGGGATGAATTAGCGTGTAGTGATTGTTGTATTTTGCAACAAATTCCGTCCATAAGTTCTCCCACTTTGACCGGTTGTGTTTTTTGAAATAGCATTGTAGATCGGTTGAATGAAAAGATTGGTGTTCTACTCCTGTATCTTTAAGTGCCTCTTTGGCTAGTTGATCAACCATTTCGTTTCCAACAATTCCTGAATGGCCTTTTACCCAAATGAACTGGATCGTAAATTTCTTATTTTGTTATGTAAATGTGCGATATTAAATACGGTTCTGTTGTTATAATATTTATAGGAGAAATGTGCTAAGGACTGTAAGACGGGTTTAGAGTCAGATATAATGTTGATATTCTTCAAGTCTTGGTAATCTTCAGAATAACATTCTAGTACCCAATATAACGCTTGTTCAATAGCAATTGCGTCAGCAGTATAAATAAAGCACTCCTTGAGAAGTCAATACTTTGCAGAGATTTCTAATTGGGAAACATAGAAAGCACAACTCGTCCCTAATTCAGATTTTGAGCCATCCGTAAAGATATTTAACGATGGCGAATTATTGTATAATACGGACTTGAAAAGAGTCTGATTTAAATGTATATTACCGGAATATATCGGGAATATTATTCTATGGCTTTGTAGGAGTAATTTTAAATCATACTGAAAAATTGGATATTTATGTTTATGTTATTATTAAAATCATTAGTTTCTAAGAAAGCCTCTACTAAGGGCGGGTTGTTACGTTTTTCCCAAAATTGTTTAGTTAGACAATCTATACTGAGATGGTAAATTTTTTCGTTCAAACAGTTCATTTTCTATGATTTTTACCATGAATTTTTTGCTTATTTGCTCTCTGCGTAATTTTAGTGGAGGCTGCTGTGCTTCACATAACAAAGCATCAGTAGGAGATGATGTCATTGCTCCAAGGCATATTCGAAGAGCTTTGAACTGTATTCTGTCGAGGGTTTTAAGATTAGAATTTGATGCGGATCCATAGAATGAACATCCATAGTCGAGAATAGATAGAATGTAGCTACTGTAAAACATTAGTGCTGTTCTAGTGTCGGCTCCCCATTTAATTCTTGTGACAGCTTTTAGTATGTTGATGCCCTTTTCACATCTAGATTTTATATATAGGATATGCTTTGTCCAAAGCAACTTCTTGTCCACTATAATTCCTAAGTATTTATACTCATTCACTATTGGTATTTCGAAGGAGCTAAGTCTCATGAAACCGTCAGTTTGGGCTGTTTTATGTCTACTAATGAACATTATCGCGGATTTGTTTTCAGACAGTTCAAAATTATTAGTATTTAACCAATCTTTAAGACAGTAGACAATATACCGTAGTTGAGTTACACATTTTTCGAATGAATTTTGAATTGAGTATAACACAATGTCGTCAGCGTATTGGATGGTGCGAATATCGTCATCAAATATTCGATGTAAACTACCAGTGTACATATTGAAGAGCAGCGGGCTAAGGACCGAGCCTTGTGGTAAGCCTTGACTGACAGTTCTTGGACCATGCAATTCGTTGAGGTGATCTTTCAGAAAAATTTTTCTATTATTGAAAAGTTCTACTATATTAATTGATGTATTAGATGAGATATTGTATTCTAGTGTTAATTTATTTTGGAGTAATGAAAGATCGACTGAATCATATGCACCTTTTATGTCTACAAATAGCGTAGCCATAAAGTAATTTTTACTAAAAGTATCTTGTGCGTCTGTAACTAACTGAACTACTGCATCATTTGTACCCATTCCTCGACGAAATCCATACTGAGATTTTGGTAGCAGCGAATTATGTTCAGCAAACCATTCTAATCGGGCTTTAATCATATGTTCGAATGTTTTTGTTAGACAAGAAAGTAGTGAAATGGATCGGTGCGCCAATAGCGGATCATCATAGTTCAGAGGTTTTTTAATAAGCGTAATCACAATTTCCTTGAGTATGTCTGTATGTTCATTATACAACCACCAGTTGTTATACACATTTAGTAACAGATTTTTTGCAGACACAGTTAAATTCAGCAAGATCATACTTGTAATATTGTCTATTCCTGGTGAAGTATTATTTGCATTTTTAAGTGCCATATCAGGTTCCTCCAAATTAAATGGTTTATCTAACATGTTGTTATAGTGTTTGTTCAGTAAATAGCTGTTGTTAGTGACTGTGGGGGGAGCTATTTTATTTAAAAATTCATCAATTAATGCTGGTGGAATAGGATGTTTAGTAACGGCGTAATTCCTATTAGCAATTTTTTTAATGTGTGTCCATATTTCCGATATCGGTGTATTTTTATTAAGTTTAGATACAAAATCTTTCCAGCTATTTCTCTGCTTTTTATGAAAGATTCTTTTAGCCTGAGCATCTAGTTTTTGGTATTTCGAATAGTTATCAAAGTTGGATATTGATTTATACGCTTTTAAAGCGTTCAACCGATCATTTGTTATATCGGAACATTCTTCATCCCACCAAATTGGTTTGCTACTTTTAGAAGATAATGGTTTTTTTATTGGAATTGAAGAATCTGCAGCGTCGCAGATATTTTGTATTAACTGAGTTAGGCTTTCAGAGTTATTTGCAGTGGTAGTATTCCTTGAAAGGAAATTATCTAACTTCACGCCAAAAAGATTCCAGTCGGCTTTAGAGTCTTTCCATCGGGACGATGGTTTTGATGAGAAGTGCTGTATATTTGTGCCAATGGTTATTTTTATTTTATAATGATCAGACCCGAGATTATCTTTCAATATATTCCACGTAGATTTGACAGCTAATAATGGGGTTGTAAGAGTTAGATCTACTACTGAAGGGTTTTGATTCGGACGAGTAACTCTTGTAGGGTTACCGTCATTGAGAATTACTAAATTACAGTGATGAAGAGCATCTACTAACCGTTTTCTCTGATTATTATCTGAAATAGATCCCCATATGCGACTTTGGGCGTTGAAATCGCCCCCAATTATAACTTCGCCAGTAAACTGAGAAAAAAGAATATTCCAGTCATTAGTAGTTGCTTGTACACCTGGTGGCTTATATAAAGACACGACGTGTACATTACTTGAATTAATTTTTATTGCACATATTTCAATATCATTATTCGATAAATTATTTGTTAGATTAACTTCTTGGTAGACTATACTATTGGCTATTAATATACCTACACCTCCCTTACCATTGTCTCTGCATTTACAAATGAAATTATAATTTGGAAAATTAAGTTGAGATTTTGGTTTCAACCAAATTTCAGATAAAATCACAGTAATGCCTATTTGAATTTAATGAGCGAGCATTCCACTGTATAATTACAATTTCGTTATTGCTAATATTCGTCCTGTTCATCGCTAAATTGTTCGCCATTATTACTAATATGTATATCTAAAGTATTTGTGAGTAGGGCAGTTAGTGACTCCTTAATATTCAGTTCATTGACAACATCTACGCTACTGGATGATGATGTTAAAAGATTGTAAATTAGTCCATTTATGAACTCAGAAATTTTCTCTACTAAAGAATTTTTATAAGTTAAAATTTCTTCGCGGTAGGGATTAGGTAAAATAGAGTGACATTCTCTTAAGAGGGGAGGGGTATTTTCTCTGGCAGGTGATCTTCCAGCCTTTCGTTTCTTTACTTGGGTATTACTCAAATGTCTAGCAGGTCTTCTTTGAATATAATTATTGGCATTGTTATTGCCATTGTTACTTATCTGATTAGGGTTAGGTAAACTAGGAAAATTTGTTGGATCTGATAAAAGAGCAAATCTATTGTTAGTGACTATTTTTGCGTACGACGGGTTGTTAACCAGTCCTTCCGCCTCTTGAAAAGATAAGTTTTGACTAGCCATTGTTTGTTTTATTTTGTACTGTTTTTGATACATTGGACACTTTTTATTCACTTACGAGTGCTCATTGGATTTACAAAATACGCAGAAAGGGTTATCGACCTGGTCACATGTTTCAGAGTTATGACTTTCGCTGCAGTGTTTACATCTAGCAACATCACTTTTACATAAATTATTTGTAAGTCCATACCGAAGGCATTTGAAACACTGTACAACAGGATAAATATATGGTTCAACCGGGAAATTACACAGATTAATTCTAACAAACTTTGGGATATCTGATCCCAAAAAAGTTAAAACAACCATCTGCCGTTTAATAATTTTGGTCTGGCCATCTCCATCCACAATTCTACGAGTCATGCGTTTAATATCCACCACCTCAATACTCGAATCAATGTTTGATTTAATATATTCGTCTTCAAGAAATGTATCAACCATGCGTATTATGCCCTTTTTCTGTGTGAAATATTTTGGAATGTATGATATTAAATGTTTTGAGGTTAACAATTCATGTTTAACTAATAAATTTGCCGCTCTCGCTGTGTTTAACACAACCTTTACTCTAATTAATCCAATTGGTTTAATATCTGTAATGGAATTTTTAAATGTTTGATTGCAAAATAAATAATGCCCAACTCTTACGGGAAATAGTCTACCTAAATTATTTTGTTCATGTTCTACATATACAAAGTACGGTCCTGTGTCCGTTTCCTTGTACCGATTATCATAGTCGATGTTTTTTACCACCTCTTTATCAGGCGAATTGTTTTTAGCTACGGGCGGCCTAGAGCCCGGTTCCACGTCCATTAATAATTATAATTAAAATTAATATCAAAGATCTATTTCACAAATCACCGTAAATTAGTGTGGTCTATTACGCTCTTATATTATTGAGTTTTAATTCAAATATACCTATATACTATCGTAACTATTCGAATAATAAATACTAGTATACTTATCTGAATTCACACTAAGACACTCTGCCGGTGTGTATCACTCCGCGGTTGACTTAGCACTCCAAGTTGTGTAGTTTAGAACAATGATATTGAAGTACAAAAAATGTAGCTTTCTTTGACTTTTTGTGTTAACAGATACTAAAAGCACTGCACTACTTCAAATTTTTATTGATCCCATATTTTTAACAGGTTTCTAATACTTTTCTGCATGAAATAGTAGTCAATAGCAAGTTATCCCATTTGACATATTGTTGTCTTGTCAATTTGTATCAATTATTGATAGATAATAAATTATAGTTGATTAAAATATTTTTAATTTTAGAATAGACCTTCGCCTCTTGGTCAACCTGCAGAGAAGAACAAAGACGCAATAACCATAACTATAGATCCGCCACCCATTATTATACCAACATTAATAGTTCAAACGCCATCACCTACTCACTCCAGAATACCATCCGGTTCATTTCCGGGTTCACCACCACCTCATAGATCACAAAATGAATCGTTTTTCCAGTTTACATCGACAAAACCTCCAAGGAAATTCTTCAAAGATTTTGAGAAGCCTACTTCCCTGGATTTACCTTGTGCCCCTCCAATGATTACGATTACTTGTAACATGAGTGAAGTCGAATCTGACGCGGAATCTATTTCACCTGCAATGAAATCATCCGGTCACCTTGGTGTAGCATCTGGAGGGATGACCTATCTTAGCCCTTTTTCTATGAATGCTCGTGGGGACCATACGGCTTCCGAGTCAAATTTAAGTTCATCTGGGTATAGCTCCATGGCTAGTCCAGGACCTTCAAGATGTAGTTCAAGTAACCCTTTATGCCCTTCTGAAATGGAGGATCAAGGACCTCCTGGATCATGTAGCTCTAAAAGAAGACAATCGTTAACTCCAGTTTTGAAACTGGGTTCTAACACCTCTGGATGTAGTAATATCGATAAAAATGTACAAGAACATAGACGAGGTCGTTCAGATTCAGAAACTTTATCAGATGATCCTCTTCTGGAATCAAACGATGAAGGAATAGGTACAGATCATATTGACGAAAAAATTGACGATGGCGAATTGAAAAGCGCAAAGGAACTAGAAGTTTTTATGGTAAGTGATAGTGATGGTTCAAAAACTTTATTAGACTTGCCTATAAATCCAATAACCACTACTCGAGTGGTTAAATGTGTAAGTTTAGAAGGTACTATCGAACGTTTATTACCACCGTCTACTACGTGTAACAAAAATTCTCTACAGTTACCTTCCATTGTAGTTCAATGTGACTCTCCAGGTTGTGAAAAACACTTAAGTCCAATGAGTTCGCGTAGTGAAAGCCCTTTAAGTGATCGTACTACAGGGATGGGAAGGTTTTCGCCACAATTTTATGGAAAGAATAAGGACATATTACCTTTTACCGATTCTGACGGTCTTTATGACTTTCCCAGTTCAGATAAAGTAAACGTGACTAGCTGTACCCATCACAAAAAATCAGGAAGAAAAAGGGAGAAAAAATTGTTACGAAACTGTAAAACGCCTAGTCCTACCAAATCACATCAACCTATCACCCTGCACCATCACCATTTAGATATTCCTAGTAAGGATTCTTTGTACAAAGTTCCTCCGCCTAGAAAGCTTAGTCCCAAACGTAGAGTTACGCGATCCCAAGTAGTTAGTTCATCTTCAAGTTCTGACAGTATTACTGCTACACGAGAGAATAGGCTGTCATCTTCTAGTCCAAGTCCCGACACAATACGATGGTCATCACCACTTCCTTGGATGGACGAAAAATGTATAAAGTCACATGAAGGATCTGGAGAAGAAACATGCGAGGTATGTGATGCTAATTATAAACTATTTTGAATTTTAAAATATATGGCGTTTATATAAACTAAATCTAATAAAACAAATTAATTTTTAAGATAATTTCTACAATCGCAGGCAATTAAATTGATATGTTAAAGTTCACACCTTTCTCACACAGTAGTTTAAAATATAGACTTTACGACCAACAACGTAGTTGCAATAGGTTGGTCCTTATTTTTGCAAGTCATTCCCTACATTTGATTTGTTAGTTGAGAAAGTAATTTATGTAAAATTTTAATTTATTTGAATAACTAGACGTGACACGCAATGCCTCCAATGTAGATCAAAAAATGGGAAAATGTGCTGTCAATTGTAGCTATAAATCGGAGAAGTATGTTCTTCCCGATATTTTTTTGTCTGACCGCTTACAGAAAATATAGAAAAACAATAAATGCGAAAATTGTACATTTAATTTTAATTTAAATATAGACATACAAATGTTTTAAAGTGAAAAATTATTGACATATAATTTTAACAAATTGTTAAAATATGTTTTAAAACTCCTTTGCCAAATTGACCATCTGAAAATCACGATATTCTGTAAGGATTTGCAGCAGATACTATTTTGTTTTTCAATTTTATTATTTTATCAAAATATTTTAACAAATTAACAGCTCTTTGCGGCATTGTTACAACTTTTTAAATTTCTCTAAGCCTGCCTTCAAGTTGTCCGTATCTTTCCTGCTAGAAGGTTGTCAAGAAAATCCCCGGTCTGAAGAAACATTTTTGACTCAGTAAAAATAATAGAGTCTTAATTAAGTCATTGTGATGCGCTTTCTTTGAGCGTTCCTGTCACGTATGATGTCTCTGTCTAACGGACGGTTTACATTCGGACGCCATTTCCAAAATCTTAAGCTTTGGAACACGCTTACCGGAGTAGCTAACAGTGAAGAAATTTAAATCCAAGCGATTAATGCATAAATAAAACTCGCACTTAACACAAAAAGAAGATAATAGTTTATTTTCATAAAGTTGCTTATAGAACAGTATGAGGCAAGTGCGAAAAGCAATGAGTAAATGGAAAAGAGCAAGCAGGGCTAACAAGCAAATCTTTAATTCGCAGTAAACCGGTATTAATCAATTTGCAAGGAAACTATCTACGGATTTATGATTCTACAAGCAGCGCCAGCAAGCGGAAAGCAAGGGTTAGGAAAGAAGAAGAGCTCTAGCAAACAAATGGTTTATGGTGGTGACCGTAAAGGTACAGAAGAAATATTATCTTTGGCCATGAGAACGTACAGATATGACAATATTATTTCTCAGACTCCTTATTTAGAGAGTAGCATCACCCAATAATAAGTGATAATCGCAAAAGACAATTTTGACGGTGTATTAAAGGAGAGGCAGTGAATAAATAATTTTGACTAACGGTTCCACTTACTAATGAGTGTCGTCATTTCACCACTAAATAGCGGAAAATTAAATCAAAATTGAATTGATTTTCTACTGCCGAGTGTCTAGCTCTGCCAATAGATAATTTTCGCGTTATTGGTCTACGTGTTTAAGATCGGTTAATTAATAGATTGATCGACTTACCTGTACGGAAGATCAATCGGAATTTTTCGAGCTTGTCCTCCGAAAATAATTACACCCTGTAGTATCGTTAGATCCATACCCATCCGGTACATGTTTAACTTAAGAAATCTTGCGTCAGCACCTCTCGTCTCCACGTTTCCCACTTCGTTGTTTGTAGCCCTCAGATCGCACTAGGGTTTATGGGAGGGGTGGGATGTGTAATTATTTTCGGAGGACAAGCTCGAAAAATTCCGATTGATCTTCCGTACAGGTAAGTCGATCAATCTATTAATTTTCCTTCGCTTGTCCTCCTCAATAATTACACCCTGTAGATGTTTAAAGAGACAGCGATCTGATCATTTGTTTATTATAATAAACATATCATTAACGGTAAACATAAATATCGCTTATAAGCCTTTAAAATTATAAGAATATTTTTGGATAAACTATTCATATTGCAATACATTTTTACTAACAACTTATAGCACCTAAACTTAACACACTCCTAGCAAGTTCACCATAATTTTTAGCTAGAGGTCTCTATTATAAAACTTACTAAATGCTTAGGATGATTTAGTCCATCCTGCTGTTTTTTTTTTTTTTTTTTTAATTGTGTCTATATTTACTCCTAACCGAATGGCTGACGACGTTGCTGCGTGTCTTGTGGAGTGACTAGAAAATATTTTTATGTCAATTCCACTATTTTTTAAGATCGTCTTAAGATCGACTTAAAGTTTGAGCTGTAGCCAGATTCATTTTTTTTTTTTTTTTTTTGTGAGTGAGGAAAAAGATATGTATCTTTTCTTATTTCTTTTGTTCTATGTAAGTAATGGATAATGATGGAGGCTACACAAAGTTCTGGCATTTCTTGAAAATTTGGGAAAACCAGGAAAGGTTGAATTTTCTGAACACCTGATGTTTTAATTCAATTTTGATTTGTACCCCTTTCCTGTCTATAATTATATTTTCTATTTTAATTTTTGAAAATGTTTGTACTTTGTGGGCAGTTGTTAGAGTCAACAGAGTGATTAGTTTGTGACTCAATTTTTCTTAAGAAAAACCAGAACGATATGTGGGTGCCAAGTGGTCTCATACTTGGGTGTTGCCGGTTTCAAATTGTAAGTATACCTGAAAAATGGTTTAATTACTATCTTGTCCCCACTAGTCTCTGGGTTGAGTGAATTAAGAGCTGCTTTATGCATGTTAATAGTAGAGTACGATAAATTGGACTCTTGTAGGTTCTTGAGGTATTCTAAAAGAACGTTTAACTTTTAAGTATATGGGTCCTCCCTCTTTTGTTTACAGAATTTCCACGAAACGTTTATAGCAACCCCCATATTGTTTCCAGGCTCCGTCCGATAGTGAGGCTAACATCGGTAACGCCATAGCAGGGCGTCCGGAGAGTCCCCCTGCCAGTAATGTAAGGCTCTTGTGTAGGGAGATAATAGAAGATTTTCGTTTGGTTCAAAATATAATGGTTCAGAGGTTAACAATTTGTTATGAAGGAGATACCAAGACTGTGAAGGCCAAAGTGGCACTATTAGTGTACCGTTAGTCTCATCACTTTGTATATTTTCCAGCACACGTGAAAAAATTGAGAATGGGGGGAAAACATAAAATTATTTTGATTTCCAGTTCAGTGTAAATGCATCAACATAAGACGAGTTTGGGTCTGGCTTCCAAGAGACAGATCGTTTACATTTTTTAATTGATTCTGGACTCAAAAAGACTATTGTTGGTTGACCTAGTTGCTCAGTAATAAATTTAAAAACTTTTCCATTAAGCTCATACTCGGTTTCAATCTCTTTGGATTGTTTATCGGCTACCGTGTTTTCTTTTGTGGGAATATAAGATGCAAATATATGAATTTGTTTTTCTTCACACCATTACCAAATTTGTTTCGTGATCCTCCCCGACCTGGTGTGTTGCACGCCCCCCTTTTTGTTTATGCAAGCTATTGCAGTTTTATTATCTATTCTGAGCAAGTGGCACATCTACTGTAATTTTTACAGAAAACCCTGAGGCCATTCCAAGCTGCTAATAGTTCTAAGTAATTTATATGTTGTATTATTTCCTCCAAATTCCAAAAATCCTGTGTCTTTTCATCACCACAAGTCGCCCCCCACCCCGTTTTTGAAGCATCAGTGAATATTTTTTAGAGTAAACCCTTTTGGTTTGATGTATTGGAAAGAACTTTCTATATTATCTATCCACCACTTAAAGTCTGTTCGTAAATTTGATATTCGCATTGTTCTATTGTAATTCTTGTCCCTTTTTTAATGCTATAAATTCCATTTCAAAGTCTTTAATATATACCCAACTGTACTGTACCACCGGGCCTGGAGCGACTAATTTGCCAATAACCTTTGCAATTAAGCGAAATTTACAATGTGATTTTGACTTTAAAATACATAACTGCCTGCAAATATTGTCTTTTTTGTCTTGTGGTAAATACATTATCATTTTTACTGTGTTATATTGGAAACCTAAGAACCAAAAAACTTTTTTTTTTTTTTTTTTTTTATATAATGAAACTAGTTGAATTAGCAGTAATCTAGTTTGCGGTAAGGAATATAAACATTCATTCTTCCTCTGTCCTATACTTACTAGTAAAATATCACCTAAATAAATTACTGATCAAATATCTCTCGCTCTCAGATATTTAATGACTGGTTTAGGAGTTTGGTGAATAAATAAGTGGCTATATTTAATCCGAATGGTAGACAGTTGAACTGATACCTTTTATTTTGAAAAACAGATCTCAAATGTTTTCGATCGTTTTTTTTTTTTTTTTTTTTTTTTGATTAATAACAGAAAATAAGCGTCTTTTAATTCCATAGTTGCTAAATAGCATTTTGGGGTAAGCAACTTAGTGACTGTTCTGTGATCCTCAAGCTTAAAATTCGTTCAATTTCTTTAGATTCAATATAAATCTATATTTTCCATTAGGTTTTTTGGCTTAAAATTACGACGACAAAAATTCTTCTCTTTCGTATTGACACACAGAAATTGCAAATTATGTAAAAGGTCCTTAATTACTGTCATATAAATTTTGTTGAGACTCTGGCACGAAATTTTTTGGAAAATTGGTCTTATCTGGGTGGCGAACAAATGGAAATTTGATCCTCTTAACCCAGTATAAAATTACAGAATTTTGAGTTATTTTTCGCCATTCGTTAATGTACTAGTGTAAGCGTTCTGCGTATTTGCGTACCTGACTTAACGAGTGAAGCTGGTCCTGGATTTCCTCTGCTGGTACCAGGGACGGGTCGCGTTGGTAATTATTTGGGCATCGGCTTTTGTGTAGGAGCCTTCTTAACTCGTTTTTTTTTTTTTTACATCTTCAAAATAAAAAAAAAATACCCAGTAGAAATTCGTCAATTTCTCGACTTTCCATCATCTTTTTGCAGTGTTAATTGAGGAAAGGAGACAAATGAAATTTTATTGATAGTGATATAGCATGATGGACGTTACACAGTAGCTGTGAAGCATCAGCTAGAGCAGTGATCGTGTCCTTTGTCTCTTCATTTTGTGGGCTTTCGATCAGAATATTCATTGGCATATCTAAAGCAGACTAGCTGCAACCAATCTGTTCTTGAATAATGATAAGAAACTTGTCTTGTCTAATGTTTTTTTTTTCTTTTTTTCATTTAGGTAGGCCTTGACCTCCACATTTAGTACAGGAGAGGAGAGGCTTTAGAGGAAAATAATTTTCCGGAAGAGGATACATTGATACTTTTCCATAATATCAATCCTCTGTTCTTTACTTAGCCTTTCTGAGATACTTTGACCATCTCACTACCAACTCCCCTTGAATGCCTTCGGGAGGATTTGCGTTGGCAATTTTATCCGCCCCCAGCAAAGCAACGTATTCTTTGGTAACTTCTGATACAGTTTCTCCTCGGGTTTGCTATTTCCAGTTCTTTTGAGAAGAGTTCTCTATCTGATATAGCTGAGTCGAGATTTCCAATTTAATTTTCGGACCTGTGCGCTTTTTATTGGATAAATTTTTATGTATTATCTGACTAGTGTATTGAGAACTGTGTTTAATATTTTATCTAGTCATACGTTGATAATATAAACATAGTTCATCTAGCTACGTGCTGATTATATAAAGTTTGTATAAGTTTTAATGACTAAATATATGAACAGATAGAGAGGCTAGTGTTCGGGTCTTATGTTTATTTTATTTTATTCTATTCGTCCAGACTTTTTATTTATTTTATTTTATTTGGCCGAAGAATTGCCCATACAGTTGCTGAACTGTTTGTTATCTCAAGCGATCTGACTGATCTGTAACGCAGGTTACAACAGTCTTATCTATTCTATTATAAATAAACCACAAAGAAGTCTATTGTGTACTCGTCTCTCCGTTTATTCATAAGAGAAAAAGAGAGACGTTATATTCATAACGCAGGTTATGAAATATATTTTTTAATTGTCAAACGAGAATAATTATTAGACAGGTATAATACATAACTAGCCATATAGAGACATATAGCGCAGGCTATAGACATCTCTAAAAGTGATATTCATAACGCAGGTTATGAAATATATTTTTTAATTGTCAAACGAGAATAATTATTAGACAGGTATACATAACTAGCCATATAGAGACATATAGCGCAGGCTATAGATATCTCTAAAAGTGATATTCATAACGCAGGTTATGAAATATCTTTTTTAATTTTCAAACGTAAATAATTATTAGACAGGTAATATAACTAGCCATATAGAGATATATAACGCAGGTTATAGTAATCTCTAACTCTTTATGGGCGGCTTTTGTTTGATAACGAAAAGGACTAAAGGTATTTACCTTCATTAGATATTTCATCTTCTGAATTTTCCTTTAAAATCTTTTGCCGTAAACGTTCTAGTTCTCCTAAAATCTCTACGTATCCTGCTTTCTTTTTCTTTTAGTTGTTGACAAATTTTTCTTACTCTTTTCGACATTCTTAAACGTTTTAATTCACTTGTTCACTCACTTGTTTACCGAACGGGTACTAATAACGAAGTGGGAAACGTGGAGACGAGAGGTGCTGACGCAAGATTTCTTAAGTTAAACATGTACCGGATGGGTATGGATCTAACGATACTACAGGGTGTAATTATTGAGGAGGACAAGCGAAGGAAAATTACAAATTGTTCGTCTAGCTAACAATAATAAGTGACCTACTTCTACTTGTTACCTAACGGCTGAAAGAGATTAGTATTGGATTTTAGTATTGGATTTTCGGTATCAGCATTACTACCGATTTGACAGGAGGTTTAGAATGAACTAAATTCATTTTGCTCTAAATTCTCCTCACTGAACAATATTCGCGGGTGAAATGCCAAATAAGTTCATTCGATACTAAGCGGCGAGTAGTATGTAGTGCGCTCAATATCTTTTAAGACTGCTTTTCATTCCATTTAAGCGACATATAACTTATATTTCAATATAGGAATGTACCGAAGTCGGTCAGATTGAAATTTTAATCATACGGAAAAATAACTTTCTTACATCATACGTGTATACTGTTGCTGAGCTACAATATTTTCACCAAAAAAATTTTACGTTTTGTGTCGCCAAGTTCCATAAATGGTTAGGTATAGAATTTTTTAAGTATTAGTTGATTGGTCTTCGATTGATCTTCTCGTGTGAATAAATACCTTCTAAAAACTCAAAACCTTGATGAAAGTTTCAACAGAATTTGTTGCACATAAATGCCCATGCCATGAAGCCATGAAGCCATGTTTCCTTTTGATTACTTAAATATAAACTTATGTACGTGTTTGTTTCTGTATGAATATGTACCGAATATTCTACTTTCATGCTACTAAAATTTTGCTATTCTATGAGGCAACTTGAAAATTATTTAGGTAGTTGATCCACATTTTTATTATTACAAAAATCCTTTTTCCAAAGTGGAATTGACAGCAAAGTACAAAGTTCATACGAAATATATCAGTAATTAGTCTTAATAGATTATTGTTTACATAATTCTTGAGAGAAAAACATAGAAATAAAGTGTTTATATTAACCAAATTAATCAAGTGAATTTCTCAATTTCAGGAAAACCAAGATGTAAATTCAGGAATGCTGCCAAAATCATCGGATTTTTGTAAAAATCATTTTTCTAGTCATCAAAAAATTAGCAGGTTACGTGCAATAAGTCATCAAATAAGGTAAAATCTATTTTACGTATTTCAAAATTTAGACACATTTAATTTTTTTCTGTTTGTCCAACACATGAGACATGTCTGCTTAATTATTAAAATAATTAAACAAATGTATGTGCTTTTAATTCAATTGAATATTCATTGATATGTTACAAAACGAATATTTTTAATTAAAACATTATTAAAATGGTTAAAATGCAATAAGAAAGGAAACGGTACATAAGAATTTCAAATAACTTTGTAAACTTGGAAAGTTTCAATTTCTCAATCAAAGTTTCAATTTCTCAATCAAAAAAATCAACTTGATAGTTCCTTGTACCACAGTATATATTTATATGTGCACTGGGCCTACAGTGGGGTTAAAATAAATTTTGAATGAAATTGTTTTACTGCAGCTGATTTTAATTTGTTTTAGGTGAGACAAGTGCAATGACATGTTTTAGATTAAGTTTGTCCAAGGCAACTCCTTGTTCATCTTTGTTAATACTTAGTTTGATTCCACTATTAGTTTGGAAACTGTCATTGTCATTTATAGTATCAAACTTTGAAATTTCTGCAACTTTTAATTTGGGAATAATCTTGAATATAAAAACAAATCTAAATCACTTTCAGTATTATTAACTTTTCCTGTCTACAAAAATTTAGTTTATTTAGTGTGTCGGAAGTATATTTTGGGAGCCTGTTGTTTGGGTCAAAATGAAACTTTTTTTTTTCTTAGAATGTCTTCGTTTAGATATGTACACATGTAGACAGCCGTATGTACACTATAAAAAGAAAATCCTGTGTGGATAAGGGACAATTTTGTTATACCTTGTGGTGTAACAATATTGCCCTTTATCCAGACAGTAAAACTGAAATTTTAATGCTTTATATACACTATAAAATGAAAATCCTGTCTGGATAAGGAGCAATTTTGTTACACCTCGTGATGTAACAAATATATTAGTGGTGTGCAACCTTCCTCGTTTTAGTTTATAGCTTCAAATATTTCTTTAATTAACCCAAAGGTGTCGGTCAAGCTAAACAATCGGATCAGTTTATGCATCATTATTTTGCACAAATTTTGCACAATATTGCACACCCCCTCTCAAATTTTGCACCATTCAACTTTGGAAATGATAGAGAAAATTAGGTGGGAGTGCAAACTTGATGCTTGCTCCAATAAAATTGATTTTCCCGCCTTCATAGTAGCCTAATATTGCACAATTATGCATACCGCGTCCGAAAAAGTTCCTTCAACCCCTCTCGCTGCCAAAATTCATATTATTTTTGTCTTATCTTAATCGCTTCATTTTACTCAAATTTGGATATCCTACTTCAAATTTTGCGCACTCTCACATTAGCGCCTACGGCTACTAGAAAAATTTCCCCAGCATTCCTCTCGACCGAAATTGTTATTATTTTTCTACAATTCCAATCACTCCATTTCGCACACGATATTTCAAATGCGTACTCCCGGCTTGATGCTCACTTCTCAAGGTTTTCTATTCTGATGTCTCTAGGATTTTTCAGTTCTGTGCGCTATGTACTAGCTACTCTGAAATCACGCTACTATTATAAAAAAAAAATTTAATTCGAAAATAAGTAGGCAAGTTTATTAATTGATAGTTTCAAAAAGAGTATAATCGTTGAGTGTATAGTGCAAAAAAATGACGTAATATGTATACTATGCTCGATTAAGTTGAATTAGAGAAATTATTTATCTATCAGTGTGTGCAAAATTTGAAATAGCTTGTGTAAAACTATTAAGATAGCAGAAAAATAATAGGAGTTTTGATAGTAAGTAGCCCTGTCAGTGAACGTTCAATAAGAGGTTTAGAGGGAAATGCCGAGATCACAATTTTTGACTGAGGGCTGTATTTGGACTATTTAGGAGGTAAACATACCAAAAGTCCCCCTACGTAGGAGGTGGGGGGGGATGCAGAAGAAGGTCCCGGTTTTTGGTTTTTCGCTCATATCTCGAAAACGGTTAGCCCTAATCAAAAAGTGGCTATATGCAAAATTAAAGCTGACTAAATTTTCTACAATAATGTTTCTGTTAATTTTTTTCGTATATGTTCAGTAATGACTTGTATATCTTTTGACTGTATTCTAACTTTATTATAAATTTATTATAAACTGAATAAAAATGTTAGAAGAATCGTAGAAAAAAATTTCTTTTACAGATATCCGTTTCACAGCAGACTGAACTCAAATTTCGAATAAAAAATGTCTTTGCATCAGATCTGTAAGTGTGTGTGAGCGTGTATATTTATGTGTGCATGTATAGGGTTTCTTGTAAACACGATAACTTCTGTTAGACTTAAAATATTTAATTACAATTTGGAACATATGTAAAACAGCATATTACAATAATCCCTATTGAAATTGGGCCATATCTGTAATACATGGTGATAACCAGAGGCCTACACTCTCATACGTAAAATAGGTTTTATTTTAATTTCAGTGCAAAGTTTTTGATTCAGCATACAAAAATAAGAAGATGTATAAGATTTATAAACCGCAATATACCGGGTGTATGTTAGGCAAACCAACTTTATTTAAATTACATGATATATCAATGTTATCCTAAAATATGGAACATAGTATTTTTAATAAAATTATTATGAAGTGAGAGTTGTAGGCCTCTGGTTATCACCAAGTATTACAAAAATGGCCCAATTTCAATAGGGATTATTGTAATAATGCTGTTTTACATATGTTGCAAATTGTAATTAAATATTTTAAGTCCAACAGAAGATATCGTGTTTACAAGAAACGGTACACACGCACACATACATATACACCCACACACACACTTACAGAGCAAAAACATTTTTTATTCGATATTTGAGTTCAATCTGCTGTGAAACGGATATCAGTACAAGAAACTTTTTTCTACGAAGGTTATTAAAATTTTTATTTAATTTATAATAAATTTATAATAAAGTTAGAATACAGTCAAAAGACATACAATTCATTACTTAACAGATACGAAAAAAATTGATAGAAACATTATTGTAGAAAATTTAGTCAGCTTTGCATATGGCCAATTTTTTATTAGGGCTGACCGTTTTCAAGATATGAGCGAAAAACCAAAAACCGGGACATTCTTCGTGCCCCTCTGCGCCCCCCTCCTACGTTCGAGGTTTGGTATGTTTACCTCCTAAATAGTCTAAACACAGCCCTCAAGTCAAAAATTGTGATATCGGCATTTCTCTTTAGAAACCGTTCATTGACAGGACTAAAGGAGGAGCTGGAGCTAATGTGAGTGTGTGCAAAATTTGAAGGAGGGTGTTCAGAATTATGCACAATCAAGCAAAAATAATATGAATTTTGGTAATGAGGAGGGCTAGAGAAAGTTTTTTAGGACGCCGTGGGTGCTAAATTCAAAATAAAGTGTACAAAATTAGACGATTGTGATGGAGAGAAAATTAATTTAATTGGAGCAATATTTCTAAAGTTGGGGTTGCAAAATTCGATAGGAGGTGCGCAAAATTGTGCAAAATGTATGCAAAATTATTATGCAGATTGGTTACGGGGTGGGACAACACACAGACTATAATACAAATTGCATGCAATGTGCAAGAATTTTCTTAGACTCGATAAACTTAGCATCAAGCAAATTACACAGGTCTACAAAAAAAAAAAAAGGTCTTGTCCTAAGGTTCTCATCTAACTTTTCTGAAGTGTCTTGACACGCTGAAGCCAATTTTGGGAAAACAAATTTTTTCTATCGTGTCACTTTTTCTCTACCACCTCTTTTATTCCCTAAAATGGGCAAAAGAAACGTCTTCTCCTAAAGTTCTGAACGAACTTTTCTAAAGTATTTTGATGCGCGGAAGCCAATTTTGGACAAAAAATTTCTATTATCCCCCCCTTTTATCTCCTAGAAAAGGCAAAAATGAGGTCTTGTTTTAATAAGGTTCTGATCTAACTTTTCTAAATTATTTTAACCCACTGAAGCCAATTTTGGACAAAAGAAATTTTCTACCGTGTCAGTTTCCCTCTACCACACCTTTTATCCCCTAAAAAAGAACAAAAATTTGGGTCTTTTCCGTAGTTTATAACCTAACTTTTCTCAAGTATTTTGACGCGCTGAAGTCAATTCTGGACACAAAAGTTTTCTATCGGGTCAGTTCCCCTCTACCACCCTTTTTTAGCTTGTCAAATTACTTCAAAAAGGTTAAATGAGAACCTTAGAACAATACCTTTTTTATCCCTTTTACGGGATGGTAGAGGAATACTAGCACGATAGAAATTTTTTTGTGTTCAGAATTGGCTTCAGCGCGTCAAAATACTTCATAAAAGTTAGATTAAAACTTTGGGGCAAGACCTTTTTTTGTAGACCTGTGTATCTACGAAACAAATGAAAGTTCTAGATCTGTTTAAGCATTTTTTACATTTTTTACACATTGTAATTTATGTAATATGGTTAACGTAAATTTCAACTAAAACGTATGAATTTATTGTATGTCAATTTTCATTTCTTTAACCCTAATAATTTTTAAATAATTATGCGCTCTCTCTACCACGTAAATTGTAGTAATAGTAGCCTCTTTCTATTTTAATTTTCATTTAATTTTCATTTAATTTTCTTCTAGATTTTTAAGAAGATTAGAGCTAAGTTTAAAAAGAAAAGAAAGAACAGTCAGCCCTACAGACAGTCTTGATAGTGGAGAGGAATCACCGAGAGCCACATCTCCATTACTTCAACCATCAAAGGGTTCGAAAGTGGAGATACGGAAAAGTAGTAGTATAGGCAAATTACAAAGTAATAACATTACTTCAAATAAACGAAGTAAAAGGGGAAAATATAAACGAGGCGAATTGCTTCTACCCCAAGAAAGATCATTGAAAGTAGTTATTACTGGAAATGGTTACTCGGATTAATTTAAGTGATTTTTGAATAAATAATAAGTAATTAATATGTACTGATTAAAACGAAAACTTTCAATATATAGATATTCTAAACATCGAACAATCATAAATATAAGCGCAATATTTTAAAGTGAGTACCTTTATATCGAAGCTCTTTTAAATTGTTATTAACGAATTATTTTTAATGCTCAACGATGCATTATTGTTAAATGTTACACATCGATTCATAGCCCTGTAATTACTTACAAAAATGGGCTTTATATTTTTTATAATTAAATCAATATTCCAAATGAATATTTAGTTCAACAAAAATTCACTAAAACAATATTGAAACCTCTAAAGTGCCTCCTTCTGAGTTTCAAATGAAATTTTAAAAATTACGTTTGCCATTACATTAAGAAATATAAGTATGAACAAGTTCAAAGAATCAGTTTTTGAAGAATAGAACGTTTACAACAATATACTTATGTTGATTTCACTTAGTCTGTTAGTGCATTCTAAAGTAATAAACAATATTCCTATCATAACTCTATAAGTCCATCTGTTAAATTTGATCTATCTTACGGTGCTACGTAGTTATCTGGGGTAGGGTATATAATACTCGATTTAATCTCTCCATATGACCAAAAATTTTAAGATAATTTTTTTTAAAAAACGTTGATATTCTACAACACTACTTCCCAGGCAGCAAGGTGCAGTCATTTTGACCTTCAGCATGACGTAAAAATGACGTGAAAAAGACGGCACAATGTCACAGCCCAATGACGTCATACATATGACGCCAAAATGACGTATTGGTAATTAGTGAATTTTGCGATAAGGGATGCAAACCACTCATTATAATATTTTTCCACAATTATTAATAGTTTTTGACGAAAAAAAAAACCGGAATGTGCAGGGATCGAACCGCGGACCTTTTGACTCGCAACCTAACAACCACAACAACAACAACAAGCATTTATTAATGTTTCACAAGGTACAATAATGCGCCATTCCGGAGTCCGGCCCGGAGCCAGCCAGACAACCACGGCGAACATCGCCGAGGTGGGTGAGACTGGGCGGGGAGGGTCCGGTTTGGTGGTGACGAAAATTATTTGCTGAGTTAAAACTCCTGCCTAATGGAAAAAGGCTTAAATTTAACGGTATCGTACAACGTAGTACACAAGGGTACTTAAAAATAATTAAAATTAAAACTGTAAAAAACTATCGATTTCGCGCACACGCGATCACTTACAAATTTGGATTTCTAGCACGGGAAAACAAAACTCAACGAAACAACCCGTTTGAGACAATTCCACCATGGTAGTCTTCCTGACGCCAGGAAAGTCGTGGATAGTTAAAAGTGTGTAATGTTATGTGAAATTTTGGTTTGTTAAGAATTTATTGGTCGAGACTGAATTTAGAGACAAAAAATAGACAAGAATCACCTTTAAAAGACGTCATAATGACGTCACCCTGCTACCTGGGTTTATAAGCATACAAAAACTTTAAATATTATATCACTATATTTTCATGGCTGTCTAAGTTGTTTACTTAAAACCACACATTTATTTTAAACAATTTTCTACAACTATGAGACTAGGTCGGCATCAATGAAATACTACTACTTCCTTTTTTTTCACAAAAACTCACAATCACTATTACTTACTTTGCTCCAAAATGTTTTAACGTTTTGCCACCAAAAATTAAATTAATAAATAAACCTCAAATTTAAAAGCGATGCTAAAAGTAATATCAAAAAAATTTTTTTAAGATTTTTACAAAATACTCTATGATGGCGTAATGCGTATTAAAACAATTAAATACTTCCCCACTATATAGGGAACGTAGATACTAGTACAGGAAACGAAGACCGAAAAATCCCCCAATTCGGAAATAAATAGTGCTCAACGGATTATTATTTTAAGTTGTAGGGTTGTCCCTTAGGAGTAACATACCAAAAGTCGCCAGCCGTGGGCGTCATGCGTTAGGCGGGAGGGGGGGTGGAAAGGGTCGGTTTGTAGGTTTTTCGTTATTATCTCGAAAACTAAGCATCCTAGCGAAAAGGTCATTCTATACAGAATAAAAGTAAATTAAATTGTCTACAAAAACTATTCTATTCATTTTTTCGTTAGGCGCAGTAGTTAAGTGTGTACGTGAGTTTGAAAATGCGAATAGCTGGAAAAACTCTCTATTGTGGGAGGTAAAGCTTAACAAGTAGAAAATTTTATAATATTACAAGTATTTACAAGGCCATATTAAGTAATTGGTCAAGTTCATCGACAAGATCAACATCGCCGTCGTAGCCGTTGATGCTGACGATTGGAGGGCCGTTGATACATGAAGCGCGGCAACTGCTGCACACAAATGAGTAGGGTATGCCTGCTTTGCAGCATCTGCAACGGCCCCCGCAACCAGTTGTGCACCCGCAAAATATGTTATTTAGGACGGATTCTGGCGCAACTGAATCCGTGCTTGTGACGGAGGTAAGGAAGCCATCCGACCCCCTCATCCATCCCCAAGCAGTTGGCTCCTGCTGCTCATCTCCATATAGCCACTGCTGAATCTGCAAACAATAATTTATCATTTGTAGTTTAAAAAAATGTAACACAATCTTGTTTAAACACAATACAAAATATAAGTTAATGTAAACAAGCATATATTGATACAAACCTGCAAATGAACTCTAAGGGAGTGTTGGCGAGCAGCCCCTCTGATGGGTGGAAGTGCCGTAAAATCAGGCTTTGGCTTTGTCGAGGCTTTAACAAAGGCCTGGTAGATGTCTGTGACCTGCTCCTCGGCCTTCAAAAATACTTTCACCACACCTCCCTTGCTCTTGTTGTGAATAGTGGAGGTAGTATCACAACCGCTGAACGAATGGAGCAACAGAATGGTCTTCGCAAATGGCTCCATTCGTTCAGCTGTTGTGATACTACCTTCGCTATTTATAACAACAGGCATACCCTACTCGCTTGTGTGCAGCAGTTGCCGCGTTTTGTGTATCAACGGCCCTCCAATCGTCAGCATCAACGGCTACGACGACGATGTTGATCTTGTCGATGAACTCGACCAATTACTTAATTGACCATTACTTCCCACAATACACAGATTTTCCAGCTATTCGCATTTTCAAACTCACGTACACCCTTAACTACTGCCCCTAGTGAAAAAATGAATAGGATCTTTGTTGTAGACAATTTAATTTACTTTCATTTTGTATAAAATGACCTTTTCGCTAGGAGGCTTAGTTTTCGAGATAATAACGAGAAATCTACAAACCGACTATTTCCACCCCCCTCCCGCCTAACGCATGAGGCCCACGGCTGGGGACTTTTAGTATGATACTCCTAAAGGTCAGCCCTACAACTTAAAATAATAATCCGTTGAGCACTATCTATTTCCGAATTAATGTCTCCGTTTGCTGGCCTACACAGCGTCATTCTAATGTTCTTATCACTTCCTGTAACATGGTGACTTGCCTCTATATTCCTCTCTTATTTTACTTCTTCAGCATTATGATAGAATTTTAAAAGGGGTGATTATAACATAGGCAAAGTGTATTTCTTTAATACAAGGTCTATAGTCTATCAAAATTTTTACATAAATAAAATTAAATTTTTTACTATGTTCTAAACTCACTTGTACCGTAACTATGTTGTAAAATTAAATGATTTAATTCGATTTGAATTACATATAGGTATTGATATAATTTAAAAAAATTAATTTTATCCTTGTAGTTTTCAATAGGCCTCTTGCATGTGCCGTATATTTTAAATTAATCTATGTATATTAATATAGTGTTACTAAACATTAGCAATTATCAAATCTGTTTTCATAATTTCTAACTGGAAAGTATTTAAATCACCGACTAATATCCGGGAGAAGGGGCAAATCTCAGAAAATACACATATTGGAGTTGACGTCATCTGTCACTAGTTATATCGCTGCGCGTGCAATGGTTGCGTTCATCACGCGGTAGCGCTAACTAAGCGATCACTTATCATTTACGTCATTGTGTGCTCAACGGTGTATTCTGTCACTATGATGCGTGATAGACAGAGAGCAGCTGTAATCTGAATTAGCATGCAAAGTATCTTTATCCAGTTTAAATAAAGAATAGTTTAATATAGCCCCAGTGTCGAAAGCTTGATTTATTTGGCCACCTGGTATAGAATATCATTTAAAGCTACTCTCTGCAGAAGGTTGGATTGGCTGTGGAAGCGAATTTCCTTGATCAACTCTTAGCCCAGAATGTAATCTACTGGATTTTTGTTTTTGAGGCTATAATGTACAAAGTAATGTACTGGCGCGGAGTTAATTTTATATTAGACAGTCTTTGCATATAGAGACAACAGAAGCATGTGCTTTATAAGCAATATATTGTGAAACAATAGCCATAGCAATTGGGTATTTCCGTGACCAATCACAGATGCTAGGAGACTAACTACCCCCCAATCTGGAAATTTTGCTCTTTTCGTAAGAAGAGAGATTTTTTAACTGCTTAACATCTAATATACAATGGACTGACTACTTTACATCCTATCGAACAGCGGTATGCCCACTACACAATCCTCGCCTAAAATTGCAGACCTTCTGCTTATACGCTGATATACAAGCTGCTGGAAAGTGGAGCGATTTCGCTGTATTTTCCTGGTGATCACCCTTTCATATACTAGTTGGGGCTGGGACTTATGTTGCTTAACTTCTCATATCGAAATACGAGTATAGTCAAGCCAGATCTGCGCTCGCCCCTAAAACCAAGCTTCTTTACAAATGATTTCTCTACATTAACAAAATATAGGAGGAAATGTTGCCAAGTAAATAAAATCTGCTGAAGAGTCTAAGATAAATTTTGGCCTAATGTGCAGATGGTTGGTCCATTTTTGTTATCCTGATATTTTGAAAAGTATACTGAACTTTGTTTTGAATTAGTCCGATGTTAAAATGTATACTAATATTATTTTTACATGAAAATCTAGCTTTGAAGAAAATGTATCTTATATATTGAAGATGTCGCTATTGAACTATTACTAAAAAAGAAGCAAAAGTGCTACTTACAAGTGTATGCCAACTTCATTACAAAACTGATTTTTAAGTAAAAATGTTTTTCAAACTTCAAGCTTCTTCGGATTGTAATTATTCGACAGTGTGACAAATCAACAAGTAAGAATGCGAGAGAAACTTTAAATGTATTATGATCCCTCAGCTCAATGACATAAAGCCTGTTCTTTTAGCATTAAGTAAGAAAATATTTAACTCAGTAACAAAATTGTAACTCGTACTTATTATTTATCAGTTGTCAGCTCTAAGAACTCATTGTCCTCCTGGCGTCATTATATGAAGGCATGTTTTACCTTTTTAATTTTTTAAACAAATATTTTGTGAATCATATTAATGATTGTAATAAGAGAAATATCAGTTAGAAAATTTTGGTGCAATATTTTTTATCTTCCATGCATCACTTTCCAGCAGATATATGATAGGAATAACGATTATTAGTTTAAAGAGAGATGACCAACAGCTAAATGAAAATCATTAATTCGATTGTCTATATACCATTATTTACTTTGGTATATTGATTTAAAAATTTCATTTTGTTATATACAAGTTAAAATAATGATTAAAAAATGTTGTAAATAAAATCGTCCAATAAAACTGAAAATAATTTCTGTATATATGTTGAGGAATAAACTAAAGAAAATTGTACTGTTAGACAGTACGATAAGGCTTGTATATGAGACTGATTTTCTACTATATATAAATTTTAACTATCTCTTGTTAGTGTTGCACCTTCACATCTCCCGTTTGCACTTTAACTGTATGTTATTTATTGAATTGATACGTACTTATCACAAGGTAATTGATGTCAGGCTCTGTATGCAATATATATGTATACAAGAAAATCGAACACTCGGTAGTCTTAGTTAGGTATTTTCAGTACGCAAATTTTCTTTTTTGATATTGTTAAAATAAATATTTGTTGCATTGAAATATTATAACAGCATTCTATCAGTTATTTACAATAATTCAACAAATAAATTCGAATTATTTAACAGATTCACAAAACATGCGCTGTAATATCAGATAATTGACGATGATGAAATATAGATGACTGAAATCCTGTGCAATAACATTTTATTCGCTATATTTATTATGAAAAATTACTAATACTGAATTTGCGAGAGTCTCTTATGGTAATTTATCGATTCTGGTCATATTTCACTTCTACATCAATGCATCACTTAATCTCATTCGTTCCACCATATCTAATGACGTAGTGTTTTAGGCAGTAAAATTTCTGAAAGTTTAGAAACGTTTGTTGCAAGAGGTCAGTATAAAAATATAAAAAATCTTAAATATTTTTTACATTTTCTCCATAACGTCATTTAGTAACTAATTTGTAGCCTACATATAGTACAGTAAGCGAAGCAGTAAAATTGTAAAATTCCCGGCCCGAAAACGATGAAAGGAATTTCCTTAATTTTTTTGCAATATGCTTTATAAAATACGTATATCAAAATCTATATTGTCACATTACCCGCTTTTTATTTTAAAAACTGAATAATTAATCACTTTTCTAATTTTACGAATAAATTAACGAAAATTCATATACTTATGTTTTTGAGGTCGCTGAATATGACTGTCAGGTCAAAACTTATGAGACGAAAATATTAAGGGTTGAAATCACTCACCTTTAAATACTGAAAAATTAATGTCTTCTAATTTTACGAATAATATCACGAAAATCCATATACTTATGTTTTTGAGGTCGCTGAATATGATTATGAGATCAAAACATAGGAAAGACGAAAATATTAACCTTAAATACTGAAAAATTAATAATTCTTCTATTACAAATAAATTCACGAAAATCCACATATTATGTACTTAGATTTTTTTAGGTACTGAATATGATTATGAGGTCTAAATTTATAAAAAAAAAATGGTGGATTAAAAATAGTCACAAAAAAGTATAGTTAAATGTCTAATTTTATTAAAAATACAGATTGTTATAAATAAATCAAATTAATACAGTTAAGTCAACTAATTAAATAACATTTTTAATCTGCAGTCTAAAACATGCTAAAGTGCAATGCAACCCGCTTTTTCTGCGTATTCTTCGAAAAATAGACGGCTATTGCTCGTTTCTTTACTTACTATAGACTTAAAATGCGCGTACAAACTGAAAAGTTTCGACATTATTTCAAACTGTCATATCTCTGGAACAGTTTGTCGTAAGAAAAAAAATAAAAACCCAAACTCTTCGTCTTTTTATAAGCTTTATTTCATTCTTATATCATATTTTTATCAATCTTAGTTAGTTTTTGAGATATTTCAATTTTAAATATATAATTCTTTTGCGTATGCGCTCAAACGCCATCTTTAAACCTTCATATCTCTGAAACAGTTTGTCGTAGGAAAATTAAAAAAAACTAAACTATTCGTTTTTTATTAGCTTCATTTTTGTACTCTTACCATTTTATATAAAAAAATATTTTCTGAGCAATTTTCAAAAACTCGATTTCTTTCAAAATAATTATGAAAATTTTCGTTATTAAAAATGGGTACAGAATGAAAAATAATTATCTTAAAAATTCTAAAAAATTTGAGCATGTTAGTAATAATATGCATTAACAATATCTAAACGGATTTTTAAAAAATTTTAATTAATAAGAAATTAGAGCAATGCAACTAAAAAAAAGAGGCGACTAAATTTTTAAATGCGCTACTTTTTTCTTTGTAACTTTTTTAGTTTTCATTATAAAAGGTCGTGATACATCTCAATCGAAAGAAAATCTTAATACCTTTGATTTTTACAAGAATAAAATTTTTTCTCACAGTTGTAGACTTTGAGTAATTTTAGATTTTAACGTTATACATTTTTTCTGAACGTTTCGGCGCCATTTTGAAAATGCCATATTTCCAAAACTAAACATCGGAGAAAAAAAAAGATAAATCCATTCGATTTGTTTTCGTAAAAGCTTAAATTTTGTACCCTTACATTTTTTCATCAATGTACACAGTTTTCGAGTAATTTAAAAAAAAACGTCTAGGTATACTGATTTTAGGGGGTGAAAATTACAATTTTCAGTTCGCAATAACTCGAAAAATATGCATTTTAGCAAAAAAGTGTATAAGAACTTCTTTCTGATAATTCTATTCTCTGTCAGATTATGTGTGTTTTTTATTTTTTTTGCAGGAACCACCCCCAACTAAAGAGCAGGAAAAATGACAATATAGATTCTTATGTACATACTTTATGAAGCATGTTGAAGAAAAAAATTTGGAAATTCATTACATCGTTTTCGGGATGGGATTTAAAAGCTTCACTTACTGTACTAATACTGAAATTTGTAATTCGTCCTACCAACAGTTATTATAATAAATATTTTCGGTGTAAACCGTACGGCTATGAATGTTTTTGGATTGCCTCGTTTAGCAACTAATTTGTAACCAAACATAGGAATTCTGGGCGTAATGACAGAGACGGACTTGAAATCTAATACTATATTCTAAAAAACGTGCGATATAATTGTAATAATAGTTATTTACGTAACCAGTTATGAAAAGAGTCATTTTACATGACGAATGTAATATTTATATGAGTCAAGTAAAATGACTGTTTTCATAACATGTTAAGTACAAAATTTTATCTAATGCCGCTCTAAATTAGAAAAGAAATGACAATTTATTTTGAATACTATTTTACGGCGTTAGTACGGATTGACGTTTGTATAAACAAACTTTACTTGTCAATCTGCTGAATTTTTTTAAACAAATTGAGTTGAAATTGATTGATTCAGATACGGATATTCCATCTGATATGCAATCGGCTTTAGCAGTAAATTCAATAACACTTGGTAAATCAAAAAGCAGGTATGAAGAAGTATATAAGAAATTAGGAAATTGGTGTCAACAAATAGGTTCAATAATCAGTTACGTAAAAATTTTTTTGCATAACTAGTTATGTAATGAAAATGACAGTTATGAGAAATGTGACGTTTCGTAACGTCAAAAATGCATTTAAAATTTGGCTTTTCATAAAAGGGTTAGATAAAATAAATTGTAATTTGTGACAATATTTACGCATTACACGTTAGTTTTTTGATTGTAAAATCGGCGATGAGCGAAGCAACTGCCGTACTCACCTTGTATTTTGTTTACTCTATGCATTTAGCGGCATTGCTTGTTCAGTTTGTGACGACTTTTAATGTTTAAATGTGTTGTGTGAACGGCGAGTATAGAGAAGTTTTTTATTTTACTTTTCGTAAATATAGGAAAAAATATACGAAGAGTAGGTGTATTGCATTTGATCCACACATTTCTAAAACCGCAAATATAGGTCGTAGAAAAAAAATCATAACATGTGTGTTATCGAATTCATATAAACTTTCAAAATGTCTGTCCATCCGTTCATCCGTCACATTTCTTGTAAGCACAATAACTTCAGAGAAAAATATTATTGAAATTTGGACAGTAAATTAGTAATATATATGTTTTCGAAAAATATCGAGTAGTAAATATAAAAGTTATGAAATATTTTGAGGAAAAAATACATATGAATAGTGTTGTGTTTAATTATGTAATTATTTATTTGATAAGATTTTACAAACACAAAAGTACTTCATATTATACTGATAAGTGATCCGCTAATCAATATGGCATCATCAAAATATGATTAAAATGGGAAATAGCAATTATATCTAAAATATTACCTTATTTCCAAAAAATTGCAAAGAGGATACTATAGAATGTTCAGCAATTATATAGAAAATTCAACAGTCCGGCTAAGATTATAATATTTCATTTAATTGATTTATTCTATATTTTCTGTTTACTGTAGTGCATTAATAGATGTAAAGAATGACGTGGCAGTGCATCTTCAAAAGCAGTAATATCGTGGATTAGCGATTATTTTGACATGGCTTTTGATGGTGGGAAGCTGTTATGTAAACTATCCGTAACAGTTTCAGCATGGCGCGCGGACTGAAGCTTATTGATTAAATTGTTATACAGTCCACAAGATTGAAGTAGCTACTTAATATTTTTAATACATTTTTATTATCATATTTATATTTTTTAATTACAGAGATTACGCCATTTAAACTGCAAAAAAATTAGATATGTATTTTTTAAATTATAAAAATTGATGAGTGATATGGTAGGTCAAAATTTCCTTAAGAAGTTGAAAATTTTTCAGTATAATCTAGCAGATATTCAAAACAGTTCAACATAAGTTATTCAAATTCCAGTAACCAATTGAAATATGAAAACGTTTTATCATTTTTTTTGTTCTTTCGTTTTTAAGTTATTCGCGGTTAAACTGATAGCTAAAGAGCAATATAATAGTGTCGAGCTGCTGCCATGAAGCTGACCGCCATAATTTAATAATTCATTACTTGTTCATAATACAGTTACAAATTCTAATTTATGAATTTCAAATAGTAAAAAAATACGCGATGATTAGGTGCAAACTAAAAACAATAATAGTTGCTGAATTTCCAGGAAGTTTACGCCAAATATATTATTTTAAATAGCTATTAACGGAGCAAGTTACAAATGTCTTTATATAAGTTACAAATAAGATAGCACATGTGGAGAAATCACAAAACGGAGGCCAATCTCACGAGACCCATTTCAATTATTCGTTAATGAACGTTGTAGAAATTCAAATGTTTTAACAGTAAATGAGTATTATCCTCTCAATGAAAAAGAATTTAAATTTGAGAAAACACCTGAGCAACAAAAGGCAGTAAACCAATAATTAAATATAATAATAATAATTTATTTAGCAATCTGCTATTTTACATTCCACAACGCATAGTTGAATAATATAATTAAAATTTATAACATATGACAATATATTCATATAATTTCCTTCTAAAATCTTTAAGTATACTAAGAAGTCGGTTATATTGTTGTGTTCGGATAAAAACGCCAAAGAACAAAATTTAATAAAAAATCTGGGACCACCATGATTTAAGAATGACAGGGGTATTTTTATCCCAATTATTTTAAACACGTGATCTCCAGAGATCCAGATCCAGAGTTTGAATTAGTGGATGATCTTGTGCTAATTACCTTATCACTTTCTATCGGAGACAAGTTTGAAGATTTTACCGACCATTAAATAATTTGTCCAATTTCACTATTGATATTCTGCTGTATCGGTAATAACTAGAGGTCATGGAAATCTGTTTAAAATGATGATGATGATGGTTTGTAGAATCCTTAGGCATCGAAAATACTAAGCAACATCTACCAAAATTCATAATCAAATTTAATACACCGCTTCAGTATTTTATAATGGTTACCTATGAAGGAAAGTTATTGAATTACATCTGTTTTGTAAATAGTTTCATACCTTCAGTATTCGTATATTAACATGTGGAAAATCTCCAGATGCCAGTATCGAAATCTTGTTCCTAATTCCATTTATTGCAACATGATTCAATACACTACGTCCCTGGATCTGTCATTTGAACAATGTAACCTATTTCTATCATATTAATCGTACTGACATGTTTAAATCGAATACTGAACCACAATATTATATATTTCTACTCAGTTTACTCAAAATTCAAATTAATTTTGGAATCATCCTCTGCTGGGTGTTCGGTTTTTTAAACAATATATATTTATATTTTCGTTATACTTGGTTTCTAGTAATTCTAGAATATTCAGCAGGGAAATAACGTAAATATAAATAATTAGAAACATGGAGCCAATAAAAGTTTTTGTAAATAGATAGTCAAGTCTTCACCACATAAAATGTTTAATATAACATAGAAATGGAACATAACACAAAAGTATATTACCAACTGATGGGCAGTTAGAGCTCAGTTAAAAAATAATTTCAGTCAATCTGTTAATGGTCTGAATAGAGGATCGCGGAAACGATTAGATCAATGCAAGACTGTACATTTATAAGATATGCAGCAGTTTATGTAAACACATTAGAAAATCGGCAATTGATAATATATACCCGTTTTTATATTATGCGAGTGAACGATTTTATTTGAACGAGAGAAATAAAATTTTCTAAAATATTGTTATAAAGGCATGAAATATTAGACCCTATCTGAATTCAAGTTCCTATATTGTCTTATTTGTTTATTAACAAAGTCAAAGCAATGTGATTACTATTTTAATATAAATAAAGCCTTCAACCAAAACCGTAAAAATTAATAAATAATTTATGTGACATAATATTAAAATCATTGTATTCTTTTGTCGGGTTCTGTTTCCACACTTTCAATTCATAGAAGTCCTCAGTTTATAGTGTACTATACCCAAATTACATTTTGTTTTTTTTTTATGGGAAAATATTCTATAGTCGGCAACGCCCACCTGCAACTTTCATTCGTTTCGTAATAGTCATACTAAAGATACCCTAAGAGTGGATATACCAAGAATGAAAAATCTTCAGGAAATCACGAAAGTTATTCTGCATTTTAATTTTTCTCTTAGATAGCAATTAATGAAATGAAAAAAGTAAAACGTTTCAAATGCACAATACTATACTTCATTTAGTTGAAATATTTTTTTAAATTTCGTTAATAAAAATGGACTCTCCAAAAAAAAAGACTTGCTGCAGTAAAACAGATTATTTTACAATTCTACACTATTTGTGAAGAAAATATAAACTTCAATGGAATAAAAATTTAACTTAATCCATGTTTGTAACGTATTAGTTTTTTGAATTCACGAATAGCTATTTAAGAAAAAATAAAATGCTGAATAACTTCCGCGAATTTCTGAAAATTTTTCACTCTTGGTATACCAACTCTTAAACCAAATCTACATATAATTCGTTGTAACGTGAGAAACACACTGCATATTTTAGTGTCGGTGTAGTGTTAAGTTTATGTGTTATCAAAAACCTTAGAAATATTTTGCTTTAAAATATAATTCATGATACGGATATACTCCAGTTTTAAATCGGATTATTCCAGTATGCTAATTAACGTATCAACGTACCAAATTTGAAATAGAAATTTTAAATATAACAAAGTTATCGTGTTTACCAGAAACGGTCTATACACATACACAATACATATACATTCGCACAGGGACGGACATATTCTAATCTGTTGGAAAAAATATATATCCCTTGTAGTCGGGGAGCCCACCCTAGCTGTACGTGCACACGTGAACCCCCCCTCCCGATCCTAGGGGACAATGTTTTTCATAAAGATATAAGTCTTAAAGGCTAAGGAATAATTTTAGATATGTCCCCAACAAAAAAAAACTGACTGTACTTTTAAAATGGCGGCCATTTGTTAAAGAAAACTGTTGCCAATGTTGTTTTTGTCATTCAACAGAAAAACTAAAAAAGATGGAGAAAAACTTTTTTCACAAATAACAACGTGCATAAAATTTTTTACAATTTTGTTCCTATACAATATTTGGATAAGAGTTGCCGTTTTCGACATAAATGTCTGCAAATTATGCGCTATCCAATCTGGGATTAAATTTTCTTTTTTTTTCTGAAAAGCATCGAATACATGTCTCCTTATTTCCTCAGAAGATTCCGTCACTGCAATATCACGTTTCTGACTTACACGATTTTAGAGATACGGATACGTCAGCTCATGTGGAGTAATTGTCGCCCTCACTGTTATGGGACCTAACTAAAAATTCGTTCCAATTATCTAACACAAAGCTGACTATTTGTTTACGAACTTCCAACGCTCTTTATTGTGAGCCGTACATTAAGAATGAAAGGGAACGGAATAAACAGGCTACATCACCTACAATGGGGAAAATTTCTTTTTATTATTTCCACCAGAGTGCAGCAGCCGTACTCGGTTGTTTCACATACCTTTCTAGGTATGTGGGTTGTTCGCGCTGTTGGGGTTATGTTATATCCAATGTCAATACGAACAGTATCTCTTTGAGTAAACCAAAATTAATTAGAAAAACGTATAAAATGAAAACATGTTGCTGTGTACCAAAGTGTTTCAACACAGGAAATTTAAACTATTACAGGTTATATTATATGACAAGTTCAGAAAGACTAAACCGAGTACGCATGGTGCAATCTGTCGGATATATTAAGAACTGGCTTGGATTGTTCCTCATTGGGACAACAGTATGTTGTACAACTTCTCCATTAATACTTAGATTTTCTTTAGCCATTTCGTTAAAAAAAAGTAAAAATTCACAGATTTCCCAATCCTTACAACCATTGGAGACATTGGAAATGATAACATCACATATGAAACAATAATAATATTTTATCTTCTGGAGTGTCAAAATGACTTAAATACAGACATCATATTCAGTATCAAAATGATGTACTTTATTGGACTGACGACCGTTTGCACCGTATGTGTTTAAACCATCTACCACCCCCGTTTTCACCCCTTCAAAAAGCGAAAATCGAAATTTTGTCTTCCACGTATCTAATAGATTTCAACAAAAAATATTTCTGCCAAATTTCACGCATCTAGATCTGACCGTTTCCGAAAAAGCCTTATTCGGGGAACCTCTATACAAAATTTGAAGTTTCTAGACCGCGGTTTGAGCTGTGCGTTGATAGATCAGTGAGTCAGTCAGGGTATTCTTTTATATATTAATAATAATAAAAGAACTTTATTGAAATGAGCTAATACATTTCAAAGGGCAATTGACCGAGGTCCTTCAGCCCTTTTATATATTATTATTATAGATAAATGAATGTGACTAGCTACATACGTCTAAGTGTATAGGTACGTTTTATGTTATTTTGTCACTGTGAATAAAATTAAATGTAAATTACTCTTTGATACCTGATTTGGCAATAACAGAAAGCTTATTAACATATTCGCATTAGCAGAAGAGTACGGACCTCAAAAATATTCGGCATTACTGGGCCTTCATTCATTTACTGGATGCGACTGTCAGCGCATTTAAGAGAAAAGGAAAGATAAAATCCCTAAAAATGTTACTTTCTCCCAAATATACCAAATATATCCGAACATTTCAAGATTTGGGGAGCAGCTGGAACATTGATGATAAATTAGTCATATCATTAGAGCAGATTACATGTGCCATATATGGATCAAAGAAATGGGCTAGCGTGGACGAGCTTCGCCTAATTGCCTTTAGACAGAAATGTGGTGATAAAGATTTGTCTTTATGAATTGACACTAAAGTGTTGATTTTTCTTCGATTCCATCATCAAGGGCTTGTCCTATCGAGCATATTAAAAGGAGTGTTTAACAAACGCGTATTTGGCGATTAACCGACGAAAGTATTCACATTATCCTAAAGCCTTGGAATGATTGTGGATGATGGCAAGAAAATGGAGAGCCTTTTTGGTGTTCAGCAGATAAAATACTGCCTCAATTGCGTACTGAAACTCTTCAGGAGATGATTCCAAATCAAATCAGAATAGGCAAAAGTGAGGATGATAACGATATCATAAATGAAGCAATAGAGGAAGAAGACTTGAGGTAACTCCTATCCAAATATTGTATACGAACAAAATTGTAGAAAATTGTATGCACTTTGTTTTTTGTGCAGACAGTTTTTCTTCATCTCTTTTAGTTTTTGTGTTAAATGACAAAAAACAATATTTGCAACATTTTTTTTATAATCATGGACGCAATTTTGAAAGTACAGTCTTTTTTTGGGGGGGGGGGGCATGTCTAAAATTGTTCCTTAGGCTTTAACCTTTATGAAAAACATTATCCCAAGGATGGGGGGGGGGGGGATGGGCTCCTGTTGTATTGAGTCATTTATTTTATTTTCTTATAATAGGAGTAGCAAATAATATGTAATTAAATTATAATACCACATTAGTTTTAAATTCAATTGTGTTCAGCAACAAGCTAGATCCTTATAGACTTCAGGACGAACTGGAAATATTTTGTGAGATATGTCATATTATATGTCATATTGTAATGTCAGGGAAGGACATAAAAAATATCAACTTTAAACACGTATAGCGGTGACACTTTTTTAAAATAACCAAAATGCTGCTGCCAAGCGTTGACCCACGACCGTCTTTAATGTGAACAGGCCGGAGTGAACGATGTGGCAACGTTGCAATGTTAAACTTTGTCAGTCCTACTAATAGTCTATGTAATGAAGGAAAAAATAGCGTAAACATTTCGTGCAAAGACGAGATTACCCCCCTCCCCGTTTTCGAGGGTGCTGAACACGATGGAAGTGGTGGGAGAAGTCTTTGACCGCCCCAATCCCCCGAAGCGGCCAAAAAACATCCCTTTTAACGACCCCTGTTATGTATCCCTTTATGTTTTCATATATAAATTGGTCTGGGAAGTGAGTTATCGACGGGTTATACTTGAAATTATATGGATGAGGGTTATAGGGTAAGTGGAATCCAGACAGCATGAAAATATTTTTATGACAAAATAAATTATTTGCTTACAATTAATTTAAAAAACCTAGGTCGTTAACAAACAGCAAAACAATCCTCATATTCTTCAAAATGCACATCGCACGCGATCTCTTCTCCATCATCATCGCCCCAGCGATAACTGGTGGATGAGGGTAAGTTTCCGTTACCCGGGGCACTGCACCAGACACTAACATAAACTTTTTCATTTCTCTCTCCTTCCACACACCATAAGCATCTTTGTATCGTTCAGATTTGGATATTGCACTGTCATAAAAATGTTTTATACACACCACTGAATATTTTGTAGGCTGCCAATTTTTCCTAGAAATTCTCTTTAGCCACTGTTTCCTCAGTTCTGGTTCTTTGGGAAATCTAAAGGCTCGGACATAACCTTTAGATGAAGAACTGTAATTGGTTGTACAGCCAGGTACACAAGATTTATCTGGCATGTTGTTATTGTTTTCAGACCCCAGACCTAGAATTAATTAAAATTACTTACTTTATTGGTTTTGGTAGTAAAAGTGAATTGAATTAAAAATATAGCTTGCATAAAAAGTAAGGTTATAACGTAATTTGATGCACAAGAAGTGATTTCAGGAGCGATAGATACCCATATAATTAATTAAAATAATAACTACTTACTTTATAAAACACAATTTGTGAAATTACACTAACAGAGAGGCACTTTTTATGTATTATAATGCGAATTTATTCGTGACAGATTACTGCCCAATTGTTTGAAAGGACTGAACCACATGTTGCCACATTTCCATATTCCGGCCTGTTCACATTAAAGCCGGTCGTGGTTGGTCCGCTAACGAAGTGGCAGAAGCTTGTTTTGTATATAAGTTACATTAATATGATCGAAAAAAAAATAAACCAAGTTTAAACAAATCTTTAAACAAAAATTTTAAAAAGGAGGAGGGTCTCAGTTTGACCCGTGTGTGTGTTCTTTTTTAATATGTTCAGTCATTATACTTATAGATTGTCTTAAGCGATTTCTATGACAATATGTACTCAAACTGCAAGGTATGGCTCGTAGTACAGTCAAATTGATTTAATTCATTTTTTTCTTCAGCGACAACATTCCACTAAAAATTTTATTGTTGATTCTTATGTATTATGACTTTCTGATTACTAAGAGAATATTTGTGCTCAAAAATTCCTGGTGCTTCAAAAGTTATATACACTTTTTGACGCACCTTCATGGATTTTCTACTTATCTGCTTAGTATATCTTGTACTAGTAATCGAATGAGAATTTTAAAAATACTGGCTTATTTGAAATAAAAGTATTAAAAAATACCAAACCGATAAGTATATCCGCCATCTTGGAAAACACCAAATTTGTCGAAAAAATCAAAATTGAATATCTTTTCGATAAGAAGGAGTAATTTCATTAAAGTTGGTAAAAATAAAACTCATCTATGGTCAAATATAATGCACCAAACCCGGACGCTGTAATTCTAATAGAGCGGTCATAAATTACATTACAAATTCATTATTTACACGTTGAATCGTCAATACGCCCTCCCCCGTTTTCGCAGGCGCTGATCACGATAAAAACATTCATTTTCATCTCTGACTCTACTCAACCCCTATAATGGACGGAAACTTATCCACATCCACCAGTTATCGCTGAGGCGATGGTTGTGCAGGTTGCTGAGTAGGGTGTAATAATTTCTTCTGAATAATAAATTTTGTCGTCAATGGCAATGTTGTTTATTCAAAGAATTACACGAAAATATTTTTATGACAAAATAAATTATTTACTTACAATTAATTAAAAAAACCTAGGTCGTTTATTTCCAAATAGCATAACAATTCTCATATTCGTCAAATCACACGCGATCTCTTTTTTTTTTCTTCATCCGCCGTTTCAGTGAGCGAATCTGAATCGGAATCGCTTAAACCAATTTCAGGGATTAAATAAAAATAAAAATAATCATCATTATCGTCAACGTCACCTGCTCTCTCTTCTGTACATACATCTTTATCATTATAGGAGAGTCGGAGATGAAGGTGAATATTTTTAGCGTGATCAGCGCCTGCGAAAACGGGGAAGGGCGTATTGACGATCCAACGTGTAATTAATGAATTTTACACCCCTTGGAAAGGTTGAAGCAACCCCCGATGTCGCTACCACCTTCTCTTCCATGAAAAATGAAGGGATGTGCACATGAATAACGATCATGTGCCGAAAAACCTGTAAATCCTGGATAGCATGCTTTCTGGTGGGTGAGGAGTGGTTTCTGCCCGTTTGAGGTATGAGGGGGGTTGGAGCTAAAAATGAATATTTTTCCGGTGATCAGCCACTCCGAAAACGGGGGATACGCATTTGAACCGAATCATTTGAAAAAAAATTATTTTTCACCCCTCGAAATTGTTTAATCAACCCCCTGGATTCTACTTACTGTATAACCCCCTTCCATGTTATTTTAAATATACATAACCCGTCGATAAATCACTCCCCAGACCCGTTTATATATGAAAACATAAAGGGGTGGTTTTTGGCCGTTTCAGGGGGTTGCAGCGGTCAAAATCCCACCACTTCTATCGTGTTCAGCATCCTCAAAAACGCGGGGGGGGAGGTAATCTCGTTTTTGCACTAAATATTTACACTATTTTTTCCTTCATTACATAAACAAATTGGGGTCTAGAGGAAAATGTCGAGATCCCGATTTTTAATTTCAGGGCTGTGTTTGGACTAGTTAGAAGGTAAACATACCAGAATCCCCGAACATAGGAGGTGAGGAGGGTGCAACGAAGAAATACCGGTTTTTTGTTTTTCGCTTATATCTCGAAAACGGCTAGCCCCAACCAGCCCAATTTTTTTCGCATCTTTTATCATTTTCAAGGTATATGCTCGTGAAATTCGAAAATTTTGAAAAATTCCTTAATAACATTTAATTTTTTTAATTAAATTTAACTTCAATGAATGGTCCTTTTTATTATATGACGACCTTCTCCCCAGGCATTACGGTGGCAAAGATTATCAAAAATGTGAGGCAAAAAAAAAATGTTTGGGAAATTTGCGAATTTCACGAGCATATACCTCGAAAACTATAACAGATACGAAAAAAATTAATAGAAACGTTCTTGTAGGAAGCTTGGATAGCTTCAATTTTGCACATAGCTGGGGCTGGAGCTGGGGCGGACGATTTTCGAGATATAAGCGAAAATCCAAAAACAGAGATCTTCTTCGTACCCCCCTGCACCCCTCACCTAACTAGTCCAAACACAGTCTGAAGTCAAAAATTGGGATCTGGGCATTTCCTTCTAGACCCCCTTCATTGACAGGACTAATATGGCCATAATAGAAATATTTTTGCAGATTTACAGGAAATTTGATATATGGAAATTTCAGGATTTCCTGACAACGAGCCTGACGTTAAATCTTATAAAAATTCAAACCTATGGATATATCCCCTTTATTGGGTAGGAACTAAATAGGATGAAAGAAAATTGAACCGCCTTCAAAAAAGGTCGCTAAAAATTATGAAATAAAATTTCACCGTCGTCGTCGCCTAGTTAATTAAACCTTATTACCTAATATTGATATGAAGTCGGTTGAACATTTTTACACCAACATCAATATCGATATTACGTAATAAAGTTCAGTGAAACTTTATTTCATAATTTTTAGCGACCTTTTTTTGAAGCCAGTTCAATTTTTTTTTCCAAACTTTTTTTGTTTTACCATGCTAATACAGGGTGTCTGCTGTATAGGAACTAAATAGGATGAAAGAAAATTGAACCGCCTTCAAAAAAGGTCGCTAAAAATTATGAAATAAAATTTCACCGTCGTCGTCGCCTAGTTAATTAAACCTTATTACCTAATATTGATATGAAGTCGGTTGAACATTTTTACACCAACATCAATATCGATATTACGTAATAAAGTTCAGTGAAACTTTATTTCATAATTTTTAGCGACCTTTTTTTGAAGCCAGTTCAATTTTTTTTTCCAAACTTTTTTTGTTTTACCATGCTAATACAGGGTGTCTGCTGTATACGTACAAATATTTCGCAGGATGACATGTGGGCCCAAAAGTAGTAAAAAATACTATTTTTGATTTGAAATTAATTAGAAATAGGCAATGTTTTTAGTTTAGTCATTACAACTATAAATAGAAGACGGAAGGACAAGGATATCGTGCTCATTTGTTATATCAATAATACGAGTTTTACAGTGTTGCGAGACTGTCATTTAAAAATAATACTTTTACCTTGTTTAATCAGTTTTCAAATGAAAACACTAACTGACATTTAATATTAATTTACACATTACCATAACAATTTTTTATGAATCATAATTATTCCATAGGTTTTATTTAAAAAAGTAGGACGTCCAAGTCGGTATTTTTAAGCTCCTTGTGTCTTTATTGAAAAAATGTCACTGATCTCAGTAATTCACAGCAGAAAATGTATTTTAACGATGAGTATAAAATATTGCCATTTTTTATTTATTATAAAAAATGTCTTCAACCATTGTAGTAATTAATTTAATAGAGGTTAATTTGATTTCAATAAACCCTTAATTCATCACCTCGTTTATTAACCGGTTTTATTATTTTTACTATAAATTTACTTTAAAACTAGATAAATCGAACACATTGACAACATTGTATGATTGAAAGTGGCGTGCCGGCCTACGCATAAACAACGAATTATGAAAAAGAGATGAACATTTATTTTGAACCGTCGGCGCCGAAAGCGGAGGATTCCTTTTACGAAAGAGACACCGGCATTTTTTTTAAGCTTTTTATGTCTCATTATCAATACAATAAACATAATAAAAAGGGAGATATAGATCGCAAGATGACATTGAACTGTACTGCAGTACTGACCTACACAATATTTTATGTATTATACCCGAATACTACCTGGCCTTATTTTAGAAAATAATTAATTTAAGCAAAGCTGTTGGAGTAAAGCAAAAATTTTATAACACTTTGCTTCTTTTGGGTCAATATATTATCATGCAAAATATTTGTACGTATACAGCAGACACTCTGTATATTGTTACCATTAGAAAATAAATCTTTTGTGTTGGTTAAATTGACAATTTTTTGTTGGCAAGATTGTATTACCTCCCCCCCACCCCCAATAATTGCAGTTCGGTCCGTCCCTGCATAAATACACACAGACTTTTGTTATTTGATATTTGAGGTCGGCGTGTTAAGAAACGGATTTCTATACAATTTTTTTTACGACGATTGTTAAAAATCTTTGTCTGGTTATAATATACCTATTCTATAATATCAAATAGGTATAATATAGAAATTTGTTCTAGTTTAAGTGTAATTAAATAATTAATTATAATTTTCTTGGGAACAAAAAAACTTTAAGTACGTACTGCTGAGTAATTATTATCTTACGGTGCATGTACGTCAAATATTTTATAATAATAATTCTTGTCCGAAAAAACTTTATGAAGCTACATATATAAACAATTTTCTTAAGCAAATAATTTTATTAGAATAATGTTCAAAATAAATTTAAAAAATGGGATTGACTGATGTACTGACTGATGTGAAAAAATTGTGAAACTGTTATTACCCTTCTTGGGGTACCTACTTACAACTAAACATACGTTATTATAGAAAAAATAATTTGTCGATGTATTTTCTAAAGATATACAATTTTATACGTATAAGCAATATAAGATAACTCGATCTTGTATATACGTTAATCAATGTATTATTATAATTCTTAGGAAGTAAGAGAATTATCTAAGTGTAATAATTATAAATTTAAAAACAAATTATATTATTATATACACATTTCGTTACACCAATGCATTAGTTTCAATTTTAATTGATTTATATACCGGGTGTCAACGGAATCACTAAACAAATCATAGTTTTCAGAGTTTTCAAGGTATGAGACTATAACTTGGCAGGGATAATATATGTATATAAAATAATCCAATTTATTATTATTTGATACTTTTCCATCACTTCCAGTTTCACTGGAAATGACCCTAGCTTTGAAATTTTTTGTATGCTTATATGTTTTTGAATTCCAGAGACGATTTTAAGAACGATTGCATAGTTTAATAAAAGAAATTGAGACTATTTGATTTTTAGGGCCATTCTTATTGTTGCACCTAGAGTGTACTCAAACCGAATCGGTTTAGTAACTACGACCAATCAAAATTTCCGAAATCACTAATTTGTAATTAAGTCAACTTTTTCAAATGGTGATATATTTTAGCCTCCAGCAGTTAAAGAGGTACTAATTTTCAGGACAAATCCATTGATAATTTCAAATCGAAAATCGGTTTGCTATTAATTTAAATACACAAGTTTTTTTGGTGAATAATCATTAAAAAATCGAGAAAATACCGTCATCAACTGATCCGTGGAAATAAAACTGGATTCAAAACATTCAACGTTGTCAACAAAACAACACTGCAAATAACAAAAGTGTTCTGTACGCAACGATTTATTTTAACAATAAGAAAATATCAAAATTGAAATATTGATTAAAAGCTAAAAAGAAGTGTCAAATAATGAAAAATTGGCAACTTTTTCATATATAATACAACTGCCAAGTTTGAGCCTTATACCTTGAAAACTCTTTTCTAATGATTTCTTTGACGCCCAGTATATTCAATGAAATATTGATGACGTTTGATATTTATATTAAATATTCATGTGGTGCAGACATGATTTTGTTTTATGGGTATCGTTCTTATAGATACCACTGTGATAGTATTCTGAAATGTAAATTCAGAAGATGTACTACTTCTACAGCAATATATTAGAGGGAGCAAGACGTCTTTTGGCACAAACTAAGCAATTATGACATTAGTATATTGCACCATCTATCTATACCTGTCTCTTTTTTGTTATTTACTCGTAAGTTTAAAGTCTTTCATTATAAATGTATTACTCATAACATACGTACCTACATATTTTATATGTCTTTTATTTGCTGTCTTATGCCATATTTAAGAAATAAAGTGCTTGTTTTATCTAAAGTGTTCATAATTTCCACCTCATACTATGGTATACATTGAACTTCCTTCAATCATATGTTCAATCATTCATGTTTTTTTGCAAAAATAGCGTAAATTAATTTGTCATTTTTAAAACATCGGGGTACCTCAATAAACGATACGGTTACCTCGATCAGCAGCTTTAGGACGAGAGAGACGCGGGGAGTGGGGAATCGAATGAAAGAAACAGACATATCTGATTTCCGTACAAAAGATAGAGACAAAGATGCCTGTAGTGTCTACAGGTGACGTAGGCTGTAGACCTACGGGTATCTTTGTCTCTGACTTTTACACGGAAATCGGATATGTCTGTCTCTTTCATTCGATTTCCCGCCCCCTGCGTCTTTCTCGTCCTAAAGCTGCTGATCGAGGTAACCGTATCGTTTAATAACCGTGCCTCCTGACTACTTTGACAAGTTAAAGGAGTCGGCGGGGGTTGACGTTAGCAGCCATCTTTGCGAAAAGTTTAGTCGCAAATATCTCACGAGAGACAATATCAATCACAAAGTTTCATCGGTAAAGCTAAAGCTGAAGTGGGGCGAAAGGTAGGCAGTGCGGCTATTATAGGGCATCTGCACGTGACATCACAGCTAACCTCAAAAATATGTGTTTCTTAATGTTTAAGAATATTACGTAGCTGTTATTAAAATTTCTGCCTGGTTCCGGTATTTTCAACTAAAATCTAGTTCAGTGTAATGTTTATGAAGTTCTAAATACTTTGTCCTAATAAAATAGGACTCTTCTTGTAGATTGGAAATCTAACCTGTAATTAGCAGTATATTTTTATTAATCAACAATATTGAAAAATTATTTACATGAATTTTTAAATATTGGCTTGGAGCCCGTACGGCTCCAAGCTAAAAATGCGTGTGCAAACATTTGCCAGCAAACAAAGAATGTATCCGTAATGTTATGCAATGTTAAATGGAAGTAACATTTTTAATATTCTCTCGCAATATGATATTTATATTACAACAACGTAACTGAGAAATGTTACATTTCGAAATATTAAACAAATATTTAAGTAATATTGGTTACATTAAATAACATTTAATAGTATGACAAATTACTTTCTGGCAATGTTAAAGTTATATTAAAGTAATAATATTTTGTTTAGTGGGTTCAAATGAGAATAAACTTGAAAAACTTAAAATTTAAGGTTATGTTGGTTACGTGATGCAGATGCTGTTGTAGGTGGCACCATCTATTAAAAAGCACTGTACTAAAAGTCTTGACTGGTTTACTACGAAGATTTCTCTTCACACTTCGTAATAAATAAATTTTAGCTAAATACTTTCTTCAGTAGAAGTGTAGTATTCATTTACTTACAAGAATATCTTTTTTTCAGTTTAATAACGCCAGCCGTTTGGCTTAAAACTGCTTTTTCCCAGTCAAGACTTTTAGAGCAGTGCTTTTTAATAGATGGTGCCACCTACAGCAGCATCTGCATCATGTAACCAACATAACCTTAAATTTTAAGTTTTTCAAGTTTATTCTCATTTTTAATGTTTGTACACGCATTTTTAGCTTGGAACCGTACTGGCTTCAAGCAAATATTTGAAAATTCACGTAAATAATTTTACAATATTGCTGATTAATAAAAATAGACTGCTAATTACAGGTTAGATTTCCAACCCACAAAAAGAGTCCTATCTTATTAGGACAAAGTATTTAGAACTTCATAAGCATTACACTGAATTAAATTTTAGTTGAAAATACCGGAACCAGGCATAAATTTTAATAATAGCTGCATAATACTCTTAAATCTTAAGGAACACATATTTCTGAGGTTAGCTGTGACGTCACGTGCAGATGCCCTATAAAAGCCACACTGTCTACCCTTCACCCCACTTTAACTTTACCTATGAAACTTTGTGATTGGTGTTGTCTCCTCTTAATGCCGCAACGAGCTTTTTTGTTAAGCACTAAATTATCTATAAATTTCGTAGGCGTATTTTCGTAGAGCTAACTGTTTACGAGTTATAGTGCGTCAAAGTTTATAAAAGGTAGATTTTGCGAATTATTTCCTAAACTGATGATCGTACATTAAAATGCCAAGGAGCAATCATGTAGAGCACTAAATTCTCTACAATGTATGTGACAGAGTTGCTGTACGAATAGTTTACGGGCTACTGCGCGTCTAAAGTTAAAAAGAAATAGTTTTTTCTTAAATAGTTTCTTCTAAACTATTCATCGTACACTCAAATATGTTATTATCAATTTTGTAGAATGCTAAATTCTTTATAATTTAGTGCTCTACAACTTTGCAATTATATGTTTTTATATCCGATCAATAGTTAATTTGAAAATACTATTTTTCTATTATATTATATTATACAGAATCGGAAAGTCCTTCGTTTGGCATTGCGGTATTAACCGACCGCCCACAATAAAGACGTCTACCAGTACTCTAGCAGAAGCAAACAGTGACACGAGTTGCTGCTCTCGCTTGCTCTTATTGCCGTACCCAAAAGAAACACTTCCGATACTGTATACCAAACTATTAGTTCTAAAAAATGCTATCTGAATAGAAATTGTAGAGAAATTAGTGCTCTTCAAGATTTTCACTTGATATTTTAATGTAATGTTTACGAAATAATCTGGAACTAGTTTTTGAAAACTTTGACGTACTGTAACTCGAAAACGTTTAGTTCTACGGAAATAAGTCTGTGACGGGTTTGTTTGTAGCGAATTTAGTACTAAACAAAAAAGGTCCTTGGTAACTTGGCCAAACTCAGGAGAAACTCCAGAACGGTAAAAATAAAATTACTTACGCTCTTTTTGCATTACGAACCCACTTTATTTGGACTATTAATTGGACTATCATATAATAGATGAGTTTAAAAACATTGTCCATCTCATTAAGTCGATAGTTCCATTTTCTTATTTTCTGAAAACATTTAAAATTGCGACAGCCATTCTTATCGCCGAGAGGATTTTCTGTTAACAATTCTCTTCGTATTCTAGACTCAAAGTACCTCATCGCCACATCGATGACGAAGTGACCCAGCTCATGAAGTGGATAAATGAGCCAATAATCTAGCTGGCACAATATTAAAATGTGTTTTTTTAATGTGTTTAAACCCCTTACATGTCACTTCAATGACCTTCTTAAGAGGAGACAACGTCAATCACAAAGCTGAAGTGGGGCAAAAGGTAGGCAGTGCCGCTATAGATCATTTTCGGTTGACGTCACGCTGCCGGCGTGGAGGGCGCCCAACTGATATTTCCCAACAAACACTAAAGGTTGGCCCATCAGCGGGCCATCATTAGGCCGGAAATCAAACTTCTGGTCCCGTGGTGGCCCGCTGGAAGGCCGACCTTTAGTGTTTGTAGGGTTTGTTTTCTAGAGAGGGTACAAGCTGTTATTTTTTAATAAAATGATAGGTTGTTAAATAGCAACTCATCTCTAATTAATTGTTTTCATTTTCATTGCCTGTTATTGGATGAGGTTTAGGGTGCCCCCAGACAGCTGCGTCAAAATCAGCTGACCGAAAATGATCTATTATGCGATCCAAACCACGTGACTTCCAACATGGCGCTGAGGGCAAACATCCGGCAATCCTTTATTTTCATTCGTTAAATGAGTTTTTTTTTCGGTTGCCTTGGCTACGTTTCCGCGAGTTAATTAAAATAAACCCCATGTTTGCCCTCAGCGCCATATTGAAAAATAATTTTGACAGGTCGTTGGATTGCCTAATTGGCATCTGCACGTGATGTCACAACTAACCTCAAAAATACGTGTTTCTTAAGATTTAAGAGTATTACGCAGCTGTTATTAAAATTTCTGCCTGGTTCCCGTATTTTCAACTAAAATCTAGTTCAGTGTAATATTTATGAAGTTCTAAATACTTTGTCCTAACAAAATAGAACCCTTTTTGTAGGTTGGAAATCTAACCTGTAATTATCAGTCTATTTTTATTAATCAACAATATAGATCATTTTCGGTCAGCTGATTTTGAAACATTAAAAATGAGAATAAACTTGAAAAACCTAAAATTTAAGGTTATGTTGGTTACATTAAAAAGCACTGTACTAAAAAGCAGTTTTTAGCCAAACGGCTGGCGTTATTAAACTGAAAAAAAAAGATATTCTTGCAAGTAAATGAATACTACACTTCTGTTGAAGAACATTTTTAGCTAAAACTTGTTGATTAGGAAGATTCACATTGGCTAATAAACAAGTTTTATCTAAAAATGTTCTTCAATAGAAGTGTAGTATTCATTTACTTACAAAAATATCTTTTGATCAGTTGAATAACATGAGCCAGTTTCCAGCTAAAAAATACTTTTTGCTGGAAAATTTTTTTTTAGTACAATGCTGTTTTAGTAGATGGAGTCACTTCGATATAGTTAAAAATGATTGCAAAAATAATTACATTTATAACCGATGCGCACTCATTTCGTGTATCTGAAGCTTGATTTCGATGTGTTCTTGACCTTTCAGGTGTGATTGTAAGTAGATAGAGCAATAGTAAAGAAAGTACGAACGCCAAAACTAGACAACCAACACCACAGCTCTCTGTACTTTATTGACTCATTGTCGCCCACGCCCCTCTGATTTGATCGCGTTGCTACCTCTTAAGTCTAGGAGAGACAGATTTGTCTGAGTAAAGGAGACGGAGCCCTACACTTAATATTAGTGGAATCTCAACCACGACCATCTTTACGTACGCTCAGAGTGCCAAGCTAGACGTGCTAACCACTGAGCTACCGACCTACTGTTTGGCAACATCTAAACACATCTTTATTGTCGTAGATATTCTTAACTTTTTGCCCGCAAAAGTCGTAATAGGTATTTTGTTGAATATGTCATTATTGCTATCAAGTATGCAATTCTGCTATAATATTACTGGACCACTACTGGATACTAACACAACAATTCCCATTGACTTGGAAATTTTTTTAATGAAGATAAAACTGCTTTATTATTCTCTCTCTCTCTCTCTCTCTCTCTCTCTCTCTCTCTCTCTCTCTCTCTCTCTCTCTCTCTCTCTATCTCTCGATTGAGACAGAAAACATACAAAGTTGTCAGTTTACGTGATCACCTGTTTTTTAAAGTAGAAATCTCGATGTTGTGATAGTAATTACTTCCACATCCAGTGGAAGTATAGTACAGTAGAAGTATAAAAAAAATCAAAATTTTTGTTTTTCGAATAGGCTCAGAATGTCATGAAACGTTTTAAGCAAAAAAAATCTGTCTGTCCTTCTGTCTAACTTTTTTGCGGAAACGATTATTCTGTATTTGAAATTTGGCGCACGTATGTATTTTAACGAGATCTGGAACTAGAATATATTTTGATCTCATTCCGCTGAAGGAGTTGGGGGCAAATTGGTAAATATGGGCAAATAGGTAAATCAAGCAAGTAAACGTCCATAAAATTGATATTTGGCATATACAATAGAAGCTAATGTCTCAAAAAAGTTTTGGTTTTACTACCCCCATTATAACAGGGGGTGAAAAAAATGTGTAATTTAGTGTGTGTTCAAGAACCAAAGGCCTCAAATTTCCTACTGATGTGGCATATCGTTTTATGGCTTTTTGGGGTAAACGATTCAAATATTATATTATTAAGTTCCATAAACAATTATTTCGTACAAATTTTTTTCGTTGTGAGAGATTTGCAGAGGCGTAACTATGGGAGTGTAAACCGGGGCAGTGCCCCAGGGCCCCGAGAGAGTAAGGGGGCCCCAGCCGGCGTCCTGGGGCCCCGGGAGACTAAGCCCCCCTTCCGCTCATCAAAACATGTTGGGATCAATAAATTTTTTTTCGGATTAGGATTAGGTATTAAGAAAATAATATAATGGGGGGCAACAATTTTTTGTCCTGAGGCCCCATGACGTCTAGTTACGCCCCTGGAGATTTGGATAGAAAAACTAGATATGGAAGTAGTGATTCCTTGTGCAGCGGTTTTTACTGTCGCAATCTCGTAATAACCACAGTCTTTGTTCAAAATCTCCCTGCATAGTGTGCACTAGTGCAGTGTAATGCAGTGTAGTGCATTAACTTTGTCGCTGGTTCACTACAATGCTGACAGACGTAACTTGTGCACGACTTTTACACTACCTAACAACCTAGAGTAAGAGTTTGCCATAGGTGCGTTACACTGGCAGATTAAGAACACCGAATCTTTTTTATGCACTAAGTTTCGTAAACACCAAACAAAATAATCAATGTAATATTCTACCGCTGATGCAAACAGTGCAGGGTTATGGAACAAACTTTCTCCACAACCATTATAGAATGTAATAATTCGGAAATCATTTTTAATAATAGAAAGTAAAAATTCTCACTCTTGAGATAGAATATTTATTCTGAAACACTTGCGTCTTATGTGTTTTGCATGTATTGTCATTCTATAATAAGTTTCAGAATGAATATTCCATAATTATGCTCAACGAAATACATAGATTACCGTGAATGTCAAAACTGTCAGTGTCAATTCAGTAATTGTACAAACACTATAAATATAAATATTAATACAATGTAATATAACTGTTTCAATAAATAACTTGTGTTGTTCAGATTTAATTGTTTTTTTTACTAATGGTCGTGAAGAAAATACAGTCTGTTACTCGGTTAGAATGAAAATTCGATCTACTCGTGGTTCCTCACGTTCGCTTTCGCTCACGTTCGGAATCTTCCATTCGTATCGAATTTTCAATCTAACCTCGTTACAGAATATACTATTATGTTTTGCAAAAAATCAACAACAGTCTTCTGAGCTTATGAGGTGAATCAGCATCAGCATTCTCTAAGGTGCGATTTAGATTTGCACTAAATTAAAAGAAAACTATTGAAAAAATTGCTCAATTGGAACGTGGGTACCTACTTATTGTCATCTCCTTATTCTGCTTATCATATTGTGAATAAAATCCAAAATTTACAAAATATTTTGGGATTTGCGTTTAAAACATCAAAGTTTGGGGTTTCCATTTAAGACATCAAAGTTGACATTGTATGTCCAGCTTTTTCGAGAAACCCTGTACAATGAAAAAATGTTAAAATATGTAAAAAATTAAAATTAAATTGACAGGTCCTAACAATTATTAAACTATCTGGAAACGTGCATAAATCCCACAATATGAACTCTATATGACAAAGTATAATTACATTAATAGGCATTGTTATATTAATCAACTTGCATTATTGATGTCTTCATGACATCATTGTCATGCCAGTAAAATAGCGACACCAAATAAGTAAATTATTTATTGATAATTCATGTGTTATTGATTTCTCTTCAATATGATGTATTTCCCTAATATCATCTACATGAGTTGATTCTTATCTGATCGTTATAGTCTAAGATACGTCCTAAGGTCGACCTTCACCGATCAGGTAACCGAATGAAATCTATTTTTTATGAAAAAAAAAATGCTAACAAAAGTAACAGTGATGGGCTGCTTAACGGAAGATGTTCAAGGCTTTTTTTTTTGTTTTTTTTGTTTTTTTTTATTTTTTTTTTATTTATACTTATACTGTTTCGCAATAAAATTATCTTTATTTTGATATTTAATTTATTTGGTTACCAGATCAGTAAAGGTACCACTTTCGATTTACCTATTTAAACCTAGCAACCGTACAGCCTTGAACGGAAAAATGTAAGCAACTCTATGTTTACATATTCTATAGGTTTCTTACTTTCGATTAGTGTTAAATTGTTTTGGTGAAGGTATGGAAAAAAAATAATTATTGTATTTTCAATTAAATATAGCCTTCAACGTATTTCGTTAAGCAACTCATCATTGTTACTTTTGTTAGCATATTTTTTTACATAAAAAATAGATTTCATTCGGTTACCTGATCGGTGAAGGTCGACCTTAGTACGGATCCTGTACTATTACTATGAAAAACTATTTGGAGAATATTCTATCATGAAAACAGGTGTTTCGTAAGTGGCTGGCCATACGCTAGTGAGGAGTACAGTACCCTGCACTAACTTCAAAGTGGCCTTTTCTGATATACAGCATGTTTTCTGTTTTTTGCAAAAATTTCCATCGGCCATATTTTTTTATTAACTTCACCAAATCGAACCAAATTTAGTAAGCATGTTTCACTAATAGTAGAGTGCATTAATACGCTTATTGTGACTTCCGTGAGGGTTTCGTTGTTACAAGCTGAATTTGATATAAAATTAACGATGATATACTGATGTTTCAAAATCTCAAAGCCGTCAAAAAATGTCCTACTCAAAAAGTCATTATAATAAAAAAACGAGTTATTTCTTAGTGAATTAGGTGTTTTGATATTTCTACTTTTGAGTAAAAGCAAATCGTTTTAACCATGAATATAACTAGTCAAAATACCATACCTCAACGACCTCTGCGGAAAAGAAAAAAGGGCACCACAGGGGAATGTCGTGTGGGAACTGTGACCGGGAGGCTTGCCTTAACTGACCGGCCTACGAGGAGAAAACCTCTATAAAAGACCCGACAGCGAAGTCGCTAAAACCTGCGGACACCGGGCGACCTCCGCAGTATAAAGCCTTGCCTCCGGGATGGGCGTCACCTGGGGGTTGACCGAACATCGACCTAACTCGTGGGACGAATAATGGAGAAACTAAACAAAGCAGATGAAAACAGACCTTCTACGGTAACTCTGAAAGTGGTGAATACTAAACCAAAAGACGATACAGCATTCCTGGGAGAGAACCAGATCAAAGAGCAAAAAAAAGCTGCTGGCTCAGAAAATAAAGAGACCGATCCCTTCAGGAGACGTGACAGCATTGCCAGGTCCCCACCAAGGGAATCGGCAGACCGAAGCATGACCATGGCAACGGACAAGGTGAAAGCAACGGGAGGGAAAACCTCAGGGGAAGGAACTCAATCCAAACTCATGATAGGCAGGATACAGGTAATTAGTAAATTGCAGAGGAGCAACTCAGTAGGGGAGGAGAGTAGGAAGCGCAAGGTGCGTGATACCTCCCTCGGGAGTACGGACCTAGAGCCGTACAAAAGAAAGGAAAACCCACTGGCCTTCGCTTTAACTGAGGCCCTAAACGCGATTACGCAGCATACAAAGAGGTCAGAGAAAATGTTGGAAGAAAACCCGAATACTAAAAGGGAAATAAAGGTACTGGCAAAGAGGCTGAAAAGGTCAGTGGACGTCATTAATAGAGACTCCATAAGACAGTGGCTGGAGGACAACAAGTGGGAGGGAGTCGAAAAACAAATGTTTGACGCAGACATGCAAACAGATACCTGCCCTAGAAGCAAGGCAAACTCAGTGGATGCCACGACGCAAACCGTCCCTACAGGGAAGTGGCACAAGGAGGAGGAAACGAGAAAAAGACAGAGGCAATAATTAAGGCAACCAAGGAAACCACAGATTATGAGGAGTGACTGGAGACTGCTAATCAGGACTGGACGGAGGAAGCTTTCCTACAAACCAACCTAGAGGAAGGAACTCCCAATTGGGGTGGAGACGAAGAAGTATTCTACTAATAGTAGATGCCGATGACAAGGGAGAAAAGGGAATACTGAGAAGAGCGAGGGAATCCTGTCCAATCGCCAGGGAGATACTCAGTACTCAGCTAACGGCAGGGCAAATAGTATACGGAGCTTCTAGTATACTACTAGAGATTAGCAGGAATGGGACCCAGAAGGAAGGTAAACGGTATACCTTTTTGCTACCTCGCAGCCCTACGGGAGAGATGCAGGATATTCGACAAACTTATCAAATGCTACAGGAGTGTGCACAAATCGTAATAGAGTTGGAAAGGAAGAAGCTGTGCATCATAGCACAAGAAGGAGTAGATAGAGTATTGTTAAGGAAGATAACTGAATTTGTCTTCAAAGGCCAGGAGAGGGAGATAAGAGTGCTATTCCCCCAGGAAGGATGCCAAAAAAGAAGAATGATGTGGAGAAAGGGAAGACCTGGGCAAATATGGCAGCCACTTCAAATGCGGGAAGCTCTAGAACGGACACGATCCAACAACAGGCTCGTACCGGTGGAAGAAGGAGAGGAGGAGGAAGGGAAGTTCTCTTCCTCAAAGAAGAGGGAGTCTCGTATAAGGACCTTCTCACGAAGATTAAGAAGGTTTCGATGCCGGGTCCGCGAAAGGTCAGAGGTCGAAATATGCCACATATGCTGGAAGGTGGGGCATATGAGATTTAACTGCAGAGGAGTGGACAGGTCAAAAGCCTGCCTGAAGTGTGCCAAAGAAGGCCACACGGTGAAAGGCTGTGTGGCAGCTGCTTTTTGCCCTAATTGCGAAAGAGGGGGGCATCGCGCCGACTCGCTAGACTGCCCTATACTGGCAGAAGCGATAAGGAAGTCGAGGCGAACGCGGGAGGTAAACCCGGCGCATTCGCCAGAATAAGGCAAGCAAACCTGAATAGATGCCGGGCCGCTCAGGATCTGATCTGGGCCACAGGAAAACGGAAGGGGGAGGACATCTTAATAATAAGTGAACCTAATAAGAAAATGGTGAAAAACAGGCCTGAGTGGTTCGTCGACGAAAACATAGATGCCGCGGTGGGGATCCTAAATCCTAGGCTTAGCATATATGGAACTGGACGAGGAAAAGGATACGTCTGGGTGGAGTTGAAGGAGTTGGTTCTCTTCAGCTGTTACTTTTCACCCAATGCTGGTATAGCGGAACTGGAAAATTCCCTGGAGGAGCTCGGAAGGGCCGTTAGAGCAAGTAGGAATAGAGGAAGAGAGGTGATAGTAGCCGGCGACCTTAATGGCAGCGCCCCAGAATGGGGAATGGACCGGATGAATGGGAGGAGAAGGGTAATCAACGAGTGGATAGCCACTGAAGACCTGCAAATATTGAAAGAGGGAGCAGCTTATACGTTCGTAAGAGGGACCACTGGCTCCATCCCGGACCTTACTCTAGGCTCGGAAGGGGCAACCAGGAATACCAGCGGATGGAGAGTCCTAACAGAGGAGGAGACATTAAGCGACCTCCGCTATATTACATATGAGATTGGACAGAATCGCGCCACCCAGGTGGTAAAAGGCAGAGGGTGGAAGCTTGGTAGGCTGAACAAGGATACCTTCAAAAGAAGTCTGGTTGGCTCCTTCCGAGGAGGCATGGTTGAAACGGAGGAGGCCCTCACCGATGCGGTTACTAGAGCTTCCAACGAGTCAATGCCCAGAAAGGGAAGCAGAAAGACCAGGAGGGAGGTCTATTGGTGGACGGAGGAGATCGCAGCCCTCAGAACGGAATGTATCGCGATTGGTCGGCAGGGTATAAGGCAGAATAGGAGAGCAGGACTTGGGGAGAACCCATCTCTCCAGGAGTACCGGAACGCCAGGAAAAACCTTAGAGAGGCAATTAAAAGGTCAAAGAGAGAGAGGTGGATGGAATTATGCGACACTGTGGATGGAGATGTCTGGGGAGATGGCTACAAGATAGCGACTCGACAGATCAGAAATCCCTCCTACCTTTCCGGCAAAGAAAGTGGCGGAAGTCGTGGCTGCCCTATTTCCAGAAAGAGATATAGTCAGATGAAGAGCGGTAGAAGTGAATGTGGTCCCCCCACTCACGGAGGAGGAGCTGGAGGCAGCATGTACCAGACTTAAAAGTGGAAACGCTTCAGGTTTAGACGAGATTCCGCCTGAAATAGTCGAGCTAGTTGCAGAAGAATACTCGGGAGACATCTTAAAAGTAATGAATTGTGCCCTAGAGAGTGGGGATTTCCCGAGCAGATGGAGGAAGGCCATAGTCGTCCTGATCCGGAAAGGGAACAAGCCGCCGGAGGACCCGTTATCCCACCGACGGCTATGTTTACTTGACGCGATGTGCAAGCTCCTCGAGTATCTGATACTGGGGAGATTAGAGAAGGAAATAGCCGAGAAGGGTGGCTTATCTGAAAGCCAGTTCGGTTTTCGGAAAGGACGATCAACGGTAGGAGCCATTAGGCTGCTAAAGGAAACGGCAGAGGAAGCCCTAGCCACGAAACAGATATGTGCTGTTGTGACCTTGATGTCAAAAACGCGTTTAACACAGCGGGATGGGAGATGATTGTCAGGAAGATGCAGAGCTTGGGGGTAGCTCCGTACCTCGTCAGGGTGATGATGAGCTACTTCCAGGATGATCGGATTCGAATCAGAGGGAGAGATAACCTGGAAAAGCATCACGTGTGGGTTTCCACAAGGGTCGATGCTCGGTTCGACCATGTGGAATATGATGTTTGACGATATATTTCGATTACCTTGGGAGGAGGGTGTAAAGGTCATTGGGTATGCCGACGACTTGGTCATAACGGTGACTGGAAGGTGGACTGTCCAAATAATGGAAGCAGCCAACGAGGCCATCAGACATATTGAGAGGTGACTAGGAAGAATGCAGCTCGAGCTAACTGCTGGGAAAATGGAGCTCCTGGTTATCACGAGGAAAAGAAATCTTGCACCCATGAAAGTTAGGGTGGGCCAGGTGGAGATATCCTCAGGGAACCACCTGAAATACCTAGGGGTTTGGCTGGACTCCAAGCTAAACTTCGGTGTCCATGCTACAAAGACGGCCGAGAAGGCGGGAAAAGCAGCCACAGCCATTGGGAGGTTTATGGCCAATACGCACGGACCAAGAGCGAGCAAGAGGAGACTGTTGTGTAGTGTCGTGCACTCTACCCTCTTGTATGCAGCTCCGGTCTGGGAAAGTGCGATGAAGGTGGATATGACGAGAGGGAGGATGGCTAGGATCCAGCAATGTGCCGCACTAAAGGTATGCAGTGCATACAAAACGATTTCGTACGAGACGGTGTTGGTAGTGGCGGGGATCCCCCCTTTGGATCTGATAGCCAAAGAACGGCTGGAAATCTTTGAAGGAGCCGGGGGTGCAGAGGCCAGGGACAGGCTGTTTGAAAGATGGCAGAGGCCGTGGGACACTGTAGACAAGGGAAGGTGGACGAGACGCCTCATCCCGAACATCAGAGCGTGGATGGAACGGAGGCATGGTGAGGTAGGCTATTACCTCACCCAAGCTCTGAGCGGACATGGGTGCTTCATGGAGTACTTATACGATATTGGCAAGACTGACAGCAGAGAGTGCGCATACTGTGGAGAGGTCGATGACGTGGAGCACACCGTGTTCGCATGCAACAGATGGAGAGGAGAGAGACGAGACGGTGGGGCATCGTTATCGTCTCCAGAAGATATGGTAGGGAGGATGTTAGAAACGGAACAGAACTGGAGAAGGGGGGAGGAGGCAATAACCCGCATTATCAAAAAGAAGGAAGAGGAGGAAAGAGAGATGGGTTTGAACCCATGGAGAAACGCCAATTAACACCGACAATCTTAAATGACCTGTGGGTCCGATGAAAAGCGAAAGCAGTCCCGGGCCAACAAGAAGCACTGAAGAGATGGAGGAGTTTTAGCTGGTTGGAGTCCAGCACTACCCGTTCGCGATAGAAAATCTAGTGAAATCTGCTTATCCTGTTTAACAAATAAGCAAGATCCTCCAAAATCAAATCTAAATCCATGGCCCTCAGCCAAAGACGTTTTTGAACGCATACACATCGATTTTTTGGGACCGATTAAGGGAAAAATGTTATTGATCTTAACAGATGCATATTCAAAATGGGTCGAAGTACTTGTGATGAACAACATGAGATCATTTTTGGTAGAAGAAAAGCTTAGGGAAATTTTTGCATGTTTTGGATTAGCAAAATTAGTCGTTAGTGATAACGCACCTAATTTATGCTCCAAAGAATTGGAAAAGTTTTTCAAAACGAAAGGTATTCAGCATATTACCTCACCTCCGTATTACCCTAAAAGCAATGGGGCTGCTGAAAACTCGGTAAAAACTTTTAAAAACAAAATAAAAACGGCAATAATGGGGGAAACCGGGGAAAACCGATAGCGACTTTGATCTTTAGATTTTTGTTATCGGAACACAGAGCACGCTACTACGGGAAAATCACCAGCGATGTTGATGTTCAATAGACCTCTAAAAAATCGTCTAATAATTGAATATATTTCACATAACAAAGTGTCTCAAAGTCCAAAAATAACAGAAATTGCGAGGTAAAAACAGGTTAGTTACTATGGAGGGAGAAGAAGAGAGTTTGAAATGGATGAAAATGTCATGATAAGACATTACCGGAATAAAAATGACAAGCTCTAGTGTACGGCAAAAATCAGTTAACGTATTGGGAAGAATATGTACCTATGTCGACTACCTGATGGGAGAGTATGGAAACGGCATACAAATTAAATTCAACATCGAGGTAAGAATGCCGATAGCGGACAAAGTGTTGGAACAGTAAATTACTCTAGGGATTTATCAAAGTATGCAATAGTAGGTATACAAAGTTCTCCGATACCTAATAATAAAAATAACCTAGACGTGTCAAATCAGTCACTTCCGCAAACGCCAATTAATGTTTTGTCCCCGACTTCAAGCAATGACGTAATATATAATAAAGTAATCTTAGACGACGCATTGCCCTCGGAGACGAGCAGCACTGATTCATTTCATGAGTGTATTCAAGACACAGTTGGTAACGAAGACCAATCATTACTTACTAATATTGTGTCAGACAATAGAGTATTTATTTCAGATAATGCTTTCGATAATGCACCTTCTTGTAGCAAAGATAATATAATCGACAATGATCTTTATAAAAGACCGAGTAGAAGGAGGAATATCCCCTCAAAACTCAAAGACTACTATCTTGAAGGTGAATTGTCTGATTGGCAACATAATAAAATAATGGCCAAAATAATTAATAATAATAATAATAATAATAATAATAAAATATGTTTATTATTTACCCGAAAAAGATATAAATAATATTAAATTAATACGCAATATGGGGAGGGTAAACAAAAGGCCATAAAATACCAATTCTTCCACATATGCCTGAGAAAATTACAAATTAAAATTAAAATTACGAGTACGCAGTAACATAGAAATATACTACAACTTAACTATTAACATTAACAAACTATTAAAAGTATAATAAATATATTAAACATAAGTATATCAATACAGAATACAGATAATTATTGATGATCAAACAAAAGTCTTTTGTACCTAGCTTTAAATATGTTAAACAATATTGAAAAACTGGACACATCCATGACATCGCCGCAGGTCGCTATATTATAAGAAAAAGACCGTTTAAAAATTTCTTTTTTGTGACGAGATATAGTAAGGGCATTTTGGTGACGTAGATTTAAGTTGTGCACATCTATCTTTTATGATAACCTACTATGCAAATAAGCAGGTGTTTTATATTTCAATATTTTAAAGAAAAAACATGTCGCATGTAGTTTTCTGTGGTTATATATATGTTATATGCTAAACAAACTGTATTAATTCATTCAAATGCATAAGTATCTTATCCAACAAGTAACTTTATATCCTTATCTCGGTACGTGATATAATTTGATATACCTTATCTAAAGCGATAACAACTTCCTTTTAAAACAAAGCTTTCTCATGTAAAACGCTGGCATAGCATAATTCCGAGAAATGCATGTGCCTACGTTGATAGCAGTATGTTATAAATATCACCCAGAGACGCATCTGCAGTCAGTATACATTTAATCTTTATACCAAGCATATTAACTATTGTAACATTTATATCTAAACCAAATATAATAATATAAAATATTGTGTAAAACCAAAATAAAAGTTTTTAAAAAGCAAATCAAGTTCTAAGTGATATAAAAGTGGCGCAGTCGGTAGGATTGGTAATAACGCCTGGAAGAAAAGCCTAACTGACGAAAACCTCCCCGAAGAATAAGGAACATCCCAAAAAAAGGGCCTAACTTCAGGAAAGGATCGCCGGAACAAGGAGACCTTTGACGACGGGCGGCGGATTCCAATCCCTCAATCAAAAAAGGACCTACGTCTACAAATGAAGATTTATTACTTGTAAGTACTTATTGAATCATCTCGTTTTAAGTGCAAATTAAATTAAAATTAATAATCGCACCATTTCTTGTGCGTATTGCCGTGGAAAGAACAGTTCTGTTGTCCTTTGTTATAAGTAAAATACGTCTAAGTATCCCAAAATTAAAATTAGTTTATGCCAGTAACTACCAGAAATATGGCTCATCAACAGCAACAAAACCAACAACAAGAGCCACAACCACTAATTCAACCTCAACCTCAACCTCAACATCAACCAGACGCTATTGAACCATATAAATTAAGCGAAATATTTTCAATTATTCCTGAATATGACGGTAATCAAATAAATTTAAATACATTTTTAAATTCATGTAGAACTGCTTTTGGCATGGCAATTGGTAATCAGGTGGTACTTTTAACTGTTCACATAAAAAACAAATTAAAAGGCCGTGCAGCTGAACTAGTGAACTCTAGAAATCCCACTCATTGGGAAGAAATTAAAACTCTTTTAGAGAATCATTTCGGTGATAGTAGAGACCTAACCTCCTTAATACAAGACTTGCAAAGAATGCGACAACTTCCCGGTGAATCTCCACTCACGTTTATTGCGCGCTTACAAACCCACGAAGCAAAAATGCATGCTTCTGTTCATAAACAGCGGTTAACAGCGGCACAAAAACAAGCCCAAACGCAATTAACTGAGGGCATGGTTTTGAACACCTTACTCACGGGACTAGAACCCAAACTTGCGCATGTTGTTAGGGCAAGCGACCCTGAGAATATGCTAAAAGCAATAACGAGAGTTCGAAAAGAACTCCAATTAAATTACTTTGAAACGCAAAAAACCAATCGCAGCAATAGTGCAATCACTCCCACGCGTAACCAAAACTTCCCCTTACCTGCAAGACATTGTTCATTTTGCAAACGTACGGGACACGTCGCTAATGAATGTCGTCAGAGACAACAAAGTTCTCGACCCCCAAATTTTGGTACTCCCCAAATCTATCCTAGGCCTAATTACTATAACCAAAATCCTGGAAATTCGCAAAATTTCCAACAACAAAGACCTAACTACTATAACCAAAATCCTGGAAGCTCACAAAACTTCCAGCAACAAAGACCACCCGTCATTGCACCAAACCCAAATTTCAATAATGCAAGACCACCTGCGATTCAACCTAACCCTAATTATTATAGACCAAATTCAAATAGAAAAACGCTTCATCTCAATCAAAATACTGAACCCGAAAATCTAGAGCAACAAAATCAAAGTTATTACGCTTACGATAACCCTTACGAAAATATTAACGAGGGATATTACACTGATAATAACCCCTACGCAAGTCCGAACTATTATACAGCTAATACTTCGGAATACGACAACAGCAACGAAGACTATTATACTGCTAATAGTCCCTCCGAAAATTATTACACGGACGAATCGACTTTCGATACAACACCTGTATATAATCGGGATTTTCGATCAGGCCCACATGCCCAGTCGGACCCGCCTTATCACAAAACCGGAGACCCCGAGATGACAGTACTGCAAACCCAATTCGGCAAAATGAACTTGGACAATTTCAACCCAAATCTCAACTTCCCGGAACAACAGTTCCTATAAGCCCCTTATTGTCTGTCAAATCCAAAAATTTGTATTATATCTATGACATTACTAACACGCATAGATTATTAATCGACACGGGCGCAGGACTATCCATATTCAAACCCAAAATTTGTGAAAATTATAGTAGGAGATGTCCGGAAAACATTACGATCCAAGGCATAACTGACCAAAAAATAAATATTAACGAAGCCGTCTTTATCCCGTTTGACAACAATGAACCATTTAAAATTTATGTATGCGATCTTGACATAGAATTCGATGGACTCCTAGGGTCTGATTTCTTAGAACATTACAACTGTATAGTGGATATAAAAAACAAAAAACTTGTAACAAATTTCAAAACAATCCCGATCCACAAAGTCACGGACCAGGGTCTGCCAAACATACAAAATTACCCAAATCCAGATAATCGTGAGACCACCCGTAATATATCAAATATAATTTCAGTTGAACCACGTATAGAACAAATTACCAAACTTAAATGTCACTTGTCCAATACGGAAGCTATACTGCTAGCTACCGAAGTAGACAAGGTAAGACTTCCTAACGCGATAGTTCAGATAGACGATAAAGGTGAATTTATTACCTCTATATTAAACGTAAACGCGGTAACCAAAACCGTTAATTTTTCAAATTTAAAACTAGAACCAATCCAAAATTTCTCACTGAATTATATAGACGAAGAAACCTCCCAAACTTTCGTAGACAGACATTATGAAATAAAAAACCAACTCCGTCTAGACCACCTAAACATGGAAGAAAATGAACTAATAACTCAACTTTGTCTAGAATATGCGGATATTTTTTATCTTGAAGGTGACCAACTAACCTTCACCAATGAAATTAAACACGCGATAGATACCAATGACGCGAAACCGGTATTTACAAAATCGTATCGATACCCCCAGATACACAAAGAAGAAGTCAAAACGCAGGTATCCAAAATGTTAGAACAAAATATTATTCGTCCCTCTAACTCCCCCTGGTCATCTCCAGTGTGGGTTGTCCCTAAGAAACTTGATGCTTCGGGTAAGCCAAAATGGCGTGTAGTTGTAGACTACAGAAAACTCAATGAGTTAACTGTAGGAGATAAATACCCTCTACCCAACATCTCAGATCTCCTGGATCAATTAGGCAAGTGCCAGTACTTCACAACATTGGACTTGGCCTCTGGGTTCCACCAGATCGAGATAGACCCGAAAGACATCCCGAAAAGTGCATTTAGCGTAGACAACGGGCACTATGAATTCGTTCGTATGCCCTTTGGCCTTAAAAACGCCCCTTCCACCTTCCAAAGGGTTATGGACAACATCCTCATGGGCATTCAGAACGAGAGATGTCTGGTATATATGGATGATATTATCATATATTCCCCGACAGTTCACGAACACATTTCTCGTCTCACAGAAGTGTTCAAACGCCTTCGAAATGCTAACTTAAAAATCCAACCTGATAAATGCGAGTTCCTTCGTAAAGAAGTCGCATACCTGGGTCACCTCATAACTAAAGAAGGAGTAAAACCAAACCCCGATAAGGTACAGTGCATCCAAAACTTTCCGCAACCCACTAACCAGAAGGAAATCAAATCCTTCCTCGGGTTGGCAGGTTATTATCGCAGATTTATAAGTAATTTTGCGAAACTATCCAAGCCCCTCACCAAATTGTTACAAAAGGATGTCCCTTTTGCTTTCGACTCAGAATGTCACAAATCCTTCGAGGAATTGAAACAAGCCCTCACTTCGACCCCAGTACTTATCTACCCAAACTTCGACGAAACGTTTCTACTCACCACTGATGCAAGCGCGTTCGCCATCGGCGCCGTGCTCTCACAAGGCCCAATTGGCAAAGACTTACCAATAGCTTTCGCCTCAAGGACCCTCTGTAAAGCCGAAACCAAATACTCAACCATAGAGCGTGAACTTTTAGCTATAGTATGGGCCGTGAAACACTTCCGTCCGTACATATTTGGTCGAAAGTTCAAACTAATAACTGACCATAGGCCTTTAACGTGGCTCTTTTCGATAAAAGACCCCGGTAGCCGCCTAGCACGCTGGCGACTGAAGCTTGAAGAGTACGAATACGAAATCGAATATAAACCCGGCCGCATTAATAAAAATGCAGACGCTCTTTCCCGCATAAAGATAAATCACATTCAAGATTCCTCTAACTTTCAAGCAGAATCAAAATTAGTAACGTACCCCATTCAAAGTCCCTCGACTCCAATAGAACCCGATCCTGATAGTCAGGACACGACAAGCGACACGACGGAAACAAACGAACAAGGTGTCCTGAACGAATTCGAAACTTTCGTAAAATTGTATAAAACAAAGTCACTTATCGACTATTCTAAAATTGAATTTTCGAACGGGCAACTCCTGGACAAAACCAACAAAAATATAGTGACCTTTTTCCAACAAAACAATCTCAAAGATTTTCATTATAAAATCCTTGAAGACTTGTTCGAAGAAAACGCAGACTTCCGAGATTTAGAATTAAATAAATTATCGAGTAAGTCGGTGCGACATAGAAACTATTTTATCGTGGCTCTACCATACGACCCCGAAACCGTAATCCAAAATCTATTCATCTCGCTATACAATGGTCGTGAAGAGTTCGACGACTCCAAAACGTATTGTATCGAAAACAATGTCGAACTTCCTATTCTCGAAATTTTGTCATTTCTTTTATCGGAAAAAGACGTGAAACTTAAAATATGTCAAAACGTTACTAGAACACCCAGTGACGACGAAATCCCAATTATTATCGACCAGCATCATACTGGCAAAGCTCATCTCCACCGCGGAATAAATGAGACTATTCGTCGTATTCGAGAGAAATACAATTGGAAAGGATTGACAAAGGACGTCGAAAATTTCATAAAAGCCTGCAAAATCTGCCAAGAAACAAAAATCTGTCGCAAAAATTTAGATAACCCTCTCGTAATTACGGAGACGCCTAAATCCCCTTTTGAACGTATAAACATAGACGTCCTAGAAGTCCCAACGAAAAATTACGCGCTTACTATACGCGACGAACTTACAAAATTCACTCAAGCGTATCCTATCAAAGATAAATCAGCAAAATCAATTGCAAACACTCTACTCGTTTACTTCCAGCACTTCGGAACACCCCTTCGAATTCATTGCGATTATGGCCGAGAATTCGATAACGCCATCCTAAAAGATTTATGTCTCCTCTATGACATCAAAGTAACGCAGTCTAGTGTCGGACACCCCCAATCTAATGGTTCCTTAGAAAGGTTCCACGCTACCTTGTTGGAAATGATCCGAGCACACGTGGCAGAACACCCTGACGAACACCCCTTCAACATATTACCCTACGCGATAATATGCTATAATACCTCTACTAATAAAACTCACGGATTTACACCCTACGAGTTAGTTTTCGGACACACGTCCAGTAGACCACCAGAAACGCTATATAATCAGGAAGAACTAGTCACGAAATACGTCAGAGACTTAAATAATCGCCTCTCTTATTATTATAAAGTCGCGCGCGCCAGAACTGAAACACAAAAACAAAAAGCGAAAGTTCGGTTCGACGCCCACGTTTCAAAGGAAACCCCCGAATATCAGATTGGTCAAAAGGTGTATTTAAAAGAATCCCAAATCACCGATAAGTTACGTAATAAATATAACGGGCCATTTGAGATTTTGGAACTTCACAAAAACTCAGCCACCCTCCTTAATAAAAAAACAAAACAAAAAAACTAAAGCTAACTTTGACAGGTTAAAACCATATATTGAAGCCTAAATTGCCTTACAGGTTCACCTTGCTGATCGGAGCAGCCATGTCCCAGTACCAAATAACACCCATCAATAACACCGTCGGAGTCTATTACCACGACGAAACGAGGATAATTATTTCCAATAATAAATGGACTCTGCTAGTCCATAAAAATCTATCAAGCCTCGAAGAAGCCTTTATCAACAACAACAAAATTTTAGAATCAATTGTCAATATATTCACCCCCGATACACGCGAAACGAAAGAATTCCTAGTCAAAGTCAAAACACACATAACACTCCTAAACCAAGTATCAAATTCCCTTAAGGTAAAATTTGAAGAAATCTTTGTTAACACCAAACGATTCAAGCGCGGTATATTAAATGGAGCAGGTAGTATATTTAAAGCAATTACCGGCAATCTAGATGCTGAAGATGGACAATTCTTCACAGACAGTATTAACAAATTAAACAAAGATCAACATCAAATAGAAAACCTCCTGAAAAATCAAATATCCGTTACCTCTACCGTCGTAAAAACCTTTAACGAAACGATCCAAAATATGCAAATTAATATAGTAACGTTTAACGAGGATATGAAAAAGATTCAAATCGGACTGCATAAAGTAAATGATAGAGTTGCACTGGTTCAAGCCGAACTAAAATTTATCGAAACATGTGAAAAATTGACTGAAAGTTACTTGTACCTCCAGAGCAACCTTGATGACATTTTGAACGCGATTACATTCGCTCGCCTGAAAATAATACACTCTTCAATTATTTCACCCGAAAGTTTGATTACTGCACTTCAGGAAATCTCTCAAAACTTAGTAAAAAATAATCTACCCCTACCAGTAAAATATTCAGAAATTCCCCAATACCTAGAAATTATCGAACTAGAAGCCTTTCAATCAAAATCAGATCTTGTTTTCGTTCTAAGAATACCACTAGTAGAACAGCAACTCTATACCCTGTATCATTTGTATCCTATCCCTATACTAGACAACAGAACTGGCCTTCACCATGTCTTGTCATTCTCACAAAAATTCATTGCGCGTAATGATGATTCACTAATGTACATCCCCGTCAAGGACCTGAGTACATGCAAACAACTAGATTCCCATAAGAAACTATGCTCAGACCTCTACGCCTACCCGATCGACAGCAGTGCAGCATGCGAAGCCCAGCTACTGAAAAACTTCAGAAAAATCCCCGAAAACTGTGTAAGTTCCCTCGTCTATGGACAAGGTTATAACGTTCAGAAACTACAAGGCAATGTGTGGTTAATAATTGTCTCTGAACCCATTCATATCACCATAAACTGTAATAAAATGGACACGAAAATTACCAGTGTTAATAAGAACTCCATATTAAAACTACATCCGGACTGTTACGCGTTTGTCGGTATAACAAAAGTGCAAGCAGAAAGCCGCAATACCATCAACATTACAGACAATTCCCATCCAGTGGTTATACCCTATGACTGTTGTAGTGATATTCCCGAAAAACTCCAGCTACCCAAGTTGGAACCTCTCCAGTTCGATCACCTAAATGTAGAAAATCTAGACATAGCCAACCACAAACTCGAGCAATACTCTAGAGATCTAGACAAACTAATAAACGAGCCGTTTATAACCAAACATTTTTCCTTAAGCATGTATATAGTTATTGGTCTGTCCATCTGTCTCCTAGCCGCCTTCATCACCTGGAAATGCAGGAAAAGATGCTGTGGTTGTAAGGAATCCAAGGACACCACCCCCAATGAAATGCTGAAAAGAATTGGCACCCTCCTGAGAAGAAGACCTCATCTACCTACAGAAGAGGAAGAAATGACCGATTTTCCCTCAAAAGTCGGTGAATAACACCGACTTTTCAAAAAGAAAGGGAGTTGTTATATGCTAAACAAACTGTATTAATTCATTCAAATGCATAAGTATCTTATCCAACAAGTAACTTTATATCCTTATCTCGGTACGTGATATAATTTGATATACCTTATCTAAAGCGATAACAACTTCCTTTTAAAACAAAGCTTTCTCATGTAAAACGCTGGCATAGCATAATTCCGAGAAATGCATGTGCCTACGTTGATAGCAGTATGTTATAAATATCACCCAGAGACGCATCTGCAGTCAGTATACATTTAATCTTTATACCAAGCATATTAACTATTGTAACATTTATATCTAAACCAAATATAATAATATAAAATATTGTGTAAAACCAAAATAAAAGTTTTTAAAAAGCAAATCAAGTTCTAAGTGATATAAAATATATATATATATATATATATATATATATATATATATATATATATATATATATATATATATATATATATATATATATATATATATAGACATATGAAGCCTCAATACGAAGCCCAAAACAGTATATTCTGCCGCTTACTCGAAGCCCACAACACACATACGAAGCCCGCCTTCGGGCTTCGTAAAAATAAGCGTGTATAAAACCTAGACTATGTTATTCGCAACAAATCCCGCCAATTGGCAAAATTTCGCCCGGGCATCAAATTGCACCTCCTTTCTCTCAAAACATACGCGATGTAGTTCAACAAATTGATGTTCAGGTGGCGCTACAGTTGTCGGTGTATAAGCGATATATACAGTGAATATATTTGACGCATTTTGCAATGCCCTATTTTATTCGATGCATTATACGAATCCCTAAGTCTTGGCAACACTGTACATCTGCTTGGTAAATATTATGCAGCCAACTAATATGTCTGTATCTGTAATATTTTTGCTGTGGCAATGATAATTTTTGGCTATGATAATTAAATATTTTATGTTAATTGTGTTTATCTAATGGCTGGCTTAGAACCGGACTCGTAACTAAATAATATTTATATCTGCTATAAGATGACAAAAAAACTGTTGTTATTTAACAAAAAATCTATTGATACATTTTACTTTTTTACTTCACTAAGATTATATAGACTGTCTTTCTTTTCCGTGCGTTCAGCAGCAAAAATCGTAATTATAAATATAATTAATTTGTGATTTTAAGTACACCTATACAGGGTATTAACTAAAATGTTGAGGATATTTCTAAGTAGATTCCTTGGCAAAAATTAAGGAAAGTTTCTAGTATTAACTTTTCCAAAATTAACCCTCCCTGGAAAGCTACCCCCTTTTAAAGGGGCGAGTCCACTTTATATTTGTTAAATATTTCCCACCTTCTTTGTTATTTCCGTTCATTTAGTTTACATTACTTTTAATCTGAATAATTTTGAGAGAAGGGTATTAAATACATATGGAAGAAAACGGCTTATTACTTCCACGTCCAGTGGAAGTATAGTAACGACAAAAAAATTTTTAAAAATTTGTATTGTCCAAATAGGCTTAAAATGTCATGAAACGTCGAGATTTTAAATTTGAGCGAAAAAAAAATTTCTGTCTGTCTGTCGGTCTGTCTGTCGGTCTGTCTGTCGGTCTGTCTGTCGGTCTGTCTGTCGGTCTGTCGGTCTGTCTGTCGGTCTGTCTGTCGGTCTGTCTGTCGGTCTGTCTGTCGGCCTGTCTGTCGGTATGTCTGTCGGTCTGTCTGTCGGTCTGTCTGTCGGTAGGTCTGTCGGTCTGTCTGTCGGTCGGTCGGTCTGTCGGTCTGTCGGTCTGTCTGTCGGTCTGTCTGTCTGTCTGTAAATTTGGGGTAAATGGGTAAATCAAGCAGGTAAGAGTCCATGAAATTGGTATTTAGTATATACAAGAGAAGCTGAGGTCTCAAAAAAATTTTTGGCATTAACCACCTTCATTACCACCCCCACCTCCTAATTAAAGGGGATGAAAAAAAAATGTGATTTAGTGCATGTACAGGAACCAGAAAACTCAAAATATTTTTTTACTTGATCCACCCCCCACTACCAACCCCTATCACCACCCCCACCCCACTACCGATGTGGGGTATCGTTTTATGGGTTTTTGGGATAGAGGATTTCAAATATTATATTATTAAAGTTCCATAAACAATTATTTCCACATACAAAGTTTTTTCGTTGTGAGTGACTTGGATAGAGAATCTGGATGTGGAAGTAGTGATTCCTTGGGCAGCGGTTTTTTTATGCATGTCAGGGTATTTTATTTTTTTTTAAGCAAGAAGCAAAAAGTTTTAAAATTTTCTGATGAAGTTATAAGCTAAGTTTCAACCGTTAATAACTGTTGAAAAGTCATAAAGGGTGGTTTATTTGATACATTTAAGGGATGCCACGGAGGATGAAAAGACTTTTGCATAAATATCATATTGAGTAAAAACTATTGATAAAAACTATAATGAGTCTGAAAAAAATAATTTCAAACATTATTTTAATACACGCTTTACAGAAGGGCGTAATTATTCAGGAAAAGCTAATTTTAAAAAACTTCATATGAAAGATCCGACTTTATTTTTGTCAAGTAATCTAGTTACTTACCTAATATATGGTAGATATATATTATTCCGTAGTGTGGAAATAATAGTATATTAAGTATCATCAGAACGGTAACGGACGTTTACCGCCGGAGATTATAAGGTTCGCGATGCTTATACTGTTTTTGTACAATCGTATTAAATTGCACTTCAATTAAAATAATTTAATTTCTACTAAATAAACGAAAAGTCAAAAGTCACGTTTATATTTCGTGGCAAGTACAACTTGTCAAATAAGATATTTGTATTTTGACATTTCGTTTATTTACTAGAAATTAAATTATTTTAATGTCCTACAAGTCTGTTATTTTACAATAACCACCCTATTTTGAGATACGTTAAATGAAAAATAACGCCCTAGGGCGTTATGAATATCTATAACGCCCTAGGGCATTATAAAATTATAATACAACCCAAAACAAGCAAATTATGATAGCGTTATTGACAAACAAAATGCGTTGCTATGCAACGGCGGCGTTTACAAACAATTTTGATTTTTACTCTCTTTTAAATCAAATCGTTCTGAACATAATAGATATCAAAATAATAAATCGTAAATGTCAAAAAAAAAAAAATTTGAATTAAATAACAGACTTGCAGGGCATTAAACGTTGAAGGCACCACGGGTGTTATAGGATAATGACGCCCTCGGTCGACGTACACTCCCTCGGGCCAGAGGCCCTCGGGATTGTACACTGCCGACCTCGGTGCGTTATTATCCTTATAACACCCTTGGTACCTTAATAACTATAATTGAAGTGTAATTAAAAACAATCGTGCAGAAAATAATGTTATTTTTTTTTAATACATAGAAATGACCTTATCTTTTGTACTTATTTTTGTGAAATATCGGTAATATATATTATATTAATTTCACTTACCGGTAAGGAAATTACTTACCGACTTAGCAATCAGTAAATATAACCTGACGTCTTGGCAACAGATATTGTAAATAAACAAATAAGCCCGATCGTACAAAAAATAGATTTTTTTGAAATCGGAAAAAACCTCAAAATTGTCATTGAAGTGTTAGAGATAGTCACTAAAGTAATCAAACATTGTACGATTTCTTGTAGTTGGAGGAGGTGACAGGTAAACGTCAACATAAATTGTCCATTGCTTGTGACATAATTACATTACAAAAAATTATTGAGATTTGAAATTTAAATAATTGACATTTCTTAATGTCACTTAAAATTATTCATTAAATAGAGTTAATTTCACAATTTCAAGAAAAACTTAGTTATGCACCTTGGCACTAAAGTTTCTTTTTATCATTTATGTGGTTTATTTAACTAAATTCTACATCGTGATAAAATGTTTAACTTTAGTGCTTAGTTACATAAACAATTATTATCGCGTGTTTCCAAATAATTAATAAATTATACCTACCTATTTTATTTATTACTTTTTCCGTTCATCGTGTATTTGTAGCTTTGATAAATATATAAAAAATCGTTCATTAATAACCCCCATTAATAAATGATTTTCTATTAATATACGATTTTAGTTTAGGTAACTAAGGACATAATTGAAAACAGTTAATATGACAATTAATGTCAAAACTAAAGTAAACTAATTGTCAAACGTATAAAACGCGTATGAAACTTTTATAAGTAATAAAAGAGAAGCAGGTATCGCGCTATTCGGAATCGGTGCTATTGGCATATTTCTCCGATGTTACAAAAAGAGGCCTAATGAATTTGTAATTGTATTTTTGATATTTTTTAAATTCCATATGTGTTACCATAATTAAATAAATAAAGTAACACTTAGAATTCAATTTTGTGTCATAAAATAAAATTAGATTTTTTCCTATTACTTCCACATCCAGTGGAAGTATAGTAACGACAAAAATTTTTAAAAAAATGTTTGTTGTTCAATAGGCTTAGAATGTCGAGATTTTAAGTTTGAGCGAAAAAAAAATTGTCTGTCTGTCGGTCTGTCTGTCTGTCTGTAACTTTTTTTTGTGCGCACGTTTACTCAGGGACCGTTTGAGATATTGACTTGAAATTTGGTACACATATGTACTTTAACGAGATCTAGAACCAGATTATATTTTCATCTTTTTCCGTCGAAGGATTGGGGGGTAAATTGGGGTAAATTTGGGGTAAATAGGTAAATCAAGCAGGCAGGAGTCCATAAAATTGGTATTTAGTATATATAAGAGAAGCTAAGGTCTCAAAAAAAATTTTGACATTAGCCACCCCCATTGCCACCCCCACCCCATTATTAAAGAGGTTGAAAAAAATTGTGATTTAGTGTGTGTACAAGAACCAGAAACCTCAAAATATTTTTTTACTTCATCCACCCCCCACTACCACCCCCTATCGCCACCCCCTCCCCACTACCGATGTGGGGTATCGTTTTATGGGTTTTTGGGGTAGAGGATTTCAAATATTATATTATTAAAGTTCCATAAATAACTATTTCCACATACAAAATTTTTTCGTTGTGAGTGACTTGGATAGAAAATCTGGATGTGGAAGTAGTGATTCCTTGGGCAGCGGTTTTTTTTCCTAGATACAATCAACGGGAAATTTTTGTAACTTACTCGTGTTAATCGGCGATTAATAATCTCGACAAATAATGCGCTCGCTAGCGCTCGCACGTTAAAATGTCTCAATTTATCAATCGCTCTCATTAACATACTTGTTTGTTAAATAACTATTATCTTATAGGTGTGTATTGTCTCTAGATATATGGTGGAGTGAAGTGAGAACAAATAGCAAAATAGAACATGTACTTATTTTATTTTTAAATTTTTAATTAAGTTTATTTGAAAAAAAATTCTATTTGAAAGGAAATTGACAATATTTATTTTATATTTATTGCGGACAAGGAAAAGTGGTAGAAAACTTCATATTTGATTATAGAAAGCCATTAAAAAAGTTTTCAGGGAAATTCATTCAAATCCAATCGATTTTCTAATAATTTACTTTTTTCCACTATTAGTGGAGTGAAAATAAATTTTGAATGAAACTGTTTGGCTGCAGTAATTTTTGTTTTATGAATAATAACAAGTGCTATGAGCTGTTTTGGATTAAATCGGTCCATTGCTTCTTGTAATATTTTAACAATTTACCTATTTTTAAACACTGAAATTTGCTGTTATTTTCATTAGTATCTCCGGTCCTAGTAATCGTATCGTAAAAATAAAAATAGCGAATTATTCGCAATAAAATCTTGAATAAGACTAGGCCTATGCAAAAACTAGATGATAGTTTGTTAATTAGTAAAAAAAATAAAAAACACCAAAAATTGCCTTTTTTGATAATAATTTAATAAAAATATAACATAATAATGCATCAATTTTAACGAAAGTCCGTGGAACTAAGCTTTTTATTGAACTAAACCTGTACTAAATTTTAGCGCAAAATAAATATTTTTGAACAAAACTCATACGGCTAAAAACCAATAATAATTTCGAAATTTTTATCGCTTGTTGTTTAAGTGCAGTGACTCGTGTGCGGTAAATTTTTGTTGAAAATGTAGGTTTTTACATGTATTTTCCAACAGTGTTAAGAAAAAAGAATACTCACTTAAACGGTTTTTGCTTGAAATCTATTTATTATTTTCAAAGTTACAGTTGTAAACAAATTCAAATAACTCTGGATTTTTATGAAACCAAAAGCGGGAAACGAATTATGAAAATAGATGAAATATCTAACATTTTTCTAAAGAAATTAATGATCTACTTGCATTTGGGGCCGTGAAACGTCAATTTTTGTGTTTAGGTCACTTATAAATAAACAAGTCGATATTTTTTCTAGAAATTTGGACTGATTGTTTTTCGATGCTTATGTTTTTGTCTCCGCTGTTTGAAAATGAGTCAAAACTACAATTACTTCCACATCCAGTGGAAGTATAGTAACGACAAAAAAAATTTTTAAAAATTTTTATTGTTGAAATAGGCTTAGAATGTTATGAAACGTCGAGATTTTAAGTTTGAGCGGAAAAAAAATTTCTATCTGTCTGTCGGTCTGTAACTTTTTTTTGTGCGCACGTTTACTCTGGAACCGTTTGAGATATTGACTTGAAGTTTGGTACACATATGTACTTTAACGAGATCTAGAACTAGATTATATTTTCATCTTGTTCCGTCGAAGGGTTGGGGGGTAAATTGGGGTAAATTTGGGGTAAATAGGTAAATCAAGCAGGTAAGACCTCATAAAATTGTTATTTAGTATATACAAGAGAAGCTAAGGTCTCAAAAAAAACTTTGGCGTTAGCCACCCCCATTACCACCCCCACCCCATTATTAAAGGGGATGAAAAAAAAATTGCGATTTAGTGTGTGTACAAGAACCAGAAACCTCAAAATATTTTCGTACTTTATCCACCCCCACTGCTACCCCCTATCACCACCCCCACCCCACTACCGATGTGGGGTATCGTTTTATGGGTTTTTGGGGTAGAGGATTTCAAATATTATATTATCAGAGTTCCATAAACAATTATTTCCACATACAAAATTTTTCGTTGTGAGTGACTTGGATAGAAAATCTGAATGTGGAAGTAGTGATTCCTTGGGCAGCGGTTTTTTAAAATTACATCGAATAAAGCGGCTTTGAGATTATAACACACTTAGTCAATTTTTTTTTACTTTTTTATTCATTTTTGTCGCGGAAGGGAAAACAAACCTAACCTGAACAGTTATTCTTATGTCTATGTACACAGCTTTGTAACTTTTAATTTTACTGATACAATAAAAAAAAATCGCAGTTAGGAATTGAACCAGAGACGTTGCATCCAAAAAAAAAAGTGTTGGTCGTCTTACACACTGAATTACCTTACGAGTGAAGTATGATCTGTAAAACCATAATATCACATTTAGACTATTTGGCGATTTTTGGATCTCTAACATAATCGCTAAAAGCCCGACTATCGGGCCTCTATCTTTTTTCACAATTGTGCTTCTGGATTGTTCTCAACTAGGTGAGACTAATATTATTGAAGAATAACCAGTCCAAATTTTAAGAACATATATCAATTTGCTTATTTATAAGCGACTGAGGCGCAAACACTGACGGATCTCGGCCCCAAATGCAAATAGATCATTATTTTTTTAAGAAATATTTCATCTATTTTAATAATTCGTTACCTGTTCTTTGTTTGATAAAAAAATCCAGTTATCTGAATATGTTTATACCTATAATTTTGAAAATTATAAACATATTTAAAAAAGGTTTAAATGAAGATAATATCATTGTAAAATACATGTAAAAAACCTACATTTTGAAAAAAAAATGTTCTACGAATCGATGCACTTAAACAATAAGCGATTAAAATTTTGAAATCTTTTTTTATTTTTAGCCGTTTGAATAAATATTTAATGCTAAAATTTGGCACGAAGGTTTAGTTCAATAAAGTGCACAGTTCCTCCAACTTTCGTTAAAATGGATGCATTATTACGTTATATTTCTTAAATTGTCAAAAAAGGCAATTTTTGGTGGTTTTTATTTTCTTACAAATTAACAAATTATCAGAAAGTATTTTCATAGCCACTCGCTATTTTTATTTTTGCGATACGATTATTAGGACCGAAGATAATAGGAAAAGAGCAGAAAATTTCAGCGTTGAAAAATAAATTGTTAAAAAATTTTTACGCTGGACCGATTTAATTAAAAACTTCTCGGTGGCACTTATTATATCTACGACAAATTAAAATAATAAAATTGCTGCAGCCAGAGAATTCCTTATTCACCTATTTTCTTACTTAATTTGACTTCACTTTATGTGATTTAAAATGTTAACATATTTAAAAACTAAATTAAATAACTAAAAAGTCAGAACGTGAAAAATTTATAATACTGTACATTACAGCAAATTGAGAAAGTATTAGTCACATATTTAAAATTACTAACTATAACAGCCCATTGTTGTGTCTGACCCACAGATGTTGGGGTAGGTCGACACTCTATATCCAATTCCCGCTAAATTTGTTTTAGGTACCTGTAGATGGTCAGTGCCACTTGTTTACGGAATGTTAAAATCCACTATTAAAGCATTTAGAAATATTGCCATATGGATCAAATTTCGTTTTTTACTTCCCTCGCTAACCGAAGGAAAGTAGTGTATTGTAATCGTAAAAAAATTACCCTCCGAGATTTCTTCGGATTTTCGCGTTTCAGACTATGCAGATTACGAAAATTAAAGCCATTTAATTCCATCAGTCTCTCTGTCTGTCGGTCTGGTGTCTGTCTGTTGGCGCTATATCTACAACTATATCTACAAGAGCCAGAAGTACTTATCTATTTCTAACAATACATGTGTACACATAACAATTATTGTAGTTTATAAGATATGTATTGTGGGGAAAATATTACAAAACCATCTGACGCAGAAGAAAAATATTTGGTCGTTAATTGACGCTACTGTCAAAGAAGAACAGTGGACACCTGAAAAAATAATGAGGAAAAAATGTGACAAAAGACAGTTATAATACTCCCTTGCGGAACACCTGTAGAAACCGTAAGTGAGTTAGACGTAATGATTTTTCCGGCATCTCTTAAAACGACGGATTGTGTTCTTTCCCTTAAATACGATTCTATGCAAGTTAAGGCTGGACCACGAATTCCATAATTTCCAAGTTTATCTAGTAGCAACTTGTGGTCAATCGTGTCAAACGCACGTGTTAAGTCAAAAAATAAACAAGCAGTTTTTGTTTTGTTTTCAAAATTGTTGATAATACAGCATCTTTTGTTGACAAGCCTTTCCGGAAACTAAACTGATATTTTGATAAGTTTTGTTTAATTATAAAGTCATTTAATCTAACGTAGTAGGATTTTTCAAAAGTTTTAGAAAAAGCAGACAGAAAAGCAATACCTCTATAGATTATAGATTTATCATTTTTCTTGTGTATTGCTATGATTAGAGATTTTTTTAAAATATCAGGAGAAACCCCTTCTATAAAAGTCAGGTTTACAAGATATCTTAACGGCTCAACAATGAATTCCGCTACTTTATTTAGGAGTGAACACTGTATGTCATCATAACTAGATACATTTTTCGTAGAAACAGATTTTATAATATTAAGCAGTACATTTGAATTGAATGGGAACAAAAAAATGGCATTGTGATTATGGAGTTGATAAAAAAGTTATTAAACGCGTCAGCTGCATTTTGCATGTTGCTAATATCATTACCGTCAGAGTCGATAAAGTTTTTAGGATATTCTTTTGGGTCATTACTATTTTTCATAATTTGCCACGCTGTTTTTGATTTATTATTCGAATTAAAAAATTTAATCTCGTAGTAATTTCTTTAGCCTGTTCAATATTAACACTATGATTTTTTTTTAATATCTTATATCTTAAATAAACTTCGTGATCTCCTGATAATTTATAGATTTTATATAAGTCTCTTAGAAATACTCCTTCATTTATTATATCGGTGGTAATCCACGGTTTATTGTTTTTATTATTATTTTTTTAATTTTGCATAGCTCTAACGGAAAAGCCTTATCCATCAGCTCCAAAAAGGTATTATAAAGGTTAATAAAACTAGTCTCACAGCTCAGATTTTCAGCCATAAAACCTCACTCTTCTTGCTATAGCAAATATTTGAAGTAATTTAAATTATCTACGTTATTAAAAAATCGTTTCAGTTGATAAGCACTTTTTTCTTCATAGTGATTGAAGTTGCAACAGAAAGTAATTAATTGCATAAATGATCAGATATATCCGAATATATGATTAATGGACTCAATAAATTTTTATCAATATTAGAAAAAATGTTGTCAATGATCGTTTTCGATTCCCCTCGTTTACGTGTAAATTCAGTAATGCATTTATACAAACCAAAACAGCCAAGAATGTTACGTAAACTTTTAGCGTTAATATCTTCAACACGATCGTCAAAAAATATCCACATGGAAAAATATCAGTGGCGTACCACTTTTTTGGTAAAAAATATTAGAGGAGGATATGGTTGCAGAGATGCCACTGGTAAAGCGATAAAATAACTTCTCTAACTAAAATATGTGGTTTTTCATCCTAATAACACATACCAAAATTGAAAATAATACCTAAAGCATTTTCTGAGATATTAAAAAATTTATCACCCTGGCCCTGTAGCAAAAAAATTAAGCCGTTGCGGACATATGTTCATATGAACTTTTCTTCATAAAATGACCTAAGGAATCACACTCTGAAATATTCGCACGTCATTAAGGAACACCCTGTATGTGTACTGCAAATTTCAGCAAAAAAAATCCTCAGACGCTTTCTTTATGTCGACTTTTAGACCATTACTAGGCGGGGTAACTTTATGAAACGTACTATATTTATTTATTGAGTAATGGGACTGTTCGCCATCCTCATTTTATACGAATATAGGATTTTCTCACAATTATTTCCATCACTACGCAGACGATAAAAAAAGATAAGGAATTTCTAACAAGGACACATATTTAAAAAGACGGATTCTAAAAATAGAACAAACAATAAAAAATAAGAAATAACATTTCACAAACATCTTTCTACGTAGAGCATCGGCAAAATGTACCACATTTTTATTTTTAAACTTCTCTTATTGATATGATTAATATGAATGATATTATTTTCTGTTCTGTTACCTCAGGTATATTATGTTCTTGACGGCGAATAAATTTTTTTGCCTGGCCTGATCCGATGATGAGAACCCGAGGTATTAAAAATTGTGTGTAGTGAACACAACTGTCAGGGGAAAAATATGAAAAATATACAGGGTGTTCACTCTAAGAAAATAATGAAAAAATGGATTGCGGACAATAATGTTTCTCATATAGTTAACACAACTGTCAAAGAAAAAATATATAGGGTGGTCGCCCCAAAAATAATAATAAAAAATGAGATGAAGGACGATATTATTTCGCATGCAGATATCACAACACAACTGCCAAGTAAGAAAAATATGAAAATATACAGGGTTGTCACCTAAAAAAAATAATGAAAGAAGATGTGGCGGAGATTTCGCATGTAGGTAACATAACTGTCAAAGAAGAAAAATATGAAAAATTTACAGGGTGGCCACTTTAAAAAATAAGAAACGACACAGTAAAATGATATTTGAAATGTAGTTGTCAGTCGCTATTGCCAGGAAAAAATCTGATATAGTTTTTATAAGAAAAATATGCAGGGTCGTCATCCAACAGAAAAAAATAATTTATAAATAAAGGATGTCAATCAAAGGGGGAAGAAAATTTTAGTTCGTTCCAATATGGTAAAAAAATTGACCGAGAAGTGATTTTTTTTTAAGGTTTAGTGTTTTTTTCCTGCCCTCCAAAAGTCAAATTTCGATGCTCGTTTTTCGCGATTAACTCAAAAAAAACGTTGCCCAAGGAGTCAATACTTCCACATCCAGATTTTCTAACCAAGTTCCTCACAACGAAAAAATTTTGTATGTGGGAATAATTGTTTATGGAACTTTAATAATATAATATTTGAAATCGTCTACCCCAAAAACCCATAAAACGATATCCCACATCGGTAGTGGGATGGGGGTGGTGATAGGGGAATGATAATAGAGGTGGATGAAGTAAAAAATATTTTGAGATTTTTGGTTCTTATACACACACTAAATCACAAATTTTTTATCCTCTTTAATAATGGGTTGGGGGTGGTAACGGGGGTGACTAATGCCAAAAAGTTTTTAGAGACCTTAGCTTCTCTTACATATACTAAATATAAATTTTATGGACTCTTACCTGTTCGATTTACCTATTTATCCCCCATTTACCCCAATTTACCACCCAACCCTTCGACGGAAGAGGATAAAAATATAATTTATTTCCAGATCTCGTTAAAATACATACGTGTACCAAATTCTAAGTCAATATCTTAAATAGTTCCAGAGTAATCGTGCGCACAAAAAAAGTTACAGACGAACCGACAGACAGAAAATTTTTTCGCTAAAACTTAAAATCTCGACGTTTCATGACATTCTAAGCCTATTTGAACAATAAAAATTTTCAAATTTTTTTTTGTCGTTACTATACTTATGTGGAAGTAATTAACGCTTGAGGAGAAGAACAATGTTGAAAGATATTTTAATTCTCTACAATTTCTATAAGTTATCTTTGTCCAAAAATTTGTTTACATGAAAATCGAATTTTGCAAAAATGTTTTCCTCTCGGTTCTCCTTTAAATTGCGTTCTAATAAAAAAGTTCATTTAAAGTTTTTTTACATTATTTTCCTTAAAAATAATTTATAACCTAAAAAATCCAACCTTATTGTAAAACAACATTTTATCCATTTATAATGAAACAAAATATTAGAAATTTTTGTTGGAAAATAAAGTTTATTCAATTACCTTTCAACTGGGACCAACCGATTTCATTTACCCTAATTACAGCGTCTTCTGTCAACACCACCTATAGACAAGGCCGGCGCACAAAATCGGTGAGTCATCAACACAAGACTTCAGTTTTGGTTGCTTCATAAAAATTTAAACAATTTATGTAGCAATATTAAATTTCTGCTATATTTCTTATTATGGTCTTAGTCTTCATATCGCAAATAATAAAAAAAACTAATTTTGAATAAAAATAGACATTAAAAATTGCCCTCTTTGTATAACTGGGGTAAATTTATGCCATTTATTGATTTATTTTTCAAGTTATGTTTACTTACTTTTTTTTGATAAAATAATAAAGTTAAAAATATCGTGCGTCTATTCAAATAATAAAGAAAATAAAAATTGAAGATAACTGTATCATCTACAAACAATTTTTTTCGTAAAGTATGTATTTTTACGTAATTGAGAATTACTTTTTCTGCTCTAAAACATTCTTATAAACAATGACTTTCATGTTATTTTAAGTTTCCAGCTGATCAGGTAATTTGTTGTAATACGCAGTATTATGTATTTCTCATATCCTAATGTTTTGGTTATTAATTTTAACGAATTATAAAATAATTTTTCTGCTCTATTTATACATTTTTTTCGTCATAATAATAGGACAATTAATTTTTTAGATAGATTTATGACTAAGTACTGCCTTGCTTCACAGAGGTGTAGCTTTACCATTGCCAACAGTTCTTTTGACATTTACTGGACTATTTACGAAACCACCATGTGCTTTGTAAGCACGATAACTGAAGGACCAGGAGTCCGATCGTATTTAAATTTGGACAATAAGTTAAAATTAGCTAGAGGAAGAGCCACGTTGTTATTAAAAAAATTCCAATCTGGAAATACAACATTTAAGACATCTTAAGCAAAAAATGCAAATATAAACTGTTGTAACTCTTGATAAGGTCTGACAATAACAAAAATTCTGTAGAATTTAGCTAGAAGCTCTTTGCCAACCAAGCTGGCATCATCAGGAGACGATTAGAATTACAAATATAGCAATTATATCTAGAAAAATCAACTTATTTTCAACAAACTGTAGAAGGTCTTATATAATGTTTAACAGTTATATAAAAACTTCAGTAAACTGGCGAACAATATTTACATTCAGTTATTTATTTTTGCTTTCTATTGACTTTGACTTTTATCATGTGGGTAGTTCCAATAGAAAAAAAACAGTTACATTAATTCTTCAACGTGTTATATAACATTGTTCTATTTTCAAACTTCTCAAACAGTCTAGTTCACAAGCTCAAACCCGTGTTAATTCTTGATAAAGCTCATAAAAATATGAGTGAGGGTTCATTGAATTCGGAATGACGTCTAGAAAAATGTGCAAAAGTTTCAAACCCGCTCATAAACAATTGCAAAAGTTTTAAACAAATTAAGATTGAAAAAATAACGAGATTCGTTTTTTGCAAATAACTCGAAAACTATTAATATTTAAGAAATAAAAAAAAAGATTCTTAAAGAGGAAGAAATTTCCAATAAAAAATTCCTGACACCCGGAACACTATCTCGATTATTAATAATTTTAATTTAATGTTGAAAATAGAGCTCCAATGCTCTGAAACCGACCGTAGCAAGTAGAAACATTTTTTTATATTTTTAAATATTAATTTAGAAATTAAAAAAAATTATGGTATTATTTAGACACTTAAAGGAACAATATCTCGTTGGAATAAAAATTTTTCGCCGATTTTTCATAAAATGAGCCTATTGTTAGTTAATAAATTTTTTTAGAGTTTGCGTTTATATTTCAAGTCGGATAATTGTTAAACAAAAGCCACTAAAACTGTTTCGCTTCGTGGAGACCTTATGTCAACTATACTTTATGAGATTATGACATTGCGATGATTTTAATTGTTATGGTTTATTAGTTATTCATTATTTAAGGTAACAAAAAACTAAAAAATGAAAAAGAGAGGAGTTTTTATTAATTTTAATTATTATTACTGTTATTAAATTCAAAAATACTATAAGATTACATAAACTTTAAATTTTTAGTGCTATTTGCTTAAACAAATTTTATAGACAAATAGATAAATTACGTATTTTTGAAAAACATTTTTTGCCATTTTATTTGTTATAAAATATTAGGTGATTTAAATTTTTTTTTAACTGTTTATAATCAATTTTTTCCTTTTTTCATTATTTAAACATATTATAAAAAAAATGATTCTTAAAATTTATTATTTGCAATTCTCTACAAGGGAAAAAATTTTTTCGTTGTTAATTTATTTGTTTATTTATTAATAAACAATTTGTTATTAACAATCGCTGAACGTGTTTATATGTTTTTTGATAGAAAAAAAAAACAAAAACAACCTTATACATAAACATGTAAAAAAAAAATATAGGTATTTAATAACATAAAAAAATGTTTTTTCTTGCCAAGGTCGGTTTCAGAGCATCACAACTGCTTTGCGTTCTCCGCGCGGAGCCCTATTTTCAACATCAAATTAAAATTATTAATAATAGAGATAGAGTTCCGGGAGTCAGGAGTTCTCTATTGGAAATTTCTTCCTCTTTAAGAATCCTTTTTTTTAATTTCTTATATATTAATAGTATTCGAGTTATTTGCAAAAAAACAATTTTTCAATTTGAATTTGTTTATAAATTTTGCAATGGCTTATGTGCGGCTTTGAAACTTTTGCACATTTTTCTAGACGTCATTCTAAATCCAATGAGACCTCACTCATAATTTTAAGAGCTTTATCAAGAATTAACATGTGTTTGAACGTGTGAACTTGTCTAAAAGAACAAGTAGGTACATAAAATAATTAATTTAATAATCCTCATAAAATGAAAAATGTTTATAGACAAGCTAAAAACTACATTTTGATATGCTTTTTATCCCTGTTGGGATGATTCAGTACCTTTTTAGCAGAGGGTCGTAGGATGACATGTTTCATTTTGACATGTTTCATTTTTCTTTTTTTTTTTCTTTTTGTATTGACTAAAGTAAAGGCTAACTACATTTTGAAATACAGAAAGGACATCGTTTATATTGTTATTTAGTAAATGAAAATCGGTCAAATATTTATAAAGATAGAATTTTCCCCGTTATGATCTTTATTTTTTTTGGTTTGGACACCTATAGATAATTTCGTGTATTATCAAAATAGAGACTTTTTCGAGAAGGGAGTGATTTCGGACTTACAATTTTATTTTCGGGCGGACTGCTACTCTGATATACCGGGCGTGAACATGCCCATCTTTGTAAATAACTCGTTTATTTTTAATTTTTCGAAAAAAATCCATTTCAGATTTTTTGTACAAAAAGATCCATGCCTTACACTGGTTATAGAGATTGATCGACGGAATATTTAATTTTCTATTTTTATTAGGAAACTGTTCGGTATTTGTAGAATTTATCAAAAAAATAAAGTTTTTCAGGATTTGTAGATTCGCTTTTGTTTTGTCAAATTTCTCACAAACGTCACCTAATAGACTTAATCGAGCCCTACAATCGCCATTTTTGAAAATCAAAATCGAACCTTCGTTTCGGGAGTTATTAATTTCTTTGGAAAATCATACTCGGCCTTGGAAAAAATACTTACGGTCAACGGATTCGAGCCTCAAGCAATAGGCTTCATTTGTGGCTGTGTACCTTCGATCCCACCAAGTCTTATCGAAATCAATCAATATCCTGGACAGTTATCGTGCTTCCTAGCCCGATTTCGAGAAAACCAGTTTTTTGCAAAAAAATTCAATTTCCATTTATTTTTCGATATAGTCTCCGGTATACTTATCTGTAGACCGTTGCCAGCGGCACCATTTTGAAATATCTCGATCTGACTGCCCGTTACAGAGTTATTCAATTTTTCCCGAAAAACTTGAAACGTCTATATCGGGTATTTCCGGTTTCCGAATTGAGCCGAGCTTCCAGCGTTAAGGTCTTCTGAAGGCCTCCTATCAACCACCCAAGTTTCATCGAAATCCGACGGACGGAATTTTCTAAATTCGCTGTCAAGTCGATAGATATGACTTTCATTTCGATCCGACGTTTTTTTCGGGTTTCGATGGTCCACCGGAAAAATGCAAAACCTATACTACATCTTTTTTTCAAAATGTAGTAACAAGCATAGGCAGGGTGTGGACTTCAAGTAAGCGAGGAATATGCTACTTTGGGCTTTATTTTGAGGCTTCATGTTTGTACAAAAAAACCTATTTTAGTCAAACGTCAATAATGGAATGAATACCTTATATCTGTTACCTATTTTGCATTATAATAAATATGAATTATATCAATGGAAATACTTTTAATATGCATACCCTAAACATAATTATTTATATTATAAATTATATCAATGAAAATACTTTTAACATGCATACCCTAAACATAATTATTTATATTAGGGCGGCCCCTTTGGTGCCATGCGGCCGTGACCTACAACAAAGCAATTATATTATTAACACATCGACTACGCAATTATATTGTCGCACACAGTTATATCATTTAGTTAAAGAATTAGAAGAGAAGTGGCAACTATGTATGGCTTCGTGTAATCTGAAACATCTATACATTTTATACAACGGGCTTCGTAATGTACCATAATTATAAAAGGCTTCGTATGACATGTCGTGTTGTTTTTAATTTGTATGTCCAAAAATGTTCCCCCCTCTCATGTTGCTCGCGTTATTATTCCCACTTAAAACATTATTAACAGTTGTACACACTATTTAAATTACAAATAAGGCTGGGCTTCTGGTACCCTGTAGTGTGTGGTGGGCTTCGCTTCATGCGTACCGTACGTATATATATATATATATATATATATATATATATATATATATATATATATGAATTATCATGATTTCCGTTATATTTGTACCAGTTAGATATCCATTTGGGCTCCACAGAGGTATCCAATTTATGCTTTTAGGCCTAATAGTTTACTAGAAATGGCTTCGGACATGCGATTGTCCCGATATAAAAATTTTACACATACGGTCCCTGCCTAGACTGTGTTGATACGAAAAGGATTTAAAAAAACCAGAACAGCTGCTTGAGGCTCATTTTCGGCATAAAATGTATAGAACGTATATCGCATAAATTGAGAGATGCTTACTGGCTTAATATGTTCAACCACAGAAAACTACATGCGACATGTTTTTTCTTTAAAATATTGAAATATAAAACACCTGCTTATTTGCATAGTAGGTTATCATAAAAGACAGATGTGCACAACTTAAATCTACGTCACCAAAATGCCCTTACTATATCTCGTCACAAAAAAGAAATTTTTAAACGGTCTTTTTCTTATAATATAGCGACCTGCGGCGATGTCATGGATGTGTCCAGTTTTTCAATATTGTTTAACATATTTAAAGCTAGGTACAAAAGACTTTTGTTTGATCATCAATAATTATCTGTATTCTGTATTGATATACTTATGTTTAATATATTTATTATACTTTTAATAGTTTGTTAATGTTAATAGTTAAGTTGTAGTATATTTCTATGTTACTGCGTACTCGTAATTTTAATTTTAATTTGTAATTTTCTCAGGCATATGTGGAAGAATTGGTATTTTATGGCCTTTTGTTTACCCTCCCCATATTGTGTATTAATTTAATATTATTTATATCTTTTTCGGGTAAATAATAAACATATTTTATTATTATTATTATTATTATTATTATTATTATTATTAATTATTTTGGCCATTATTTTATTATGTTGCCAATCAGACAATTCACCTTCAAGATAGTAGTCTTTGAGTTTTGAGGGGATATTCCTCCTTCTACTCGGTCTTTTATAAAGATCATTGTCGATTATATTATCTTTGCTACAAGAAGGTGCATTATCGAAAGCATTATCTGAAATAAATACTCTATTGTCTGACACAATATTAGTAAGTAATGATTGGTCTTCGTTACCAACTGTGTCTTGAATACACTCATGAAATGAATCAGCGCTGCTCGTCTCCGAGGGCAATGCGTCGTCTAAGATTACTTTATTATATATTACGTCATTGCTTGAAGTCGGGGACAAAACTTTAATTGGCGTTTGCGGAAGTGACTGATTTGACACGTCTAGGTTATTTTTATTATTAGGTATCGGAGAACTTTGTATACCTACTATTGCATACTTTGATAAATCAGTAGATTAATTTACTGTTCCAACACTTTGTCCGCTATCGGCATTCTTACCTCGATGTTGAATTTAATTTGTATGCCGTTTCCATACTCTCCCATCAGGTAGTCGACATAGGTACATATTCTTCCCAATACGTTAACTGATTTTTGCCGTACACTAGAGCTTGTCATTTTTATTCCGGTAATGTCTTATCATGACATTTTCATCCATTTCAAACTCTCTTCTTCTCCCTCCATAGTAACTAACCTGTTTTTACCTCGCAATTTCTGTTATTTTTGGACTTTGAGACACTTTGTTATGTGAAAAAATCGGCAGCTACTGGAAGCGGCTGGAACCTCCCCACACGGTGGATCCTTATCAGCTGTATTTGGATATTACATCGGAAATCAGAGCACTGAGCAAACAGATAAATTACACGTGACTTTGGAGCCATTTATTTCATGAACAAATATCGAACGAACTGAAGCTGACTACAAGCAATCTGTTAAAACATAACCTCTCATGTTTGTTTATGTTGCATGTTAATCAATTGCCGGATATTATAAGGGTATTAACAGATAAAGTTTCGAAGATTTTGTAAAATATTGGATAACGAAAAAAAAAATAACACAGAATTTAGCCCAAATGACACTCTAACTTCAACAAATCAATAACATTATGGACTGTTCAAGCAGACTACGCATGCGTCAAATTAAAATCTTCCTGCTCGATCAAAAAGGTCGAGCAAGTCGAGCTTCGTCCGAGGCCTTTATTTTGTAATATTCGAACGTTTAAGATTTAGCTCAGTTATCTCGATTTGCAATGAACGATTGTGACGTGTCCCATCAATCAGACGTAATATCCGAACACGGCTATAAACAATTATTACCTTAAAAAAAAACAACTAAAATAAGTTTTGACATTGTCAAAAATATTTGGGTTGGTAACCTATACGAATGTTGATTTTTAGGTTATGAAATATATTAGGGACATAACATGTTTAAGTTTTTCAAGTTTATTCTCATTTTTAATGTTTGTGTACGCATTTTTAGCTTGGAGCCACAGTGACTCCAAGCAAATATTTAAAAACTCATGCAAATAATTTTTCTTTATAGACCATCTTAGGATGACGTTACGATAAGTCGACCATATTGCCTGAAGGATAACCAAACTTTTTATTCCAATGTAAACAAAGAAGTAATCTCAATTTTAAATGTGAAATAAAAATAAAACACCATCTTTTTTTGCGACAAGGTGCGATTGTGAAATAAGGTTTATTTTGAATGTAAAAAAGCTTCGAAGAAAGGTAAAGAAATCACTTTCTGGCAGAGTCTATTGAATGCTACATACGGATAATATAACAAGCTTATCACTGAAATCTAGCACTTAGTTATTTAAATGTAAACTTGCCTTGCCCATAACAATGAATACACTTGAGTTTATCTTTCTTGCACAAACTTCTTGCACAAATCCAGCCTCATAATATTTATATGCTTGAAAAGGTTTGTATGCCTTTAACTGCCGATCTGCGAAGAAGCTGTGTGTCGACACTAAGTAATTTACCATATTAATTACGGATACACAAGGTAAAATAGACAAATCTGCAGAAAGGTCTCCAGTCTCCACTCCAAGGGTGTATGGGTCAATATTGTCTATTGTTTTATTTTCTCATCGTAGCGACACTTTACATTACCCATAAGGGTTGGATAATATTCACTATATGACATTATTACGAAAACACACACAGTTTCTCAAGAAAATCAGAAAAAAAATGTATAAAACCACGCAAACTGCGTTTTGTTGTCCCTCAAGCAAAATGTCAAAATTGTCAAAACCATGTGACCTAAAAATGGTTGATTAATAAAAAAATAGATTGCTAATTACAGGTTAGATTTCCAACCCACAAAAAGAGTCCTATTTTATTAGGACAAAGTATTTAGGACATAAACATTACACTGTACTAGATTTTAGTTGAAAGTACGGGAACCGGGCAGAAATTTTAATAATAGCTACGTAATATTCTTAAATCTTAAGAAATATATATTTTTGAGGTTAGCTGTGACGTCACGTACCATAAGCTATAAATCAACATTCACAAAGGTTACCAACCCAAATATTTTTGACAGATGGCAAAATACGTTCTCCCCTAACAATATTACCAATAATATTTTTTGGATGCTATCATATGTGCACATATAACGAATTATTTTTAATTTTTTTAACGGAAACCAAATCGAAAGGGTGCAAGTGTGATATATCGTTGAAATTGGAATTTTTACTGCATTTCAATGGTTCAATTACAAATTCTAAGTAATCATAAAATAAACAACTTGTGCCAAAATGGCACTAAACGTAATCCGATCTCAACCAAAACCTTTTCAGATCTTCTGGAGCACTAAAGAAACCCTCATGTAAAAGTTTCATCCAAATCCGTTTAGTAGCTTCGCAGCTATCGTGCTAACACACAGGCATTAGTCACAAACCACTTTTTTGGGTTTCCGGGACCTCGAAATCGTAAAGATTTGATGTTATCTCAATTTTCGATTTTGGATTAATTATAGTAACCTTCCACAATTTTATTGTGGGGAGGTTAATAAACACAACACTATAAAAACTAAGTTCGTAGGCAAGAGCACTTAATAATTTTGATTATTGATACGGGAAACAACTAAACGAAAAAATCCGTTCGTTGGTAATGGGTGGTAGGAATGGCCATCTTTTGGAAAAACCATATAACTTTTGGTGGACAGCTTCACTGCCAGATGTGGCCGGAGTAGTGTTCATGGTGGATCGTTTAAGTTTGAGTTGATATATTTTGTTTTATCTTCTGGCCTCGGCCGATTTTTCACTAAATCGGTCGGGGAAGTAAGCTGTCAAATTTTTGGTTCCAATGTTTTTCTGGGGGAATTTGGTTTTTGACAGTTTTCGAAAAAATATTTTAGGTTGGTACCAATGTCTTAAATTATTTTTAAGTTATGTAGCACTATTTTTAGGTTATGTTGCCGGAAGAATTTCCGGCGGGATGCCGGAAGTAGCGGAAATAGTTTTTAAAATATAATGTCACTTTTAAAGTTTTATTGGAAAAAACTCACCGAAAACGTTCCGGTGAGATTGCTTATACTTGTATGGCTTGTGAGCGGTTCACGAAGGCTTCTCACACCTTCCGTGGGCTTTATGAACATCGAAAAAACTTGTAATGTCTCGATGCACTTGACACTCAAATTTACTCAGCATACAGTCTGCACGCTTTAACACACTAGTCTATTGAACGTTAGGTTAGACCACAGAGTACAGTAACTATACAGAGGCGAAGGCCAGCCTTCCCGCCAAAACCAAATTTGTATACTCATCGCCATTTCTTAATTGTTTAACAAATCAACCTCACTTTTATCTTGACACTGTTGACGTTTATCGTGTTAAGTTTGGATTTGTGAATTTTATTTCCACTCATTTTGGGATATTGAAAACATTAACCGAGAATTAAAATTCTCATAAATAAAACCTAGTGTACAACTCAATTGAAAATAGGCGCCGATTATAAGCAATTCAAATTGTAATATTTTTCAATCCAACTCGAAATACACTGTCTTTTCAGTGTATCCTTAAATGGGGATCTGCACGTGACGTCATAGCTAACCTCAAAAATATATATTTCTTAAAATTTAAAAGTACTACGTAGCTATTATTAAAATTTCTGCCTGGTTCCCATACTTTCGACCAAAATCTAGTTTGTCACAATAAAATAAAACCCATTTTGCAGGTTAGAAATCTAACCTATTAAAAGAAATAAACAACATATCTCTCAGTGTAGACCAGGATGTATTAAATAGGTGATGCGACGACAACCCTCACAGTGGCTTCATAAGTGCTTACTTCGTACATAATGTAAAAGATGGCAGGACAACTAAGTTCTCTCATTACTTACGCATAGATAGATAATTTTACAGGTTCTGTGCATACGTACATACAGTGTTGCATACATTCCCGGCTTTTTGTTTTTGACAAGAGTCCAGTGACATCTGACATTAAGTAGCTAAATTAAAACATTGAAAGAATATATGTAACACTACATGCAGTATTGCACGTGTCGTCACAGCTAACCTCAAAAATATATATTTCTTCAGATTTACAGGTATTACGTAACTATTATTAAAATTTCTGCCTGGTTCCTGTACTTTCAACCGAAGTCAAGTTCAACGTAATATGTATGAAGTTTTAAATAGTTTGTCACAATAAAATAAGACACTTTTGCAGGTTAGGAATCTAACCTATAATTAGCAGTCTATTTTTATTAATCAACAATATTGAAAAATTATTTGCGTGAATTTTTAAATATTTGCTTGGAGCCAGTATGGCTCCAAGCTAAAAATGCCTATACAAACATTAAATATGAGAGTAAACGAAAACACCTTAAAATTTGAGGTTATGTTAGTTATACGATGCACATGCCCAGGTAATTGTAGGACCTTATTGCTCGCGCCATCTATTAAAGTAAATAGAAACCATGAACTTACGAAGCCATTATTATAATAGGAAAGTGCCGGACCACCTATTTAATACACCGTGGTGTAGACGCAACTGGTACGCAAGGTCACAGAAAACGAGCCATCAAAACTGAAAGGAACCGCCAAAGACTTCGCCTCTGTGCAGTTACTGTACTCTGTGGTTCCACTATAAAATATATTTTACACAAGAAGCGTGTTATTTGGTTTTTAATTTTTTTCACGGAAACCAAAGCTAAAGAGTGCAAGTGTGATATATCGTTGAAATCGGAATTTTTACTGCTTTTCAATGGTTCGATTACAAATTGTAAGTGATCATAAAATAAACAACTTGTTGTGCCAAAACGGCAACAAACGTAATCCGATCTCAACCAAAACCTTTTCAGATCTTCTGGAGCACCAAAGAAACCCTCATGCAAAGTTTCATCCAAATTCGTTTAGTGGCTTCGCCGCTATCGTGCTAACAGACATACACACACACACACACACACACACACACACACACACACACACACACACACACACACACACACACACACACACACACACACACACACACACACACACACACACACACACACACACACACAGACATTTTTCAAAAACAACTTTTTTGGGTTCCTGGGACCTCAAAACGTAAAGATTTGATGTTATCTCAATTTTCGATTTTGGACTAATTGTAGTAACCTCCCACAATTTTATTGTGGGGAGGTTAATATATTCAATTATTAGACGATTTTTTAGAGGTCTATTGAACATCAACATCGCTGGTGATTTTCCCGTAGTAGCGTGCTCTGTGTTCCGATAACAAAAATCTAAAGATCAAAGTCGCTATCGGTTTTCCCCGGTTTCCCCCATTATTGCCGTTTTTATTTTGTTTTTAAAAGTTTTTACCGAGTTTTCAGCAGCCCCATTGCTTTTAGGGTAATACGGAGGTGAGGTAATATGCTGAATACCTTTCGTTTTGAAAAACTTTTCCAATTCTTTGGAGCATAAATTAGGTGCGTTATCACTAACGACTAATTTTGCTAATCCAAAACATGCAAAAACTTCCCTAAGCTTTTCTTCTACCAAAAATGATCTCATGTTGTTCATCACAAGTACTTCGACCCATTTTGAATATGCATCTGTTAAGATCAATAACATTTTTCCCTTAATCGGTCCCAAAAAATCGATGTGTATGCGTTCAAAAACGTCTTTGGCTGAGGGCCATGGATTTAGATTTGATTTTGGAGGATCTTGCTTATTTGTTAAACTGGTACAAATATAACGGAAATCATGATAATTCATATATATATATATATATATATATATATATATATATAAATTATCATGATTTCCGTTTTTCCGTTATATATATATATATATATATATATATATATATATATATATATTTGAGGATTTAATTCTTGGGTCCTGGTTCATTCATATAAATCTCTATAGTTTTCACATTTATTTTATTTTTGTACAGACGTTTCGGCGTTTGTTCACACCTTTTTCAATGTATTATCGCTAAAAATAGATTTTTGTTTGAGTTGCATTTTGAAATTAAACTTAATAAGGATAAAGACATACCTTAAAACAATTTTTTATCCGAGAATGCGGCAACTAGTTCACTGTTTTTTCAACTGTTTTTTTTTCCGTTTCATTGTTACTTTCACTTCACACTTTTTTGTGGTGCTTTAGGGAGTTCTTTAACAATACTGAATGGTGAGATTCATTTAGATGCTAATATGTCTATTTTCTGGATTTTTACCGAGATAATGCTTTGCACATGTGGGTTGATTTTAAGTGGCTTCAGTGGCATGTTTTGGTGCTTTTACTATGGGGTTCTGTATTATTATTTATGATGGTTAGTTAAAAGGTTATTGTATATTTTGTTCAGGTTCTGCGTGTCAGTTTTGTCATTTATACTATTCGGATGTTTTTTAATTTCGATCATTTCTTTGATTTCTCGTTTTTTGGTATGCGTTTCAGTAGTTAATATTTGTGTTTTCTCAAAGTTAAAATGTTTCATGGTTTGTACATGTTTAGTAAGCGCTGTTTTGTTTTTTTTGTCGTATTTATGGCCTTGTAATCTTTTGTCTAAATGTTGAGAGGTTTGTCCTATGTAAACTTTGTCACAGTTATTGCATGGAATTTTGTAAACAACATGAGTCTTTTTTAATGCAGGTGTTTTAGCTTTTAGTTTGCTGAAATTTGATTTCAGCAATTTGTTTCCTTTATGGCAGATGGATATGTCATGTTTTCTAAGTTTTTTTCCTATTTGTTCTGACAGACCTTTTGTGTAAGGGATTGCTATGTAGTTAGTTTGGGAGCTATCGGATTTAGTTTGTGTTTTTGGGGTGGTATTGTTATAGAATTTGTTTATTCGTTTTTTAAAAATACTATTGAGGAACGTGTCGGGGTAATTATTTTTTGTGAGGGCAGCTTTGGCTTTTTTAATGGCATCTTCTCTATATTCGGGATCTGAAAGGGTAATTGCTCTGTCAGCAAGTCCAATGACAACACTTTTTTTTTGTGAAATGGGGTGATTGGAAGAGAAATTGATGTACCGTTCTGACCAAGTATTTTTAGTGTACCATTGTGTTCTGATTGTGCTATTTGTTCTTATTAGGGAAAGATCTAGGAAGTTTAATTTGTTGTTGTCTTCTATTTCTATTGTGAATTGTAATTTTTTATTGTAGGAATTAAATAAGTCTAAAACGTAATTAGTTTTGTCACGTGGAACTAGAGCAATACAGTCATCGACATATCTATAAAAAAATGGTATTTTAAAATTAATTTTTGGTATTATGGTGTTTTCCAAATCTTCAAGTACGAGTTGGGCAATTACGCTGGAAATTGATGCCCCCATAGCGCACCCTTCAATTTGTTGATAATAACTGTTTTTATATTGAAAATATGTTGTTGTGAGGGCGTAGTCCAAACCTTCAAGAAACGCTTCCAACGGTAAGGTTGTATGTTTTGAAATTTCTTTCCATTTTTTCTTTACTATGCTTTTTGCAAGGTTTATAGGGATGTTTGTGTATAACGAAATTACATCTAGTGATATGAGAATGTAGTCTGTAGGTACTTCTATATTTTTGATTTTATTTTTGAATTGCCATGAATCTTTAATGTAGTAATCGTTTTTGTTTATGATGTTTGATATACTGGATTTAAGGTAATCTGAGATGTTTTTTGCAGGGGCTTGGATACATGAAACTATGGGTCTAAGGGGGATACCTGGTTTGTGTAATTTCGGAAGTCCGTATATTTTAGGCGGAAGAGAGTTATGTACAATAAGATTTTTTGCTGTGTTAGGCGAGATATAGGCTTTTTTTTCCCATTTTTTTATTAATTCGTTATTTTTTGTTTCAAATTGGTTTGTCGGGTCTCTTTTTAGGAGCTTGTATGTACATTGATCTTGTAATAAGTTGTTCATTTTGTCATGGTACTCATTTTCCTTCATTATTACTGTTTTATTTGATTTGTCGGGTTTTAAAATGAGTAAATCTGGATTATTTTTAATAAAATATTTGGTGTCGCTTAGTTTTTTGTTGAGAATTTTTTGTTCTTGAGTTATTTGTTTTTGTTTGTTGGTGTAGCTAGTTATTGTATTGGATAGGTCACTTCTGATTTCGTCTTTTTTATTGTTGTCATAGTTTTGGATATTTATTTCTACGTTGCAAATTATGTCATTTATTCGTATGCCGTTTGGATTTACTATGGGAGTTGCATAATTTGGTCCAAGAGCTAATATTTCTTGAACATTTTCCGGAATTTCCGTGTCTGTTAAATTTTCTATCCAATCTCGTTTGTTTTTGGGTTTTGCTGCTTTGATTTTAAATTGTTGATTTTTTTAATGTGCTTGTTTTTGATTCTTTTAAATTTTTTTTCGTGCTTAGAGTTTTCAGTTTGTAGAAAGTTATTTAGTATGTCGGCGGGTAAAATGTTACTTATATATTGCGTTGCGTTTTATTGAGGTTAATATTATTTTCTGAAATTAGGAGGTTAATTAAGTCTATTTTGAATCTTCTAGTTACCACATTTTCGAATTTTTGTTTTAGGTTTACATTATTAAAATTTATATGGTTTAGATTAATGTCTAGAAATTTTGGATTTAGGTTTTCATGTTTACATCGTAACAAAAATATGTTTCTATTTTTTTGGCTTATGAATTTGTTGTTTAAATTCGAGAGATATTTCATTTCTTTTACTACATGTTGTCCGTAAATTTCTTCTATGTGCTGGTAAAATGGCATCTTTTTTTCCCTGTGCCTATATATATCGTTAGAAAGAAAAGTTAATTTCTTAAAATATATATATATATATATATATATATATATATATATATATATATATATATATATATTTTTTTTAATTTATACATAGATAATGGAAATCGTCATTCCGGTAACTGTCCTAAACTCGATGTGTAAACTTTAAAAGGTATTTTCTCCTAATATATTTTTCTAAAATATTACAAAAATTAGTATCGTAATTTTCAAAGTGTTTACTATTCATATATACCAGTCTTTTTCCGATCAATCTTAGTTATAATATTTTAATATTCGATTGTTTTATGTCCGGAGGGTTACTCGTCATACCGGAAACTCAACCAATATATTTGAATATTTCGCGAACAGAACCTGGTATTACTACGCATGTGCACCTAAATGTAGCTTGTGTTATGTTAAGTCCAGAAATGCCGGTAAGTTTTTGTAAATATTTATCCTTTTTTTTTAAATTTTAGAAGGGCGGAATATTTTTGCGTACCTTTATTTCCCATATCAATTCGGAAACGTATGCTGATAATAGTGTTCTCTTCTTTGGGAGTTTTTAAGTTGTAGTAATACCGATAGCCCTAAACATATACGAATGGAGAATTATGTCCTACTTGCAAATTCCTTATAATATACTATAAATTCTATACAATTGTATTCCAGAAATTATATTAAACAACCCATTTTAGGCACGTTTCCAACTGTTGCCGAAATGATGATTTTTGTGATGCCAGTAAACAAAAATATTTATAATTTCTTAACTATTAGAAATCTTTCGTGGCCACTTTACATATGTCTTTAGGAAACATGAAGATTTAAAAAAAACCGCTGCCCAAGGAATCACTACTTCCACATCCAGATTCTCTATCCAAGTCACTCACAACGAAAAAACTTTGTATGTGAAAATAATTGTTTATGGAACTTTAATAATATAATATTTGAAATCCTCTACCCCAAAAACCCATAAAACGATACCCCACATCGGTAGTGGGGTGGGAGTGGTGATAGGGGGGTGGTAGTGGGGGGTGGATGAAGTAAAAAAATATTTTAAGGTTTCTGATTCCTGTACATACACTAAATCACAATTTTTTTCATTCCCTTTAATAAGGAGGTGGGGGTGGTAATGCCAAAATTTTTTTTGAGACCTTAACTTCTCTTGTATATACTAAATACCAATTTCATGGACTCTCTACTGCTTGATTTACCCATTTACCCCAAATTTACCCCAATTTACCCCCCAACCCTTCGACGGAACAAGATGAAAATTTAATCTAGTTCTAGATCTCGTTAAAGTACATATGTGTACCAAATTTCAAGTCAATATCTTAAACAGTTCCAGAGTAAACGTGCGCACAAAAAAAAGTTACAGACAGACAGACAGACCGACAGACAGACAGAATTTTTTTTTCGCTCAAACTTAAAGTCTCGACGTTTCATGACATTTTAAGCCTATTTGGACAATAAAAATTTTTAAAAAATTTTTTGTTGTTACTATACTTCCACTGGACGCGGAAGTAATATATGAACTGCGGGTCTAAAACTAATTTCAATTTTTGACTTTTAATTTTACTTCCACGTCCAGTGGAAGTATAGTAACGACAAAAAATTTCAAAAAATTTTTATTGTCCAAATAGGCTTAAAATGTCATGAAACGTCGAGATTTTAAGTTTGAGCGAAAAAAAAATTCTGTCTGTCTGTCGGTCTGTCTGTCTGTAACTTTTTTTTTGTGCGCACGTTTACTCTGGAACCGTTTAAGATATTGACTTGAAATTTGGTACATATATGTACTTTAACGAGATCTAGAACTAGATTATATTTTCATCTTGTTCCGTCGAAGGGTTGGGGGGTAAATTGGGGTAAATATGAGGTAAATAGGTCAATCAAGCAGGTAAGAGTCCATAAAATTGATATTTAGTATATACAAGAGAAGCTAATGTCTCAAAAAAATGTTTGGCATTAGCCACCCCCATTATCACCCCCACCCCCTTATTACTGGGGATGAAAAAAAAATGTGATTTAGTGTATGTACAGGAACCAGAAACCTCAAAATATTCTTTTACTTCATCCACCTCCCCACTATCACCCCCCTATCACCACCCTCCACTCCACTACCGATGTGGGGTATCGTTTTATGGGTTTTTGGGGTAGAGGATTTCAAATATTATATTATTAAAGTTCCATAAACAATTATTTTCACATACAAAGTTTTTTCGTTGTGAGTGACTTGGAAAGAGAATCTGGATGTGGAAGTAGTGATTCCTTGGGCAGCGGTTTTTAGTAATTGTCCCGTTATAAAAATTTTACTCGTATACATTGTCGCAATGGTTAAAATGAGAGAGAAAACCAATGAATCACACAGCAATTTTTTTATATCTTTAGACAAGCAGCGTCTTTGACCATAAATAATTTTAAGTGACGTATACGCTTTTTTTAGCTTAAAGGTTACATGTGACTAAGTTTTTAATGTGTTTTTGTATTTGTACTGTAGACGATGTACGTTTCTATTTATTTATGTGTGTATGATGTACTTCTTTACGTGTATATGTACGTTTGTATTTATTTATGTGTATTATTTATTTGTCTGTAAAATTGATGACAAATATGTGATACAGGGTAGACTATAGGATATCTAGCATTCGAGGCTCAAAAAGAAAAATGTGTAATCGAGTCCGGATAATTTTATGCAAGATAATTGTGAGATTTTATGTTACACATGTGAAAAAAAACTGAATCTCCCACCCTCTATATCAATGTAGATAATAATTTCAGAAAAATGCAATGACATAAAATGGTAAACATAGCCGTGCGTAAGTGCATAAATACATATGTAAGTTGAGATTAAGCCCAGGCAATCATCATTTAAGCTAATAAAAGCAATAACAATATTGCTCAGTATATGAATGTGCATTGTATCTGTAGAGTTAAGGAGGGTTTAACATTTAGTGTGAGGGAGTGTAGTGTATTTGAATCTCGCGCAACACACGTCATTCGTACAAGACGAATAGTTCCGGATCGATAGGAATAGCGATCAGTCGCGAATATGAAGCCTACCTATATACACCTATGTATAACCGTCTAGTGATAATGATTATAAAATTGTACCAAAAGTCTGTGATATAATAAAGAGGTTGTAACCTGCATACCACGCGTTTCTCTCCATTATACATTACACAAATGGTTACTTGCAAAGGAGGATCATTTAGTCACTTATTGTGTTTTCCACAATGCACCACGCGATGCGATGCGATACGATACTTTTTACATTCCGAGTTTTTTTAATCACCTATTTTTTTAATATTAGGTGCTGTGCATGGCGTTCCACCCCCTGAATAGGGGTAGTTTTTACCCTTTTTTAAATCCCTATTGAATCGATACCTAAAGTTAGCATAAAATAAATATAATTTTCACATTCAGTATAAGCTATTATTCAAAGCAATTTTAGGGGCTGCTTTTATGATTTTAGGGGTGAAATAGAATTTTTCCCAGCCTTTTGATACCACGAAGACATATTTTTATCAATTTTGTGCCTCTTCCAACCATTTTCTCTGGGTCTTATGCGTTCCGCGATGGGGGCCAAAAGTCAGCAAATTTTAACATTTTTAAAATTCACAGTACAGATTCCCTATAGATGTTTAGTGTGGGGTAGTGGGCTATTAGATAATAATTGAATTGGCCTTCCTTTCTTTAATGGTACATTGCATGGCGAAATGTATTTAATTTTTTTGCCAGATACGTTACCACAATTATTACAAGACATATTAAAGAACTTCATTACCAACACGATGAAGCAGGCCCTCACTGCTTCAGAGCGGTGGAGCAACATTTGAATGACCATTAATAAGTAGATCGGTCCGTAGTTTCTTGGCCTGCAAGGTCCCCAGACCTCACTCCGGTGGACTGTTTCTTATGGGGCCACTTAAAGCAAAAAGTTGCAACCAGAGAGGAATTAAGAGAGCGCATAGAACACGAATGCACTTAAATAAAGAATAACCCCCATATGATTAGAAATGCTATAAATAATTTACAGATACACGCAAGAAAGTGTGTTGAGGTTAGAGGTTTGTTGTTTTCGATAAAATCATTTTTAATTAATTAATTTAAATATTAGGTGCCTCATTTCCATCTAGTTATTTCACGTCTGCATAATTGTTACTCTTTTGTATTTGTTCTAATAACTTTTTTTTAACGTTTGTTGTCATTTTTACCTTTTTACTATTTTGGCAAACGATGTAATATCGTTGTGACAAATTCTAACAGAGTAAAATTCAATTTTTTACCGCAAATTAAAGTCACCTATGTAATTATAGAAATTCTAATATCAAAAAACGGGTTAAATCCTGTTTATATTTATATTAGAAAATTTATTACTTTATCAAAATTTTATTTGTGTATTTACCTGGCTAGCTCCCAAGTTAAAACTTACAATTGGCATAGTTTTGAAATAAAACTCAACATTAAAAATATAACAAATATATTACATGAAATCGGTAAAGCAAAGAGATATACAGGGAGCGGGCAAATAAAAATGTGCTAACAATAATAATATTCTACAAACAATTTATACAAAATGATTAGTACACACAGAGACCGACATACGTAAAAAAATAATGGTACACGGTACTCTAAAAATGTAAGACAGTAATGCTAGGCAAAAGGCAACAATACATCAAAACTACAAGGTATACTCTAATAACAAAAGATAATTAGTTGATTAGTTGGTCAACGTAACATTACTCTACGAAAACATTACTCAAAATAGTATTAATAAGCAACATGTTTTGATACTTAAATCAATGAACACATCTCTAAATATAAGTGAAGGTATTTACAAAAAAAAATAAAATGCATCACAGCCTCCGATTAAAGAACTTATATCTAGATACATAATGGCATTGATTTATTTGTCGCTGAAAGACTCACATTCTAAGGCACTTCTTCCCATAAGTTGCTGATTGGCCCATCGGCGTATTCGCGGCCGCTCGTGCACGATCGGCTTCAGTTCGATTATCATAATCTCAGTTGACAGTTCGGCCATTAATGTCAATAAATGTTTTTCGTGTTCTCCGACCAAAAACTGGTGAAAAAGTAATTTTATTTTAAGTTGTGATTTGCTTAATACCTAATAATATTCTCTATTCATATTTACACAGTTTAGTGACAATATATTTTGTGCAAATAAATAGTGAACAGCTGTGCCGTTTGCAGAAAGCAGTTTAGAAAAGAAGAAAATCGATCGTTCCATAGTCGTAACATGATGAAGTTCAGTTTACAGTTGTTATAAAGTAAATAGCAATTAAATTTTAATATCCTTTCAATACATATTTATCTTACTGTAATAACGTATGCCTACATCACGTTATATAAAGAGCCGGTAATGCAGGAATTGCAATAATTCATTTTAATGAAAATATTTACCATTCTACACATTTTCTGCACACACAACGCCACTGTTGCCTATGGGATGTGATGTTCATCTATCCATTTTAATGGACATATAATGTGACTATGTTAGGAGCAAATAAGGTATATAGTGAAAAGATAGCCTGTTATGTATCTAGATATAAGTTGTTTAATCGGAGATCACAGCATATTACTTGAAGAGAACATTAACCAAAGGTTACAAATAATAAACATGTTATATTTAACAACAAAGATAAGCTCACTAGCGAAAACAATTTGTTTGTTCAAACGGGTTGGACACGAAAGTTACTCATTCGACAGAGAAGTGGACTTTAACGAAACCGCACAAAACGTACGATGAAAATGCTGAGGCACTGGAGAAATATAAGTGTTTTTGTACTTACAATAACTGCTGAAACAATAACGTCAGTAACTTCTGGAACTTGGCGGTTACATAAACAAATTATAGATTGATATCAGTTATAACCATACCAAAATACAAATAATAATAACGATAATAATAATAATAATAAACGTCTTTATTTACCTCCACAATTTTACAGATATTTTACACCAGGTGCCTATAATATTAATAACAAAAACTAAAATAATTGTGGCATAAAAGGGCGAAGTTCATCTTCTGCAATAGAGAGTCTGTTCTACCATATGTACCATTTTAGGTATATTAAACACTATTACAATAATGTCCTTTCTTATTAAACTGGACTTATAGCCAGGGCCGTGTAGAGCGGGTATGCGAGGTGTGCACCGCACTTCGTTTATTTTAGGGGCGGCGGCGGGCGGCTAGATTAGGGAAAATTCTTCTTAGATTTTCTCCCCCCTCCCACTTATCAATTTTTATTTTGGAGAAAATTGAAGTAGAAGGCGGCATTTTAGATTTTTCACACCATCGGCTAAATCTCTAGAAACGGCCCTTCTTATAGAATCTATAACTAGGTACACGAACAAATTCTACTTGTAATAATTCTTCACTACTTTATTAAACCAATTCTTGGGCTAAACTTCTCCAACTAATTGGTAAAATTCATATAATAATAATTAATTAGATAGCACGCAAGTTGAAGACTTCTAAGGCCGACTGTCTGAAAAGTGGACCCAGAGCGCATTAATTCGTCATTTTATAGATACTAAAGTGCGCGTAGGATTACAATCCCCTCACAGTTCATTATGTCATGTTTGTGCTCTCCTATTGGAGGAAGATATCTAGCTTTGCTGTCGACAAAGTACGTTTCCCGCACATTATTCTGGAATCTCTAAAGATCCTGGTAAACAAAATACCGTAAACCGGGGTACTTGACTAACAGCTTCGCATATTTGCCACTGTAAACTCCAAACAAATTTTTTTTTTAAACAAAAAATTGCATACATAACTTTAGGCACTAGGAAACACATTTCTACTGTCTAAAAAATTCCATGATTCATCATTTCTCAAAAAAAAAAAAAATTTGAAAGGTTGTTTTTCAAGTCATCCCAGGTCATCATAGGGTATGCAATAATTTCACTATATTTCTCAAGTCGGAACATTGCAGAGGTGACTTGAAAACAAAATATTGTTTTAAAAATTATTTTTAACCATTTGTTTGCATTAGAAAATTGATTAACTGGAAAAACGTGTTTATATATGGAATTCCATAATTTCCTCAGAAACCTCTTTCAAAGTTCCATTCCCATTACGAAATTTTTTAAAGCAGCTTCTAAACTGTTTTCATTATAATTCTTATATTTTCGGCTCCCTGGGCGCCGAATATAATTTTTTACCATGTTTATAAGTAACCCCTAAAATAACATCGAAAAATAAAAAGCAGCGCCACTGACAGGAATAAATTTAATTCAAAACTTTTAGGTTATAATCTTGTTCACAAATAAAACGGGTTTAAGAAAAAAATAAAACATGACAATTACTCTCATTCACATTACTACACAACAAGTACACATGATTTTAAAAAAGCCTTTTTCTAACCTTACTTGCAAGTATTTTTTGTGGCGGTAAATACCTGTTGATTGTTTGCCTATGGCCATAAACATTTATATTGAAGTATGTTTATTAGACCTACCACGTTTGGTAGTTCCGCTACTAACATGAAGATGGTAGGAAATTCTGTCGTTGCTGCGTGTAAAATTTTCCAAGACACCCCGCATTTTCAAGTCACCCCAGTTTACGGTACTTTAGAGACACTGACGGCGTTAGTTACTTTTTCGGCAAAAATATAAAATAATGTAATTTAGCAAATTTTAATAGAAATTTATTAATGTCTTAAAAATGGACCGTTACACAATTTAGAAGACGACGTTGATTTTTGCTGCGAGGGTACTTTGACAGAGGCACAGATCAAACGTCGGCGCTTTGTCGGCCTTTTTTACGATTTTCCAATTGACTTTAGACAGAGTATACTGATGCTTTTGTACGAAGGTTTCCAAATATTTTAGAAATTATCACCTGGACTATTAGTCCTTTATTTAATGAAAATAAATATTTTTTATGTAAAGGTTTATTTATGTCCTGTGATATTGAAGGTGAGTAATAAATTACAAGAAATTTTCCAAAATTAGCACTTTCATTAAGTTTTTATTTTTCGTAAAATATTCGTAGTTTTAGAGTTATGGTACATTTTCTGAACTTGGTATAACATTAAAAGACTCCTAGTGGTTATGATTTGACTCCTGGCATATTAGAACACATTTTTGCTATGGCGCATTGTCCTGGGATATTAAAAGTAAATAATAATTGACAAGAAATTTTCCAAAATAGGCACTTTCATTAAGTTTTTCTTCTTCGTAAAATATTCGTAGTTTTAGAGTTAGGGGTTATGGTACTTTTTCTCAACTTGGTGTATTAAAAAACTCCTAGTAGTTATGATTTGATTCCTGACATATCAGGATACATTTTTTGCTATGGCGCATTATGTCTTCCACACGAAGTAATTTTTTATTCATGCTCCCTGCATATATTTTAATTTTTCGCTCATCTTATATTTTTCTTTATTTTTTCCAAATTACATTTAGCTCGACAGACACTAATATATTCAATGTACAAATTTAAGAAAATTGAATTGCCACAATAATGTAAGAAGTTACACTTCCTACTATAAATCCCATCATTGGATAATTAACCACAAAAAATCCCGCTGCAGACAAACAAGAACTTCTACAAGAAGTTTGGTGAGCTATCAACTTTAGTTCTTTTATTATATATAAATCATTTTTGGAGGAAATCTCGAGTTCATTAAGGACATTATAACAAATCTCCGTTGTTTTCTTTGCTTCTACAGATAGTCGATCACCTGCTGCTGCTAAAAGTAGTAGTGTAATCTGAAAATGTAAATAGAAACTAATATTAACAAAAGGAAGTAATTAATTATTGGTAACAAATGATTTTTTTATTGTAGAGGAGAATCGATCTGTCGAAAAATACCCAAAAATCTACTTTTTCATCGCAAAAGGCGTTTGTTGGCAAAATAAAGCTAATATTTGACGTGTAAGTAAAAAAGGGCGGTTTTTACCATAAGCGTAAATATTTCCATCCAGCGATTGGACCACAGAACGAATGCACTGGAGGGCCATTGTAAAAATATGGTTTCATGTCGAAACGCGGACTTTGAATTTTAGTGAAATTATGTAAAATACCCATTAGGCCATAAAAGTAGGGAGACGAAGTAAGCTACCCTTATTGCGTTATGTGCCGCCGCTATGTTTACTTTCCATAAAACCCCCTCTACCATAAACACACTCCTCCCTCCAAACTACATACTCTTACCCACATTTCTTAACCCCCTCGCTGAAAACTCATTTCCTTCATTTTTTTGCACAAACAGTGCAAACAGCTCTTATATGACAACCCACACTAAAACACTCCGCACAATTTATAATGTGAAATAACTTTTATATAGTGAAACAAATGCGAATTAACTATGTGAAATTCGCCAAAAATTAAATTAAACTACATGGTCTGAGATTCATTCGCCTTAACACCTGGCCGTTGTGGTACTTCGCGCGGATCGCCACGATATGATGTACCTTAATGATTATTATATACAGGGTGTCCCGAAACTCCCGCCTTCCCCTTTAGGTGCTAATTCTCCATGCAAAAATAGTAAGAAAAGTTCCTATAAATATGTGTCCGGAAATGCTTCCTAAGGGAGCTACGGCCCTCTAAGGATGGCGCAAAAATAGGTGTTTTTACTAATTATCTCGGAAATGGTTTGGGACAACTTTATGAAACTTGGTTAACTTTTTTCGATTATTAAAGGTTATTGTTTTACGGTATTAGCCAAAATTAATTTTATCCAGGAGTCGGTGTTCTTTGTTTCTACATATTAATTTTTCCATTTGACGAGCACATTTTCCCGAGGCAAAAGTTATCACGCGCTGCCTCAATCGTGTTTGCCGTGCTGAGACCTACATTGAGCAGGAAGGAGAGCATTTTGAGCACATTTTGTCATAATAATAATCTTAATTCAGGTTTATTTTTTAAATAAATATTCATTATACTTTTGCACAATGTTTCTTTTACCACTATTACCAAATAATTGAAAATAGTTCCATTAGGAAATCATACCATAACAGATAATCATATCGAGATATTCCTGCGGGGTGTACTCTGCCATTTCTGTTACTGAATGACATACACCTACTTTGACAAATAAATAATGCGCATTTAGCAAACGAATACGCAATATTTCGTTTAGACCGCTTTTACTCGAAAACGACTTGCCATATGGCTAATTGTAAAGAGACCCTTTTTTATGCAGAATTAACCAGGGAATCATAATCATAATTCTAAAAATTTCAAATAGAAAAATTAATATGTAGAAACAAAGAACACCGACCCCTCTTTTCTCCACCCCTGGATAAAATTAATTTTGGCTAATACTGTAAAACAATAACCTTTAATAATCGAAAATAGTTAACCAAGTTTCATAAAGTTGTCCCAAATCATTTCAGAGATAATTAGTAAAAACACCTATTTTGCGCCATACCTAGAGGCCCGTAGCTCCCTTAGGAAGCATTTCCGGACACATGTTTATAGGAACTTTTCTTACTATTTTTGCATGGAGAATTAGCATCTAAAGGGGAAGGCGGGAGTTTCGGGACACCCTGTATATTGTAAAACGTAAAATGAATGAAATAAACAAAATACCTTGTAAATACTTACTAAATATGTAAATAAATATAATTTAATGATACTGGTAATAGTAATGGTAATGGTAATGGTATGTTTGCAAAAGCAGAAATGCTGCGTATGACTTATATGTTGGCGTAAAAAGCCTTTCAATTGACAAGTTTCTGTGAATGATATAATCAGTATTAGAAATTATAAAGTTATCCACGAGGCAACCAAAAATTTTAGTAGAGAATTTATTACCATCTTCTAGATTATAAATACTTACTAAACATTGCATTATCCAGATAAAACTAACCATTAGTAAACTGAATCCAAGAGACGCACCATTTAACTTGTTACTACCAATGGAATATGTGATTAGTTCTACAGTATATTGTACTATATATATGATAAAGAACAGCACAGTTAATAGTATAATGACTCCAAATATTCTGTTAAAATCATTTACTGTTTCACACAGGAAACTATGTAACTTCGCAATAGTTTTTAAATCTTTACAATTATTTGTCCTCTTGTCCTTGGCTTTAGAAAAAGAATTTATTTTTCCACAGGAGAACTCTTTTCCCATTTCAATCAATACATCATTTAATACCTTAAATCTATCGGTAATTTCAATTGCCATCCAGAATATTAACATGATTGTTACATTCAAATGGTAATACTGCACATTTCTCATTATGTAATATTTGTACATTTCATATCCTACAGATCTTAACCAAACCCAGGAATCCAATAATATTGTAATTCCTACCAATAAATGGTCCATTAAAAAACAAATCCAAAATACATTTTTTCTCGTTACACAATGATAGTTCATACTATTATCGTATTTATTAATATTTTTAAATAGCAATCGCAATTTCTCAGGATAACAAAATATCGTTATTGTAATAATTGTAATACAAGCCGTAGTTAAAAACAGATTAGCTACCTCATCTATTACTTTGGCAACAGCCGAGTAAGAATCAAATAATGGACTCATCTTTCCGTAGACTGAATATACAAATCCAAGAAACAATAAGATTTGAATGAATACAACATAAATTCTGTAAATCAGAGGTTTTGAAAAGGGTGTTAAAATTGCCAAAAAGTTGCAAAGAATTATTAACGGATTGAAGATTCTTAAATTTGTTGATTGAATTACACGCTCTTTCTCATTCATTTTAATATTTGTACTGACGACTAATCAAAAAGCTTGCTTATAAATGTCGCATGTCAAGTACGTTTATAACTAATGCTGACTTAATAAATTAATTGATTTTATTTAATTATGGAATGTATATTTACATGGTGTGTAATACATACCGGGTCATTCACGGAAAACGGGTATTAGACGTTTCTTGGGATCTGTCGAGTTTAGAAATTTGAAAACTGGTATGAGGGGGGGGATATGGCGGATCCAACGAAAATATTTTCATGTTTGTGCTACTTCCGGTTATACCGGATGTAGCACCTAACTTTGTTATTTTAAATGGAACACCCTGTATTTTATTGCATATTTCGATTCCTCATAAAATTTTAGCTTAGGTTTATGCACCATAACATACTCTTAAACATACCGGTTTTCGAGAGAATTAATATTTTTGGAGATTTTTGACGGTTCCCACCTTTCGGAAAAAAAATCAATATCTTCTATCATGTAGCCGATTAGGAAATTTTCTTTTCAAACTCTTACAACCATCCTATGACCTAACTAAAAGTTCACTTATGTTTTCACAATATCATACAGAGTATTTTATTTTTGCAGTCGAACATTGTTTTAGTTTAAACGTCAAAAAGTCATTTTTTCCAAATGGAACCCCCTGTATATTTTCACAGAATCTAATAGAGGATTGAATTCTGCATCGATTGATGATTCCCTATACCTATCTCTCTTTGTTTTTTTATTATGGAAGAATATTATTTGTTAAACGTACAAACAAAATCAGCACTGTGTGTTAGTAGGCAATACAAGTCATAACTTGGTTCCTTTTTTATCATAAACGAGAATAATCATCTAGATAATTGATAATCATTTGTTTATTATCAAGATGACAGCTTCAAAAACGAGAGATTAGATTTATAACAAATACTTTGGGACAAAAATTTACAAAATTAATGAACACTTTGAATATAAATATTTAATGCAGCAACTGTTCAAAATGCTCTCCACTTGCACTTACAGTGGCTTGGCTAATTCATGGGGATTTGTTAAAATGTAGCCCGTTCTCTGTTCTTTGGATCTTCTTTGGTAGTAGCAGGGGTGGCATAAACAAAGGTCCAAAGTCTAAGGGGGTAAAATCAGGGGACCTTGCTGGCCATCTCCAAGGTCCTCGGTAGCCAAACCACCTATCTTCGAACGTCGCTACTAATTCGTCATAAACTTCCCGTGGACCGCAACCATTCATTTGAAAATACATAGAATTATAAATATTTAGGGGCAAATTATCAATAAAAGTTACTGTTCGCAAAATCTTCGCATATTTATTGCTATTTAAATTTTCCTCGTAGATATGATACTATCAAAAATATTGTTTATGCCACCACGGCTACTACCAAAGAAGATCCAAAGAAGAGAATACGGACTGCATTTCAGTAAATAAATACCCATGAAATTCGCCGAGCCATTGTAAGTGCCATAAATTCCAGGATATTGGCTTGTTTGGAGCAGAGTGGATAGCATTTTGAGCAGTTGCTGCATTAAATATTTATATTCAGTGTTCATTAATTTTGTAAATTTTTGTGCCAAAGTATTTGTTATAAATCTAATCTCTCGTTTTTGAAGCTGTCAAAAACAAATGATTATCAATTATCTACATGATTATTCTCGTTTATGATAAAAAAGGAACCGAGTTGTGACTTGTATTGCCTACTAACAAACAGTGCTGACTTTGTACGTTTTACAAATATTCATCCATAATAAGAAAACAAAGAGAGATAGGTATAGGGAATGGTAATATCAATCGATGCAGAATTCAATCCTCTATTAGATTCTGTGAAAATATATAGGGGGGTCCATTTGAAAAAAATTACTTTTTGACGTTTGAACTAAAACAATGTTCGACTGTGAAAATAAAATACTCTGTATGATATTGTGAAAACATAAGAGAACTTTTAGTTAGGTCATAGGATACTTGTAAGAGCCTGAAAAGAAAATTTCCTAATCGGCTACATGATAGAAGATATTGATTTTTTTTCCGAAGGGTGGGAACCGTAAAAAATCTCCAAAAATATTAATTATCTCGAAAACCGGAATGTTTAAGAGTATGTTATGGTACATAAACCTAAGCTAAAATTTTATGAGGAATCGAAATATGCAATAAAATACAGGGCGTTCCATTTAAAATAACAAAGTTAGGTGCTACATCCGGTATAAGCGGAAGTAGCACAAGCATGAAAATATTTTCGTTGGATCCGCCATATCTAAAAACCCCCTCATACCAATTTTCAAATTTCTAAACTCGACAGATCCCAAGAAACGTCTAATACCCGCTTTCCGTGAATGACCCTGTATAGTAGTATAGTTTATACTTAATAAATATTTATATCTGGTATTGTTTTATAGTTATTCAAAATATAAACAAAAATTTAATTTACTTTCCCTGATGATACTAATATAAGCAGTGTGTGACAGAAGGCAAATTAATAATAACTATATACAACCATGGACAAGAAATCAAAATAAAATTAAATTACAAATTTTAAAAAACAAAAATATCGACTAAATAACTAATACAAAAAAAAAAATTAACACAACTTTAAAAATTATGCAATAATTTTGATTCCATATACGAACTCTTATGATTTATTTAAATCCAGCTTACATTTTCTTTGTCCTCGAGATTTGCTTTCTTATACGCATGAATATATCGGGAGCTGCTGTTTTGAATATAACTATTAGTTAGTTCGTTCGCACATGGTTTACAAGACCGGTTCTATTATAAATATATTTATGTGTTATATTTAATTTTGAAAAAAACTGCATCAAAATCGGAGCTCCCGTTGAAGGGATATAAAGCCACAGACAGACAGAGAGGCAGGCAGACGGGCGAGCAGGCAGGCAGACAGACAGACATACGAGTCAAACTTATACACCTCTCTTTATGGGTCGGGAATTAAAAAATTGAAAATTTTTAAAAACTCCCGATCTAATCGTACCAGTTTCATATGACAATCAAAATGAGGCCGAAATCATATTCGGCTACCATAATTGCCTATACATTTTCAATTTTACTTCAATCGGTTTCTAGAGAAGTTCAACATGGCGAATTCAAGATGACGACCAAACATCAAAATCTAATATGGCCTAAAACCTTCTCGACAAAATACTCTTTCGAATAAAAAAAGTGCATCAAAATCGGATCACCCGTTGACGAGATATGAAGCCACAGACAGACAGACAGATAAGCATAAAAACATACTCTCTTTTTGGGTCGGGGGTTAAAAATTAACTAACTTTAAACTTTTGGTTATTTTTTGGTGGTGCGTTAATTTCTTGGAGAAGTGTATATTCATTGCGTCATTCCTATCCGATATAAAACTTATAGTTTAAACCGAATCCTTCACCATTTCTTAGAACGCAACGTATGAGTGAATACACTATACGATCAAATTATAGTGTTAAAACTAAAAAATTTTGTCCACCATCTTGGGGCGTCCGCCATATTGAATTTAGTGTGACGTCATTTTATTTTCGTATTCTCAGCATTTGATACCCATATCATGGGGGTGTATAAAAAATAACTGGTCCGCCAATTGGATTTGGAATGACGTCACTTAGCTAACCATGTATTGTCATCCAAACTAAACGTGTATGCAAAATTTCAGCTCAATCGGTTGGGGATAACTGTTTTAAAATTCAGTTGCGTCCGCCATAGTGAATTTAATGTGACGTCATTTTATTTTCGTATTCTTCTCAGCAAATCCTTTCATTTTATACCCATATCAGAGTAATACTAACTAATATTTCTTATCACTTACTGAAAATGTTCCGAGATATATATTATTTTACAAACACATCCACTTATACTTTAAATATATTTTCTACACGTACATTTAACTTTTATAAACTTTTATGGGTATTATCCATTGGTAACAAAGCATTATAAGGCACGTCTGGTCGCCTCGACAGCAAGATGACAGCGTTGCTGCATTGTGTTCGTTATTTAATGTTTATGCTCCTCTTTTTGTGTTTCTGCTTCTACAGATTTTCTTCTTCTCCTTCTGGGTTTTCTGATTCCTCAGTTTCTGGTTATGGTAGAGTATATCGCTGCGATTTCTTTGTGGAGTTCATTTTCCACCCTCGCTTTTCTTTCCCAGTATGTTTGGTCCTTTCCCAGTTGGTAGAAAATCGAAATAAACTTAGTTGTGACTTTATTGTATAGCAGAACTGATACACCCTGTTGAACCCGTGATACGAGACGGCAAGCTATAGTGCAAAAAATGTCCCTTTTTATACACTAGTTATAATAGAATATCTTTATGAAATTAAAATAAAATATATTTTGCTATACATAACACCTCTCTCCTAAAAAAATCTTAATTTTCTACTAAATACATTTTTCCTAATCTTCATACAATTTTTCATATTATAGTTTAATCTAAAAAATAATATTAACTAGTTTCAAATAATGGTTACGTAATGATCAGTCTATCGGGTGCTTCGAGTTGACTGCGACGCCTTAACTCGATATACCGTGTGTGTCACTAACTTCTACCACACTTTCACTATTTTCACTTTCTTTATTATCTAATATATCTACAATGTTTAAATGAGATCGTGGAATAAGTGAAACTAATTCTTTGGTGTCAAAATAATTATTTAGTTTAAGTTTATTTTTATGTCTCTAGAACAACGAGCACCACAGCTATTTAACTGCAGTTGCAAAAACAAGTTCGTTACCTGGACAACCGACATGCGCTAGCGATATCAATTTGTGCGCATTGTGATGTAAGTTATCTTCTCTAAGTAATTTCACTCTACATTAAAAATTATCTTACTTAAAACTGGGCCAACAGCTGTTTCTTTTTATTTCTTTAAAATCTACTGGCAAATTTAATTCATTTAAATATTAAAATAAGAAATATTTGAATTTGAGTGTAAATATGAAATTTTATCGTTTAGTACTTCGACATCTCTTATTGGCAATCTTGATAAAAAATCAGATGTATTTTTATCAGAAATTACAAATTTTGTTTCATAATTAAAACTGATCAAATATGGGCCCATCTCTGCAATCAATTTGCAGCAGAAACAGTATTAAGAATATATTAATACTTCGAAGGGCCTTGTTTATTAGATTAGTAGTAGGGATTGCATTACCGGTTAACCGGTTAACTGGTTATTAGGACAAAAAACACATGACGATAATTACCGGTTATTTTAATTTTTTACCGGTTATTTCGGTAAATTCTGAACTTACGATATGTCACGTATTAAACGTTTCTATTTATGTCACTGACTAGTATTCACTAAATACAGAGTGATTGTCCCAACACCGAGAACTTTTAACAATTAATAAATAATATTATAAAAAGTAAACTCCAAACACCAAGATCTAAGAATTACAAGAGAGACATTGACAATATCTTACGACAGAAAATTGAATATTTCACTGCCGCAAATATCCTTGGAATACATTTAGAATTATGTTATTACCAATTCTTATTAACTTATTGACCCACCAATATCGATTGAAGAAGGGTATCTTCGGCTGGGGTATTCTATGCACAAATATCAGACGACTAACAGATATATTTTAAAAATATATTGTATTTTTAGATTAGGTATTCAGTAAATGCCATATTTGAGTTTATGTTTATAATTTTTGTTATTTAAGTGGATATTTTTGTTATTTTTTCCTTTTGATAAATTAACTCCTATATAAAAAAGTCTGTTTGACAGTCACATTTTTGTCACTTTGACAGCGATAAAAAAAAGGTGCATCGTTTTTAATCACCGATAAAAATGCCTGTTCCTCAAAAGCAGAGTACATGTAGTAGTCGCACGTCACTTTGAAATCTGTACTGTCAGCTATAATTTTTAACTATTGTGGAAACTATACTGTACAATATGAGTCGTTTTGGGAAAATTATAATTATTTTTAATAAATTATTGTTGTTGTTCGTTCACATATTCTGTCGTTATTTATCTTGCCAAAAAACACTTGAGCTTTTCTTTTATGGATAAAGGACCCCGCACATCATATAGGGGGATTTCTGCCTCCAGTCAAATTTAATCTACCCACGTAAAAATGTTCTTTTGAACCCCCTGAACAAATGTTCAAATGCAGCCAGGTCCGAAAATGTCTTCTTTTCGAGATATGGAGCCCTAAAGATCGTTCCAAATACGTTTTAAAATTGAAAAAATTAAATTAAAGTTGGCTTTGATTTTATGGAAATTCAGAACTGCATAATTAATTCTTAAATAACACCATATTTCTTACTCATGTTAATGACACCGTGGGTCTTCAAAGGTTTCGCTGCAGTTTTTTCAATTCAAGAATAAAGTTGTGATACTTTTTTTTAAAATAAAAAACTTCTGTTAAGTTCTGTGACTCAAAATCTTACGATGAATTATTGTTCTCCGAGCTTCCTAGGATTAGAATTGTTCTTTTTTTATCTGAACTTTCAGAGTATATCATGTTTTTTATTTTAAATGCCCATTAAATGGGCAATTTAATCAGGTCCATTTATTTTTATTTGAACTATGATTATGGAATTTTCTGTGGTAATCTTACCTAAACATTTTCGATCAGTAATTCGTGTCCACGTACTCAAAAAATGCCGATATTTTTTAAAAAATAACACACTCGTTCTTGGATAGTAGGAAATTCAATGAATCAAAACAATGTCATTATTAACAAGTGAAAAAAAAATAAAAAAGTGTGAAATAAAACTTTTCGTTGTTTTACTATTGATTTCTATAGAAACAGCAATAGAATTTAGTCATTAAGAAAAGGTAAGGTAACTTTGGGCGATTTTGGATTTGGAACGATTTTGAGGGCTCCATATCTCGAAACGAAGACCTTTTCGGACCTTGCTGCATTTGAACATTTGTTCAGGGGGTTCAAAATAACATTTTTACGTGGGTTAGATTAAATTTGACTGGAGGAAGAAATTCCCCTATATGGTGTCCTTTCTTTTTAACTCAAAATTTTGCCAGTCAGTAATTTTGCTCGAAAAACTGACATTTGACAAAATCGCTCGACCTTTGGTCTCGCGATTTTTTCATGTCAGTTTTTCTTATAAAATCACTGATTTGGCAAAATTATTTCGTTACAAAGTGAAATTTATCCGATAAAAAAAAGCTCTTGTGATCTTACTGTTGATGAAAAACCATTTGTTTGTTCATTATATTATATATACGTATAAAAAAATGTTTTTTGTTAAATTTAGATAATTTTGTACATGGAAAAAGACAATTGCCATTTTCGCCACCCTATAATCATCCATTCTAAAAATTACCGGTAAATACCGGTTAACCGGTTATTTACATTTTTATTTACCGATTTACCGGTTATTAAAACTTCCGGTAAATTGCAATCCCTAATTAGTAGTATACAAATTATTGCAACACAAATAAATACTTCAAAACTCTTGAATTAAACTAAAAACTGTCAAAGTCAAAAACATCTCAATTGTCTACAAAGTTTTAGTGCCCATGACATTACTACTAAAGTACTATATTCTAAATAAACAAGTAAACCTTTCTTATCACCAAAAAGTGTTAGCAGAGGTTTATGGTCGGTGCATAATATCAATTTGTGTCCGAATAGATATTAGAAGAATTTCTTTAACCTGAATATTATGGAGCAGGCTTCTTTATCAATTTGGAAGTAGCTTAATTCAGCTGAATTCACTAAACGTGATGCAAAAACAACGGGTTTTTCTGAATTATCCTCAAATTTGTGACTTAAAGTTGCACATACTGCAAATTACGACGCATCAACCGTCAATTTAATTTTTTCTCAGGATCAAAATGTGCTAAAACTGAAGAAGATAATAAAATCTGTTTTGCCTGTTCAGTAGACCAAACCCATTTAACATTTTTTTAAATAACCTATGAAAAGGTTTTAAAATTTCTGCAGCTTTTGGGATTTTACAATAATTTATTGGTCTCAAAAATGATTTTAACTTCGTAACTGACTTAAGAAATTGTTTTTTTTATTGATAACACTCCATCATATGAAGTATGTATATTTATCAATTTTATGACCCAAATAATTTACAGATTTTTTGAAAAATTTTTTCTTTCATACCTTGAGGCCTAGTTATTCCATGAGGTAAACGCATATATGAAAAAATTCCTTGCAATCGTTGAAAAACACTCAACAGACGGTTATCGTCTGAAAAGCAAACTATGCCAGGCAGAACAAACATTTGTTCGATATTATTTTGCAATATGAATGCAGCGCTAGTTATTCCATAAGGTAAACGCGTATACGAAAAAAATCCCTTATGTTTAGAGATGGTGACAAGTTTTCTAGACTCTTCCGTTAATAAAACCTGTTGGTATGCCTCTGATAAATCGATTTTAGAAAACTTATCACTCCCTTGTAGTTGTCAAAATAAGTACTCAATGCGTGGCGTGGGAAAATGTTGTATTTTTAAATGAGAGTTTAAAGCTACTAAAAACGGAACTATAGAAGTTGCCCATTCTGAAAATTCAGTCGGAATTAATACCTTATTGTCAACTAATCGATGAATTTCCATTTCAATGATTGGTTTTAAAGTAAATGGTATTGGTCAAGCTTTACAAAATTTTGGAACTTTTCCGTCTTTCTGAAGAAATTTCAAATTTATTAAAGGTTCCCATATTTTTATCAAAAATATAATTATATTTTTCAAGCATAATAGCAATATTGGCGGAAGACCTTAATTTACACAAAAGTAGTGCTTTTTACAAATACCCAAATTGAGCATATTTAAACCATTTCTGCCAATAAGTTGTGGTCCACCATTTCTTATGTTTTTAAAATGTAAGAAAAATTATGTTTAAATTTAAATATCCTAAAAGTTCAAAAGTTATGCCAACATAATCTTTTAATGCTAAATCATTGTTATGTAATTCTTTATTACGAAAATGTTTCTGAAATAATTTTTCAGAAATTGCCGAATGTGCAAATCCCGAATCAGCCTCAAAATCTATTGGTACATTTTCAACAATTAAATGTACAAATGTTGGTTTTATGCCATTTTCGTCAAATATATTATTTTCTAAACTACATAAATTAAAAATAGAATCATTAGAAATATTAACTTCTGTTTCACTTACAAAATTTTGTGAATGTCTTTTGCATTGTGGTGCCAGATGTCCTTTAACACCACGCTTATGGCATATGCAATTTTTAAAAGCACAGACCTTTGCCACGAGATTTTTACAGCCACAAACAAAACAGTTTTGTTGATTTGAGAGATTTTGCAGCTTACCGGCTGACTTCTTTCCTAGTTCATACCTGCGCTGCTAGGCGGCTTAACCGTGCACTGTATACTAGATTGAGTGGGGAAATTTAAATCTGCTTCTATCGTCACACTTGTGGCTCCCAAACTCTTCCATGAGCACAATTCTCGAAATTATTCCAATGGGAAATTGGCATTTTATCTTTTTTATTTCATTACGTTTCCTTCTTTCTTTCTCTTTCCTTTCTCTCAGTAAGTCTACTCCTTCAAGTCGAGAATTGAGCCCCTGGTGGCATGTTCCCGCATCGCAGATTCCTTTGATAATGCGAATTTAACCACGTTTTTAAGGGATACACTCGAACTTGAAGCATCTTCTTCAAATAGATGATTCATGATTTTTTCGTTATTTATCTCAATTACGAAAATATGTCGCATAACGATATTTAGTTCTTTACCAAACTTACAATTTGAAGCCAAACTTTTTATTCTTGCTTCCCACTCTGACACTCTTTCATTTAAATGTCTTTTAGCCCCGTAAAATTTTAATCGTTCCGAAAAATACGATTTTATCGGCGAAAAATATTCAACTAATAATTTGATTAATTACTTTATTACTTTCCGGTAAATTTGGAACATGTACATTTCGAAGTAAAATATAACAGTTTTCAGAAAGGGTATTTAAAAGAATAACTTTTTGTGATTCTCGTCCATAATTTTATTTGCAATAAAAAGTTTTTAATCCCTGTGACGCGCTTTATCGTCTGTCGCCGTCATTATGACGCCCCCAAGTAACAGAAGGTTAAGGACTCGGGCGCCAGTTTCAGAATTAGAAACGCTGAAACACGCTACCAGGGTAGTTATCAGTGAAGACGGTTTTGACCAGGCGATCAGTGTATAAATAAAACAACCAGTTTAGAAAACAATAGGAGAAACAAGATTTATTTAATAAAAACAAGATAAGCAGTGAAACTGTATAAAAGTAAAGCAAATAGCAAAAGGCAAAGCGCAAGCAGTGTAGGTGAGACCTATAAGTAAGCAAACAAGCTATTAAATGGAAAAAAGAAAGACTATCGATGGAACACTTTCGTCTGTGATGACGGTTATGAAAAATTATCCCTTCGAAGGCAAAACGCGGCAAACAAAAGATATTTCGGGAAGCGAATAAGCCTGTGACAGAAACTAAGAAACGTATTATTTACTTCTGGGTTTCCCTCTTGCAGTAAATAGGTATTCGCGGTAACAACAAAACTATTTCTCACTCTTGCGGATCGTTTATTACTGGGTTTCCCACTTGCACTAAACGATCTACATAGTAAGGCCTATGCACTCGGACTATAGTCAAAATAATCACAACTTACTCCTAACTGTTCCTGGATGCTGAAAAAGATTTGATTTCGATTTTAGGGTGTTGGTACTTAGACCGACTGGAGGAGAATCTAATTCTAAACACTAACAGCGTTGCCACATTTTTTTCGTGCCAATCTGCTAGATTTTTGTTTGAATCTACTAAAATCTACTAAAAAAATTTTTTTAGTAGATTTTTAGTAGATTCAAACAAAGAAACTAGTAGAATGGCACGAAAAAAAAAATTTTAGACCGAAAGAGCGGGGGGGGGGGAATTTTTTAGGCCAATTATTTGACAAGCGGGGTTTTTTTTAATGAGCAGGGAGGGGACAAAGCCAAAAAACATTTTTTTTTGTCCGAAAAATTCTTTGATAAGCAGAGGGAGGAGAAATCCGAAAAAAAATTTAACCATAATAATAATACCAAAAATCTACCAGAAATCTACCAGCAAATTTTCCCTACCAAACTTTACAAAAATCCTTAAAATTCTACTAAAAAAATGTTTAGTTTTAAGTGTTAGCTGTGTAGTGCTAACTGGCTGTATATTTACTAGCTGTAATTTACTATAAAAAAAAATAAGTACGCACATGTCATATAAGAAATTTGTCATCATAATAATTTTTGAGATCAATATACATTCTCAGCAAAGCAGCATTATCAATAAACCATACAGTCCACACACGAGCCACAGTTAAGAGTCCACCTGATATTACAAAACAGTGGCAAAGAACAAGAAGCAAGTTTGCTAGACTGCAAGTTATACCAGGCAAGGGCTCCCTGTCAAAAAAATCTCATCAATCCGTATTGAAAATTATCAAAAATTAATAAGTATCTATGAGAACCTATTTGGTCAATAAGTTTCTATAAGAGTTAGGTAAAGTTGCTGTTGAAATTGTTATCAGTTTATATCAGAATTGACCAGCAAAACGAGTCAAGCCATATCAATTTGTAAATCCAAACATTTACTTATACCACATCAATGGGAATTTATGAGCACAGTATCTAATGTAATTCGTGCGGTTTTCCATGATTAAAAGACAAGTGTTTCTTTAAGAAACGAGCTGCATTAGGTTAGAACAGTTTTGATTTGCAATTGAAGATTACAAATTACAATGTTTGATTAGGAATTTATGAGATCAGTTTCTATGAGTATTATTGTTTTTTTTTTTCAGTAATATATTAAATGTGTTTTCGTTTGTTTGAATGGGTAAAAAGAAAGGTCAGTTTTCAACTGCAATTACAAATACAAGTTTAACGCTTCGAATGGGGTTATATGCGATCAATATCTAAAAGTATTTATGCTGTTTTCCGAATATAATTGTGATGAGGTTTAATCAGTAACAAATTGTTCACTATTTGTTATGATATGGTCGGAAATTCCAAGTACACATTTAGTATTCCTTCAAGAGGATTGATGAGAGCAGTTTCTACGAGTATCTATTTGTTGTTCCTATAGTAAATTATATAAGTCTTTATCAGTACAGATTCGGATCTAATTTAAATATGAAAATTATATCAGAATAAAGCAACCAAATATTTTAAACAGTATCTATTTGTAAATCCAAACATTTACTTATACTATCTCAATGAGAATTTATGAGAACAGAATCTAATGTAAAACGTGCGGCTTTCCGTGGTTAAATGGCAAGAGTTTCTATAAGAAACGAGTTGCATTAGGTTAGAACAGTTTTGATTTGTAATTGAAGATTCAAAATTATAATGTTTGAATAGGGATTTATGAGATCAGTTTCTATGAGTATTAATGTGTTTTCTTCAGTAATATATTAAATGTGTTTTCATTTGTTTGAATGGGTAAAAGGAAAGGTCAGTTTTCAACTGCAATTACAAATACAAGTTTAATCACTTCGAATGGGGTTATATGCGATCAATTTCTAAAAGTATTTATGCTGTTTTCCGGATATAATTGTGATGAGGTTTGATCCGTAACAAATTGTTCACTACATGTTACGATATGGTCGGAAATTCCAGGTACATATTTAGTATTCCTTCAAGAGGATTGATGAGAGCAGTTTCTACGAGTATTTATTTGTTGTTCCTACAGTAAATTATATAAGTCTTTATCAGTATGCATTCGGATCTAATTTAAATGCAAAAATCATATCAGAATGAAACCTCAAATATTTTAAACAGTGTCCACCTGTAAATCCAAACATTTAAAGATAATATTATAATGAGAATCCATCAGAACAGTATCTACCCTACACACACAAAAGGTTGGCCCTTTAGCGGACCATCACTGTGCCAGAAATGAAACTTCTGGCCCAGTGATGGCCCACTGATGGGCCGATCTTCGGTGTTTGTTGGGTAATGTAACGTGTGCGGTTTTCCGTGGCTAAATTTTAAAATTATTTGCAATAAATAAGCTTTAAGGGATTCGAACAGTTTTCATTTGCATTTCCAGATAAATAGTTTTAATTGTTAGGAATCTATGAGGTCAGTGTAATGTTTTTTTTTTCAATAAAATGTGTTTTTATTAAAAAAAACATTACATAAAGACACTGATCTCATAGATCCCTATTTAACAATTAAAACTATTCATCTGGAATTGCAAATTAAAACTGTTCAAATCCGTTAAAGCTATTTATTAAAAATACTTTTAAAATTTAGCCACGGAAAGCCGCACGCGTTACATTAGATACTGTTCTGATTGGTTCTCATTAAAATATATCTTTAAATGTTTGGATTTACAAGTGGATACTGTTTAAAATATTTGGTTGTTTCATTCTGATTTTGTATTTAAATGTATTTTTGTATTTAAAGCAGATCCGAATGCATACTGATAAAGACAAATTTTCTATTGGAACAACAAATACATACTCATAGAAACTGCTATCATCAATCCTTTCGAAGGAATACTAAATATGTACCTGGAATTTCCGACCATATCGTTACATGTGGTAAACAATTTGTTACTGATCAAACCTCATCACAATTATATTCGAAATACTGATCGCATATAACCCCATTCGAAGTGATTAAACTTGTACCTATTTGTAATTGCAGTTGAAAACTGACCTTTCTTTTTACCCATTCAAACAAATGAAAACACATTTAATATACTTATTACTGAAAAAAATAACATTAATACTCATAGAAACTCATCTCATAAATCCCTATTCAAACATCATAATTTGTAATCTTCAATTGCAAATCAAAACCCGGTCTTCGAAGCGTGTCGCCCGGGTTGGCTCCGGCGGGTTATATTGCCTGTAGTCCCCCCTCAAGAAACATGTAATTAGGTTTGTAACCTGTTTGTTTCTTCTTCTAAATAAATAAATAAATAAATAAAAACTGTTCAAACCTAATGCAGCTCGTTTCTTGTAGAAACTCTTGCCATTTAACCACGGAAAGCCGCACGTTTTACATTAGATACTGTCCTCATAAATTCTCATTGGGATAGTATAAGTAAATGTCTGGATTTACAAATAGATACTGTTTAAAATATTTGGTTGCTTTATTCTGATATAATTTTCATATTTAAATTAGATCCGAATGGATACTGATAAAGACTTATATAATTTACTATTGGCACAACAAATACATACTCGTAGAAACTGCTATCATCAATCCTTTCGAAGTAATACGAAATATGTACCTGGAATTTCCACACGTAACATGTAGTGAACAATTTGTTACTGATCAAACATCATCACAATTATATTCGGAAAACAGCATAAATACTGTTAGAAATTGATCGCTTATAATCCCATTCGAAGTGGTTAAACTTATATTTGTAATTGCAGTTGAAAACTGACCTTTCTTTTTACCCATTCAAACAAATGAAAACACATTTAATATATTACTGAAAAAAAACATTAATACTCATAGAAACTGATCTCATAAATCCCTATTCAAACATTATAATTTGTAATCTTCAATTGCAAATCAAAACTGTTCTAACCTAATGCAGCTCGTTTCTTATAGAAACTCTTGCCATTTAACCACGCAAAGCCGCACGTTTTACATTAGATACTGTCCTCATAAATTCTCATTGAGATAGTATAAGTAAATGTCTGGATTTACAAATAGATACTGTTTAAAATATTTGGTTGCTTTATTCTTATATAATTTTCATATTTAAATTAGATCCGAATGGATACTGATAAAGACTTATATAATTTACTATTGGCACAACAAATACATACTCGTAGAAACTGCTATCATCAATCCTTTCGAAGTAATACTAAATATGTACCTGGAATTTCTGACCATATCGTAACATGTAGTGAACAATTTGTTACTGATTAAACCTCATCACAATTATATTCGGAAAACAGCATAAATACTGTTAGAAATTGATCGCGTATAACCCATTTGAAGTGATTAAATTTGTATTTGTAATTTCAGTTGAAAGCTGACTTTTCTTTTTACCCATTCAAACATATGAAAACACATTTAATATATTACTGAAAAAAAACATTAATACTCATAGAAACTGATCTCATAAATCCCTATTCAAACATTATAATTTGTAATCTTCAATTGCAAATCAAAACTGTTCTAACCTAATGCAGCTCGTTTCTTATAGAAACACTTGCCATTTAACCACGGAAAGCCGTACGTTTTACATTAGATACTGTTCTCATAAATTCTCATTGAGATAGTATAAGTAAATGTAAAGACTTATATAATTTACTAGAGGAACAACAAATAGATACTGGTAGAAACTGCTCTCATCAATCCTTTTGAAGGAATACTAAATGTGTACTTGGAATTTCCGACCATATCATAACAAGTAGTGAACAATTTGTTACTGATTAAACCTCATCACAATTGTATTCGGAAAGCAGCATAAATACTTTTAGAAATTAATCGCATATAACCCCATTCAAAGTGATTAAACTTGTATTTGTAATTGCAGTTGAAAACTGACCTTTCTTTTTACCCATTCAAACAAATGAAAACACATTTAATATATTACTGAAAAAAAAACATTAATACTCATAGAAACTGATCTCATAAATCCCTATTCAAACATTATAATTAGTAATCTTCAATTGCAAGTCAAAACTGTCCTAACCTAATGCAGCTCGTTTCTTATAGAAACACTTGCCATTTAACCACGGAAAGCCGCACGTTTTACCTTAGATACTGTTCTCATAAATTCTCATTGATGTGGTATAAGTAAATGTTTGCTGCTCCATTCTGGTAGAAACTGATAGAAATTTCAGAAGCAGCTTTACTCCAGGCTCCAGTAGAGGGAGCTGTATACGTGTCGCTAATTCATATCTACTCTAATGTGACCTAAGGAACCGACGTGTGTTTGTTAAATTAAAAGTAAAGCAGTCTCTTTCACTGCCAACTCATTCATTGCTTCTAGGCTAGAACAAGAACACCCGAGGAAATAAGGACTTTGCAGTATTTTGTGTTTACCACAATATTAGTATTTCTATTTGAAATATGCATTTTAAACTGTCCATTTCTCGGCATGCATATCCAAATTAATACTAATAAAAAAGCAAAATGGAAGTTTACAATAAAAATACATCTGTAAAATATACAATTGAAACTGTACATTTGTTGACATGTATATCCACATTAATACTAATAAAAAGACAATGTTGAAATTTACAATAAAAACATGTTGATAAATGGTGTGTTATATACGATAGATACTGGAGAAAGGACGGACTGGACTCTTATGATATTACTTATAGAAAAGTTTAGAATCTCTTTAAAGTTGTATCTGTAATTCCATATGTTTACAGATATAAGGGCAAGGGTTCATTTGCAGACACTAAACTGTAGATTTGTTGATGTGTATTTCATATAAGTACTCATGAAAGGGCAACATGATAATTCCAAATAGCTCATTCGGAATTACTGTTTCATAACCGATTTAAAACTTAATAAAACAGATAAAATCCTGTCTGTATAATAATAATATGACTTATAGGAACGATAAAACCGCATCACTTTTTTTTTATAAGTTTCTATGTGGAATTTTTGGCAGGGCTCCAACATATTTGGTCCTGAACGAACCGGATAAAGAGCAGCGTACTGTACTTACAGTACCCAATAACAAGATTTTACCCAACCAAAGTAAATCGCAGAGGTGAGCGGTACAACAAGAGTAAAGAGTTGACGTCATAGCTTTTCGGCAGCTAGAACAAGCAGTTTCGAGAAGTTTTAACGGCCAGGTACTTTACTTACGCAACATTTACTTATACTACAACCGTTTTATATAATCTATCTGAGCCTTTAGTCCATATATTTGCGTATTCTTTTGATTATAACATTAATTTAAAACTAATTCAAATGTGCGAAAGGCAATTGATTGCATTACACCACTAAAGAGGTAACAATAAGGCAGTATTAACTCGATTTTCAAACTTTCGAGATGATTTTAAGAAATCTGAACCAGACAAAGGTAAAATAACAATTTCTAAAATAGAAGCTAATTTATTAGCAGAATTTCACGATAGACCTCCTAATAATAATTTACAAACTTCTTTACAGCAGATGGATAACATATGTTATCAATTGTTACTCCACAATACGAAGATATTATATTACTAGGAGATCTAAATATTAATATTGTCACGTGTTTCCACCCTTAGGAAACCACCCTCGCAAAATCCGTGGGTTCCAAAAATTATAACAAGAGATGTCCACTAACACACTTTATTAAATATTTACTGGATACTTCACAATACTATTATTAATTTAAATACACTTTACTGACTAAAAATCACAATGTTTATTACTTTGTTTATCTTTGAACTCTTAACCTCACTTTCTATACTTTCTGAACTACTCGCCGAGAATGCGGTCGGTCTTTTATACCTAAAAATGGCAGATCTCGATTGTTCTGTGATGACGCCACCATTCTCTAGATAATTCCAGATGTCACTTTGGAATCTTCTGGTAGGTTCTTTTTCGAGTAGGTGCAAATACATCATTCTAAGGGTTGTAACATATTACACTGCCCCCTCCTTAAGCCTGAACGTCCCGGTCAGGTAATTCAGCCTCTTTCACATACTTCGCCAGTCTATCCAAGTGTACGATCTTCATCTTGGACTTTTTGTTTCGTTGAATACGATAGACGACATCATTAATTCGGGTAATAACAGTATAAGGTCCTTCCCAAGGAGGTTGAAGTTTCGGTGACTTCCCTTTCTTCCGCTGTGGGTTGTACAGCCAAACCAGATCTCCTGCCTTGAACCCTTCTGAACTACCCTTACGGTCGTATCGAGCCTTCATTCGGTCACTGGCTATGGTGATTTGGTCTCTAACCAGCTCATGAACATTTCTTAGCCGTTTACTCATTTCATCCACATAGCTGTTCACAGGAAGCTGTTCTCCGCCTGGTGTTCCGAAAATCAAATCACACGGCAGTCTGATCTCGTGTCCAAATACTACACGGGCTGGTGTTTGTTTCGTAGACTCGTGGATAGCAGCTCTGTATGCCATGAGGAAGAACGGTATGTGGAGATCCCAATCGCGTTGATTCTTATGAACCACTTTAGAAAGATGTTCTTTCATGGTCTTGTTATGTCGTTCCACCATTCCATCTGATTGCGGGTGAAGGGCTGTTGTCCGTGTTTTGTGTATCCCCAATAACTTGCAGATTTGCTGAAACACTCCTGACTCAAAGTTCCTCCCTTGATCTGAGTGCAGCTCCAGGGGTACACCAAACCGACATATCAAATTATCTACCAAGACTTTGGCGACAGTGACTGCTTCTTGGTTTGGAATTGCATAGGCCTCTGGCCACTTACTAAAATAGTCCATTGCAATCAGTATGTACTTGTTCCCATCCTTGGTTACTGGGAATGGGCCGGCTATATCGATCGCGATCCTCTCGAAAGGAGCTCCGACGTTATATTGCTTCATTGCACTTCTAGTCTGTGGTCCCTTACTGGCTGCACAAATTTTGCAATTGCGACACCAAGCTTCCACATCTTGACGACTATTTACCCAATAAAATCGTTCTCGTACTTTATTCAGGGTCTTATTAACGCCGAAGTGCCCATCGGATGCTCCATTATGCACTTCCTGGAGTACTTTCGGTACTCGACACCTGGGAATCACTAGACGCATAACAACTTCCCTGCCATCCGGGCTTTCCCAAGCTCTCTTTAGCAGCCCGTTCATGACTTTAAGTGAATCCCATTGGGCCCACAAAGCCTTCAATCCAACTGCCTTATCCGAAACATCCTTCCACGCTGGTCGAATTCCTTTCTCCTTTGCTCTCAATATAGCCACAATTTCTGTGTCATTCAGTTGTTCTTGTCTCAGGGCTTCGGTCGTCCAATCGTCCGGAACCTCTATTTTAATAGTGTTGACGGCCACCGTACCCTGCAATTTCTCAACGTGGCGGCAGTGCTTGCAATCTTCCTTGCACGGTCTTCTAGATAAAGCGTCTGCGTTCTTATGAGATCTTCCAGGTCGATGTTCGATTTTGAAATCATACTGTTGCAGCCGTTCTATCCAACGAGCCAGTTGACCTTCAGGGGTTTTCAACTGCAACAGCCATTTTAATGCAGCATGGTCGGTCCGAATCTTGAAATGTCGTCCATAAAGATATTTATGAAAATGGTCCACTGATTTAACGATGGCCAGTAACTCTTTCCGGGTTACACAATAGTTTCTTTCCGGTTTGGACAGCACCTTGCTGAAGTACTCGATCACTCTTTCCTGTCCATTCTGCATTTGAGACAATACACAACCGACCGAAGAATTGCTGGCATCCGTGTCTAAAATAAAAAGTCCTTCCCGTTGTGGGTACGCTAGCACAGGACCAGTGCATAGAGCTGCCTTCAATCTTCTCCATGCCGTTTCACATTCCGGTGTCCATTGGTACTGCACTTTCTCTTGTGTCAGCCGGTGTAATGGCTTCGCAATTTCTGCAAACCCTTCCACAAAGCGCCTATAATAAGTGCAGAGGCCAAGGAAGCTCCGTACTTCATGAACGTTAGATGGTCTTGGCCAATCTCGTACAGCAGAAATTTTGTCGGGGTCTGTTTGTATTCCATCCGAAGACACCACGTGACCAAGAAATTTGACTTCTTTCTGGAATAGCAGGCACTTCTTCGGGTTCAACTTCAGATGGGCATTCCTGACTCGCCCAAATACTTCTTGAAGATTTTTCAAATGTTCTGTAAAATCCTGTCCCATAACAAGCACGTCGTCAAGGTAAACCAGGCACGTCCTCCAGGTTAGCCCTCGCAGTACGAATTCCATCAATCTTTCAAAGGTAGCTGGCGCATTGCAAAGTCCAAAAGGCATCACAGTAAATTGATAATGACCACTGCCTGCTGAAAACGCTGTCTTCTCCTTATCATCAGGATGAAGCCCCACTTGCCAGTATCCACTCCTAAGGTCTAACGTAGAAAACCATCGTGAGCCTGCCAACATGCTTAACGTGTCGTCAATTCGTGGTAATGGGTAACTGTCTTTCTTCGTGACATCATTTAATTTTCGATAATCGATACAAAATCTTAATGTTCCGTCCTTCTTGGCAACCAAAACGACTGGCGATGACCAGGGACTCGTTGACTCCTCAATGACTCCATCTTGCAGCATCTTGTTTATCATTGCCGAGGCATCCTCTTGTTTCGCTAATGGAAGCCTCCTAGGTGGTTGTCGAATAGCTGGTGAGTCGCCAGTATTTATCCGATGCTGGACTATGTCTGTTTTTGTAAGGGCCTCTGTATTCTTGGCAAATACTGAACTTTCCTTTTCTAGGAACTTGATTGCCTCCCTTCGCTCATCCTCAGATAAATGCTCCAACTGGGTACTCAGCAAGGTCAAAACTTCCTGGTCTATTTTCGTAGACGAACTTCCCTCTGTTTGTTCCTCGCACCTCGCTACCCATGTGACCGGTTCATAGGAGCCAATCGGTTTGCCTTCCTTAATTGTCACCGAGTGGGAATTTAAATTAACGACTCTAATTGGGATTTTGTCTTTAGTCCGGGTTAAAGTTCTCGCCACAATAATATTGGATAGGGACTTAATCGATTCGTCATCTTCAACTAGGCCAACACGGTACCCTCCAGGATTTCCTTCTAAGGCAACATCAATCATTTGTTCTGAATGAGCAGGAATCTTGATTGTTTGTGTTGTTAACAACCTTGCTTTATGGAATTGGTCGTCTGCGGTTGCCAGAATAAATTCCTCATTTCCAATTTTTAAGACTCGCTCCCCTACGTCAACAATAAATCCCTGCTCTCCCATGATGTCCAGACCCAAAATGAAATCATCCATAATGTCAGCCACAATGACCTTGTAATTGAACCTCAACCGTCCAACCTGCAGTTCCAAGTTGATTTCTCCATGGACCGCAGCCCTGTCCCCCGTGGCTGTCCGAATGATTACTCCATTTTGCTTCTTGTCAATCTGCAAGCCTGATATAAACCCTGGCCGCACTATTGATGACGTAGCACCGGTGTCAATAGTAAACACGCATTTTCTTCCATTCACATATCCTTGCAACAACAGACTGCTTGGAATTCTTTGGAGCTGGGAAATCTTTATTTCTCTGGGGGCACCGCATTCCCTAGCCAGCACAGCCCCCTTGGTGCTGGCTATCTTTAGTTTTCCTGCTTCTCTTCAACATTCACAGCATTTACTCGACTCTCCGAGTTCTGCTGTCGACAGTCTCGTTTCATATGTCCCACCTTGCCGCAGTTGAAACATTTAATACCTCCGCTCGGCTTTCCTTTATTTTGTTGTTTCTCCTGCTTTCCGAGGCCATCCAATTTATCGCATAATTTGGTGAATATTTTCTGCATCTCAGTCAGCAAGGGATTCTGGTTCATTTCTGGTTGCGATTCTTCGAGAGTCACAGCTCGAACTCTCGACCTTGGAGTATCCCTGTAAGCGGCTTCTACTTCGAGTGCACGCACCAAAGCTTCGCTACTACTTTGGTGTCTCGTCAGCCTCAGAACTCGCCTGACCTCTTCGTCCCTTATACCATCTAAAAAGGCCCCCACGGCTAATTGTTCCTGGAATTCTTTAGGTGCATTTGGATACGCCAGGTGTGCCAGTCTCTCTATCGCAGCTTCAAATTCTTGTAAACTTTCCCCAGCTTTTTGCATCCGGGATTTCAGCTGAGCCTGGTATAATTGGGCAAGGTGTTGATCGCCATACCTCAAGTCTAATGCAGCTTCCAAGACTTTGAAGTCCCTTTGTTTATCCACTGGGATAGTTTGAAGCAACTCTGAGGCCTGGCCCCTTAACGCCAGAACTAATGCCATGGCCTTTTCCTCATTATCCCAGTTGTTCGCACACGCTGCTGCCTCAAACTGCCTCTTGTACGTCGTCCAGGAACTTTGGCCATCAAAAGAAGGAGGTTTTAGTCGCTGACCTGATGATACCACCTGCTGGCTTCCTCTATCTCTCAACTGTCGTTTAAGCCGGTCTATTTCTCCTTTAACTTCTTCTTCGAACTTGTTTACTTTCTCTTTAACTTGACTGACTTCTGTCTCGACTTCACCTACTTTTTCTTCTACCTTGTTTATCTCTTCTTTGACTTCACTCTTTAATCCTTCGTTGGCAGAAATGATAGCGTCCTGCTGTATTTTCATTTGTTCATTCAGAATTTTCCTTAATTCTTCTTGGCGTCTTTCTTGTTCCTCTTTTTCTTCTTGACGCTGTCTTTCTTGTTCTTCTTTTTCTTGTTGGTGTCTTATTTCCAGATTTTTCATAATTTTCTTTAATTCATCTCTTTCTTCTTGACGTCTTGTTTCTTGCTCTTCTTTTTCTTCTTGACGTCGCTTTTCTTGTTCTTCTTTTTCTTTCTGACGTCTTGTTTCTTCATCCTCTTTTTCTTTCTGACGTCGTCTTTCTTGTTCTTGACGTCTTCTTTCTTCATCCTCTTTTTCTTTCTGACGTCTTGTTTCTTCATCCTCTTTTTCTTTCTGACGTCTTGTTTCTTCATCCTCTTTTTCTTTCTGACGTCTTATTTCCTGATCTTCCATAATTTTCTTTAATTCGTCCCTTTCCTCTTGACGCCGTTTTTCTTCCTCCTGGCGTTTTCTTTCCTGTTCTTCTTTGTCTTCTTGACGCCGTTTTTCCTCCTCCTGGCGCTGCTGTGCCATCATTTTTTGGAATTGTTCGAATAAGTCCTGTATTTGTTTATCGGATGCCATACTTCTTGTTGTTACGGGCATACGATGAAATTAAAATAAAATAAATTTAACTGTCACGTCAATATCGGTAATGGAACTTTCCAGAAAAATCTCGAAACAGCACGAAAAAGTCTTATCCAGAGTCTTGTCACTATCCAGTTCAGAGAATTTAATAATCTCCACTAATGTCCAACTAGAAAAGTTCTAGTAATTTTCGCGCACTAACGCAAATGAGTTTTTTTTTTTAGTGTCTCTATCACTTCTCAGTTTATCGCACTAATGTCCTAATAAAATGTTCTACAATGTCTCAAAAATGCACTTAACACTATTTTTCTGACCGAAAATAACCCTCGAACAATGTCCAGTAATTTAGTCCACTGTGTTAGTTAGCACTAAACCTCGAGAATACTTCTCGAACACTCCAGCACAACTTCAGAGCCCCTCTTGTCATAAAATTCCGCTTCTGACACCAATTTGTCACGTGTTTAGGAAACCACCCTCGCAAAATCCGTGGGTTCCAAAAATTATAACAAGAGATGTCCACTAACACACTTTATTAAATATTTACTGGATACTTCACAATACTATTATTAATTTAAATACACTTTACTGACTAAAAATCACAATGTTTATTACTTTGTTTATCTTTGAACTCTTAACCTCACTTTCTATACTTTCTGAACTACTCGCCGAGAATGCGGTCGGTCTTTTATACCTAAAAATGACAGATCTCGATTGTTCTGTGATGACGCCACCATTCTCTAGATAATTCCAGATGTCACTTTGGAATCTTCTGGTAGGTTCTTTTTCGAGTAGGTGCAAATACATCATTCTAAGGGTTGTAACATATTACAATATGTTAAAGCTAATAATGTATTAAAATTGAATGAATTATTATCTACTTATGAATTGAAACAACATTGCAGAGCCCACTAGAGTAACTGGTGATACACAAACTCTTATAGATCTGATCATTACAAATAACACATTGGAAATTATTAAGGCTGGTACCGTACCTTCACATGGAATTTCAGATCATGATTTAGTTTATTGTGAGTTTCTCAAAAATAAAAATAAAATTGTTAAGGATCACACATACAGAGACTTTTCAAATTTTGATGATAACCAATTTTTGAATGACCTTAATGAAGTAAACTGGTATAATTATTATCGTTCAGGATCCATAAATTTCAAGGTTGATTTTCTTAATTCGGCTATCACAGAATTATTCAATGAACACGCCCCTGTCATCAATGCACGCATTACAAAAAAACCGGCTCCTTGGTTAACTGATACGGTAAGAATTTTGGAAAAGCGACGTAACAGTGCACTCAGGAAATATAAACGAACAAAATTAGATGCAGATTGGGAATCTTACAAATGCCTGCGAAACTATACAAAAAGTGCAATAAAAAGAGAAAAATATGCGTTTGTACATCAAAATTCTGGGAAAAATGTCAGTAAAAGTAATTGGAGCGTCATGAAGCAATTAGGTTTTTCAAATAAAAATAAGTCCGAAGTTCCTATGCATCTTTCAAATGTGGATGATATTAATAATTACTTTGTGAACTTATCAACAAATAATGTATCAGATTGTAAAAATAGCATTACATATTATAATGAACGAAAACACTTTTAGCTTACAATTAGCCTCAGTAGAAGATGTAATAAGTTCACTTAATAGTATTAAATCTAATGCTTATCGATCAGACAATATAAATATAAAAATGATAAGACACTGCCTACCTAACTTGCTACCTCAATTAGTACATCTCATAAATTCATGTATTGAACAAAAATGATTTCCTGATAAATGGAAAGAAGCCTATGTTCAACCTACCTAAAAATACTAAGCCGGAAACTTTATCAGATAAGCATTTTACCAGTTTTGTCAAAAGTATTGGAAAAAATTATAAATAAACAAATAGTAACTTATCTAAATGCTAACAATATTTTACCTGAATATCAGTCGGGATTTAGTCAGGGTAAGTCCACTACCACTGCCTTGACTAAAATCAGTGACGATATTATAAGAGCTACAGATAAGAATGTTAATATTACTTGATTTCAGCAAAGCGTTCGACACGATTAACCATGAACTACTTTGTGCTAAATTACATTACATAGGATTTGATGTCGGTGCATTAAATTTTTTAATTAGTTATTTATGGCGGAGACAACAAAAAGTGGTCTTCAACAACTGTGTATCAAACAGCCTAATTGCGCCCAAAGGAGTGCCGCAGGGCTCTATTCTTGGGCCGTTACTTTATTATATATATACTTTCGACTTTGACAAGACAGTGACTAACATGAATGCTCAATTCTATGCGGATGATACGCAGTTGTATAAGTCATTCTCCACATCTAACACAGTAAACTCTCTAAATTACATTAACAGTGACCTTAATGATCTAGTTATAATAGCAAAAAATCATAATTTAAATATGAATATCAGCAAATCCTGTGTAATGTATTTCGGAAGCAAAAAGAACAAACTGAAAGTTTCTGAAACCAACACACCAATAACCATTACGGATACTCCCTAGGAGATAAAACACACCTGTAAAAATCTAGGTCTGATAATAGATGACAACCTTAAATTTGACCATCACGTAAACAATTTAATAAGAATGGCTTATGCTAAACTTAGACTCCTTTACAATTTTAAAGATTCTCTTCCAGTAAGATTGAAGGCATTATTTATTATGTGATTCATTAATTTTATCAAAATTTAACTCTGTAGATGGGCCTGCTATAAATAAAACAGTGAGCACCAAAAATGAAAGAGTACAAAGATCCTGTTTACGCTACATTTTTAACTTACATAAATATGATCATGTTTCCCACAAATTAAAAGATCTAAATTGGGTAACAATGCAGCAAAGAAGAGAACTACATTTAATTAATTTCGTACATAAAGTTATGAAAATGGAATCGCCCAAATATTTAAAAAATAAACTTGTCTCAAGATCGAATTTACATTCCATAAATATCAGAGCTCATAGTGCACTTTACGTACCTCAATTTCACAGTATGTTATTTAAAAGATCATTTACTTATGCAGCTTGTCATTTTTATAATAAATTACCAGAAAATTTTAAATCCTTGTCTGCTGTTGCATTCAGAAATTCTATCCGAATTCATCTGGAAGGTCGTTGGTAAATAATTCTAGAAAGTACTTTTTCATATTTGTTCAAGAGTGTATATTTTTTTATATATTTTTGTTTAAGTATAGGTTGTCATAGTATGTTGTTAACTACGTAGTCATTAATAATTAATTTTCGTGATTAGATGGGATTTTAACCTCTGTTACTATATTTAATGTCACTATTTATTGTTATTGTTATTTATTATATAATATTTATCATTGATTATATTACACAGTTGTATTATATGTAATGTAATAGTAATGAGGGTTAAGTGGAAGAGTGTCGTATAGACAAACTTCGCCCTCAACAAATAAAGGCGTTTATTATAATTATTATTATTATGTACAGTTGGAAATTGAAAATCTTGATACAAATTTGGATATCTCTGAAACAGAAAATTTTGAAAAAACGTATTTTGCTATTTTATCAGAAGCAAAAAATACTTTATCTAACCTTGTCAATGATCAAGACAATGTTAAAAATATTAATTTTAATTCCGCTTCAAATAGTACCACACATGAAAGCAATCATTTCAATCCAGGAATTAAATGACCAATAATCGAATTACCAAAGTTTGATGGTGTACACAGTGCGTGTAATTTCCGATTGGGCATGTACATTCACGTAGCGCGAGAGATATGACAACACCGAGCAACAGCAAATTCGCCCGTCGGCGGCATAGATGAAAGAGTCGGCGCTAGAGCACTGAAGCATTCCAGTTCTCAGTTATTTAATTTCAGCCAGCTGGCATACGCGATGTTGCAATTCTTACTCCCTATGCCCAGCCCGCCACTACACACAGTGTATGAGCGATGGCTAGAATTTCGTGATTTGTTCATATCTTTAATTCGTGAAAGCCAATACATAAAACCTATCTCGAAATGTCACTATCTAAGAGCGTCTTTGGATGCTCAGTGCATCAAATCTATAGAGTTTTAGGCTGAAAATTATGAACTAGCCTAGAATATTCTAAACGAAAGATTTAATTAACAAACGGTTAATGGTTCATAATCATATTAAATCAGTATTTTAGTATTCACAATATAAAATTCGAATCGGCTATAAGTTTACGCAGTCTAGTTGACACATTATCCAAAAATCTGCGGTCGCTGAAAACGTTGGGGCTTCCTTCAGAACAGTGGGATGTTTTAATAATTTTTATTATAGTAAACAAGCTTGACCCAGCGACGATACGTGAGTGGGAGAAACTTAAGTTAGAGAGCGCTCTTCCAACCTTGCAGGAGTTCACAACTTTTCTAAAAAACAGAGCTGATTTTATAGAAAAGATTGACAAACCCAAATTTAGAGCTCGTGAGAAACAAAAGGAAAAGACATTCGTTACAAATTCAAGTTCTGTCAATTTCTCATGCTACTTTTGTAAGAAAAACCATTCTATTTACAATTGCCTGAATTTAACAGCTTACCAGTTAACGTTAGACTGAGAAAGGTTCGTCTTTTAAAATTGTGCGTTAATTGTGTAAGAACTAATCACCAATCAAAGGACTGCAGATCAGGTAACTGTCGAAAGTGTAAAGGCAATCATCATACCTTGTTACACCTCGAACAGCAAAACTCTAGTTTGGAACAAAACAATTCTAACTTAGCACACCGCAAAACAGAAAGCAATGATGTGCGTGAAAAAACCAATTCGTATCAGGCTTGCGCATATAGTAGTCAGGTTCTATTATCTACTGCTATGGTCGACGTTGTCGATGCACGCGGTAACCGACATTCTTGTAGAGTAATGCTTGACATTGAATCAATGAGCAATTTTATATCAGAAGGGCTGTTTTCTAAGTCAGCATTACCCAAAACCAGCATCATGTGAAATAAATTCAAAACATTATGCTTTCGGCACTGTTTAATAATTCCAAAAATCACAGAGGGTCTACCTAACTCATTTTTTGATTCTACATCTCTAAATATACCTTATCATTTGCGGTTAGCTGATCCCAAATTTAATGAACCCGGTAATATTGATCTACTTATCGGCGCGGATACCTTTTGGAGCATTTTGTGTAATAACACCGTACATTTGGGAGCAATCCCAAGGCGTCGAATATAATAAGCAGAGATTTTTACGTTAATGACCTACTTACTGGAGCAGACATGATTCAGGAGACTATTCAGTTGTGTCATCAGGTTTCATCAATATTAAAATCTGGATGCTTTGATATAAGAAAATGGAAATCGAATAATCCGGACGTGTTAGAAGGAATAACAACTTATATTTCTTCATCTGATATTCTTCATTTTTGCCCCCAGGAAAACACAAAAACACTTGGTTTGTTTTGGTCATGCCAAGAAGATACTTTCTCATTTCAAATCATCCAGCAAAAACTTAATACGATCACAAAGCGAGTAATATTGTCTGAAACTACTCAAATTTTTGATCCCCTATAGTGGCCGCGGTACGTGAAATGATACTTCATTTAATGAAAACGCGATGCCAGTTGTCATGGTGTTGAATTAGATGTTGGAAAATGAATTCCGAAGGGGAGCCACCCAAAATTTCCCTTAGGATTCAAAATGGCGGCTGATTTAAAAAATAACAGTCTTAAAATATAATAAATTTTATGGTACCATATTATTTCGAGTTTGGTATCGTTTTTGACTATTTTAGATACCTAAGTTTGATTTGCCATATTACAAAAAAACAGTTCCAGTGAATTTATCTAAATTTTATATAATTTATTCACATGCATATTACGTTGTTTTCTCGTATCAGATTTGTTATTTTAATTGACTAAACTTAATACGTATATAAAATATAAACTTAATGCTTGTCATTCAGCAATAGTTACAATTTTTTGTGAAGATTACAGGTACGGTACATGTATTTTGTGACGTTTCTTATTTAGTTCACTTGTTGTTTAGAAAATACAACAAAGTGTTTTTTGTAGACTTTTGATGGAAATGCTTAATTAACTATGACGAAGGGACACCCTGTATGTTATCCCAACGCCATGTACGAGTTATGATACCATAAATTCCTATACTATTACATACATCAGCACTATTTCTTATCTCTTATTGTCTATAAATACAAGCGACGAGAGTAAGAGCTGAGTTTTTCATCCTAAACGTTGATCAATTAACATCTTGTGAAAAGTGTAATTTTTCTTTTTGGAGTTAAAAAATAAATTTTGTTAAGAACCGACTTTGTTCATTTTTTAAAAAGCTAACCGCTCAACGACGATTCTTAACTGGCGCAGTTCGGATCGGATTTCTTCAGTTACCGCTGAAAACCAGCAGTAACGTGTGTTTTAATGCTTCAGAAGAAGGATCACCAGCTCCAGATTGCCTGAATTGAGTAGGGAATCGAGAAGAGGAATCACAACTTCCAAATTGCCTGAAAGAAGTAGGGTAATTGAGAAGACATCTTTTCAAAACAAGGTTAGTTGATTTTTCGTTTTGGTTGGAAGAATTCCACGGGGGCATCGCGTCTACAACACGCAGGAGTCCATCGAGGTCTGCCGGTTGGAAAACCGTCCTGCAACGTTTAGTATAAAAGGCAGTAACGCGCTGACATCAGGTTGGGGTCATCGAGACTTAGTGCCGTCAATACAGTACCCACCAAGTTTTTAGGGTAGAAGAACCGCTGGCATATCTACCACCTAGGCTAAGAAGGCAGCATCGCGCTGACATCAGGTCAGAGTCACCGACATTTCGCCAACGATTAATTTTTAGGGTAGAAGAACCACTGGCATATCTACCACGTAGACTAAGAAACTCAAGAAACAAATATTTTTTTTCATTTCAAGAAACAATTTTCAAAAAAAACAATATCTAAACAATTTTCAATTTAATTTAACATTTTTCTCTTTTAGCTTTAAGTTGGCAACAAGAATAATCTGCATTCCTTACCCACCTTTCCTCAAAAATTTTACCATTCCTAAAAACATCCCTCTAAACCCCTGGGATATAAAATCTGGTACATCTCGATCTGAGTCTTCCCAACTCAGTGCGTGTGAGCAAGACCACCAGACTCTTGGTAACCTTTCATCGGAAGCACCGTGAGGCTTTGCATCTAACTTTTGAGTAGTCGAAAAGACTCATTAGTTAGAAGCCCTTGAAGAAAACAAGACACTTTCAGAGACTGAGTGCAACCGTAAGTCGCTCATAGAGAGTGTTGACTCAAGCAAGAAAACATCTTTAAAAGAAAACATCGAGAACCTTAAAATTTTCATAAGCTTCTATAAAAATATATTTTACCTTATACATATCTTATAACCATATATATTTAATCATTATATTATTGTAAATATTTAAAACGTAACGACAAACTCACAGACGTCTGACACAAATTTTCAATTTAAAAATTTCCAACTTAGTAATTTATTAATTTTTATTTCAGACTATTGAGACAGCATTACTTATTCCATAAATTCACAATAATCGTGAGATGATAGCAAAATTATTAATTTATTTTATGTAAGTAAAATTTAATAAACGAAGAAAATCTAATTGACATTCTTTCAGAATTGCTTAATTGCACTTTCGCTTTCTGATAACCCAATTCCTGAACCTAACCAAATTCCTGAAATTAACCCAGTACCTACTAACGAAAATTTAAATAACATGGCCGTACCACAAATTTGCGTTAAAGATTATTTAGAATTAATTCCACGATTCAACGGGGATGCAGCTCAATTATCAAACTTTTTAACGCTTGCGAAAATGTCCTAACACTTATGGCACCTAATAATGGAATTGCTAGAATATCTTTTACTTTATTACATATAAGAACAAAAATAATAGGTAAAGCTGCAATATTGATAGCTTCACGAACTTACAAAACTTTTCCAGAATTAAAAGAAATTTTATTAAGTATTTTCGGAAATCAAAGAAACGAGGAATCTCTATTATCAGATTTAACTATATTACGACAGAAATCAAACGAATCGTGCTTACAATTTTCAGATAGATGTATAAATTTAAGAAGTTTGCTTTTAGATAAAATCGAGTGTTCAGATTTAGCAGCCGATATAAAGAAAACAAAAACAGACATGTATAAAGCTATAACATTACGTGCATTTTTAACCGGACTTAATGGCAACATGAGTCATTTACTACGTTGTAAATCACCGGACACATTAGAAAAAGCCGTACAGATGGTAACCGAAGAAGAAAATATTAGTTATCATAGACAACAAATAAGCGGATCAAATAACTTTAATCCTCCGCGAAATAATAACGGACAAATAAAAATTGCCACACACCAACAAGAACAATTCCAGTACAACGACAATTTTACACTCAACCGAGATTTCCATCACAATCTATTAATGTGCAACCTAGGTGTTGGTTGCACATTAAAATATAACTTCCCGACAAACAGACAAACTTTGGGACCTCCACAAAATGTTTGCAAACCTACTCATAAACCACCAACAAGAAATTATGAACCGATGGATCATCATCACGTTTAACGCAATTACAATCAGCACAACACAGACAAGTTCCACAATAAAATCAAGCAAGAAAATATTTTTCTCAACAATTAAATGCACATGAAGTTTTACCAGAATCAAATGTATCAAGAAGAATATTATGCCGACGAACAGAGCGACGGACAGGAAAATTTTCAGAAACCTGCCTCGGAAACCTCGAAACAATAAACTTAAATAACCAAAATTCAAATAAATTACCGTACATAATAATACCAGAATTTAATAATGCTAAATTTTTAATTGACACGGGAGCCTCGAAATCATTAATTAATGAAGAACTCACATTTACATATTTTTATGACTTCATAAAAGAGAAACCTTTTACAGTAAAAACATCACACAATGAATCTATTCATTATAACACAATAAAAATTCCTATCAGTGAAATATTTAATCAACCGGATATGATTCATAAACACTATATATACGACTTCAACAGTTCCTTTGAAGGCCTTATCTGGATTGACCTAATCACCAGGCTAAATTCAAGATTAGATTTTAAAACAGGCAAACTCAGCACGCCTCGTGCCTCAATTCAAATGTATGTCAATGGAGAACCATTTCAGAACACATTCTTATCTTATTCTGCTGAAAAGATAACAATTCCGCCTTTTACAGAACAAATAATCACTTTAAATACAGATTATCAGAATAACACTGAACTAGTTATACCAGAACAATTAATAAATTGTGCTATAGAAATTCCTTTAGGAATTACAGTAGTAAACAACAGTCAATTTAAATTTGTAGCTATCAACCCAACAAATTATGCTTGCGAAATAGACTTGGACAACTTAGAATATTATCCGCAATATTTCAAAATTAATAATTTAGAATTTGATCAACAGTTATCTAGAGATTCATTTAAAACCTTTGATAATTTACAAAAAGCTAATCTTAAAAATTTAAGACTTCAACATTTAAACCAGGAAGATTATGACGCAATACGAAAACTTTGCTTTGAATATAGAGACATAATGTATTGTGAACGCGACTAAACATCATATTAAAACAACAGATAAAATTCCAATTTATACTAAATCTTATAGATACCCACAAATTCATAAAGAAGAAATTTCACGACAAATGAATGAAATGCAACGACAAGGAATAATTATACCTTCTAAATCGGTCCTCACTTTTATGGACAGCGCCTAAGAAATTAGACGCTAGCGGACAACGTAAATGGAGAATTGTAATTGATGACCGTAAATTAAATTCAAAAACTATTGACGATAAATTTTCTATTCCCAATATTACCGATATTTTTGATAAGCTTGGAAAATGTAATTATTTCACAACGCTAGATTTGGCATCTGGCTTTCATCAAATCGAAATGGCCGATAAAGACATAAAAAAACTGCTTTTAATACTGACAAAGGACATTACGAGTATATCCGTATGCCCTTCGGACTTAGAAACGCACCGGCTACTTGCAACGAGCAATGAATAACGTTCTAAACGGACTTAGTGATATTTGCACTATTTATTTAGATGATATTATTATATTTTCAACTGGTTTAGAAGAAGACATTTTACATTTACGAAAAGTCTTTGATAGACTTCGCGAAACAAATTTCAAAATTCAACTCGATAAAAGTGAATTCCTTAAGCAAGAAACAAATTATTTAGGACACGTAATAACAAAAACAGGAATATTACCAAACCCGGATAAAATTAAAGCTATTTTAAAATTTCCACTACCAAAAACTACAAAAGAAATAAAGTCATTTCTTGGTCTTACCGGTTATTATAGAATATTCATACGGAACTATGCAAAATTGACGCGACCATTAACATTATGTTTGAGAAAGGGTAGTGTAATAAAACATGATGAAGACTTTATGAAATCATTTAATACTTGTAAACAATTGTTAACAAACGCCCCAATACTCCAGTACCCGGATTTTTCAAAACCTTTTATACTGACTACTGAAGCTAGCAACGAAAGTTTAGGAGCAATTTTATCTCAAGGAAACCCAGAATTCGACTTGCCCATTGCGTATGCTTCTCGAACACTTAGTAACGCTGAGAAAAACTACAGTGTTGTCGAACGCCAACTTCTTTGTTGCGTTTGGGCCGTGAAATACTTCCGCCCATACCTTTACGGACGTAAATTTACCATACATACTGGCCACAGACCACTCCAATGGCTTCACCAATTAAAAGAACCAAATTCAAAATTAATGAGATGGAAAATACGTTTAGAAGAATTTGACTACAATGTAGTGTATAAGAAAGGAAAATTAAATACTAACGCTGACGCGCTATCACGCATAAAAATCGATCAAGTCGATATTCACCCGATAGATACTTCATCATTGGCAGTAAACCAAGATGAAGAAATTTCACAATTATTAGATGATTTAAATGATATTATTAAAGATAACGAAAGACAGCTTAATACCCCACCAGGTATTGAAATCGATGAAAACATAGAAATACCTTACTCACCTCGATTTAGATCCTATAGTTCTAGTAGAACGACCAGACGTACCTGAAAATGACATGACACTACATTCTAACCAATTTGACGAACCTCAAAGATCTATAGAAATTTCAGAAGATCCAATTAATAAAGAAAAATGTCAAATAATAATAAAAATTCAAGAAAATCCAAAAGCTTCTATATCAAATAAAATAGATAATAAACATATAACTAAAGTTTATTTACCCATTAACTATCAATCGAGAGAGTTAAAAGACATCTTAAAAAAACTATACTATTGGCAACGAAACATTTCATCTTTTCTCAAAAAGACAAGAAATTTATAGAGAATTATCTGTTCTCTATACTTCACTATTTAATAATAATGCACCAAGAATTATTTGGCACAGATCAAAAGTAAAAGACTTACGCGATATAGAACGTATTAACAGAGCTATAAGAAACTATCACGAAGGAAAAACAAATCATAGAGGAGCCCATGAAATATATTTAAAACTTAAAGAAAAATACTATTTCAAAACTATGCTTAAAACCATACAAGACTATATAAATAAATGTGAAATCTGTCAAAGAGGAAAATACCCTCGACATCCTCCAATAATGCCTCTTAATATAACACCCACGTCATCAACACCTTTCGAACACTTATATATAGATATTCTAAGCATAGAAGGTAATCTTTTCCTGACAATTATAGATGCGTTTTCAAAATTTGCCTATGTAACTAAATTGCTTAGTAAAGAAGCCACTCAAATTACACAAGGAATATTAAAATTCTTTGCTCTATATAATATACCAAAAAGAATCACATGTGATAACGGTGGCGAATTTCAAAATTCGACATTCAAAGAAATGGCAAAAACATACGACATCGAATTACATTTTGTAACACCCAGTCATCCAAATGCAAAAGGACAAATTGAAAAATTTTATTCAACCCTCCTTGAACATATCCGTATTTTCAAATTAAATAAAAAATATAGAACAACACCAATTGAGCAATTAATATTATCAAGCCTAATACAGGAAAAACCCCGCAAGAAATTATTCACGGAAATCGCCCTATAATTCCAGAATATAATATGACAACAAATTACCTTATTAAAGATCATATAGAAGATATGAAATTCATACATCAACAAGTTAAAGACCTTAGTCTTCAAAATAAAGTAAAATATATAGAATGTCATAATCGTGACACAGAAAATCCACAAACAATGTTAAATTAATGCTGATAACACTGCTTTAATCGCAGATCAAAAACGTAACCTACCTGCTTTTAAAACTCATCTTAGTAATTTAAGAACAACTAAAAACCAAGTTATTATTACAGATCCTTAATAACAATTATATCATGTGAACCGGAGTATTAAATGCAAATGATGGCGAATGCTATGAAAGAAATTTTAGAAATCTTTTAGAAAACCAAAAAATACTAAAAACAGATTTTGAAAATCAGTTATCTTTAAACAAAAATTTCATTAAAAAGATTAATAACACCATATTAGAAATAAGTAAAAATCAAGAAGAATTAGCCGTCACCATCCATACATAGATTAGATAAAACCCAACTTTGCATATTTACTGAAAGCAAAACAGCTTTATCTTTGATACATTTTGAGCAGCTAAATTCACTTCTTATGGACATTAGTCTAATACAAACATTTGCAAGACATTCTCAATTTCATACTGCTATGTTAAAATCAAATGAATTACTTAATGAATTAAAAACTATTCAAACAAGCTTACCACCCGAAATTTTATTAATGATTTAGCCTAATTTACAAACATTACCTATTTTTGAAAAAATGATACAGGTCAAAACTTATCAAGTAAATACCAAACTCTACTTTATCCTGATAATCCCACTTACCTACAAAACCACCTTTAATTATATTAAACTATTTCCTTTACCAAATAAAAATAATCAAATTATCCTCCCTAAAGGAAGTTATTTATTGAGTAACGACGAGAGTATGCTCTTACTAGTCAACCATGTCAATCGATTTTTAAAAATCAATATTTATGCGAAATCGAAAAAAGAACAACATCCGATTTGTGTATGAAAAACTTAATCAAACATAACTCGGATAACTGCGAAAAGATAACGCTTTCTCAATATAATAATCAGATAATAAAAATTAAAGAAATCAATACGTATTTATTAATTATGCATGATTTGGAAGAATTACAAATTCAATGCACAGACAGACAGACCATTCTTAAAAGAATAGTAGGAAATTATTTACTTACTATAATAGACTCATTTTGTAAAGTGACTATTGGGAAAAATATTATAATCCCAAATTATAAAACTGTCGCTAAACCAAATATATACCCTTTATTCGAATTGCAAATGCCAAAAGACATTTCGAATAAACAAAATAAATTAAAAGTTAACTTAACAAAAATAAATTTTGAAAAAATAGACGAAATCTATGATCAAGTACTGTTTGAAGAAAATAGAATAAAAACTTAAACCCTGCTTGACTTGAGACTGAGACAGACAGAGCGACATGGACAGAATATGTTATAACCATTATAACTGTAATATTGTGTTTGCTTATTCTAATATATTGTTACCCACATTATGAAATGCTTTTATGTAAAATATTTTGTAAATCTAATAATAAGACACTGAAACATGTAAAGGATGAACAAACAAATGATACTATTAATTTAGGCAATTTAAAGCCATTCTGACCTTAAATTTCCTTCTAAGGGTGGAGGAGTTATGATAGCATAAATCCCTATACTATTACATACATCAGCACCAGAGCTGGGTAATAACAACATGTAATTGAAAAATAATTACAATTACCAGGCGCGGATTTATAGGGGGGACGCAGGGGGCGAGCGCCCCCGAGCCAGTAATTTATAAGGCTAAGGTTTGTAGATTTAGGTTTTTTTAATAAAAAGTTCAAAATGCTATATATTTAGTTTAAATGTGCGTCCCCCCTCAAGAATTATCTAAATCCGTGCCTACAATTACAAATTACTTTTTAAAAAGGAACTAATTACAATTACAAATTACTTTTTTCAAAAAGGAACTAATTACAATTACAAAGTACATCTTTAAAAAAGGAATTATATTCATTTAATTACAATTACATGAAAAATGGTTTTAGCAATTACTTTTCTAATTACTTTTATGATAAAGTAAATTATAGTGACCAAACAGACAAAAAGGTGAGTTAAAAATTTTAATTAAAAGTGTTCTGTAATATTGCGTTTTAATATGTATTAGAATCGTTATTAGAATGTTTGACCTTAACATTAATCAGGAAAAATTAAATAAATATATAGAAAAGGCAGCTTAATAACAATGCCTAATAATAATAAGAATGATAATAATAAACAGTAAACAACACATTTAGTTTTTAAAAGTTTATTGAACAAAAATACATAAGTTTGTGTACTTAACAATAAAAAACATAAATGTGCAGCGAACCACGGCAAAAACTCGTCAGTAACTTTTTTGAGCTTTTCAGATTCACTTTAAACTATGCAAACTGTAAAATTCTGCTTTAATGTAGGTAGGTAATGTAATGTTTAATATTAATAAATATTTAATATAGGTTTAGAAGTAATTTGTAATTAGATAGTTCCAATAATATAATTACAAATTAAAATTCCTATAACAATTTTCCTGCAATTACAATTCCAAATTATTTTAATAAAAAAGTACTTAAATACAATTATAATTACACGAAAAAAAAAGGAATTGTAATTGCTAATTACCTTTTCAAAAGGAATTACCCAGCTCTGATCAGCACTATTTCTTATCTCTTATTGTCTATAAATACAAGCGACGAGAGTAAGAGCTGAGTATTTTCATCCTAAACGTTGATCAGTTAACATCTTGTGAAAAGTGTAATTTTTCTTTTTGGAGTTAAAAAATAAATTTTGTTAAGAATCGACTTTGTTCATTTTTTAAAAAGCCAACCGCTCGACGACGATTCTTAACCGTCGTCATAACAACCGCGCACGCGTGTATCCCACAGAGTTGTTCAGTTGTTCGAAAATATGTAGAAATTACCAGAAATGTAAGAACCGCTAGCACCTGTTGCAGGCAAATTCATGTGTAAAAGTTTATTGTTCTATAAATATATCGTTTAAACAGAAAAATAGGACCCAAAATTATGCATCTGTTTGTTGCGGATATTTAACTCAAAATGCCTCCGAAATTACAAAAAAAATTGAAAGTGGCGGCTGTTGAGGCACTAGGACCTTTACGGTTTAAAATCATAGTCTGGATGAAATGCTGTTTGTGCCAATGCGAAACAGGAGAACCTCTTATAAATCCATCTCGAAACAAAAACATCGCACAACGAAACAAGGATTATGGTACTCTAGCAAACAATTTGGAGGAATTTCATCGTTTGGGAGAATTGTTCCCGAGTGTAAATTTAACGGTTTTAAACGAAAGAAGTGGAGTTTTTCAATATTTGTCTCACAAGAAGCAAAGTGGCATAAATCATGTGCCCTACAATGTAACATTACCAAGCTTGAGAGAGCTCGAGAAAAGGCTGAAAAAAATCTAGCGAACCAGATTCATTGCCCATAGCGTCAACTTCAGCTTCTAGTGGAGAAAACAAAAGTTATTTCACGCAATCAGTGATACCACCACTCAATACTTTTGAAAATATATGTTGCTTGTGTCGGCGAGGAAATCTGTGGAATCAACCATTACATCAGATGATGACATTTGACATGGAGACTCAACTCAAGGTGATAGTTTCTCCTGATATTTTAGTTTCACTTGGTACCAGAGATTTTATTTCGCAACAGGTAAAATACCATAAACAATGTTTGAACAAGCATTTAAGTCCTTTAACACGCCGACATGATACGGATGAGAGTAAAACAATATGTGAAGGCATTGCATTTGCTGAACTTGTTTCATATATTCAACACAAACTTGAGCCAGAAACAGCCGACTATATTTTCAGAATGCGAGATCTTACAAATATATATGAGGATATACTCAATCAGCTCCTTGTCAAAGATTGCCAGCTCATACATCCCGATTGCGCGAAAGAATTGAAGCTCATTTTCCCCAGCTCATATCTCTTCGCGCTGGAAGACAAACTTCGTCAACTACGCAGTGGATGAGAACTATGATGAAGATGGTGTTGCTTTCATGGGGTATATTAAACGGCTTAGAAAAGAAATCTCGGCGGCTTCTGTTTTATTTACAGGCCAGTTTGAGCAGAACTCTCAAGTAATATCTGTAACGCCCGCGTTGCTAGCTACAGTTAACATGATTCTTTATGGCACATCTGTGAGAGACACAAATAAAGCAACGCAGCCAGCACTCACGATAAGCCAACTTATTATCTTCATTCATCATGAGCGCATTCCCAAGGGAAACATAGTACGCAATAAAAAACAACACGAGGCACCACTACCACTATACTTAAGTTTGTCTATTTATGGAAGGTGAAGACAGAAATCAGCTGTTGATGATTTACATAAACTGGGAATCGCTGTCTCGAGTAACAGAATTACAGAAATTACTACGTCTTTGTGCCAGTTTGTTGTAAGCCGGGCCAAGGAGGAGGGTATAGTTTGCCCTGGAAACTTGTGCCGGAGTATTTTTACAGTTGGAGCTTATGATAATATAGATCATAATCCGAGCAGCACAACCTCAAAAGGTTCCTTTCATAGAACAAGTATCTCCGTTTTTCAGATGGTAACTGCGCAAAATCAAGGAGAGCCGCGAAAACCGAGTACATCATTTAAGGACATAAATCGGAGATCCCGCACGACATCTGAACTCATCGAAAACTTTGGTATTGTTCCAGCAATTACCCTTCTGAATAAGCAACTCACAGTACCGCAGTGTTCAAACACCATTCGTGGATGTCATCATTTACGTTAGATTTTACATGGTACAAAGAAGAAGAATAGCTAAAACATACATAAATATCTTGTAGATGATTCATACAAGATTTAAATCTCTCGTGGGCTGCATTTCATGCTTCTAATCAAATCGATAAAACCATCCCAGGACACAATGCTTTACTTCCTCTCTTTGAAGAAGACTCTTCATCAGTTTCTATGCTTCGCCACGGGCTAGACATATTGAGAAATATAACAGAGCTACTAAACTCTGGGCGAGTACCTGTAATGTGGATGGACCAGCCACTTTATGAGACATCTTGCAATACATCGTATTGCCGGGAAACTGGGGGACGAGAAGGCAGTCGCCTTTTGTGGATTTCGTGCTTTTACCCGTTGTGACACAGTGTCTGCATTCAATATGAGTAGGTAAAGAATGAGATAACTGGAACCCCCCACCACAAAACCCCCCACCACACCACCCCCACCAATCGCAGATTGGCGGGGGTGATGTGGTGGGGGGTTTTGTGGTGGGGGGTTCCAGTTCTCTCATTATTAAATTTACAAGTGGGGGGTTTGTGGTGGGGGGGGGTTGTGGTGGGGGGTTTGTGGTGGGGGGGGGTTCTAGTTATCTCATTATTAAATTGGAGAGTGGGGGTGGTGTGGTGGGGGGTTCTAGTTCTCTCATTGATAAATAAATGCCCTAATTGTGGTGGGGGGTGTTCTAGTTCTCTCATTGATAAATAAATGCCCTAATTGTGGTGGGGGGTTCTAGTTCTCTCATTGATAAATAAATGCCCTTGATCAATATACTTAGTCTTATCAACGTGACCTTGACAACAATAGCCATATGTAGAAAGCTGAAGTAAAAATTTTTAGTACATGATTCAAGTTTGTTGAGAAATTATTCTTGTTATGGAGAGGATTGAAGAAAAGAGTGATAGTAGTGACTCGGACAAGAAATCATATCAACCAATGCGTTTTCCTGTTGAGGAGATGGATCCTCAAGAATTTGTGGAAGTGTGTGAAAGTAGTGACACAAAATTAGACTCAAGTACGTTGACTCAAAATATGAAAACGGGTATTGAGAAACTTGAAAATTTTTGGTTTGACAGTACTTGGACGGCTACAAAATATGTGCTTAAAGTTGGTTCGGTTGATATAGACGCATTACATGTGTGTATGATGGTTGATATTCTACGAGGCGCAGATTTAGAACATAAGAGGAAAATGAATAATGCTAAACAGTTACTGATTAAAATTTTAAAACATATGATGAGTCGTGGTCAGGATATTCGTTTATCAACAGATTATGATGCGAAGTATATTTTAGGTGACGTTTTAAGAAAATGTCAATTGAATGAATTTCAGACATTACCAATAAAAAGCTACACAGAAACAATGTATCCATACGATAAAGTGAAAATGTGGAGCAGTGGGAGAATCCCTGTAGAATTATAAATTTATGATTGAGAGTTCAAGAACAACCTCACACCATCACCGTCCAACGAAACAAGTACCAATACCTCCCACCATTCTACAGCTCAACCATATTAAACATGTGGGGAGTTATATAAATTGCCACTGAGAATCTTCCTCGATTCAGTTTTTCAAGATGACGCAAAATAGTATTTTCGATTTACCTGAGCTCAAATTCGATTTTTTTGGTAATTTACCTTCAACACCTCAGAGTAAACACGAGTTAATAGTGCTAAATAAAACGAACATATAAGTTGAATAAATCTAAATGTAAATTTGTGTCAACAGGGTTATTATATGACTTGTGCTATACCCCTTGTATAATACTGTCAGGAAATAAAAATGATGTAATAGTTTTCGATGAAAACGAGTGGACCCAGTTTATTGAAAATGAAAGTATAATAACAAATTATTTATACACTAATGATAAAGTGGAACCTATACGCGCTGGAAGTTTTTCTATATACTTTGAAGAAATTTCAACAGTGATTAAAATTTGGAAAAATAATTTATATATCTATTTGGGATATGAATCAATCTGCAAATTATTACCACTCGTTAAGTACCGAGTAGACATGTTAAGAAGATCGCAGTTTGTAAATTATTTCAAGATTGTGCAGAAAGGGTTACAACGTCAAGGAGGGAATGTGTTTGACAACGCAAAGAATCTACTCCCACCGAGTGAAAATTCTAATACTGAAAATTTTGGTATGCTCATGGAATTAATGTACATTTACCCAAATATATTCGAAGCCGAGTGTACTAGCAAGGTGTAAAATGAAGAAATTTATTTCTTTGTAACGTGGAATTTTGCCTACAACTCATCAAGAAAAGGGTCTTGGATGTCATTAGCTAATGATAGAGTGCGTTTCCAAAGAAAAATAGCATTAATTTCAAAAATTATCACACCCATTTTAGATAGTAACCATAGATGTAATGTATATAATGAAAGATTTGCTAATGAGATGTAAACAATCATTGATATTTTTTCTGTGTGAAAATGGCATATAAATAAAAAAGTTTATGCTTAAAATTTGTTTTATTAAAAATTAAATATTACACTTTATCCTTATACAATTTGATCATTTGAAATCCATGAATTATATATCTTGTCCAATCCCAACCATTTAACATACAGTTTATTCCCCTTTCTTCTTAGAACCTTTTCCACAAGATATATGTCAGGATACTTTACTCTCTGAATTTCTTGTTCATAAAAACCACCTTTAATTTCATCACCGTCTTGATCTTCCAATAAATATGTTCTAGGGTTACTTTGGTGAACTTCCCTGATTTTAAAAATTTCATTTGACCAATTACCCTTTTGAAAAAGCCTCACGATATTTACTTATCCTCACATGATCATTGACATTGAATTTTTGTTTCTTTGGATCGATTGTCTTTAAGTTGCCATAAATAAATCGCAGTAAATATTTTTCATGTTTTTTTTTAACATCCTTCGGTTTCATCCCTATGGTTTTGTGACTAGTGTCATTGTATTTCGCTACAATATCCGGTCAAATGTTTAACCACTTGTAATTTCCTTGTAAACTAAATTGTTTCCACATTTTATTTCTTAATGTTCTGTTCGCTCTTTCTGCAACACTTGCTTTGAGATTTGAATATGTATTATAATGATTAATTTTCCTCTCATCCATCAATTTGTTGAATTCTTTATTGAAAAATTCTTTACCCATATCCGTTTGCAAATTTGTAGGTTATACTTTAACCTGCGACAATATATTTTTCATTGCTTAGGCAACCACTGATAGTTTTATTTTTTATTGGTTCGCACCAAACAAACTTTGAGAATACATTAATGACTACTAAGATGTATTTATAACCTTTATTTATTCTCGCGTATGGACGCATTTCTATAAGATCTGCTTGATAAAGATCATTGAGACCTTTAGCAATTACTCTTCGTCTTCTAAAATGTTTTTTAGCTGGTTTATGGACTTTGTTTACTATGTCTTCTTTAAAATTAGTCATTTTTGGTTACTGGACACTGTAGCACAATTTGAACGAACAAAGATGGGTGGTTCCTCGGTACTAGGAAAGTAAACTCATCGCCTTTATTTATGACTTTACCTATAAGTTTATCTGTTGTAAAGATAGTAGTACCCACAAAAATTGTTGAATCAATGGGTGAAATCTCGATATTTTCAATTTTGCCAGATATGGGGAATTTGTATTCAGTTGCAGCGTTTTCTAGTGTATAACGTAATACACTTTGAGATTTTTCATGATGACCGCGAATATTTATAATACATTTACTATGATGTGAAGATGGTTCACAAATGTAAAATGGTGATGATATTGGTGATGATGTTAAAACAGGTGAATAGTTGGAATGTGGCGATGGATACGTTGACCTATTTCGCAACATATGCCTTCCAAACTTATCGATAGGCATTGTTAAAGCTTCAATGCTGCACACTAAATGACAGTACAATTTTTTTACATACTATTTATCTTATTATTTCACCCTCCCTCAATTCCTCTATTATAGAAAGTATTTCATTATTATGTCCAGTGTTCCCCGCCAATTGCGATGCTGTAAGTAATTTTAACCGATCTACAATTTCATTATAGTCATCAAAATGCTTATATTCAATTTTTTTGTTATTAAGTTCCATCATTTTCAGGTTTCCACCTTTTTTCACTTGACTTCTAGTTTTGATCAATTGTGATGAAGGTAGTGAACTAGATCTCGACCTTGGTAACATAGCTGGTAAAGCTGAGGCTGTTTTTTTTAAGTAGTTTTCTTAGCCGCCTTCTCTTGTGCCATCGAGTACAAATTCGTAACTCGTGGTTGTATAATATCGATAAATTTAGATGCGCGTGATGTAGACAGACCTTTTTCAGGATTGTAACCTAAGTACTGAGCATTAGTCCTCTTAATAATATCAATATATGCATCCACATCCACTGTTCGGTATCCAACAGGATGCTTTTTAAACATTAATTCATATAATCCAGGTGTACCCTTGTATTTAAATTCATCGTTAATCAAGAAATCGGCTCCATCAAAATCAACAGTAGAATCACCAATTGCGTATTTTTTTTGTAAACGGGTTGAAGTAAACACCAAAGGTATCATCAAACACATTTTTAACATCTTCAATTTTATCTTGTATATAATCTCGTGGTAGTAGTTTTTTGAATTGTTCTAAATAAAGCTCCTGTTCTGTCAATGTCGTTGTATCTGTTATTGGTGTTGGAAATGTTTCATCAAAATAGCTTCCACCAAATTTATGCCTTGATGTTGTAGGATCATACTGAAATGTTTCATCTTCTAAATTGATTGGCACCGTTGTATGATAGTATTCTAAAGGTGGTTGATTTCTTGGTTTAGAGCTAAAACTTTGATGGCTCAATTCATCTTTAAATTCTCTTTTCAAATAAGATTTTGGAAAAATATTATTTTCAGTTTTACTGAGACTTGATACCAATTCTTTAAGTGGTTGAGTTATGGGTTTGTAAGTTTTCTCTAATCGTGACTGCGATTTGACAATATAACTTTTCAAGCTTTTATATTTCGCTTTTAACGCCTTCCTTACCTTTAGCTGCACCTTTACTCGATTATCCATGTTTACTGACCATACATCTAGTGTATTTACTTTATATATGTATGAATTTATCGAATCCTTTACGATACCTGCCAAAATTTATAGCACAATCTTTATCAATCACAACAAAGCCATATTTATCTTTCCAGCAAAATGCGCATACTTCTTTGAAATTTTGAAAACTCATGTCAACATTCACGTGATCATCAAAAATATGTTTCAGGTTAGTCATATCCTGTTGGAATATAACAATAAGATTAGCATTATCTCTGCATAGTTGTTTAGGAATTGATGAGTAAGTTTGACATAAATAGAAACAATCGGTATTTTTATGCCGTCCAAAACAGAAATAGCTTTTAATGATATTTTGATTGCTTGATGCTAAATCATCGAATATTATCACATAATTTGGCTTAATATCTTCAGGAGGTATAACAGTGTCCCCATCATCGTATTCGTGATACCCAGTCTTCATTAACTTTCTGAGGTATTCATATTCATATTTGGGTTGATACAGAGATTTAGAATATATATAAATGTTTTCAAATCGTAAACCATTGTTCTAATAAACTAAGCATTACATTAGTTTTTCCACAACCTGAACTTCCCACCAACAACCCCCGTTTCGATTGCCCTCCAAATAAAATACCATGTTTTGGAAACGTTTCAGTCAATGAAACATCATCATGATCTTCTACAGATAAAAGAGATTTTTGTTGCTGAATAAACATTTTAGCGATCATATATATTGGACCTTGACTTTACTATAACAATAGAAGCACATTATAATAAGGACTATAGCGAACTGAACCGTACTCGATTCCAGAATCTATATAAATGGTTTAAAACAGAGATCATATTTTTATTTGTCTCACATTTTAGATATAATGGATAGATATAAAAGTTCTCTTCACACTAGTAATCACATCTCTAAGAGGAGTGGACGTTGTTTGCTAAATAAAATAATCGATAAACTTCTAATAGAATTACATTTACCAGGATATAATTATTGTGGCCCTGGAACCAAACTTGCCAAGCGATTACAAAGAGGTGATAAAGGTGTTAACCGGCTAGATGAGGCGTGTAGACAACACGATATAGCATATTCTAAATTTCAAGACGTTGAGAGAAGAAATCAAGCAGATAGGGCATTAGCTGAGACTGCATTGAAACTTGTAAAAGCGGCTGATTCTGGGATTGGTGAAAAGCTTGCGGCATTAGGTGTCGGTGGAATAATGAAAATAAAGAATAAATTGGGAATGGGTTTAAAAGTCAGAAAGAAATCTGTGACAAAGAAGAAAGGAGATAAAATAAATTTAAAAGTTGCTGTTGCTGTTGCTCCCATTCCTATTACCTCTCTTGGGAGCATTGGGAGCTATAGGAGGAGGTGCAGCTGGTATCGCAAAGGCTGTTAACGATGCTAAAACAAATCGTGAACAATTAGCTGAGCAAAAGAGGCATGATTTAGCTATAGAAGAGTCTACCAAAGGGAAGGGGTTATATCTGGGCCCTTATAAAAAAGGTTTCGGATTATACTTGAAACCTTATCAAAAAAACTTCCAATAAAGCTACCTCATCGACCGTTAACTAATTTAGACTTACTAAAATACTCGAAAATTCTTAAAATCCCTAATTTTCGAGGAGTTTTCATGAGAGACAAACTTCCAAAACATATAAATAAAAATGAATCTGGTATTGTGAATCTAGATATCGACGCTGGGGATGGAACTCACTGGATAGCATATACAAAGAAAAATAACGATGTGAAATATTTTGATAGTTTCGGAAATTTGAGACCTCTAGAAGAGTTAATAAATTATTTTCATAGTGATGGTAGCTTGAACAAAATCAAATATAACTATAATTCATTACAAAGTTATAATTCATATCTGTGTGGACACATATGTCTAGCATTTTTATATAACTAATATATGTAATGTATTTGGTTCATTTTGTAACGCTTAACATAACACTATGTCTTTCACTTTCGCTCTAAGCGATGCGTCCTCTATATTAAGCTACAATTTCAACCCCCCTATTTATTTAGAGGATGATGTAGATTATGAAATTGGACTGACAAATTTTGACACCTACAATATTATTCCATAATAGCAACAATACCTTTGTTTGGGGGGGAAATGATGAATATGTTATCAAAATTCCTGAAGGTTGCTATGAAATCGGTGATATCACAAGATATTTGGAGGATCAGACAATTAAGGTAGATGAAGAAGCTATGATCACGATTACTGCTGATATTAATACTTCTAAAGTGAATATCCGTTCAAATAGAAAAATCAATTTCACTGTAGAAAATGCAATAGGACCACTACTAGGATTCGCGGCGAGACAGTTGACTCCTAATGAGGATAATACTTCCGATTATACAGTAAAAATTTCCAAGGTGAATACTATATGCATCGATTGTAGCATCGCAATAGGATCATTCTTTAATGGGCACCCTGTACACGTTATTCATCAGTTTTTTTTCGACAGTACCAGTTGGGTATAAAATAGTGGAATCACCTTTAAACATTATTTACTTTCCGGTTAGCGTTAAGACTATTAACAACATCACAATCAAAATAGTTGATCAAGGTGGGGAGCTTGTCAATTTTCGGGGAGAAACTATAACCGTTAGATTACATCTCAGAAAAGTAATCGGTTAATAAAATGGTGTTAAGATTCCATTCTACATCATACCACAGTAGACGTCAACCATACTATAAAAAGGTGACTAAGAAGAAAATTGGCAGTTCTAAAAATAGTGTCAATAGATTAACATCGGAAAATAAAAAGTTTTTAGAATCCTTAGGATTCGAGGTCTTAGTATAATGGAATTACTCAATATCACCGGGGAACCTTTCAATGACAACTCTATTAAAGATTATCAATTTCATACATATCAGCCAAATATATCAGGAAGTTTAGATTATAACGATGAAACAAGAATTCCCATCCAGGATTTAGATGCTTACATTGCACCATGCAATAGTTATCTATATATCGAAGGAAAACTCACATAAGAAGATGGGTCTGCAACTACTAAATTGGAGTTTATTAACAACGCTATTTCTTTTATATTTCGAGAAATTAGATATGAAATGAATGGTATAGTGATAGATTCTGTGAGGAATGTTGGTTTAGTTTCGACTTTAAAAAGTTATCTATCATATAATGAAAATGAAAGCGTTTTCTTGCAAAATGCTGGATGGTTTCCAAAAAAAAAGTTGGGTACATCAGACAAAATTATAGCAGATGCAAACGGAAATTTCAATGTATGCATTCCATTAAAATTATTGGTAGGATATTTTGAAGATTTTCGAAGGCTTGTCATTAACATGAGACAGGAATTAGTACTGATCCGTAATAGTAATGATATTATGAGTATAGATGACACTCAAAAACCAAAAATTACTATTACTAAATTGTTTTGGACAGTACCACACGTTACCGTTAGCATCTCGGAGCAGCTTAGACTAAATAAAATCACCAATAGAAATGCGGATCTTCCTATAAAATTTAGAAGTTGGGAATTAATTGAATATCCCTCCTTACCTACTTCAAACCGACATACATGGCCTGTTAAGACATCTACCAAAGTTGAAACTCCTAGGCATGTAATAATAGCCTTCCAAAAAGATAGAAAAGGAAAGATTACATCAGATATGAATAAATTTGATAACTGTGATCTTAAAAACGTTAGAATTTTCTTAAATTCTGAGAGGTATCCGTACAATGACTTATATTTGGACTTTAAAAACAACAAATCTGCCACCCTCTATAATATGTTTGGTAATTTTCAAGAATCCTATTATCCTCGAAAAATAAATCAACCAATTTTCAACTCTGAAGAATTTAAAGAATTAGCACCGATAACTCATATTGATTGTTCGCGGCAAAAAGAAGTAATACAGACTGGATCCGTAGTTATGAGAATAGAATTTGAGACGGATACCCCTACTACTGCGGATATTACAGCATATTGTCTCATATTGCATGAGAAACACTTCACTTATAATAATCCTCTAACTAAAATTGTTCGACAACATTGATATGTTCGTGGCGCTTTCAAACTTCAACATGCGCATGACATATTTTTCGCTATTTAAAGAAAAGAGAAAATCTCACCACGTCAGTAACATAATCAGAATACATAAAAGCATCGAAGAAAATTGAAAGACTTGAGAAAAGCTGTGGAATTATACAGTATGAAAGTTAGTGTATTAAAGAAATTGTGTAATTTAAAAATATGACTCTGATTTTCGATGTGCAAGGATTTAAAATAGAAAAAAGGAAATTTATAGTTAAAGAGTTTGCAGCCTATGATGGAGTAAAAATATGTCACTACATCTTTAAGCCACCTTTTCCTTTTGAGATGCTATCACCAGATTTACAACAGCAAGCTCACTGGTTAACAAAGAATTATCACTGTATTAAGTGGAGCTGTGGATTTACACCATTACATCTATTCGATAAAATTATTAAGAATTTGAGTACAAATGCAGATTGTGTTTACGTAAAAGGGGGGGAACAGGCCGACTACATCAGACAGTTCATTTCACAACCAGTTATAGAATTTGAAGAACAACCATCTTTAATTATGTCTACCGCAAAATGTTTTTATCATAGTAATACTAAATATATTTGTGCACTATCCAATGTTTTTCATTTATATGAAAACTTTGTAATGTCCTAAATTTTAATAAACAAATAAATAGATAAAACTAAATATTGTTTTTATTATAGTTTAATAATATAATATGTGGAGTATAATATATACAAAAAATAATTCGACAATGTTTATTCCTTACAGAATCATTTGATTCACACTCAATACATTTGGTTGCATCAACCAGTTATGATTCATCAAAGTCGACTTCGTCACAATCGGTTTCATCACAGTCAGTTTCATCACAATCCGTTTCATCACAGTCAGTTTCATCATCAAAATTTTTTGTTCAGGCTGTAAATAATTGTTTAATGGATGTAGAAACCCCCCTAAATTTAACGCAATGAATCCATCGACTAAACATTCCAAAAGTATTTTTCCTTCAGAGAAATTTTCACATACTTTCACGCCATTTTCATAATCTTTTGATATTTTATTACATTCTTCTTCGCTATAAAAGGCACCCATTCCATAAACTGCTTCATGTTCGGCATCAAATTGGAGGTTAGAAAATTTCTGAAGCAAATAGCATATTCCACTTGCTAAATCATCAACCTCAACTTCTTTTACGTAACACATCCACATATTGAAAACGTGTTTAATACTGTGTAATTACAGCTTAATAGAATACTGGTTGTACTGAGAGTTTACTTAAGTTTTATATTAGAAATCCCACTTAATAAAACCTCCTACCACATTAAGTTCACCTAATAGTACCTCCCACACAGCTTAAAATGAAACAAATAATTAATTGGAATTATTTATTGAAGTATTAATTTCGGGTTTAAAAACACAATTATTCATGTAATTTCAGTTTTAAAATACAGTTATTTACATCCACATAATTTTAGTTTTAAGAATACAGTTAGTTACACTATTCACATAATTTGCAATTTTTAACAGTTTCGAGTTTTATTATTAGTTATACATAACTAGTCACATAGAGTCATACAGTTTTCAAACAATTTCATTTTATTAAACTATTTTACATGTTTAAAGCAAAATTATTTATGTAGAATTCATCTTCATTGACATCATTCATTGTTTCATCAATTTCTGTGGCTAGTTTTAATAACAAAGTTAATAATTCCTTACTTGTGCATTGTTTATTATCTGAATTTAACTTAATAGATCTATGACCCCAAGCCAAGGTATTCGGTAATCCGGCAATAACATAACGTTTATTATCATTCGAAGATAACGCGACGTTATTTTTTAATTCTGTATACATCGTATGTAAATATGATCTATACACATACATTTTACGATAAATTAATCCACCTTCTTCCACAATTTGTTTATAATCAACAATGTTTCATTGATTTTTAATAATATTTTTTGATACCCCTTTAGCTTTTTTTGTTTCACTTTCATTGAGTTTTACACAATATGCTTTCGCCCCAGTTCCGTAAAAACTTTGTATAGGAGCACCTGCAAACTCATCTTTCATTTTCCCAACAATAGACACCATTTTGGGTACACCATGAATATTATCACTACTAAAATTTGATGTGTCGAATCAACTTAAATTGTTCTTTATATCATCATAAACATTATCAGTAAATATTTCTAAAATCAATGAATCTGTGTCGGTATAGCACAGAGTCGCATTATTACCGTATTTTTGCTTGATGAAGTCATAATAAAAATCATATATTACTGTTTTTGATATTTCTAAAATTAAGTAACCCACGCATAATGGCTTATTATAACAAATTTTCAGTTTAGACATTTCTATAGCTACTAAATTTTCTGAGAAAACTGAACATGATTTATAATTAGGCTTACTTATGCACCCTTCAGCCCCAACACTTCCACGAATATTTTCCCAGCGAGAAATAAGTTTTATATCGACTCTATTTTCAACATTTTCCATAGTTTTTCCGAATATTGAGTTTATTACAAATTTAAAAAGATCTCTTTGAAAAGCATTTTTGGATGCATTTCGCTACGCTGTAATCAAATCAACATAGGTTTTCAACCAAGGGGATTGCGAAAATTCCAAAATTTTATGAATTTTTTGCAATTTTAAACCATGTTCTAAACATTGTTTGAGATTCCTGTAATGAATGATATAGTTAGTTTTATTATGTAGGTTTAAAATAAGTTTAGATTGTTTATTATTTGGGGGTATTAAATTTTCTGCGCAGAACGGTAAATCATTATGTGCATCATGCAAATTTTCAGGATATTCCAAATCCACTTCTAATACATACCCCTTTTCAGAATTTTTACTTAAAAGGGAACAGTCAAAATATTGAATTTCGTTGTCGTTTAACCATCTAAATCCCCCAATGATAAACTTTGACTCATACTACAGCCGTATAAATTCGTGGCGTCTAAATAAAGTATATATGACGTGGGTTTTGAAGAATTATAATTAGAAATAAATTTATTATTGGCAATGGACATTCTTTTACTACATTGACTAACACCGCCTCGTATGCCTTTTCTAAAGAAATGAAGCATATCTATATAAGTAAGGAGCTCAAGCTCAACTCCTGTCTTACGCAACATGGCATCCCAACTTAATGATGGCGACGTTACATATTGTGCAGGATCTATTGTAAATTTTTCTAAACAAATTTTACGAAAGTTTTCAAAAATATCCGCCAATATCAATACATCAGATTTTAGGTATATATCAGAATATTCGTCCAAAGTCTGGCATTGAAAGGTGTGCCAAGTAACTTGCGCACGACTATAATCCTCCTCGCTAACACCATCACCACGCAATATATCAAAAAATAAATTTTGTGTGGGTAATTCAGTATCATTCAATATACCCATTGAATCCACATAGGAGTAAGGGAAAACTCCTTTGCGACGTATTAAATCAAATTTTGATTCATCACTGAAATATTTTTTATCTCTGAACATTGTTCAGATTCTAGTGTTTGACTTAATTTATCTAAAGAAGCTGGTAAAAAGCGAAATGAATCCAGAAATTTCAATTTTATAAATACATTTTTTTCTGCGCCTTCCTCTCTTTCGACTAAAATGTGTTTTGAAAATGATATATACTTCTCTTTATTTTGCGCTATGACATCGATTTTCTCTTGATTTAAGGCCAATTTTTTTATAAACAAATGCTAATCATAATTTGTTAAATTGTGAAAGAGTACTGGAATGAATTTGGGTAATTTGAAGTTTAAATTACAAATGGAGTGAGCCGCACCCCGGTAATTCCCAGTTAAGCGACAATGACCACGAACTTTCTGATTACTTTCAGTAAAAACCTTATTACAAATGTAACATGTACTACTATTGTTAAAATCCGTCAGTTGATGCTCTGAAAGAGGTAGCATCGGTTTAATATTTTTCATGTGTTTATTATATAAATTATGCACACATTCTTCTAATTTCTGTATAAAAACATGAGCTGCATCTAAACCGCGGTAATGAACTAGTTTCGATGCGGAATCATCAAAGCTACATTTTACGTAAAAGCAAAATGAATAGGGTTGGTGTTCATACGTTTTTACAGTAAATGAATTGTCTTCTTTAGGTTGCGCGTGATGGATAGGTTTTAAAATACTTTCAAAATCCGCATATGTTACAAATGGCACTGTTAATTGTTTCTCAAAGTTGACAAATTTAAGAACATTTCCAGGAATGCTTTCGCCGAATTTATTTATCACAAAATTAATTGTTGGTAATTGTGTGCATATAAAATTACAATCATGTTTTTCATGAAGGCGTAATGCATCGCGCGTTCGAAAAAAGTAGAGACAGCCGTTACAAATAAACGTTTGTCCATTATGCTTAGATCTTTAAAAACTAATCTTGACAAATCTTTAATGAAACAATAATGATTATTTCCACCGTCATCAGTAATAAGCAAGAGATTAACGTGAGTATTTTGCAAAGTTCTGGTAAAATATAGTGAACCGACAATTTCATAAATAATTTTACCATCTTTAAACTGATTATTAACACCAAATACATTTATTGAAATATTGTTTAGTTTTTCAAACTTGGGTATGTCTTTTAATTTAACTGGAAAATCAATACCTTCAAAGTTCAACAGAGTGGAATAATGTGGATACGATGATACTCTCTGGGGAAGTCCTGTCGGTGGAAAAATTGCTGCGTTGACGGACCACGCAAAGCACATTTGATCATGATTGCATATATTCACAACAGCCTTTTTTGCTTCAATCTGCTTTGGTAATTTTATGTAGGATGAAGCAAAAAGCGGATTGTATTTATTTATATTCACTTCCAAGTACATAATTTGTTGTAGACTCCATTCTGAAAATATTTTATAAGAAAGAGAAAATTATGTAATTTTGATAATATACCTGAATCCTTTTCTTGCATATGAGAGGCTTTTTCCATAATATCCTTGATAAATTCTTCATATATTTCCGTTAAATCAGTGGAGATAGTCAAAATTTTATTTTTAGTGTTAAACGATTTGAGATCAAATATATCTTTTTCGGGTATGACATACATTGAAAATAACTCTAAATGTATTTTTAGTGCACGATACTGTTTAATATAGTCAGTAATAACTGAAAATACTTTGTCTTTGATGTCTTCGAAAAATTCAACGTGATCGATGTGATGATGTTTAGTGGAGAAACGATAGCTCGAAATTCGACGCTTAAATGCACTGTTGACTCTTTCAACACATTCGCCTAGAGTATGTAAAGTCATTTTCTTGTGTGCGTTACTTCTAAAATGATCATTTAAACAGTTTCTTTGAATTTTGACATGACATTCAGGACATTCAGTTAAGTTATCATGAACGTTTGACGGACCCGGTAGATTTATGATTTCATCTTTTATTTCATCACACTGTACATGTGAAATTTTCTGTTTTTTCTTAGGTATAGTTCGTGATATCTATATGGACAACTTTCTCTCTCATGCCGTAACAAACTGCTTTTTGAGGAGAAGAATTTATGACATCGAAGGCACTGCATTTTATCACAATTTGCTAAACTGAACCACTGAACAATTGCAACTAACTGTATTTCAGCTAAATCTGAAATTAATACTTACTTGACATACGATTCAACATGCTCATATACGAGGTAAAACAAAGAAAGTTGTTCACCAGAGAATCCCTATAAGCCAGTTTAACCGGTCTTACAAATTATGTAACTGGATTAACCGGTTTCAGAGTATGCGAAAAAGTCACTAGACTTTTAATATCACCTTAAAAAGAAGTATATTGACCTCGGAGTGTCTGTGACCTTCAAAACTGGTTATTTTTACCTATTTGACCTAGAAAGCGAGTTTTTTTAACCTTGGGAAATGGTGCTTTCAAGGTCACGTTTTTCAAAATTTTTTTTTCAACCAGCTTACTTGAGGGCGCATGGAAATCGTTTTTAAAAATGAATTGTTTCGGTTGCAAGTTTCAAATGCAAATGCTATTTAATGTATGAATTTTAACTGAGATTAGACCAACTTTAATCATTTAAATCTTTATTAAAGAAAATATCACTAAAATAAGTATTCACATTCGATAGTAATTTTTATTTTATATTAATACCTAAGAAAGTTTTAGTTTCATACTTTGTGATATTGAAATAAGTATAATTTTAGGATTTTGTGTTTTACTATAGCACAAGCTTCTGTAGTACATTTTAATTAGAAATAAATACCTACTTATAATCTTGAAAATCGGTATTTATCGTGTAAAATAAATAACTAACCATCATATACACCGACAACACATTTCATGAATTTATCGTACTTAAAGAAGTAAGAGAAAATATTTATCTCTTCTTTTTATGAATATGTAAATTTCACATAAATTTTTCTAATAGTTTTTCACAAATGAAACACATCTATGGTTGAGTGGAAGAGCAAACCCCTGTCCTACGGACAGACTTAACTATGCTATTTGTCAGGCAATCACTAAAATATTATATTGTAAATTTGTAATCATTTCCTGTCAATAAAATCATTTATTATTATTATTATTTTTATACATTGATATTATTTCTGATATTTTCAGTGTCCATTTCAATTAGAAAATAAATGCCGTTGTCACCCATGTGCAGTAGGGTGGCCCATCTTTTTCGAAATCGAAATTTTTTATTTCTCACACCTGCAAATGGTTCCATTTGAAGAAAAAACAGTCCCCTCAAAATATTATTGAGGCAAATTGAAGGCAAGGGGTGCCGCAGAATGCATTATTATGCAATAATAAAAGTAAATGGAATTATTTACATTCTTTGGTTGATGGATTGTTTTTTTTTAATCAGCAACATTTATCTTTAGAATGACTAATCAAGTCATACAAATATCAAAGACATTATCTGTTGTGACTATGACATGTGTCATACTACTGTAAATTCGTAGTCTAAGAAAACTAGACTAGAAGTTTTTGAAATAAAACTCTCGTTTTATCTTTGTGTATTTTATTATGAAACGTTTTTTTCATACATAGTACCAAATATTATCCTAAATCTACAAGACATATAGTAATAAAAACAATATTTTTTGCACTAGGCCAAAGCATGCGACAGGGTTTCTTTTTTTACATTTGGAAACTGTGATATATAATCATTTACAACTTGGAGTAAAAACTGTTTTTGGTCTTCATTTTTTGTTAAAATGTCATTATAAATAGTCAGTAATACATTTGATTCCTCTCTCAGCGGCATCATTTACAACTTTAATTTTGTTTACAATATTGAAACATCGGGTATAACTTTCATTTTCCCTCCATGTTGTTGGATCATTTTCCAAAAATTCCATAGACAAACCTAATTTTTGAAAAAACTGTTTAGTGTTCTCGCATATGAAGTCCTGAATTTCCTTGTTTTCAACGTCAGTAATGTTACTAATCATAAGTCGTTTAATACCCTCTTGATTTGGTGCTTTCCTATTCAAAGCTTTAACCATTTCTCTTTTAGTGGTAACTGAAATATCGTCATCAAAGAAAGATAAGCCAACATTTACTGAATTAAGGTACCACAATTGGTTCACTATTTTCCTACTTGCGGCTTGAGATATTTCTTTGTCAATATTTTGATAATTAATGAGTTCTTTATAAAAGTCTAAGTCATGAAGCAGTACTTTACTAGCAAATGACGCTGCAAACCAGGCCTTTACATAAACCTTTACAATAAAGAGACATATATCTTCAATACCTATTTTTTCTTTTTTAGTTAGTTGGAACTGATCTTGGAAAAAAAATATTTTTAGACAGTAAATGGCTTTGGCCATCCAACGTGCATGATGAAATGCCCCTGGTTAATAGAATATCGTGTGAGTGGGATCTTCTTCAACAAAAAGTTTAGAAAGCATTAAAAATTCTTTATAATCATCACGAGGCTGTTGCAAAGTTAAAGCTGCATTTAGAAACTTTACAATTTCGGCTTTAACTGGTTGTAAAATGTGTTTAATTTTTGATACCTGAAATCCAATTTTTAGTTTATTTTGATCTATTTTAGGCCAAAATTCCCTAAAACGTTTAAATAGTGGCACATTTGGACCAGATGAGGAAGGCATTTTTGTGTCAAACACACTTCTCAAAACCACTTCAAAAATATGATGTCTACAAGGAAAATATAGAATATCTCTTTCTAATTTTTGTTGCAATCGTGTGGCTGCCCCATTTATATAACCCATATTTGATGCTGTTGTATCACAACACAAAGCTATTACCTTTTCGTCCAAATTCCATTCACAAAGCACATCATAAACTGCTTCAGTCTGTTCTCTTCCAGTTGAATTGGGCAAAGCTGGTACTCCAAGTAGTTGTTCAATATCTCCACTAGTAACTAAGATAGCAAGTCTATCGATATTTCCCATTCCAGTGAGAGAAGGTAAAAGTTTTCCATCCCAATGGATGACTGGGGCCGGCAATTCAGAATTACCGAAGGCAGTTTTTAATATTTCAGCTCTTTCTTCGCGGATGCGTTGTCTAGAGCGCTGAAGTGTGGTTCTGCTGATGGACAAAGATGTGGTGTCATGTCCTAGTGCAGTCAAAATATGGACTCCATACCTGTCGCTTATTTTGCAAGCATCAAATGCAGCGGCTATTTTTGGTGTGATGATGTTACATGTTCCATACAATCTCTTCTTTTTTGGCTGTGACGGGCCAGGCTGGTCTTGTAACAACTCTTCTTGGGCTTCGATTATTTCATCTTCATTTTCGTTGGAGTCGGCTGAATTACTACTTGATGATGGACAGGTGACTGTTTCCTCTAATCTAGCTTTTTCTTGTTGACTTCGTTGCATTCGTTCGGATAATTTCTGTAATTTCTCCTCAGCTGATTTTTCTTGAGAAGCAAGTTGGTAATCAATACCATGCATAAATCCAGGACGTCCATTTTTTCTTTGGTTAATTAAAAACTGCTTATCTTCATCTATTTTCATCAACTCCAATGCATTTGCATGAGAAATGTCAAAAAGATCGTCCAATTTTTCAACGAAATTTTTTTCTTTACCTCCCGCACTGGCCCTTTTAGCCGATTTTTGTAAGTTCCTCCACTCTGCATAAAGTTTATCTAGTTGTTTATCACAATGAAAATCCTGACGTGTCGGAATGCGAGCTTTATCCCAAAAAACTGACACCTCTTTTATTGTTAATTTAGCACTTTCATGTACACTTAGCTTCACTTCACGAATGTTATAAAAGAGCACTTGTAATACTTGTCTATTAGACGGCAATTTATTGCCAATGATTTGTGACGAATAGTGTCCAACTAAGTAAATGAAAGTATCCTTTCGTAAGGATCTAACATTAGCCATCGTTAAATGTTTTTTCAAAAAGGAACGTATGCTAGAACTTATAATGTCACCACTGTAAAACACAATTGCAAACTGACATAAAAACCTACCGTAGGTGCATTATATTTCCAAACTTCCAAAACAAATAATTTCTAGGAAATAATTACACCAATAAAACATTATGAGAAAAGTTGTATTTTAAGTAAAATTTAAGTATATTACCGTAATAAAATCTTATCTACAAATTTCTACCTGAATGCGGCACGGGTTACCGTAATAAAATCTTATCTACAAATTTCTACCTGAATGCGGCACGGGTTACCGTTCACCGAATTATCTGAAACTTTGACATAAATTATTCCTAGTATAATAGTATATTAGTATCTATAGAGATGGGCCGCCCTAATGTGCAGTTTATGAAATTTTGTAATTTGTAAGGTAGTCTGACACAGTAAATTTGAACAAGTTTTTGATTTTGATCCACGCGGTGATAATACGACGGATTTACAGCAAGTTACTATTTCACTTTACTATGCTTTATTATATATTTGAGAACAAATATTTTACATCATCTGCGTATTATAACGAAAGTAATTAATTTTGTACATGTGCAAGAAGTGGCATCCTTAAGTTCAGTAAAAATAAACAAAAGTTATCCATTGTGGTTGTAAGTTCTTGACCAGTAATTAACAACATGCAAATATGCTGCATAATAAGAAGATCCGATCATCGAAAGAAGAATGTTAATAGCCTATATCTAAAGCGAAACTATACACCTATTTTTGTCTGGTAACATGTACCAGGTAGATGGTGGTACGATGACCAGTCTCTCAGCTTGTCTTGTATTTATTTCAAACACAAAACACGAAAATCGTTAATATAGAATGCGAATACCCTGTGTTAGTCTCTAAAGCCTCGCATGAATTCTTTATTTTTGTCTGGCTACAAGGTACCACTTTAACATAACCAGTCTTTCGAGGGAATAAAGAATGTTGCCAACGTTTAAAGCGAAGTCTGCCTTTTTATTTTTGTCTACAAAACCATGAACCGGCACCCGAATTGATGTGACTATAACGAGTTTGAAATAATCATGGTACCTGCTAACGATGAAGTTCTTAATAAAAACTAGTCCCCACGCTCGACAGGTTTGCAATAAGGTTTAATTTGGCTTAAACGGCGTGGGTCAGCTTTTGCTTCTCTCCCACCGCATCAGCTTCAGATCGATTATTTAAAGACGATTCCGTGTCTGCAGCATCACAGTTTATTTCAAACAGTTTCAAGCAAAGTTCAAGTATGAATTCAAAAATTAATAAGATGGTGTACCCTACAAGAAAGCCAAGTAGGCTAAGTTGTAAAAAAAACTGATAGTGTTGAACAAAGTTGTAAGGGAATTAAACGCTGCGAAGTTGGACGATTCGATTAATTCGGGGATATGTGTACTTGACGGTACATTCTCTGCGGTGCGTCCAATTGTGGATCCACCAGATCCAGCATCATCTTCGGCGGCGGGTGAAGTGGCGCTTAGTGTTATCGCAGGGTCTGCGATGGGGACCCAAGGGGTATCGGCGTTACCCAAATACGTAGGTTTCAACCCGACTACGATGTCAACACCGAAGAGGGATGCCGAAGAGGATGCAGAAGACGATGCGCTGCACTCAATTGAGATGGCGGCATACTTAAAAAATGTGGAGATGAAAGCGGCGAAGGATACATCAAATATGTGCAACGAGAAGGACGTTTTTTTGAAGGAAGTGCGGGGGTGCCTTCAGGAGAAATCAGACGCATATGTGTGTAAGCTTAAATTGGCAAAAAATAAGCTTACCCACAAAATTCTCCAACTTAGACAGTACAGGAAACATATCGACGCTCTTCTAGGTTCCTTAGTGTCTCAAGAAGAAAAAATTAAAACGGACATAAATAATGTGCAATATTTTGCAGCACATTTCCCATTCGAGGATGGGGTACAAGTGAATTCCTCATTCTCGAATGTGGAGTGATTTTTTGTAGTTTTAATTTTAATTTTTTGTATATGTTTTAGTATGTAATTATTTGTTGAAATAATAATTTGTATATCCAATTTAATACTGTTGACAATTACACGGTACCGATAGGTATAGAGTTAACATCTCATTTCATATTTCTAGTAAAAAATTATATTACGTTTGCAGGGCTAGTTATATTTACCCCACATATTCACATATAGTTTATTTCACTTCATACTTTTTCATGACTCATCAAATAAAAGTACATTTCAGATATTCATGGAAAATATAATATTTATAATATGAAATTAGTTCATTTTCAATATAGTCGATATGAAATCAAAAATTTTTAAAGTACTCTCAAAAATAAAAAATAGTCACTAAAAATTCATGACTTAATAATAAAACACATCAGTACGTATTAGTTTTTTATTCAAACTCATATTACAAATGTATTACTCACATAAATACGAGAATACGAGGCATATTATTTCGATGGTATTAATGAATATAATTTCTGTACTATCTGATTTAAATAAATTATTTTCTAAATATAATAAAAGTTTTCCTACCTGATACAAATTTTAATAAAAAGTACCATAAATATTACTTATTATATTTAAAACTAAGAGAATGTAGAACATGTTGATTCGTGAGAAGACGCAACTACCGTAATTTTATTGGGATATGCAGTCATCATACCAGAGTCTGCAGCTGTTGCAAATGAACCCTCGTTGCTAATATTTAAATCGAATTTTTCTTTGATTAATTTCGCATACAACCAATTTTTACTATATTTCAAATGATCTTTAATGGCCATGTCACCAAGTATCCATCTATGAATTTCTACTTTGCACCAGAAACATCGCACAATATCACTTTCACCTGTATAGTAAAAACCTGCTAATGCAAGCTCAACAGGCGGTAAAACACCAGTCCATCCATCGAATGACAATAAACGTTCATCAAATGTATTATATGAGAGATAACTATATATGCCCGAAAAATCTTCAACACACATTGCTTATGTGAGAAGGACAGTAATAAGAGAAAAATAATTGTGTATAATTTCTTAACTGATAATTGGTTTCGTGCGAAGGGAATATCTCGTTGTAGAAAGTGGAGGTATATACCAAACTTGATGGGAGCTTAGCAGCATACTTTTATTTCAGTGAGAATTCTGGAACACCCCCCACCACAATTAGAGCATTTATTTATCAGTGAGAGAACAAGAACACCCCCCACCACAATTAGGGAATTTATTTATCAATGAGAGAACTAGAAACCCCCCCCCACCACAATTAGGGCATTTATTTATCAATGAGAGAACTAGAACACCCCCACCACACCACCCCCACTTTCCAATTTAATAATGAGAGAACTGGAACCCCCCACCACATCACCCCCGCCAATCTGCGATTGGTGGGGGTGATGTGGTGGGGGGGTTTGTGGTGGGGAGTTCTAGTTCTCTCATTCTTTACCTACTAATATGAAAGGCAAGCAGTCAGCTTGGAACGCATGGGAAACTTTTCCCGAGGTCACTTCTGCCTTTACTGCAATTTCTAATCCTCGACCAGCATTAGAAGAGAATGTGAGAATACTTTTGGAAAAATTTACTATGCTTATGTACGATGCAGATATTCAGCTAGGCACTATAAATGAGGCGAGGAAAGTATTATTTACAACCAAAAGTAGACCATTGCCTTCCCTGCCGCCTACTGCAGATGCACTAAAGCTGCATACACTTCGTGCGGCTTACCAAGCCGGCCATATATGGGAATGTTATTGAAGAATTACCATCTCCAGTTAACTGGGGCTGGACACAGGAAGACAAAGTGTGGACCCCACAATGGACTAGTCAACCTGCCATATGGGAAGCCTGTAGGGAACTATTAAAGTGCGGGTGTAAGCAGGGCTGCACTAATAGATGCAATTGCGCTTCGGTAGGCATTCCTTGCACATTAATGTGCACTACATGCCGTGGACAGTGCGTTCATTCTAAGATAATTAAATACTGTGCGGGACATGATATTACAGTTGCAATTTAACTTAACGTAAATGATGAAAAAGTTTTTGAGTTTATTTTCAATATTAAAAAAGAAAATGAATAAATCATTTATTTATTATTCCTACATTTTATGTCTTTCATGTTATGTTCCACAAGCCGAAAATATTCGAAAATGATACCAAACGCGAGACAATGCGGTAATGTATGAGATTTATGTGTTTCGGGGTACTATTATTTAAAAGGGCACCATTTTGAATTCTAAGAGAAATTTTTTGTGGCTCCCCATTAGAAATCATTCTCGTATGTTATAACTATGATTGTGCCAAGCGGCATCGCGTGTTCACAAAATGCAATATATACCTAATTTTCGTCGTGTATCGCACCCACTACTAGGCTTATTAAGTCCGTGCATAGTCGTTGCAAAGATCATGCTTCAGAGTCTATGGAATCTTAAATTATCATGGGACGATCAGGTTCCCAATAATCTTTCTTCGAAGTGGTCTCAATTTCAATCCGAACTGAGTGAGCTAACCTCCCTGAAAATTCCAAGGCATATCATATGTGTTAGAGCAAGATCCCGTGAATGCCAGACCTACGTCATTTTATAAAATCTGAAAATTTTTCTACGGAAGTACACTACTAAGGTAAGAACGACTGGCTACTATGAACAGTCGGTCGCGGTGGCTTTGACAGGTAGCAAAGGTGTATAGAATTGCTGCTCAAAATCATCATACTATAAAGCGTCATTTTTTTTATATTGTTTACGAGTTACTATAATAATTCACGTCCTCCTCTACCAGACACTTTGTATGGTGGCGACCCCCCCGCCAGACCAGTATAAAAAATTGTAATTGTACTTACATTATTTTATAAAATTTGAGTTTTATATATGTTACTTGGGTAATT